>CM014272.1:40325412-40501040 GCA_004135705.1 Alloteropsis semialata | reverse complement strand
GTTCGGAATCATCCGTGGCGAAAACATTGACAGAAAGTTAGGCCGCATAAAATGGTGCATTAATTGCACTAAACGGGCCCGTTTCGCTACGTTACAAAAGCAGTAACGAAATGGTCTGAAACTCACCCAGACATGGTTTTTAATCTAATAGAGTGTTTGGAGTCATCCGTTGTGAAAAAATTGACAGCAAGTTCGGCCGCATAAAATGGTGCATTAATTGGACTAAATGGGCTTGTTCGCTACGTTACAAAAGCAGTAACGAAATAGTCAGGAACTCACACAGACATGGTTTTTGGTCTAATAGAGTGGTTTGGGGTCATCTGTTGCGAAAAAATTGACCGCAAGTTAGGCCGTATAAAACGGTGTATTAATTGCTCTAAACAGGCCCGTTTCACTACGTTACAAAAGCTGTAACGAAATGGTCTGAAACTCATGCGGACATGGTTTTTGATCTAATAGAGTGGTTCAGAGTCATCCGTTGGAAAAAAATTGAGAGCAAGTTTGGCCGCATTGTTGGGGGATTGGCCTGCCGAGAAATACCTCTGATAAATATAAGGCATTGCTCCAGCCATATTACCTTCGTTTTATGAAAAGGCTGGTCGTTTTCGGCTTCGTCATGCTAACGCGTCATGAACATGGCTTCGTTTCTTTGTTCCGACACAGGAGCGGCTTCGTCCTTGTGTACAACAGAGAACACCCTGAGCTCCTAACACGATGAGTATAACACTTATCTGCTTCGTCTCTGGTTAAGTGACAGGGTTCACAAGGAGATAATGGCTTCGGGTTCGATCAAGAATGGCCGTCATCGCTGCAGTTTGAACCGAAGCAGGCTGCAGAGGTGGCTGCACCCTCCTAATCGCCAACGAAGTCAAGGTGGACCGAGTCCAAGCCGAGTCTGATATGAAACCGCTAGGGTTTGTGGCCGATCTTTCGATGAGAGGTGTGAGATAACTCGATTGGTAGATGGAGATGACGTTCACGGCCCGACTACAGCCTTCCAAGACCGCGCCTTAGCGACCGATACACCACTTCCAAAAGCTATCACGATCTTGTGGAGCGCGACAACCAGCCACTAGGGCTCCCGTCCTGCAAGCAATCGAAGAACTAGCAAGAACGAGGAAACAAGCACTGAAATTGCAAGATAAAATTGAAGGTTTCAAACTGAATCTTAATAAGAGTGGGGTTCCGAAGACAAGGAGACGGGCGACTGGATCAGCACGCGCGCCTACAAGCAAGTAGCGATGGCTAAACTTGATCTAAACAAAACCCAAGTGTTCCTGGTGACGGCTACGGGATATATGACGTGAGGAGGACGACCAAAGGAGAGTTTGGGTCATGCTCCAACCCTAGGACGTGTCCCTACTGGACTCTAAACAATACAAGCCCATTGGGCTAACTTAAGGTGGCGCAGCACCCTTGACAGAACGACCTCTCGGTATCTTTTGGGCCATTGACGTCGCTTCTGGACAGATATGTGTATGACACCAGAACCATATGAACGTAGACTTGATCAGCTTTCCAACAAGTCCAGAACCATCCCAATCCGACTCCGTATGTAACCGTGGCGACCGTCACGAGTTGGAGGTGTGCTGCAGTCCGAATCCAGCCTACGCGATTCCTTTTCCCTTTTGGTCTTCTCCTTGATTCCTAATCAAAACAAGAGTGCACGTGTCTCCAAGATCTAAACAGGATGGACAAGAGCTCAAGAAGGACCTCACTTGATGATTAAGTTTTCGAGCATGAGCACGAGTAATAGGACCAGCAGGTGTCGGCGTGGACGGCGAGTGCACGTGTCTCCAAGATCTAAACAGGATGGACAAGAGCTCAAGAAGGACCTCACTTGATGATTAAGTTTTCGAGCATGAGCACGAGTAATAGGACCAGCAGGTGTCGGCGTGGACGGCGTGGACGTATGATTGGTGTTGATGTCCTCATCATCCTCCCTTTCTTGAATTTGAGTCGTCCTCGACTCAAGCTCATCTTCCTCACCCAAATAAGGCTTCAAATCTGCAATATTAAATGTGGGACTAACCCCAAAATCTGCAGGAAGATCAAGCTTATATGCATTCTCATTAACACGTTCCAGCACTTTAAACGGGCCATCAGCTCTAGGCATCAGTTTCGATTTTCTTAATTCAGGAAACCTATCCTTTCGCAAATGCAACCAAACCAAATCTCCAGGTTCAAGAATCAATTCCCTTCTACCTTTATCCCCAGCAAATTTGTACTTAGCATTCATGCGCTCTATGTTTGCTTTAGTGGTTTCATGCAGTTTCAGCATCAATTCAGCACGTTGCTTAGCATCAAAATTCAACTTTTCAGAACTAGGCAATGGCATTAAATCAATGGGAGCACGTGGTAACAACCCATAAACAATCTCGAATGGGCACATCTTTGTAGTAGAATGCAGCGAACGGTTATAAGCAAATTCAATATGAGGCAAACAATCTTCCCACATCTTAATATTCTTCTTTAAAACAGCCCTTAACATAGTAGACAAAGTTCTATTGACAACCTCAGTTTGTCCATCAGTTTGGGGGTGACAAGTGGTGGAAAATAAAAGCTTAGTTCCCAATTTAGCCCATAAAGTTCTCCAAAAATGGCTTAGAAATTTAGCATCACGATCAGAAACAATTGTATTTGGCACACCATGCAAGCGAACAACTTCTCGAAAGAACAAATCAGCAATATGTGTAGCATCATCAGTTTTATGACATGGTATGAAATGTGCCATTTTAGAGAATCTATCCACAACCACGAAAACACTATCTCGCCCTTTCCTAGTCCGTGGCAATCCCAACACAAAATCCATAGAAATATCCTCCCAAGGAGCACTAGGGACAGGGAGAGGCAAATACAAACCGTTTGGATTTAACCGTGACTTCGCCTTTTGACATGTTGTGCAGCGGGCAACAAATCTCTCCACATCTCGTCGCATCTTTGGCCAAAAGAAATGACCAGCAAGAATGTCCTCCGTCTTCTTCACTCCAAAATGTCCCATCAAGCCACCTCCATGCGCTTCCTGCAACAACAACAAGCGAACGGAGCTAGCTGGAATGCATAGCTTGTTAGCTCTAAACACAAACCCATCATTGATGATGAATTTGTTCCACGATTTCCCATCTTTACAATGCAGCAACACATCTTTAAAATCAGCATCATGCGCATATTGGTCTTTAATAGTATCTAACCCAAAGATCTTGTAATCAAGTTGATTCAGCAAAGTATATCTCCTAGACAATGCATCCGCAATGATATTATCCTTCCCTTTCTTGTGTTTAATAACATAAGGAAAAGATTCAATGAATTCAACCCACTTTGCATGTCTACGATTCAATTTTCCTTGACTACGAATATGTTTCAATGATTCATGATCAGAATGTATAACAAATTCTTTGGGCCACAAATAATGCTGCCATGTTTCTAGCGTCCGAACAAGAGCATATAATTCCTTATCATATGTAGAATAATTCAGTAGAGGCCCGCTCAATTTCTCACTAAAATATGCAACAGGTTTGCCTTCTTGTAACAAAACACCACCCAATCCAATTCCACTAGCATCACATTCAAGTTCGAAAGTCTTATTAAAATCTGGAAGTTGGAGCAGAGGTGCATGTGTTAACTTATCTTTTAGCATGTGGAAAGAATGCTCTTGTGCTTTTCCCCATGAAAAGGGCACTTCCTTTTTGGTAAGCTCATTCAACGGTGCAGCAATGGTGCTGAAGTCCTTCACAAAACGGCGATAGAAACCAGCAAGTCCTAGGAAACTTCGCACTTGTGTGACCGTCGTGGGTACAGGCCATCCTTGTATAGCTTCCACCTTAGCTTTATCAACCTCAATTCCCTGTGGAGTGACAACATAGCCAAGAAACGATACTCGATCGGTGCAAAAGGTGCACTTCTCAAGGTTACCAAACAAACGTGCATCACGTAGAGCATTGAAAACAGCACGTAAGTGATCAAGATGTTCATCCATGGATTTGCTGTAAATCAGTATATCATCAAAATAGACTACAACAAATTTCCCAATGAAAGCACGCAAAACCTTGTTCATTAATCTCATGAAAGTACTAGGTGCATTAGTTAACCCAAAAGGCATGACTAACCACTCATATAAACCGAACTTAGTTTTGAAAGCAGTTTTCCATTCATCTCCCAATTTCATACGAATCTGGTGGTATCCACTACGCAAATCAACTTTTGAAAACACCACAGCACCACTCAATTCATCAAGCATATCATCTAATCGTGGAATAGGGTGTCGATATCGAATGGTGATATTATTAATAGCCCTACAATCAACACACATACGCCATGTTCCATCTTTCTTAGGCACTAAAATAACTGGAACAGCACAAGGACTAAGAGACTCACGCACATAACCTTTGTCTAGTAGTTCTTGCACTTGTCGCTGAATCTCCTTTGTTTCTTCCGGATTTGTCCGATAAGGCGCACGGTTCGGCAAAGAGGCACCAGGAATAAGATCAATTTGGTGCTCAATCCCGCGGATTGGTGGCAGCCCCCCTGGTATCTGGCTTGGAAAGACATCAGAGTACTCCTGCAAAATGTTAGCAACAACAGGGGACAAAGAACGCTGCATATCCTCAATTGAAATCAAAGCATCCTTGCATACCAAAGCATAAGCAACAGAGGTGGATGTATTGAACTCATTAATATCAGATTTCGTAGCAAGCATACAACGTCCTTTCAGTTTTATCTCATCTTTGTCATCAACAACAGATTGGTCATTTTTATTGCTCTCAATCTTTGCTTTAGCAGCCCTAGCAACATTGGTTTGCATAATAGCTTCAGGAGACATAGGGTGCAACACAATTTTTCGATCATGGTATAGAAAAGAATATTGATTTGATCTACCATGATGCATTGAATCCCTATCAAATTGCCAAGGTCTACCTAGCAGAATATTGCAAGCTTCCATAGGAACAACATCACATTCAACAATATCTTTGTATGAACCGATGGCAAAATTGATTCGCACAAGTCTAGTTACCTTTGCCTTACCACTGTTGTTCAACCATTGGATGTAGTAGGGATGCGGATGTGGTTTGGTGGTGAGGGCAAGCTTCTGTACCATGTCGCTGCTTGCCAAGTTGTTGCAGCTACCACCATCAATGATCATGTGGCACGAACGCTCCTTGATGACACACTTGGTTTGAAACAAAGTGTGTCGCTGATTTTGTTCTGCCTTCTCCATTTGTGCACTAAGCACCCGTTGTACGATCAAACTCTCATAGTGCCCCGCATCATCTGCATTAATATGTTCCTCTATGTGTTCCTCACTACCTGCATGGTCAGCCGCAAGCAATGCAAGTGTATCTTCATCAAAATCACTAGCAGATGAACACTCACCATCATCTTTGACAATCATAACACGCTTGTTTGGACAGTCACGCATCACATGTCCATATCCCTTGCACCGGTGACATTGTATGTTGCTGGTTCTACCGGTAGATGCCACGGATGAAGTACTCGCAGCCGGCTTTTGCGTTGTCTTCACACTTGAATTGGCGGGGGCAGCTCGCATGTTCTCACTGGATGATAGTGCAGGAGTACGTGAAGACGGAGTTGTGGTCGTGCGCTGCTGCCATGAACTAGCTTTCCCTGCAGAAACATTAGTCCTTGCGCTAGCACGTCGTCCCTGCACTTCTCTTTCAGCTTTACAAGCAAGATGAAACAGTTTGGTTACGGTATTGTATTCTTTGTAAGCGAGGATATCCTGAATTTCCCGATTTAACCCGCCTAAAAATCTAGCCATAGCAGGTTCCTCTTCCTCCTCTAATTTACAACGCAACATACCCGTTTGTAATTCCTGATAGTATTCTTCTACGCTTTTAGCACCTTGTTTCAATTGCTGCAACTTATTTATCTTATCACGGGCATAGTAAGATGGAACAAACCTAGCTCTCATGGCTCGTTTTAGCGCATCCCAAGTTTTAGGTATGTTATTAGGATTTTTCTTGGCATATTCTATCCACCAAACAGAAGCAAAATCTGTAAACTCGCTAGTAGCAGCCCTAACACGTGTAGCCTCAGGAAATTCATGGCATGCAAACTTTTGATCAACAGCAATCTCCCATGTAATGTATGCATCAGGGTCATATTTACCATCAAAAGGAGGTATTTTAAATTTGATCTTGCTGAAAGCTTCATCATTATTATTATGTACCTCGCGTCGGCGGTGGCCACCCATACCTCTACGGTTGTGACGTAGGCGACGTCGATCACGAGTGTCTCTATCATCATGTTCAGTATCAGCTGTGTACTCATCGTCATCTTGATCTTCCTCCTTCTCTTCTTTATGCTTGTCATCTCGATCTTCCTCCTTTTCTTCTTTGTGCTTCTCTTTATTATCGTTGTGGAGGTCATCAAAACGCCTTAGAAGAGCAGCAAGGCTTTTGTCCACAGCAGCAACAGACTTCTCCAAACTTGTAAGCTTGTTGTTTGTAGCAATCTGCGTATCCTCCAACTGCCCAAGCTTTTCATTTGTCACCTGCACGTCGTTATCCAGTCCCTCCGTGTGCAGCTTCACTTGCCTTTCAAAATGTTGAATGATGCCCTTTGTGCGAGGTGAATGTGCCATTCCGTTATCTTCGTCGGACCCTGGCATGGTTCAAAGACAAAGACAACAAGAAGCCAAGTGAAGAAATAAAAGCCCTACAACTACTAGGATGTAGCTACAGCAAGTCGCTCGCTCTCCACTTGTTACACACGTTCTTATCAATTCTTACCTTGCCTGACAGGAGGGGTCGTCTTCCAACAAGTCTGCAGCAATGGATGAAGTGTATCGGTGCCGCAGCACAAGACCTGACAAGCTGTAGAATTTGTGGAGCTATAGGTGGGCTGAAACAAGGAACGAACTAGCACCACGTTAGTTACAAAAAGCAAGCTGAATAATCGTTCAACCGGCGGTACTGTGCTGGTCCTAGCCTAGACCGTGCTAGAGAAGCGAGCCTGGACACAAAGAAGAGCACAACACACCACCCAAAGTGAATGAAAATAACACAGATCAGCCCCTTTCTCTTTCTCTGTTTTTTTTGCTTTTTTTTTCTTCTCTTTTTTTTTTGCTTTTTTTTCCTTCTCTTTTTTTTTCTTTTTTTTTTCAGGGGACACTCAAAACTGATTATATGAACAAGAAGATTGCCAGAGAGCAATTCAGCACACACACTTTTCCAGAAAATGTAGGGGTATTCCGGTAAAAAAACTAGAACCAGCAGCTCAACCAAACCGATGCAACCGAAAACTCAACAAGCCCTAACCAACATGTGCTAGCCACGGCTCAAAGGTTTTAGGATTGCAGGAAACGAATCTACTATTTTTTTTTGGCTTTTCTGTACTATAGGAAAATAAAAACAGCGAAGGATTGGAAGTCTCTCACCGATAAACCTTGCTCTGATTACCAATTGATATGAAACCGCTAGGGTTTGTGGCCGATCTTTCGATGAGAGGTGTGAGATAACTCGATTGGTAGATGGAGATGACGTTCACGGCCCGACTACAGCCTTCCAAGACCGCGCCTTAGCGACCGATACACCACTTCCAAAAAGCTATCACGATCTTGTGGAGCGCGACAACCAGCCACTAGGGCTCCCGTCCTGCAAGCAATCGAAGAACTAGCAAGAACGAGGAAACAAGCACTGAAATTGCAAGATAAAATTGAAGGTTTCAAACTGAATCTTAATAAGAGTGGGGTTCCGAAGACAAGGAGACGGGCGACTGGATCAGCACGCGCGCCTACAAGCAAGTAGCGATGGCTAAACTTGATCTAAACAAAACCCAAGTGTTCCTGGTGACGGCTACGGGATATATGACGTGAGGAGGACGACCAAAGGAGAGTTTGGGTCGTGCTCCAACCCTAGGACGTGTCCCTACTGGACTCTAAACAATACAAGCCCATTGGGCTAACTTAAGGTGGCGCAGCACCCTTGACAGAACGACCTCTCGGTATCTTTTGGGCCATTGACGTCGCTTCTGGACAGATATGTGTATGACACCAGAACCATATGAACGTAGACTTGATCAGCTTTCCAACAAGTCCAGAACCATCCCAATCCGACTCCGTATGTAACCGTGGCGACCGTCACGAGTTGGAGGTGTGCTGCAGTCCGAATCCAGCCTACGCGATTCCTTTTCCCTTTTGGTCTTCTCCTTGATTCCTAATCAAAACAAGAGTGCACGTGTCTCCAAGATCTAAACAGGATGGACAAGAGCTCAAGAAGGACCTCACTTGATGATTAAGTTTTCGAGCATGAGCACGAGTAATAGGACCAGCAGGTGTCGGCGTGGACGGCGTGGACGTATGATTGGTGTTGATGTCCTCATCAGAGTCAAACACAGTGTAACCAGTCCACGTATTCAAACTAGAGATTGTGAATGTACAATTATGTCCCTGAAACATCCAAGTTGTATAGTCTAGAAGATGATGCTTGGTTTTCAGGGGCATATGAGGAATATAAAAGTGCCCTTTGGCCTCCCTATAAAAGGAGACCCCTGGCCAACGTGTAAAGGGCTGATTCCTGAGAACACTGTTGATAAGTAATATATTGTTGCTTGTCTCTATTTCTCTGTCTTAGCTATTGTCTGGGCTCATTGGCTTCGGTCAGTAACCCAACAACTAGCGCCCACCGTTTGTGCTGTGCACGAAGACAACTCACGAATACCACCATGCCACCAAGAAGAGTAGCAACAAGACCACCAACCAACACCACCGAAGACACACCCCCAACCGGCGAAGCTGATGCCCAAGACATAGTTCCGCCAAGCACCCTACCAACCATAACTGAGGCTGTTATTGACGAAACAGAAGTCGATGAACACACTCTCACCACCGCTGACAAGCTGCACAGGGTGGAGGAGAGGCTCCGCCTTCATCGTCTGGAGCAGCAGAGAGAGCTCGAAACTGCTCAGCTTGAGCTACAACAGCAAATGCAGGAAGAAGAACAAGAACAACAACGCCAGCTGCTGCAGGTCAGGAAGCAATTGGAGGAGTTGAGGCAAGCGAAGCAAAGAAGATTGAACAATACAAATTCCAGAGCTGCGAAGCTACGAGAAGAACTCGAAAAAGCCAAAAAACAAGTTGCTGAGCTCCAAGCAGAACTCAATGAGCCAAACCGTATTTCCACATCGAAAACTAGCTTCCAAGTACTGCATACTCGTCCCATTGATCATACATGCCCTCTATCAGAAAGCCTACAATTAGCAAGATGGCCGCCCTCGTACAAGCCTATCCCTCTGCCAAGGTACAATGGCCTAACCGACTCCAAACAATTTCTAATGAGCTACGAAGCTGCAATAGCTTCGGCAGGGGGCGACGATGTGGTGCTGGCAAAGTCTTTCATCATCGTTTGCGATGGCATAGCAATGAACTGGTACATGAAGCTACCAGGCTTGTCCATCAACAGCTGGTATGATTTGAAGAGAGAGCTCATCAAAAATTTTGGCATCATGGGAGACCAGTCACTCTCATACGCTGAACTCACACTACACCAGCAGCCGAAGGAGCCACTAGAAGACTACTTTTGCAGATTTGTAGGACTAAGGGCTCAAGCTCCTCATATCCCTGATGAAGCTGCCAAGTTTGTAGCTATCCAAGGCCTTCGTCCGGGTCCATTCGCACAACACATCGCGAGAGAGACACCAGCCACCCTCGGAGATCTGTACGAGGAATTCAAAAAATACTGTCGATCTGACAATGATAATCGAATGCGACTAGCCAGAGAAGCCATCCTAAGAAACCAACATGAACCCCAAAACAGACCCCACCACCACAACCAGCACAACTACCAAAACTACTCCCATCAAACCATCATGAATGTTGAGAGCCCGCCTTCGTCCCGAGAGAACAAAACCACTTACCCAGAAAACCAATTCCAGAACCAAAGAAATGAGTCTACCCAAATGGGGGAGAACCGGCAGAGGCCGAGGAAGAGGAAGACGTCCACCTTCGGGACCGGAGTTCTTTTGCCAATATCATGGCAAAAATCACACTCATGGCACAGAACAGTGCCCAGACATCAAAAAATCTATCGACAAAATGAAAGCAGAGAAAATCCAAACCACTCAAATGAAGCCACCTTTGGCTTCGCATCCCAACACCCAAACCCAAACACAAACTCAAGCTATCCAGCATATTGCCCAATATATCCATCCCTGAACTCAAGTGCTGTACACCCAACAACAGCAATGGCGACTCAGTATTCGCCTTCGCCACAAACCTTTCAACATTACTACCCACCAACCATATACCCTCACCTATACCCTCAAACTTCCCAGCAAGGGGCTTCTCAAAACATCAAGGTTGAGGAGCTACCGCCACCACCACCACCACAACCAAAACCCCAAACACAAGAACAACCTAACCCACTCCCAAGTTATGGACTCATTCTACCCATAACTGGAGGATCATCACTCGCCTTCAAAACCAAAAAACAAAGAAAGAGCTACTTTCGCCCAAGTCAACAACATCTCAGTTGACGGTCCCTACAAGAAATCAGAGTGGTCCCACATGCCAATCACGTTTACCGAAGATGATTTGAAGCTACATAATTTCCCACACAATGACGCAATGTCAATAGAAGCCAAAATTGCTGGCTGGACAATTGGAAAAGTGCTAGTGGACACTGGAAGCTCTGCTGACATCATCCTAGCAAAAACATTAAGAAACATGACCAATATCAACCCAGACAACCTGGAGCCATCAGACACTCCACTGGTCGGCTTCGGGGGGGAGCGTACGCAAACACTGGGCAAAATCTCATTACCAGTATCCTTTGGTGATACATCCAATGCAAGAACTGAGTTCATCACCTTTGATGTTGTAGACATGATCTTCGATTACAATGTTATTTTCAGAAGGGGAGTCATAAATACCTTCGACATCATCATAAGGCAATCATTCTTGTGTATGAAGATGCCAGCCCTAAAAGGAGTCATCACTGTGTTTGGTGATCAGAAGGAAGCCCGAAACATTGAGAGAGCCAAAACACCAAGCCAAAGAAATGTACATCTGCTTGAAGAAAAGGAACCATGCTACCCAGAAGAAAAGCCAAACATCGAGAAAGATAGCAAGAGAATGCAAGAAGCAACAGAGACGAAGCAGGTGCAGCTACAACCTGACGTCTTTGATAGGAAAGTGATTATAGGCTCGGATTTGGAGCCAAATGAAGAAGACAGACTCATAGAGTTCTTGAGAAATAACAGAGATGTCTTCGCATGGTCAAGCAAAGATTTGCCCGGCGTCGACAGAAGCTTAATTGAGCACAAACTGGCAATCAGCCCCGATATGAAGCCGAAGAAGCAGAAGCTAAGAAAGATGTCTGAAGAAAAAGTAAACACTGTGAAAGCTGAAGTGCAAAGGCTACTGGATGCCAATGTCATACGTGAAGTGAAATACCCAACCTGGCTGGCTAACACTGTGCCAGTCCAGAAGAAAAATGTGGAGAATGTGCATTGATTTCACCGACCTCAACAAAGCCTGCCCAAAAGATGATTTCCCACTCCCAAGAATTGACAAAATTGTTGATCAAGCCGCAGCAAGTGAGATGATGTCCCTCCTAGATTGCTTTTCTAGCTACCACCAAATCTGGATGAAAAAAGAGGATGAGGAAAAGACCAGCTTCATTACTCCGGTTGGCACATTTTGCTTCATCAGGATGCCCGAGGGGCTTCGGAACGCAGGAACTACCTTCTGCGTATGTCAAGTACAGTGTTCAAAGATGAATTGTTCAAAACTATACTTGCATATGTCGATGAAATCTTGGTCAAAAGCGCCAAAAGACAAGATCACATATCAGATTTGGCAGTCGCCTTCGCACGTATGAGACAAGCTGGTCTCAAGCTCAACCCGGAGAAATGTGTCTTCGGAGTAACCAAAGGGAAGATGCTCGGCTGTCTGGTGTCAGCAAACGAGATCGAAGCCAACCCAGATAAGATAAATGCAATTCTCGATATGGAAGAGCCAAAATGCATGAGAGATGTTCAGAAACTCTCTGGCAGAATTGCAGCACTTAATAGATTCATCGCAAGACAGCTGAACGAAGCTTACCTTTTTTTGCAACACTTAGAAATGCAGTAAAATTTGAATGGGGAAAGAGCAGTCAAAGGCATTTCATGAGCTAAGGCAATATTTGATGCAGCTCACAAAGCTGACAGTACCTGACCCGAAGGCACCTTTACTGTTATACATCGCAGCTTCACAATCAGCCGTTAGTGCTGCGCTTATTGCAGAGAGGTTGATAGATGGCAGAACGACACAACAACCAGTATACTATGTATCCGAGGCATTGGCTGGTTAGAAGCTATTATACACTGAGATTGAGAAAATGATATATGCTGTGGTAATGGCATCTAGAAAGCTAAGGCATTATTTTGAGGGCCACAACATCAAGGGGCTCACAGATCAACTAATAAAAGAGCTCCTAAGTAACAAAGAAGCTTCGGTAAGGATACGCAAATGGGCTGCAGAGCTATCAGAGTATGTGGTGGATTTCGAGCGAAGAACAGCCATTAAATCACAAGTCTTGGCAGATTTCATAGCAGAATGGACATCGCCTTCAGCAGAAAATCTGACCAGAAAAGAAAGCTGGCTAATACATTGTGATGGTGCTTGGGGGAAAAGGGGCTGGCATTGCAGCGGTTGTACAGTCACCTTCGGGCGTAAAAATGAGATACGCAGCGAAACTAGAGTTGTACAGAAGCAGCGACAGAAGCACAAACAACGTCGCAGAGTACGAAGCCGTTTTATTGGGGCTCACGAAAGCGAAGGCATTGGATGCTCAACGATTCATAGTGAAAACAGATTCGAAGGTGGTGGCAGACCACATCGAAAAAGAAAGTGTTGCCAAGCAACCCGAGCTAATCAAATGCCTAAGTTCAGTGAGATCAATGGAGAAGAAATTCAAAGGCTTCACTGTAGAATACATACCAAGAGCAAAAAACGAAGAAGCAGGTGTACTAGCTAAAGCAGCTGCAAAAGGGGACAAGCTTCCACTGGATGTATTCTTTCAAACATTAACAACACCATCGATAAAAGACGTAGATGAGTAGCCAAGGCTGATCAGCGCAATAAGCTCAGAAGATTGGCGATCGCCAATAATGGCTTACCTTCGGGGCTTCTATGAGCCCATTGATGAAGATGATCTAAAATCCATGCAGCAAAGAGCAAGGTGCTACCAAATAATTGATGATGCCTTGTACAAAAAAAAGGGTTGTGGCCCCTTAGCTTCGTTGCATCTCATACAGCGAAGGCAAAGTACTAGTCCAAGAGATACATAGCGGCTTATGTGGAGCTCATTTTGGGGCAAGAGCAATTGTTGGGAAGGCAATGAGACAAGGATTCTATTGGCCTACAATCATCAATGATGCAACAAATACAGTCAAGACTTGTGATCAATGCCAAAAATGTGCAGCAAACCGAAAATCTCCTTCGGAACCATCACAGTTGATAACTCCAACTTGGCCACTGCAAAGATGGGGCATAGATCTGGTTGGCCCGCTTCAAACAGCCCAAGGAAATCTCAAATATGCCATAGTAGCAGTTGAATATTTCACAAAATGGATTGAAGCCAGACAAGGGCTAACATCACAGCTAAAACAGTCATCAAGTTTTTCTGGCAGCAAATCGTATGCAGATTTGGAGTCCCAAGAGAAATCACGGTTGATAACGGCAAACAATTCGATTGTGATGAATTCAGGCAATATTGCATGTCAATTGGAATGAAGGCAAAATTTGCGTCAGTATATCACCCGCAAACCAATGGGGCAGTCGAAAGGGCAAATGGCTTAATTTTCACAGCCATCCTAAAGTGCTTAGCAAATTGTAAGAAAAAAGGCAAATGGGTAGAGGAACTGCCAAAGGTGATTTGGGCCCATAACACATCCACTTCAAGTGCAACACAATTTACAACTTTCAAACTGCTATATGGTGAAGAAGCAGTATGTCCAGAAGAAATACTCCATAAAGGGCTTTGTACCCAACAGGAAGCTCCCAAAGATAGTGAAGCCATCGACAAGGAGCTCACCGAAATCTATAGGCTGCAGGCAGCCAAGAACATCTCCAAATATCAAGCTGAAACAAAAAAGTGGCGCGACAAAAAAGTAGTAAGGAAAGACATCAAAATAGGCGACTGGGTGCTAAGGAAAAATCCAAGTATGCCCTCAGGAAAGCTACAAAACAAGTGGGAAGGCCCATTCCTGGTTCTCAAAAGCAACAGGCTCGGATCATTTCACTTAGGCGATGAAGAAGGCAATGAGCTGCAGCATTCATGGAATGCGGACAGCTTGCGAAGGTACTACTTGTGAAAATATTGTAAAATTGGCTTCGTAAACTATAAACGAAGTCAATCAGTAGAGTAGATTTTTTTCTTTCAAAAAAGCCCGTACTCTTTTCCTCACAGGGGAACCCTGACCAAAGGGTGAGGTTTTTAATGAGGCAGTGCTAAGTGTAACTCTTGCAGAATATATGAACGAGATATTCCCCATAAAACTGCATCGAAAGTGATTGGCCTCGGCCAAGTCGCTAGCATTCGATAACACAAATAGAACTAAATTGACCCTACCCAAAAGATAAGTCCAATTTAGATCTAAAAATGCTTACTCTAAGGAGTAAAAGGGGCTTCAGCTCATAAAAGCTTTTTCTTTACTTAAAAATGCTTACTCTAAGGAGTAAAAGGGGCTTCGGCTCATAAAAGCTTTTTCTTTACTTAGAAGTGCTTACTCTAAGGAGTAAAAGGGGCTTCGGCTCATAAAAGCTTTTTATTTACTTCAAAATGCTTACTGTAAGGAGTAAAAGGGGCTTCGGCTCATAATGCTTTTCCTTTACTAAAAATGCTTATTATAAGGAGTAAAAAAGGCTTCAGCTCAAAAGCCAAATGAAGACAAAGCAAACAGCAAATTAAGCTTATTCAAAATCGAAAGCGAAATGGCCCCCAAGGGAAGCCAAAAATAGGGTGCATCAAGCATCTCACAATCAGTGCATCAAATATGCGCATATGAACGAACAAAAACTCGCTTCGGGGGGAGGAGACATTTCTCTCAAATGAAGGCAAATCGAGTTTACATTCGATCATACGCTCTCAATCAGAATACACACATTTAAGTCAGTTACAAAAATACTTACAAGGAAATGATCAAAACATCTCAAAGACATAGCCATCAAACTGACGGCCGGATCTCCTAAATCTAGGAGCGTTAAAGACATAAGCAAAATCCTCAAGACCAGTGCTAAGGTCCACTGGCTCAATTTTAACAGGAAGCAAAGGGACAGCTTCAGCATTCCTCCTCCTAGCAAGCTCAACGCGCTCTGAGCGCTTAGCGATGAACGAAGTAAAAAAAGTCAAAACATCAAATTCGCTATGACGATAGAATTCATGGCAGCTCTCCCAAAAATAACCAAGGCACGAATTTGGATAACTTCGTTGATATTCTTCCCATGCGAAGCCAGACACACAAAGGGGACCATCCCGCATGACCAATGGAGCAAGTTCAAGAACATCTGCCTCATCAGGGATCTGAATATATACAAATTTACAAAGTTTAAAACCTCTCAACAAAATCTCAAAAGGCACTGGATCTGACGAAGCTAAATCTTCGGATCAGCATTGGATGCTCCGGCTCCAGCTCCGCCCTGGCCAGCTCCGGCTCTAGCTCTTGAGGTGGAAGCTCCAGCAGCAGCGGCAGTAGCTGTAGCATCAGCTTTAGCTTTCCGTTGTATCTCTATCGCGAACAATTCTTTAGCCTGAGACAAGATAAGCTATCAGAAGAAAATAATGGAAAGCTTCGTTAAACAAAATAAATAAGCACCGAAAGAGAACAAACGAAGCCAACATTGGCAAGGCGATCATGAGCTATACGACGCGCGCACTCTCGACCAGTGGCAGACAAAAACGTCTTCAAGAAGGCACCCCGATGCAATAACGGCTTCGCTGAACAACTCTTTCTTATCCGGGTTAAGCACAGCAGGAAATTGATACTCCCTCCTCAAGAGATTCTTGAAGTGAGAGTAGCCCTGGTCCGAAAGCATTTTGAAAGCATTGGTTATGCATGTGCGAGCAGCATAGTCTCCAACCTTGGACAGAACGTCCGGAAGGAACTTGAACTCGTCATCAAGCCAATCAAAAAGCTTCTCGAAGCTATACTCCTGATTTTGGAAAGGGAAGGGGCTCCCCACCATACTGCTTGAGGGCTGCTTCGTATTCCCGATAGACCTTGGAACCACGATAATATATCTCCTCTTCCATCTTTTCCTTATCGGTACGAAGCCCCTTAACAGTGGCCCTGAACCTATTAGCTTCGTCACCAAGAGAGTTTTTCATGTCAACTGCAACAAGGAGATCTCTCTTGTACTTCTCAGCGTCAGCAGAGAATCTCTCCTTCGCACCTTCCAAACTCTTTATCTGATTCTTCAATTCGTGGACTAAAGTTGCATCTTCAACTATCTTGGTACAAAGCCCTTCAATGGTCTCAATATTGCGAGTACGCTCGGCTTCAAGACTAGCAACTTTGTTCTTAAGAACAGAGATCTCTGAGTGAGCGCATTCATGTTGTACACGAAGCTATTCTTTCTCGGCTTCAAGAGATTCCTTCAAACTGGCAACATTAGCTTGCTCAGAAGCCCATCTCTCGCGCTCCTTCTGCAAAGCCTCCAATTCAACCCTCTCGCTCTCAATATCATTGAGACGGTCCGGAAGGCGCGCATAGAGTTCATGAAGCAAGATCATCGACTAAAAACAAAGGCAAAAACTCAAATGAAACAGAAAATAAAAATCAAGATACAAGATCGAAGGAAATATAGCTTACCATCATATTGCCAGTGATGCATGACCCAGCAAGGACATCAAGATCAAAAGTCCTTACACGATTCTCAAATTCTGCAAAAACGACATGAATAGTAATGAAGCCAAAAAGCTCATGGCGAAATAAAAAACAACAAGAAGCAAAAAATACCATCTAGAGAAAAATCAGGGACATCGTTCATGGAACAAAGAACATCTCAATGAAGGCAATTAACAAAGGATCCAATATCAACATTGGCGGTGCCTCGAACATTTCACACACAACTTAGTACACTCTTGCCAAAAGCCAAATCTAACAGAAACAACACGAAGGAAAAAACAAGTATTACCTTCCACATGGACAGGCTGGAAGCAACTTTGGTCGGACTGGCAGAGGGTTCGGTCTCGACATCACGAACAGGAACAATAGGTGAGGCAGTAGCCACACGCACATCACCCGAACCCTCTGCAGCATCAGCAACAGACTCAGGATGCTCTACATCCTCGTGAACTGTCTCAAGAGGAGACTTAGCTGCCGCCTTCGCTAAAACATCAAGAGAAGAAGCCGTGACTTGAGCTGATGAAATTTCAAAGTCCGCAGAAGCTAAATCCTTAGTTTCATCCTCTCTCAGAAGGCGGCTATAGCTGACGTCATCCTCCTCATCATCAATGCACCCCGGGATACGAACCCGGAGGAAAGGACCAGTAGGCAGCTTCACTGGAAAAAAACAAGCACAAGTTAGTAAAAAAGACAACCTAAAGAGACGAAAGACAACATAAACAACTAACCTCCAAAATTAAGGTCTATAGCTGCCGAAGCCGCAGCAAGACCAGAAGGGGATGTCGCCAAAGTGGCAGAAGCTGGAACAATAGGGGCGGCAGGCGCACCAGAAGAAGAAACTGCCAAAGAGGCAGAAGCCACAACAGCAGCATCAGCAGGGGCAGCAGACGAAGCCACAGGCGGCGGTGGTGCACTTGAAATAGGCATGACAAGCAAAGCGCCACTCAACCGCTGCCGCTTCGAAGCTTCAAGAGCAGTAGTCGACGCCCTCTTCTTTGTCGGAATGGCCTTAGTGCCACGACTCCTTGCTTGACCTCCACGGCCAGAAGGGGCTATAGCACTGCTGCCACCGCCTTCGTCCCCACCCTCATCAGAACCACCGCCCGTGGCACGGCCTGAGCCACGAACCCTCTTCCCACGACCGCGGCCCGGCTTCGTAGCAGGCACCACACTAGGGTGGTCAACAGCCATGAGCTTCTTACCGGGCTTGGGGGGGCAGCACGCTGAGGGTAGCTAACTTTCATTTCTTCAAACACTCTGTTGAAGCGAACACCGTCCAACAAAGCGACACAACTATCATGCTCCTTCGGCGTATACTTCCCAAGAATAGTTTCAGCCATAAGCTCAATGGACTGAACATAGGCATAGTCCGACATATGTGGGGGCTTCTTGGCCCCAAAGAGAGGAAAGCAGACATGAGATAAGCCTCGATATGACCTCATTTCAACTGCATATGGCTTCCAATCAGCCGAAAGGAAATTTACTCCCATGGCAAGTCCCTCCTCGATGAGATCACGACTGCCGCTAACATGACTGGCCTTGAAAAAAGTTGTTTCACATCGACTATAGCCAGGCGCCTTCGGGTTAAATGGAGGACAGGAAATAAAATTACTTGGCAAAACTTGGCCATGCAGGGGAAAGGTCACCTGCTTCGTGCCATCCTCCAAAGTAACCTCTAACGAAGGTACTTTCACATAAAGCCAATACTTGCGCCAATTTCGATCCCAGGCGTTGCGCTGACTGAAGGTAAGTTCTACCTTCTCCAAATCAGTAAGGCGCCGACGAGCGCAGAAGTTGACATTGCCATAGTCAGGCTCATACTCAACGCCATCAATCTTAACTGCTTTCGTCTGACGATGGCCCTCAAAATAATGAATAAAACCCTCCACGTCAACATCAGAACCATTGGTCTTCACTGCCCAAAAGAAACAAAGCAGATGGGTGATGCCATTGGGCGTAAGATGGTAAAGCTGAATATCGAACCTGCCAAGCATCTCTGCAATGATATTATGAATCGGCATTCGAAGTCCCGCAGTGAAAAAATCACAAAACACAACAGCTTCGTCAGCGTGAGGGGCAGGAGTGACCTCATTACCAAGGGCTCGCCCGTGTCCAGCAGGAAAGTATCCTTTCTCCTCGTAAACCCTAACAAGTTCTGAGTCACAAAAGATTTACCGAAGATAGTCGTTCAGGGCTTCTTCTTTGGATCCACAAGATTTGAGACATCAGCCTCCACATCCTCAATGGCTTCATCTACCATAGACTCGGCATCGCCATCATCTTCCCCATCACCAGAATCCTCACCCTCATCTGCAACAGCCTTGCCCTTTGGATCAACCTCCATAGTATTAGCACCTTCCTCAAGATGTGTAGCAAAAGCAGTAGCTTCGTCTTCTGTCATGCTGACAGGGTTATGAGAACCTTCTCCCTCTGAATCAGAAGACCCGATCAAACGAGCGGTCTGCTTCATGCGAGCCGCTACAAAGACAAAAACAACAATAAGCAAACGAAGCAGTTAAGTGAAAACCAAATAAACAAATGAAGCAGTTTAACAGAAGCTTAGAAAGCTTACTTACATGTGACCGAAACGAAGGAAACACCAAAAAGCTAAGACTTGCGAAGCAAGCAAAAAGCATCAGCAGCAAGCTATCGCTGAAAGCTTGAAAGCGAAGCAAGTAAAGTTACCCCCCCTTCGGTCCTATTTATAGGGGGGTGCAAAATGTGACCATTAAATCATCTCGGTAAACGAGCCATCGCAGAAATTCAAATTCGATGAAGGCAAATAAAATCTACGGTAAAAAATATGATCGTTGCTTGCCTCGAAAACTGAACCGTCCCAACAAATTCAAAATAAACGAAGCCAATCTTACATGGCAACAAAGGCAATCGAAGCCAAAGCAAAGAATCAAAACAAAATACTTACTCGGGCATTTCTCCAACAAGAGGAGGCGTTTCTCGGACAGGTGAGCAATGCAAGTTTCGTGAAACTCGGCCTGTTGAAGAAAGCCCTCGTCCGGGAGGGGCTACTATTGGGGGATTGACCTGCCGAGAAATACCTCTGATAAATATAAAGCATTGCTCCAGCCATATTACCTTCATTTTCTGAAAAGGCTGGTCATTTTTGGCTTCGTCATGCTAACGCGTCGTGAACATGGCTTCGTTTCCTTGTTCCGACACAGGAGCGGCTTCGTCCTTGTGTACAACAGAGAACACCCGAATATGGCTTTGTGAGCGCTATAAGCAATACCTGAGCCGAGCAAAGGTAACCCTGAGCTCCTAACACGATGAGTATAACACTTATCAGCTTCATCTCTGGTTAAGTGACAGGGTTCGCAAGGAGATAATGGCTTCGGGGTCGATCAAGAATGGCCGTCATCGCTGCAGTTTGAACCGAAGCAGGCTGCAGAGGTGGCTGCGCCCTCCTAATCGCCAACGAAGCCAAGGTGGACCGAGTCCGAGCCGAGTCAAACACGGTGTAACCAGTCCACATATTCACACTGGAGATTGGGAATGTACAATTATGTCCCTGAAACATCCAAGTTGTATAGTCTAGAAGATGATGCTTGGTTTTCAGGGGCATATGAGGAATATAAAAGTGCCCTTTGGCCTCCCTATAAAAGGAGACCCCTGGCCAACGTGTAAAGGGCTGATTCCTGAGAACACTATTGATAAGTAATATATTGTTGCTTGTCTCTATTTCTCTGTCTTAGCTATTGTCTAGGCTCATTGGCTTCGGTCAGTAACCCAACACGCATAAAACGGTGCATTAATTGCACTAAACGGGCTTGTTTTGCTATGTTACAAAAGGAGTAACGAAATGGTCCGAAACTCACGCGGACATGGTTTTTGGTCCAATAGACTGGTTCAGAGTCTTCTGATGGGAAAACATTGACAGCAAGTTCGGCCGCATAAAACGGTGAATTAATTGCACTAAACAGTCCCGTTTCGTGGTGTCACAAAAACTGTAACGAAATGATCCAAAACTCACCCAGACATGGTTTTTGGTCTAATAGAGTGGTTTGGAGTCATCCGTTGTGAAAAAATTGACGGCAAGTTAGGCCGCATAAAATGGTGCATTAATTGCACTAAACGGGCCCGTTTCGCAATGTTACAAACGTTGTCATGAAATGGTCCAAAACTCACGTAGACATGGTTTCTGGTCTAATAGAGGGGTTTGGAGGTCATCCTTTGCGAAAAAATTGACAGCAAGTTAGGCCGCATAAAACGGTGCATTAATTGCTCTAAACGTGCCCGTTTCTCTACGTTACAAAAGCAGTAACGAAATCGTTCGAAACTCACACGGACATGGTTTTTGGTCCAATAGAGTGGTTCGGAGTCATCCGATGGGAAAAAATTGACAGCAAGTTCGGCCGCATAAAACGGTGAATTAATTGCACTAAACAATCCCATTTCGGGGTGTTACAAAAGCTGTAACGAAATGGTCCAAAACTCACCCAGACATGGTTTTTGGTCTAATAGAGTGGTTTGGAGTCATCCGTTGTGAAAAAATTGACGGCAAGTTAGGCCGCATAAAACGGTGCATTAATTGCACTAAATGGGCCCATTTTGCTACGTTACAAACGTTGTAATGAAATGGTCCAAAACTCACGCAGACATGGTTTTGATCTAATAGAGTGGTTTGGAGGCCATCTGTTGGGAAATAATTGACAGCAAGTTCGGCCGCATAAAACGGTGCATTAATTGCACTAAACAGGCCCTTTTCGCTACGTTGCAAAAGAATTAACGAAATGGTCCGAAATTCACCCAGACAGGGTTCTTAATCTAATAGAGTGGTTTGGAGTCATCTGTTGCGAAAAAATTGACAGCAAGTTCGTCTGCATAAAACGGTGCATTAATTGCACTAAACGGACCTGTTTCGCTACGTTACAAAAGGAGTAACGAAATGGTCCGAAACTCACCTAGACATGGTTTTAGGTATATTAGAGTCGTCTGGAGTCATCCGTTGCGAAAAAATTGATAGCAAGTTCGGCCGCATAAAATGGTGCATTAATTGCACTAAACGGGCCTGTTTCGCTACGTTACAAAAGCAATAACGAAATGGTCCGAAACTCACCCAAACATGGTTTTTTGTCTAATAGAGTGGTTTGGAGTCATCCGTTTTGAAAAAATTGACAGCAAGTTCGGCCGCATAAAACGGTGAATTAATTGCACTAAACGGTCCCGTTTCGGGGTGTCACAAAAGCCGTAAGGAAATGATCCGAAACTCACCCAGACATGGTTTTTGGTCTAATAGAGTGGTTTAGAGTCATCCGTTGCGAAAAATTTGACAGCAAGTTAGGCCGCATAAAACGGTGCATTAATTGTACTAAACGGGCCCGTTTCGCTACGTTACAAAAGCTGTAACAAAATGGTCCGAAACTCATGCGGACATGGTTTTTGGTCCAATAGAGTGGTTCGGAGTCATCCGTTGGAAAAAATTGACAGCAAGTTCGGCCGTATAAAATGGTGCATTAATTGCACTAAACGGGCCCGTTTCGCTATGTTACAAAAGGAGTAATGAAATCGTCCGAAGCTCACCCAGACATGGTTTTTGGTGCAATAGAGCAGTGTTATCCTAAACGCTAAACGCTAGACAGTCGCTCACCTTCCATTTAGCGTTTAAACAGTTTAGACGATAGATTAAACGGTTTAAACAGTTTGCACTGTAGCAGTAAATATATATATATAAAATCACAATTTCATACTATATTTCTTTGGTAATTGCAATTTAAGGTATGCATATAATACATAATGACACAACATTCTCATATTATACATAATACCTATATACTTGCTACTCTAACTTCTATTTTTTTCTTAACACGCGCTTATGGAACATACATTCCACCACCAACAACCAATTATCCCATCAAAGCATGTTCCTTATTGCCTAAACGATCGTTTAAATGTGTGTTTATGTGTGTAAACGTGTTTAACTTCAGTTTAATTCCATTGTTTACACCTTTTTTGACCAAGTTGACCGTTTACACGCGTTTAGCGTTTAATTCGGCGACTAGGGCCTAAATGGCACGCATACCCTCCGTTTACAGTTTAAACGCGTGTAAACGACGGTTTACACGCGTTTAGGCGAACACTGCAATAGAGTCGTCTGGAGTCATCCGTTGCAAAAAAATTGACAGCAAGTTCGGCCGCATAAAACGGTGTATTAATTGCACTAAACGGGCCTGTTTCGCTATGTTACAAAAGCATTAACGAAATGGTCTAAAACTTACCCAGACATGGTTTTCGTCTAATAGAGTGGTTTGGAGTCATCCGTTGCGAAAAAATTGAGAGCAAGTTCGGCCGCATAAAACGGTGAATTAATTGCACTAAACGGTCTCGTTTCGGGGTGTCACAAAAGCAGTAACGAAATGGTCCGAAACTCACCCAGATATGGTTTTTGCTCTAATAGAGTGATTTGGAGTCATCCGTTGCGAAAAAATTGACAGCAAGTTCGGCTGCAAAAAACGGTGAATTAATTGCACTAAATGGTCCCGTTTCGGGGTGTCACAAAAGCCGTAACGAAATGGTCTGAAACTCACCCAGACATGGCTTTTGGTCTAATAGAGTGGTTCGGAGTCATCCGTGGCGAAAAAATTGACAGAAAGTTAGGCCGCATAAAACGATGCATTAATTGCACTAAACGGGCCCGTTTTGCTACATTACTAAAGCAGTAACGAAATGGTCCGAAACTCACCCAGACATGGTTTTTAATCTAATAGAGTGGTTTGGAGTCATCCGTTGCGAAAAAATTGACAGCAAGTTTGATCACATAAAACAGTGCATTAATTGGACTAAATGGGCCTGTTTCGCTACGTTACAAAAGCAGTAACGAAATGGTCAGGAACTCACACAGACATGGTTTTTGATCTAATAGAGTGGTTTGGGGTCATCCGTTGTGATGAATTGACAGCAAGTTAGGCCGCATAAAACGGTGTATTAATTGCTCTAAACATGCCCGCTTCACTACGTTACATAAGCTATAACGAAATGGTCCGAAACTCATGCAGACATGATCTTTGATCTAATAAAGTGGTTCTGAGTCATCCGTTGGGAAAAAATTGAGAGCAAGTTCGGCCGCATAAAATGGTGCATTAATTGCCGAAACTCATGCAGACATGATCTTTGATCTAATAAAGTGGTTCTGAGTCATCCGTTGGGAAAAAATTGAGAGCAAGTTCGGCCGCATAAAATGGTGCATTAATTGCACTAAACGGGCCCGTTTCGCTACGTTACAAAAGGAGTAACAAAATGGTCCGAAACTCACCCAGATATGGTTTTTGGTATAATAGAGTCGTCTGGAGCCATCCGCAGCGAAAAAATTGACAGCAAGTTCGGCCGCATAAAACGGTGCATTAATTGCACAAAATGGGTCTGTTTCGCTACGTTACAAAAGGAGTAACGAAATGGTCCGAAACTCACCCAGACATGTTTTTTGTATAATACAGTCGTCTAGAGTCATCCGTTGGGAAAAAATTGACAGCAAGTTCGGCCGCATAAAACGGCGCATTAATTGCACTAAATGGGCCTGTTTCGCTATGTTACAAAAGCAGTAACGAAATGGTCAGGAACTCACCCAGACATGGTTTTTGGTCTAGTAGAGTGGTTTGGAGTCATCCGTTGCAAAAAAATTGACAGCAAGTTAGGCTGCATAAAACGGTGCATTATTTGCCCTAAACTTGCCCGTTTCGCTACGTTGCAAAAGCTGTAACGAAATGGTCCGAAACTCATATGGACATGGTTTTTGGTCCAATAGAGTGGTTCGGAGTCATCCGATGGGAAACAAATTGACTGCAAGTTCGGCCGCATAAAACGGTGAATTAATTGCACTAAACAGTCCCGTTTCGGAGTGCCACAAAAGCTGTAACGAAATGGTCCGAAGCTCACCCAGACATGGTTTTTGGTCTAATAGAGTGGTTTGGAGTCATCCGTTGCGAAAAAATTGACGGCAAGTTAGGCTGCATAAAACGGTGCATTAATTGCACTAAACGGGCCCGTTTCGCTACGTTACAAACGTTGTAATGAAATGGTCCAAAACTCACGCAGACATGGTTTTTGGTCTAATAGAGTGGTTTGGAGGTCATCTGTTGGGAAACTATTGACAGCAAGTTCGGCCGCATAAAACAGTGCATTAATTGCACTAAATGAGCTCTTTTCGCTATGTTACAAAAGCAGTAACGAAATGATCCGAAACTCACCCAGGCAGGGTTTTTAATCTAATAGAGTGGTTTGGAGTCATCCGTCACGAAAAAATTGACAGCAAGTTCGTCTGCATAAAATGGTGCATTAATTGCACTAAACGGACCCGTTTCGCTACGTTACAAAAGGAGTAACGAAATGGTCCGTGTTGGGGGATTGGCCTGCCAAGGAAACGCCTTCACCCGCTCATTTTGCATTTGAGCTCCCGTCATTTGCATTCACTACGTGTATTTAGGAGGCTATTGCCTTTGCTAGAGATCAGGTGTTATGCAGTGATCCACCGCCTTCGCATCAGGGATTCGTCATACGGGAGTGTGAAGGCAAACCATGAATACTACCTGCATACGTTCGGTTTCTATCTCCTTCGCTAAGTGATTTGGCACTGAGGAATGATTCGCTTCCTTCGGTGATAAAAATTGACCAGAGTGGATGCGAAGGCAACTCACAGATATCACCTGCATGTGTGGTTTATCTTCTCACTCAGGTTCAAGACAGGTCCGATAGATGGCACGGTGGCTTCTCCTCTCTGGGATAAGAGGCACCTTGCGACCGAAGGCATCCCAGGTGGTGAAGGCAACGGAGGTCGTCGGAGGCACGGTGAAGGCAGCCTAGACCAAGTCCAAACCGAGTCAAAGACAGAGTTGTTGGTCTACATATTCACATTGAGACATGCAAATGTACTCTTATGCCCCTGGAAATCGTAAGTTGTATAGTCTAGGGGATGATGCCTGATTTCTAGGAGTATAAGGGGAATGTAAAAGTGCCTCTTGATCTCCCTATAAAAGGGGGCCTCCCACCAACGTGTAGAGGGCTGATTCCTGAGAACACTGTTGATAAGTAATTTACTGTTGCTTGTCTCTGTTCTCTATCTTGGCTATTGTTTGGGCTTATTAGCTTCGGCACTAACCCAACAATTGGCGTCCACCGCTTGTGCTGTGCACGAAGACAACCCACGAACACCACCATGCCACTAGCAAAAAGAGTAACCGAAAACCCTAGAAATACCACCGAAGACACAACCCTCACCGGCGAAGCCGATCCCCAAGCCATAATTCCACCAACCATCTTACCTCCCATAACCGAAGCCGTTACTGAAGAGCCGGAAGTCGATGAGGACATACTCACCACCGAAGAAGAAAAGCTGTGCATGATGGAGGATAGGCTCCGCCTTCGCCGACTGGAGCAGCAGAGAGAGAGCTCGAAGCTGCCCAGCTTGAGCTACAACAACAAATGCAAGAAGAAGAAGAAGAATAACAACACCAGCTACTGCAGGTCAGGAAGCAATTGGAAGAGCTGAGGCAAGCGAAGCAAAGAAGATTGAACACCACAAGTTCCAGAGCTGCGAAGCTCCGAGAAGAACTCGAAAAAGCCAAGAAACAAGTTGCTGAGCTCCAAGCAGAACTCAATGAGCCAATTGCCTTTGCCACTGCTAGACCAAATCGTATCTCCACATCGGAAACAAGCTTCCAAGTGCTGCACACTCGTCCCATTGATCATACTTGCCCTCTCTCAGAAAGTCTGCAATTGGCAAGATGGCCGCCTTCATACAAGCCCATCTCTCTACCAAGGTACAATGGCCTCACCGACCCCAAGCAATTCCTCATGAGCTATGAGGCTGCAATAGCTTCGGCAAGGGGAGATGATGTGGTGCTGGCAAAATCTTTCATCATAGTTTGCGATGGCACAGCAATGAACTGGTATACCAAGCTTTCAGGGCTATCAATCAGTAGCTGGTACGATCTGAAGAGAGAACTGATCAAGAATTTCAGCATAATGGGAGACCAAGCACTCATATGCAGAGCTAACTCTACACCAATAGCCGAAGGAATCTTTGGAGGACTACTTTCGCAGGTTTGTGAGACTGAGATCTCAAGCTCCTCATATTCCTGGCGAAGCCGCCAGATTTGCAGCTATACAGGGGCTTCGGCCTGGTCCGTTCACACAGCACATTGCAAGGGAAACACCAGTAACCCTTGGAGATCTCTATAAGGAGTTCAAAAAATATTGTCGATCCGACAATGACTATCAAATGCGAATTGCCAGAGAAGCCATATTGAAAAGCCAGTATGATTCCCAAAACAAGCAGCACCACTACAACCAAAACCACTACCAAAATTACCCTCCCAAACCATCATGAGTGTGGAGAGCCCACCTTCGTTCCAAGAGAACAAACCCACCTACCCAGAAAACCCAAACCAGAACCAAAGAAATGAGCCTACCCAAAGGGGTGGAAGAACCGACAGAGGCCGAGGAAGAGGAAGAGGTCCGCCTTCGGGACCGGAGTTGTTTTGCCAATATCATGGCAAAAATCATACCCATGGCACAGAGCAGTGCCGAGACATCAAGAAAACCATTGAGAAACTAAAGGCAGAGAAAATCCAAGCAGCGCAGTCGAAGCCACCTTTGGCTTCGCACCCCAACTCCCAAACACAAACTCAAACTATCCAGCAATATTGCCCAGTATATCCCTCCCTAAACTCAAACTTTGTACATCCCACAACCGCGATGGCAACCCAATTCTCGCCTTCACCTCAAGCATTCCAACACTGCTACCCACAAACATTATACCCACACCTATACCCTCAAAACACCCAGCCTATCCCAAACAAAGACATCAAAGTGGAGGAATTACCTCCACCACCACCACAAAAACCGCAAGACCAAAACAAGCCTACACCCTTGCCCAGTTATGGCCGCATCATGCCAATAACTGGAGCATCTTCACTCGCCTTCGAGACAAAGAAGCAGAGAAAGAGTTACTTTTGCCAAGTCAATAACATCTCAGTTGATGGTCCTTACAAGAAATCGGAATGGTCTCACATGCCAATCACCTTCACAGAAGAAGATCTTAAGCTCCACAATTTTCCACACAACGACGCAATGTCAATTGAAGTCAACATTGCTGGCTGGACAATTGGGAAAGTGCTAGTGGACACAGGTAGCTCTGCGGATATCATCTTGGCAAAGACACTCAGGTCAATGACCAACATCAACCCAGACAATCTAGAGCCATCAGATACACCCTTGATCTGCTTCGAGGGGAAGCGCACTGCAACATTGGGGAAAATGACATTGCTTGTATCCTTTGGCGATACATCAAATGCAAGAACTGAGTTCATCACCTTCGATATCGTTGACATGTTATTCGACTACAATGTTATCTTCGACAGAGGAGTCATAAATGCCTTCGACATCATCATAAGGCAAGCTTTCTTGTGCATGAAAATGCCAGCTCTCAAAGGAGTTATCACCGTCTTCGGTGACCAAACAGAGGCAAGAAGAATTGAGTATGCCAACACCCTAGGCCAGCGAAAAGTACATGTGCTCGAAGAAAGAGAACCTATCTATCCTAAGGAGAAGCCGATTGCTGAGAAAGACAGCAAAAGCATGCAAGGGGCAACAGAAACAAAAGAAGTGCAATTGCAGCCAGATGTCTTCGATAGGAAAGTGATCATCGGTTCAGATCTTGAACCTGATGAAGAAGAAAGACTCATCGAGTTCTTGAGAAACAATAAAGATGTCTTCGCATGGTCTAGCAAAGATTTGCCAGGCGTCGACAGGAACATAGTTGAGCACAAACTTGCAATCAGCCCTGAGATGAAGCCGAAAAAGCAGAAATTGAGGAAAATGTCTGAAGAAAAAGTGAGTGCAGTCAAAGCTGAGGTGCAGAGGCTGCTAGATGCAAATGTTATACGCGAAGTCAAATATCCCCAGTGGTTATCAAACACAGTGCTAGTAAAAAAGAAAAATGGCAAGTGGAGAATGTGTATTGATTTTACCGACCTCAATAAAGCATGCCCAAAAGACGACTTCCCCTTACCCAGAATTGACAAAATCATTGATTAAGCTACTGCAAGTGAGATGATGTCTCTTCTAGATTGCTTCTCTGGTTATCATCAGATCTGGATAAAGAAAGAAGACGAAGAAAAAACTAGCCTCATCACTCCTGTTGGCACATTTTGTTTCATCAGAATGCCCGAGGGGCTTCGCAATGCTGGTACCACTTTCTGTCGCATGTCTAGCACTGTATTCAAAGAGGAACTTTTAAAACCATACTAGCATATGTTGATGACATCTTAGTCAAGAGGGTTAAAAGGCAAGATCACATATCAAACTTGGCAGTTGTCTTCGCAAGAATGAGAGAAGCTGGACTAAAGCTCAACCTTGAGAAATGTGTCTTCGGGGTAACCAAGGGAAAGATACTTGGCTGCCTGGTATCAGCGAATGAAATCGAAGCCAATCCAGACAAGATCAATGCAATCCTCAATATGGAAGAGCCCAAATGCATCAGAGATGTGCAAAAACTCTCCGGCAGGATCGCAGCACTTAACAGATTTATTGCAAAGGTAGCTGAACGCAGTTTACCCTTCTTCGCAACTCTCAGAAATGCAACAAAATTTGAATGGGGAGAAGAGCAGTCAAAGGCATTTCAAGAGTTAAGGCAATATCTGATGCAGCTCACGAAGTTGACAATACCTGACCCGGAAGCACCCTTACTGTTGTAGATCGCAGCCTTGCAATCAGCCGTCAGTGCTGCACTTATTGCGGAGAAGCTAATTGAGGGCAGAAAGATACAGCAGCCAGTGTATTATGTCTCTGAGGCATTGACCGGGTCGAAGCTATTCTACACTGAGATCGAGAAAATGATCTATGCTGTGGTGATGGCATCCAGAAAACTAAGGCATTATTTCGAGGGGCACAACATCAAAGTGCTCACAGATCAACCACTAAAAGAGCTGCTTAGTAACAAAGAAGTTTCGGTAAGAATACGCAAATAGGCCACAGAGCTGTCTGAATATGTGGTCAATTTCGAGCGAAGAACAGCAGTCAAATCACAAGTCATGGCTGATTTCGTAGCCGAGTGGACATCGCCTGCGGCAGAAAATCTGACCAGAGATGAAAACTGGCTAATACATTGTGATGGCGCTTGGGGGGACAAAGGAGCTGGCATCACAGCAATTGTGCAATCGCCTTCGGGCGTCAAAATGAGATATGCAGCGAACCTAGAGTTCTGCAAAAACAGCGACAGAAGTACAAACAAAGTCGCTGAATACGAAGCTGTGCTATTGGGGCTCAGGAAAGCGAAGGCGCTGGGGGCTCAGCGCTTCATTGTGAAAACTGACTCGAAGGTGGTAGCAGATCATATTGAAAAAGAAAGTGTTGCAAAACAGCTAGAGCCGATCAAGTATCTGACTACAGTTTGAGCAATAGAGAAAAAATTCAAGGGTTTTACATTCGAATACATCCCGAGGGCAAAAAATGAAGAAGCCGATGCATTGGCCAAGACAGCAGCAAAAGGGGACAGACTGCCACCCGATGTCTTCTTCCAGACACTAACAATGCCTTTGATCAAAGAACTCGATGAGCAACCACACTTCATCAATGCAATAAACTCAGAAGATTGGCGGTCATCCATAATGGCATACCTAAGGGGATACTATGAACCAATTGACGAAGATGACCTCAAAACGATGCTGCAGAGAGCAAGGTCATATCAAATAATTGACAACATTCTATACAAGAAAGGAGTTGTGGCTCCTTGGCTTCGCTGTGTGTCAATAGCCGAGGGCAAAGAGCTAATACAAGAGATACACAGTGGCTTATGCGGAGCACATTTTGGAGCAAGGGCAATTGTGGGGAAGGCAATGAGACAAGGATTTTATTGGCCTTCAATCATCAATGATGCAACAAACACAGTCAAGACTTGTGACGCTGTCAAAAATGTGCTGCAACCAGAAAATCACCTTCGGAGTTATCACAGCTGATAACTCCAACCTGGCCATTGCATAGATGGGGCATAGATCTGGTGGGTCCTCTTCCCACAACTCAAGGAAACCTGAAATATGCAATAGTTGCAGTGGAATATTTCACCAAGTGGATTGAGGCAAGGCCACTAGCAAATATCACAGCGAAGATAGTCATAAAATTCTTCTGGCAGCAAATTGTTTGTAGATTTGGAGTCCCAAGTTAAGTCACAGTAGATAATGGCAAGCAATTTGATTGCGATGAATTCAAGCACTACTGCATGTCCATTGGGACGAAGGCAAGATTCGCATCAGTATACCACCCGCAGTCCAATGGCGCAGTGGAAAGAGCAAATCGCATCATATTCACCGCCATCAGAAAATGTCTTGCAAATTGTAAGAAAAAAGGCAAATGGGTGGAGGAAATGCCGAAGGTAATCTGGGCTCACAACACATGTACCTCAAGAGCAACTCAGTTCACGCCCTTCAAACTATATATGGCGAAGAAGCAATGTGTCCCGAGGAGATTCTTCACAAGGGGCTTCGCACTCAGCAAGAAGCGCCCAAAGATAGCGAAGCCATAGATAAAGATCTCACAGAAATTTACAGACTGCAAGCAGCCAAAAACATTTTCAAGTACAAAGAAGAAACCAGGAAATGGCGTGACAAGAAAGTGGTAAGGAAAGATATAAAAATAGGCGACTGGGTGCTAAGGAAGAACCCGAGTATGCCTTCGGGAAAGCTGCAAAACAAATGGGAAGGACCATTCCTAGTCATCAAGAGTAACAGACCAGGATCATTTCACCTGGAGGACAGAGAAGGCAGTGAGCTGCCGTATTCATGGAATGCGGACAGCTTGCGAAGGTACTACTTGTGAACACCATGTAACAATTGGCTTCGTAATCCATAAACGAAGTCAATTGATAGAGAAAATTTTCATTTTTCCTTTAAAAAAGGCCCGTACTCTTTTTTCCTCACAGGGGAACCCTTACCAAGGGGTGAGGTTCTTAACGAGGCAGTGCTAATTGTAACTCGTGTGAAATATATGAACGAGCTATTCCCCAAAAAAGTTGCTTCGAAAGCGATTGGCTTCGACCAAATCGCTGGTATTCGATAAACCAAATAGAACTAAATTGACCCTACCAAAGGTAAGGCCAATTTAGATCTACAAATGCTTACTCTAAGGAGTAAAAGGGGCTTCGGCTCAGATTGCTTATTATCCAAAATGCTTACTCCGAGGAGTAAAAGGGCTTCGGCTCAATTTGTTTTTTATACATCCAAAATGCTTACTCTAAAAGGGTAAATGGGGCTTCGGCTCAAACCATTCCTCAAAACCCGAAGCATGAACTCCAAAGAGTAAGTGCGAAGAAAATTCTTCATCAAACTAATCGTCAAAATGTTTGGCAGCTGAGTTTTGAACGAAAAGCATAAACTCGCTTTGGGGGGAGGAGGCGTTTCCCTCAAAAACAAAGGCAAATCGAGTTTAATCTCTTTCGTTAAAACACAAAATATTCATCTACACATGCGGCTTCGCATAAGTCATGAAGATACTCGCCTTCGAATGTATAAATACAAACTCACTTTGGGGGGGAGGAGGCGTTTCTCTCAAAAGCGAAGGCAAAATGAGTTCATATTCATTCATACAAAGTCGTAATTACATCACATGTTGCAAGCTTACATCAAACATTCTCAAAACATTTCAAACACATATCCATAGAACTGCTCGCCAGACCTCCTAAAGCGAGGAGCATTATAAACGCACGCGAAGTCCTTGTCATCGGGACTAACTTCCAACAGCTCCATCTTTGGAATGCCCCGCGAAATAGCTTCGGCATTCCTTCTCGCAACGAGCTCAACTCGATCTGAGCCGTGAGCAACAAACGCAGTAAAAAAAATCAAAAACACCGAACTCGGTGCGACGATAAAACTCGTGACAATACTCCAAAAAGTCACCATGACTAGAGTTTGGATAAAGTCGCCGAAATTCCTTCCAAGCGAAGCCAGAAATACAAAGTGGCCCATCACGCATGGCCAGTGGCGTAAGTTCAAGCATCTCATCACCCCGAATATACACAAATGTACAAGTTCAAAAGGACTGCCCGCTCAATAATTCCTAACTCTAATTACAATCTAAAAGGTCCTTAGACCTGTGGATTGACTCCAGGGGCCGCTTGGCCACTTTGTCCTTGCGAAGAGGAAGAAGCACCAGCTTCGGAGGTAGCAGCACCAGTTGCAGCGGCACTAGAGGTGGCGCCAGCTTCGGCAGCCTCTCTCGCAGCAGCCTCTCTCGCGGCGGCTTCGGCTTCGGCTTCAGCCTTCAGCTTCTCTTTCAGCTCCTTTGACTGAGAATATATAAGCTATCAAACAAAACAACATAAAATTGAGAACAAAATGAATAAAACAAGATCACGACGGCAACTAACAAAGTACCTTAGCCAGCCGATCGCGGGTAATATTCTGAGCCGCTAGGCATCCACTGGCAACCCAGAAGTGCTTTAAGAAAAGTGCCTTCGCAATCAACATGTTTTTTGGAAAAGAATCACCGTCGGCAGGATCCTTGGGCTCCGAATAAGGATAGCCTTTCCGAACCAAGGTGTTATAATGCTCACAGCCGTTATCAGAGAGAATCTTCAATAAATTGCATGAGCACAAGTTGACAGCGAAGTCTCTAACAGATTCAATTACTGTTGGAAGCGAAGTAAATTCATGGTCAATCCAACCAAAAAGCTTATCCAAGCTGTACTCTTTGTTGGGGAAGGCCGGCTCCGCTCCAAACTGTCGCACGGCCTCCTTGTATAAGCGATATAGCTTCAAGCCACGCTCCCAGGCAACATTGATCACATCTTCATTTTCCTTGCGAAGGGAAATGGTTGAAGTACGCAGCGACACGACCTCACGCTCAAAGTTCTCGTTACGAGACCGATATGACTCAGCATCACGAGATAGCTTCTCCTTAACACTCGTGAGAGGGTCACCGCTCTTCAAGACAGAAATCAAGTCAGTATCTTCGACAACTTTCTTCTGAAGGCCCCCTAGGACATCATCCTTGTCCATAACCTGAGCCTCCAAGGCAACAACCTTTTCCTTAAGCAAGTTGGCTTCGCCAGCCTGAGCTTCCAATGCAGCAACTCTGTCCTTTAAAGACTTATTCTCATTAACAATGGACTCCCGGTCCTGGCGAAGCAAATTCCTCTCATTCTCTAGATCCTGCTTGATTCCATCAATATTCGCTTAGATCTGGAGAAGCTCAGCTTTCTCCCTTCGCAACCTCACCAACTCCTCGCGCTTAGCAGCAATCGAGTTGAGGTTGGGAACTTGAGCATGCAACTCATTGATAGCTACAACAACATGTGAGAGAAAATAATCTCCTCATTCAGTATTATGAGATCGGCAACTCAAAGCCAAGTCAATAACAAAGTTAAAGGCGAAGGTGTGAAATTCACACCTTCAATCCCGAAGCCAAAATGTTAGAGCTGATACTTTCAGGATCCAGGGTTCGCACAAGCTGTTGATATTCTACAAGCACAAAATAATGATTACATTGTTACCTTCACAAAAAATAGCTAAAGGAAAAAACTAGTTATAACCCTGATCAAATAAAACACCTTCCCAAGCAAAGTCTTGGAGAGGCCCACTTTCGCGCATTCGAGCTCGCCCCTCGTCTTCGGCACCTATTAAACAAGTCTCCTTCGCATCAAAATCAAACAGCACAATAACAATTGTCACTAAAGAAAAATCAAAAATAGGCAATATCACAAGTACCTTCGGAAGTAGAAGGAATGCTCGCCCCCGCATCAACTTCCATATCAACCTGAGAAGCAGCAGCCCTCTCTGTGGCATCAGAAGTTTCGGCTTCGGCAACTTGCTTCCCCTTGGCCTGAGCATCCATATCAACAGTCCCGGCCACATGAGCCAGAACTTCCAAAGAATCTGTGGCTCGAGGGGAAGAAGCCAAAGTCGAAGGAGGGGCGCAGACTCCATTGGGGCTTCGGCGACTGGCTCCTCAACATTCAGCAGAGCAAGCTCTTCAGCAGCTTCGGGAGCAGCATCAGCATCATCAAGATTCTCTTCAACAATAGTTTCAACAATAGGAACATCCCGAACGGGGGTATCCTCAAACTGGCTAATGTCAATACCATCGTCAAAGGGATCAGGCACTCGAGCACTCCTAGATGTCTCAGGAACTCCTTCACAAGCAATATCAATATCAACAAATGGATTCTCCACTAAGTACCTCCCTAGCAAAGGAAGACTTGTGCCCTGAAAGTAATTCCCAAAGAGAGCAATCTCCCATCCCCACTCCGAGGAGCTGAGCTCGAAAAAACCAGTGACGGGCAAAGCCATCAACTGCGCTGGAGCGGAGCTGCCGGTGGCGCCCAAGGAGGAACAGGCGGACGACCACCGCGCGAAGCCGAAGAAACAACGCCAATTAGCGGACGACCATCGCGCGAAGCCGAAGAAGCGGCCCCAGCAGCTGGAGCCGCAACTGACAATGGAACAGCAGCAATTGGCGGCTCTTGGCGGCGCCTTTTTTCTGCAGACTCATGAGAGCTGCTGCTGCTTCGCTTGGCCGGGGTAGAGGAAGAAGTTGCCTCCACAACAGCTTTCTTACTTTCACCTCGGCCGCGACCCTGGCCACGGCCTCCACCACGTCTAGTCCGACCACCTCCCCGAGGAGCGCGCGAAGACGCAGAGACATCTTCGTCCTGTTCCTTCGCCTTTGCCTTACCTCTCTTCTCTTTTTTTCTCTTTCTTCTTCTCCTTGTAGGGATGGGAATCTCACGAGCACCGTAAGAAATCCCCAATTCTTCAAAAACTCTGTTCAGTCTTACATGAACATAATTGTCTTCGCTACTGTGATGCTTTTTTGTGGTGTATGGGCCAAGAATATCAATGGCCCGTAGCTCTACACAAGCAACAAACTCTGCTGCGGACATGCCTTCGGGGATCCTCGCCCCAAAACGAGTGAAAGCAACACTAGGATGATCACCATGAGGTTTCCACTCAACATTAAAAGGCTTCCAGTCGGCAGATTAAAAATAAACTCCAACAGCGAGATCAGCAGCAATACCTTCCTCAATAAGATCACGGCTGCAGATTGTTCGCGAAGCCGTTCGAAAGGCCTTCCAGCATTCAGTGAATCCAGCACTTTCTGCGTTAAACACTGGACAAGAAACAAACTTAAGCCAGTCAACCTGGCTGTGCAGAGGGAAAGACACAGATTTAGTCCCATCCTCCAAAATAATCTCCTCCAAAGGTACCCTTACATAAAACCAGTACTTCTGCCAATCCTTGGTCCACTTATTCCTCTGAGCGAAAGAAGTTTCTACCTTCGCAAATTGGAACCACGGCGACGTCCGGAGAAGGTCACACAACCAAAATCAGGAGTAAATAGCTCGCCTTCGACCTCAGTTGACTTGCTCTGATTATGACCTTCATACAGTCGGAGGAAGTCATCAACTGTAACTGGTGACTCATGCGTCTTTACAGCCCAGAAAAACTGGAGAAGATGGCTTATGGCATTGGGTGTCAGATGATGCAACTATAAGCCATAGGGCGCAATCATCTTCGCAATAATATTGTCAATGGGCATCTTCAGGCCCGTAATAAAAAATCCGTGAAGACCATAGCTTCGTCTTCGCGAGGGTTAGGGGTAGTGTCAGCACCAGGAGCACGGCCCCAACCCTCAGGAAAATATCCCTTCTCTTCATAGAATTTTATGTCATGCTCGCCAACTTTAGATTTGCCAAATACAAGTGTCTTTGGCTTCTTTGTGGGATCCATTAGATCCTCTACATTGGCTTCCACATCGTCCAAATTCTCATCTTCACCCGCCTCTTCTTCCTCGACGCGGTCGTCGCCAGAAACATCCTCAGCGACTACAATTTCATCCTCCAACTGCTGAGCAAAGTCTTCAGCCTCAGTATCACTCATCTCCCGACGAGGAGACCGATCCTCCCTTTGTGCCTCGAGACTGCCTTCGCCAGCCATATAAGTTAGCAAAGTAGTCTGTCTGGTGCGTGCCGCTGCAAAAATGACAACAATTGTCATTACATCAGTGAAGGAAATCAGTGAAAACAAAAATATTCAACTACAGCCACAAAGCAAAGACAAATAATGAAAGAGTATGACAAACACCTCAAAGCTTATTAGCAGAAGGGTGGAAACCAAATGCCTTACACCGCGAAGGAGCTTTCGTAAACAGAAAGCGATTGACAGCGAAAGCAAGAAAAGGTAAAAAGGGGGGACCACTTCGGTCCTATTTATAGGGCAGTAAAAATCTGACCGTTACCGCATCTCGAAAAACGAACCGGCACTGATGATTCAAAAAGTAAATACAAATAAAAATAAAAATGAAATTGAAAATAAGAATAAAATTGCAGAACGTGAAGCCAAACTCATAGCGAAGTCATCGACTCGGGATTTACTCCAACGGGAGGAGGCGTTTCCCTGGAACAGGCGAAGGCAATCCTGAATTTTCGAGGACATCGGCCTGTTGGAGAAAGCCCTCATCCGTAGGGCTACTGTTGGGGGATTGGCCTGCCAAGGAAACGCCTTCACCCGCTCATTTTGCATTTGAGCTCCTGTCATTTGCCTTCGCTACGTGTATTTAGGAGGCTATTGCCTTCGCTAGAGATCAGGTGTTATGCAGCGATCCACCGCCTTCGCATCAGGGATTCGTCATACGGGAGTGCGAAGGCAAACCATGAATATTACCTGCATACGTTCGGTTTCTATCTCCTTCGCTAAGTGATTTGGCACCGAGGAATGATTCGCTTCCTTCAGTGATAAAAATTGACCAGAGTGGATGCGAAGGCAACTCACAGATATCACCTGCATGTGTGGTTTATCTTCTCACTCAGGTTCAAGACAGGTCCGAGAGATGGCACGGTGGCTTCTCCTCTCTGGGATAAGAGGCGCCTTGCGACCGAAGGCATCCCAGGTGGTGAAGGCAACGGAGGTCGTCGGAGGCACGGTGAAGGCAGCGTAGACCAAGTCCAAACCGAGTCAAAGACGGAGTTGCTGGTCTACGTATTCACATTGAGACGTGCAAATGTACTCTTATGCCCCTGGAAACCGTAAGTTGTATAGTCTAGGGGATGATGCCAGATTTCCAGGGGCATAAGGGGAATGTAAAAGTGCCTCTTGATCTCCCTATAAAAGGGGACCTCCCACCAACGTGTAGAGGGCTGATTCCCGAGAACACTGTTGATAAGTAATTTACTGTTGCTTGTCTCTGTTCTCTGTCTTGGCTATTGTTTGGGCTTATTAGCTTCGGCACTAACCCAACAGTCCAAAACTCACCCAGACATGGTTTTTGGTATAATAGAGTCGTCTGGAGTCATCCGTTGCGAAAAAATTGACAGCAAGTTCGGCCGCATAAAACGGTGCATTAATTGCACTAAACGGTCCTGTTTCGCTACGTTACAAAAGCAATAATGAAATGGTCCAAAACTCACCCAAACATGGTTTTTCATCTAATAGAGTGGTTCGGAGTCATCCGTTTCAAAAAAATTGGCAGCAAGTTTGGCCGCATTAAACGGTGAATTAATTGCATTAAGCGGTCCCATTTCGGGGTGTCACAAAAGCCCTAAAGAAATGGTCCAAAACTCACCCAGACGTGGTTTTTGATCTTATAGAGTGGTTTGGAGTCATCCGTTGCGAAAAATTGACAGCAAGTTAGGCCGCATAAAATGGTGCATTAATTGCACTAAACGGGCCCGTTTCGCTACGTTGCAAAAGCTGTAACGAAATGGTCCAAAACTCACGCGGACATGGTTTTTGGTCCAATAGAGTGGTTCGGAGTCATCCGTTGGAAAAAATTGACAGCAAGTTCGGCCGCATAAAACGGTGCATTAATTGCGCTAAACGGGCCCATTTCACTACGTTACAAAAGGAGTAATGAAACCGTCCGAAGCTCACCCAGATAAGATTTTTTGGTACAATAGAGTCGTCTGAATTCATCCGTTGCGAAAAAATTGAAAGCAAGTTCGGCCACATAAAACGGTGCATTAATTGCACTAAACGGGCCTATTTGGCTACGTTACAAAAGCATTAACAAAATAGTCTGAAACTCACCCAAACTTGGATTTTCGTCTAATAGAGTGGTTTGGAGTCATCCGTTGCGAAAAAATTGATAGCAAGTTCGGCCACATAAAACTGTAAATTAATTGCAATAAACGGTCCCGTTTCGGGGTGTCACAAAAGCAGTAACGAAATGGTCCGAAACTCACCCAGATATGGTTTTTGGTCTAATAGAGTGGTTTGGAGTCATCCGTTGCAAAAAAAATAGACAACAAGTTAGGCCGCATAAAATGGTGCATTAATTGCACTAAACGGGCCCGTTTCGCTACGTTACAAAAGTTGTAACGAAATGGACCGAAACTCACCCAGTCATGGTTATTAATCTAATAGAGTGGTTTGGAGTCATCCGTTGTGAAAAATTGACAGCAAGTTCGTCCGCATAAAACGGTGCATTAATTGCACTAAACGGGCTCGTTTCACTACGTTACAAAAGGAGTAACGAAATGGTCCGAAACTCACCCAGACATGGTTTTTGGTATAATAGAGTCGTCTGGAGTCATCCGTTGCTAAAAAATTGACAGCAAGTTCGGCGGCATAAAACGGTGTATTAATTGCACTAAACGGGCCTGTTTCGCTACATTACAAAAGCATTAACGAAATGGTCCGAAACTCACCCAAACATGGTTTTTCGTCTAATAGAGTGGTTTGGAGTCATCCGTTGTGAAAAATTGACTGCAAGTTTGGCCACATAAAATGATGAATTAATTGCACTAAACGGTCCCGTTTTGGGGTGTCACTAAAGCAGTAACGAAATGGTCTGAAACTGACCCAGACATGGTTTTTGGTCTAATAGAGTGGTTTGAAGTCATCAGTTGTGAAAAAATTGACAGCAAGTTAGGCCGCATAAAACGGTGCATTAATTGCACTAAATGGGCCTGTTTTGCTACGTTACAAAAGTTGTAACAAAATGGTCCAAAACTCACGCAGACATGGTTTTTGGTCTAATAGAGTGGTTTGGAGTCATCCATTGCGAAAAAATTGACAGCAAGTTCGTCCGCATAAAAGGGAGCATTAATTGCACTAAACGTGCCCATTTCGCTACGTTACAAAAGGAGTAACGAAATGGTCCGAAACTCACGAAGACATGGTTTTTGGTATAATAGGTCTGGAGTCATCCATTGCGAAAAAATTGACAGCAAGTTCGGCCGTATAAAACGGTGCATTAATTGCACTAAATAGGCCTGTTTCACTACGTTACAAAAAGCGATATCGAAATTGTCAGGAACTGACAAGACCGCATAAAACGGTGTATTAATTGCTCTAAACGGGCCCGTTTCGCTATGTTACAAAAGCTGTAACGAAATGGTCCGAAACTCACGCGGACATGGTTTTTTGTCCAATAGAGTGGCTCGGAGTCATCCGTTGGGAAACAATTGACAGCAAGTTCGGCCGCATAAAACGGTGCATTAATTGCACTAAACGGGCCCATTTCGCTACGTTACAAAAGCAGTAACGAAATGGTCCGAAACTCACCCAGACATGGTTTTTGGTATAATAGAGTCGTCTGGAGTCATCCGTTACGAATAAGTTGACAGCAAGTTCGGCCGCATAAAACGGTGCATTAATTGCACTAAATGAGCCTGTTTCGCTACGTTACAAAAGCAGTATCGAAATGGTCAGGAACACACACAGACATGGTTTTTGTTCTAATAGAGTGATTTGGAGTCATCCGTTGCGAAAAAATTGACAGCATGTTAGGCCGCATAAAATGGAGCATTAATTGCTCTAAACGGGCCCGTTTCGCTACGTTACAAAAGCTGTCACAAAATGGTCCGAAACTCACGGGACATGGTTTTTGGTCCAATAGAGTGGTTCGGAGTCATCCGTTGGGAAGAAATTGACAGCAAGTTCGGCCGCATAAAACGGTGCATTAATTGCACTAAACGGGCCTGTTTCGCTACGTTACAAAAGCAGTAACGAAATGGTCCGAAACTCACCAAGACATGGTTTTTGGTATAATAGAGTCGTCTGGAGTCTTCCATTGCGAAAAAATTGACAGCGAGTTCGGCCGCATAAAACGGTGCATTAATTGCACTAAATGGGCCTGTTTCACTATGTTACAAAAGCAGTATCGAAATGGTCAGGAACTGACACAGACATGATTTTTGTTCTAATAGAGTGATTTGGAGTCATCCGTTGCGAAAAATTGACAACAAGTTAGGCCGCATAAAATGGTGCATTTATTGCTCTAAACGGGCCTGTTTCGCTACGTTACATAAGCTGTAACAAAATGGTCCAAAACTGACGGGGACATCGTTTTTGGTCCAATAGAGTGGTTCGGAGTCATCCATTGGGAAAAAATTAACAGCAAGTTCGGCCGCATAAAATGGTGCATTAATTGCACTAAACGAGCCTGTTTCGCTACATTACAAAAGGAGTAACGAAATGGTCTGAAGCTCACCCAGACATGGTTTTTGGTATAATAGAGTCGTCTAGAGTCATCCGTTGTGAAAAAATTAACAGCAAGTTTGGCCGCATAAAAAGGTGCATTAATTGCACTAAATGGGCCTGTTTCGCTACGTTACAAAAGCAGTATTGAAATGGTCAGGAACTCACACAGACATGGTTTTTGTTGTAATAGAGTGATTTGGAGTCATCCGTNCCCAGACATGGTTTTTGGTATAATAGAGTCGTCTAGAGTCATCCGTTGTGAAAAAATTAACAGCAAGTTTGGCCGCATAAAAAGGTGCATTAATTGCACTAAATGGGCCTGTTTCGCTACGTTACAAAAGCAGTATCGAAATGGTCAGGAACTCACACAGACATGGTTTTTGTTGTAATAGAGTGATTTGGAGTCATCCGTTGTGAAAAAATTGACAGCAAGTTAGGGCATAAAACGGTGCATTAATTGCACTAAATGGGCCTGTTTCGCTACGTTACAAAAGTTGTAACTAAATGGTCCAAAACTCACGCAGACATGGTTTTTGGTCTAATAGAGTGGTTTGGAGTCATCCATTGCGAAAAAATTGACAGCAAGTTCGTCCGCATAAAAGAGAGCATTAATTGCACTAAACGGGCCCATTTCGCTACGTTACAAAAGGAGTAACGAAATGGTCCGAAACTCACCAAGACAAGGTTTTTGGTATAATAGAGTCGTCTGGAGTCATCCATTGCGAAAATATTGATAGCAAGTTCGGCCGCATAAAACGGTGCATTAATTGCACTAAATGGGCCTGTTTCACTACGTAACAAAAAGCAGTATCGAAATCGTCAGGAACTGACAAGACCGCATAAAACGGTGTATTAATTGCTCTAAACGGGCCCGTTTCGCTACGTTACAAAAGCTGTAACGAAATGGTCCGAAACTCACGCGGACATGGTTTTTGGTCCAATAGAGTGGTTCGGAGTCATCCGTTGGGAAAAAATTGACAGCAAGTTCGGCCACATAAAATAGTGCATTAATTGCACTAAACGGGCCCATTTCGCTACGTTACAAAAGGAGTAACGAAATGGTTTGAAGCTCATCCAGACATGGTTTTTGGTATAATAGAGTCATCTGGAGTCATCCGTTGCGAAAAAATTGATAGCAAGTTCGGCCGCATATAACGGTGCATTAATTGCACTAAATGGGCCTGTTTCGCTACGTTACAAAAGCAGTATCGAAATGGTCAGCAACTCACACAGACATGGTTTTTGTTCTAATAGGGTGATTTGGAGTCATCCGTTGCGAAAAAATTGACAGCATGTTAGGCCGCATAAAACGGAGCATTAATTGCTCTAAAAGGGCCCGTTTCGCTACGTTACAAAAGCTGTAACAAAATGATCTGAAACTCACGGGACATGGTTTTTGGTCCAATAGAGTGGTTCGGAGTCATCCGTTCGGAAAAAATTGACAGCAAGTTCGGCCACGTAAAACGGTGCATTAATTGCACTAAACGGGCCTGTTTCGCTACGTTACAAAAGGAGTAACGAAATGGTCCAAAACTCACCAAGACACGGTTTTTGGTATAATAGAGTCGTCTGGAGTCTTCCATTGCGAAAAAATTGACAGCAAGTTCGGCCGCATAAAACGGTGCATTAATTGTACTAAATGGGCCTGTTTCACTATGTTACAAAAGCAGTATCGAAATGGTCAGGAACTGACACAGACATGATTTTTGTTCTAATAGAGTGATTTGGAGTCATCCGTTGCGAAAAATTGACAACAAGTTAGGCCGCATAAAATGGTGCATTAATTGCTCTAAACGGGCCCGTTTCGCTACGTTACAAAAGCTGTAACGAAATGGTCCAAAAGTCACGGGGACATCGTTTTTGGTCCAATAGAGTGGTTCGGAGTCATCCATTGGGAAAAAATTGACAGCAAATTCGTCCGCATAAAATGGTGCATTAATTGCACTAAACGGGCCTGTTTCGCTACATTACAAAAGGAGTAACGAAATGGTCTGAAGCTCACCCAGACATGGTTTTTGGTATAATAGAGTCGTCTGGAGTCATCCGTTGTGAAAAAATTGACAGCAAGTTTGGCCGCATAAAACGGTGCATTAATTGCACTAAATGGGCCTGTTTCGCTACGTTACAAAAGCAGTAACGAAATGGTCCGAAACTCACCCAGACATGGTTTTTGGTCTAATAGAGTGGATTGGAGTCATCCGTTGTGAAAAATTGACAGCAAGTTAGGCCGCATAAAACGGTGCATTAATTGCTCTAAACGGGCCCGTTTCGCTACGTTACAAAAGCTGTAACGAAATGGTCCGAAACTCACGCAGACATGGTTTTTGGTCCAATAGAGTGGTTCGGAGTCATCCGTTGAAAAAATTGACAGCAAGTTCGGCCGCATAAAACGGTGCATTAATTGCACTAAACGGGCCCGTTTCGCTACGTTACAAAAGGAGTAACGAAATGGTCTGAAGCTCACCCAGACACGGTTTTTGGTATAATAGAGTCATCTGGAGTCCTCCGTTGCGAAAATAATTGACAACAAGTTCGGCCGCATAAAATGGTACATTAATTGCACTAAACGGGCCTGTTTCGCTACGTTACAAAAGCATTAGCGAAATGGTCCGAAACTCACCCAGACATGGTTTTTGGTCTAATAGAGTGGTTTGGAGTCATCCGTTGTGAAAAAATTGACAGCAAGTTCGGCCGCATAAAACGGTGCATTAATTGCACTAAAAGGTCCCGTTTCGGGATGTCACAAAAGCAGTAATGAAATGGTCCGAAACTGACCCAGACATGGTTTTTGGTCTAATAGAGTGGTTTGGAGTCATCCGCTGTGAAAAAATTGACAGCAAGTTAGGCCGTATAAAATGGTGCATTAATTGCACTAAACAGGCCCGTTTCGCTACGTTACAAAAGTTGTAATGAAATGGTCCAAAACTCACGCAGACATGTTTTTGGTCTAATAGAGTGGTTTGGAGGTCATCCGTTGGGAAACAATTGACAACAAGTTCGGCCGCATAAAATGGTGCATTAATTGCACTAAACGGGCCCGTTTCGCTACGTTACAAAAGGAGTAACGAAATGGTCCAAAACAGTTATGATCTCTCAAGGAACTGGAGCAGAATCAGGGTCAGGAGAGGGAGAATTGGGTAAAGGGGAAGAAGAACTCGACGATGTCGAGAAGTTGAAAAAGAGTTCGGGAGGGAGAAGTTTCTGTTATTTCTCATAGGTTGTCTGTTACAGGGGAATGATTCGATTTATTTGTACCGATCAGAGCCCGATTCGTATCAAACATGACTCAGTAATAGCAAAGACATGTTTTAAGCCCACTATAGCCCAGCCCGCTACACATCAGCCACTTCTTCCTTTCAGTCGCTTTTCCATTCGAATTAGCCGCTTAGCGCCCTTGCGAGTCGTGACATTCTTCCCCTCTTGAAAACCAGCTTGACCCCAAGCTAGGGCATCAGGAAAGCGACGAAGCAGATCACACATGTCTTCCCACGAGCAAAAACGAGAAGGAGTATCCCACTGGATAATAAGTTTGTTCTTCATCTTGCCTCCAAGTTGAGTCAGTGCAGAGTCTAGAACCGCCACAGGTAAAACAGGATCAGATGCATCAGTGCATACTGATGTGAGATCAGATTCAACTGCAAGCACACAGAAGTACATTGTAGCATTTCACCCAGGAGTATTCTAGAGTATTGTATTTTTTTCCTCAGTGAAAGCGTATGGCAAAGTGATGTGTTTTCCAATGCATTAATTATATCACAATTAATATACCAAGACTAGAACAGGGATAAACAATTCATAAAGAGAGTTATGTTGACACAAAGAAGGTTTCATTGCTCAATATAAAAGTTTAGTTAATATGAAGATCCTAAGAAAGAACTAGGGATTCTATATACTTCTCATAAATGAGTTACATACATTACAAGTGTATACTATACAAGCTCAGCAAGAGACACATGTTAGAGGGCAAATCGAGGAGTCGTGGGATCCCCTCATCCAAGGGTACTGTCATGATTATCACAAAGGCCTGCAAATGCCAAAACCCGAACGGCGAGGATTACAAAGGCCCAGCGGGGCTGTCACCACCCGGGGGCTACCTCTGAATACGTGGGGTAGGGTATCCCCAATGGTATTTCATACCCCAAACACCATGTTTGTAATATGAAATACGTCTTTACCAATTGTACGAAAAGGTAAAGAACAATCATTACAATTCATTGAGCCATTGCCATAACATGTATCCACTATACTATGATGCAAGACATACAACTCATATGATGAACACACAAGACTATAAGTCAAGTAACATAAGTAAGATAGCATATCCATTAAGGCTCTAAGTCTTACAAATAAGCAAAGGATACAAGATAACTAAGCTCTAGGCTTACCAAGACTCCTTCAGAAACCTGTAGAAGCTCAACTGCTAAGACTACTTCACGACTAACTAAGACTATAACTTGTAGCAAATGGAGCTCTTTCTTCTGGTGTGTGTTGTACAGGAGCCGAGAGCATCTATTTATAGTACTGGGAGGCGATTCAGGGTCGTTACAAGGTGGTTGGGGCCGAGTGGGCCCACCCCCAGGTTGGCCGACCAGTGGACTTCGCCCAACCGTCTGTTGAACCGACTGAAGGTGTCCACAGTGCATATTACATCCTTGAGGCGGTGCAGAAGCATGGGAGAAGGGAGGGCCGCAACGGCCACCAGACTGGTCGGCCGACCTGGTCCAGGATCATTTCGTCATGATCTTCTTTTGTGTGTCTGGAATGTGGGCCCTGATAGCTCTGAAAGCTGGGTATGAGTCCTCGGAGTAGCTCTTGATTCCCATGTGGGCCCGTCAATCCATGTGCTTCTCCTTATCTGCTTTTCGCCCCTTTGATGTAACCGCCATTGATTCAACGTCTTTGATGATATGCATTTGTGCTTCTTCTAAATGGCCAGAACTAGGCCTCATTGAGCACCAGGCCAGGTCGGCCGACCAGGGCTGGTCGGGCGACCTGGGCTTGGCCCTATTTTACTTCATGTTTTGGCCCATGTCTCCTGCAACCAAATAATCTCCATGTACAAGTGGAACTACATTATTTAAAACTAAATACTAGAGATCATTGCTAATTTATTTTATTTCAAGCATGTTGGCGATACAAAATAATCATGATTTAACAAGTGCCAACAGGAGATCAATTTCTTGCTCCTCCAGCTTCACAGCCTCCCTCTCGCCACCATGACTTCCTCTCTCCAATCAGCCTCCAGAGAGGAATCCTCCGAGGAACAGAGCAGCGCCGCCGCTCCCCAAAGAGAGCTGCACAGTGGATCTAGCATCTATACCATGGACAAGCAATGGGAGAAATCGACCACAACAACAAAGCAGCTGCAAAAGCTGGAAGATCTCGGATTGCTCCGCGACACCACCACCTTCCTTCGCAGGCCAGCTAAAGGTCAGCTTCATCCTACGGCTGATACTTTAGAGCTTGTCGTGTTCATCGAGTTCTTCTACTCCTGGGTTCGGGGTCTATCCATCAGATTTCTTTCATAGTATCTACGACTTCTACCAGATCGAGCTTGTGCACATTAAGCCTGGCGCGATTGCTATGCTCAGTGTCTTTGCTTTCTAGTGTGAGGCTTGATTGGGAATTAAGCCATCCTTGAATTTGTGGAGGTACTTCTACACCCCTGCTTTCTACAAAGAACAGCTCATTGTTGGCGACTCTTAATGATAAAATCTTATTGCCAACATAGATACAAAAAGACAGTAAAACAAATAGACATAGGGTTATGTAGGCAAAAGAAGGACCAAAGTGGGCCCAGGGCCAGGTCACCCGACCCCTCTAGGTCGGCCGACCTGGGTCCAAGCCCAATTCAGTCCAAACCTCAGCCATGCTGAGAAGCACACCTGGAGATCATCCCAACCGCTGAATCAAAGATGGTTTGCATCAAGGGCATAAGATGAACATCCCATGGATTGAAGGGCCCACATATGAAACAAGATGTGCTCGTGTCAAGCACACCCACCTGGAACCGACTTCAGGGCCCACAGGTCAGCCACCCAGAGTAAGGTGGGCCTGAATGGCGGTTACTCCAGGTCGGTCGACCCCCCTAGGTTGGCCGACCCAGGCGCGCGCCTGAAAAGATCGCCTCTTGACACGTGTCTGCAAACCGCCTCCAGGAGAAGATCAGCACCGTGCACGGCCTAGGACGGTGGATCCTACGGTCGGCCGACGACCTGGGCCCACCTCCAAATCGTCTCAACTGCTGCACATCAACTCTAAACCGTCTCTCCAAGCTATAAATACCTGGACTCAGGGCAAGGCTCAGCATCATCAAGATGAAGTGAAGATCCGAGGCGAAGCCATCCTCATATCTAGAGTAGAAATAGGGAGAGTCTGGAGGAGTCCCGGCATGTCGGCGACCCTCCACTTGTACCTCAATGGATGCAAGCTACTCAGTAAGTATCCGGGATTCAACTAGTACTTAAGTCTGAGTTATAGAAAGCTGAGTTCTCTATTGTGCTTGTGGGTTCGTTGCTTTATTCATAAAGTATTCTAATCTCTGATCAAGGTTAGGATAGCTGATATTATCTTAGGCGTGGTGCTTAGGTGTATATCTGCCCTCGTTTGCCTCGTAGCCCCACGGATTAGAAGAGGTAGGTGGCAGGTGGTGACAGCCCTGTCCATCCTTTGTAATCCTCCACATTCGGGTACGGCATAGAGCTGTTTACCGGCAATTTTCTAGAGGCCTAGGATACCCCGGTGCCCAAAGCAAGCATAGGAGAATTCCCTTCGCTATATTCACAGCCTTAGTGCTAAGTTATCCTCTCTATCCAGCCTTTATATACACTCGATCAATCCGGTCAGCTTTAGTGATTAGATAGTGCCTTACATTCCCCGTGGATTCGATACCTGGTTTACTCACGGGTGAAAGCTACTACGACAACCGTGCGCTTGTGGACTTTTTGTTTACCACCGCTGGTGTCAACAAGCTTTCAGGCGCCGTTGCCTGGGAACGGTAGCTGTTGTCTAAGAACTACGGTTGTCCATTTATCTTTTATTTTTGTTTTCAACCATGGATTCAACCTAAATTCATGAGTTCTTTGCTCCAAAGGGCGAATTATTGGAGCTGCACCCCTCGTCAAATCCTATTTTAACTGATAGCTATGAACTTCGCCCTGCCTTCGTAGCTATGGTCCAAGACATATCATTCTCTGGAAGTGACGGTGAAAACCCATACCGTCACTTGCATGAGTTTGAGTTGCTGTGTTCATGTCTGGTTATATCAGGCATGACTCAGGCAATGATAAGATGGAAGCTCTTCCCGTTCTCTCTCAAAGAGAGAGCAAGGAAGTGGTATGACCATACCGTTGGGCTAACGAACGGTGAACAGGAAAGTTACGGGACAAGTTTTGTCTTGAATACTTTCCCGTTAACCGGATCTATGCACTTCGGAAGGAGATTATTAACTTCCAACAACGAGAAAAGGAAACGATTGCAAAAGCATGGGACCGGTTCCAGGACTCGTGTCTAACCGGAACGGATCTAGGCTTCCCAGACTACATGCTCATGCAACACTTCCGGTCTGGGTTGAATAGTAAAGATGCCCGATACATAGACACAGCAGCCGGAGGCTCATTCCTACACATAACCCCGGCTAGAGCAAAAGAGATCCTAGCAGCCATCCGGGAAAACTCCCCTGCTGAAGCGAACGAAACTGAGCAAGAAGATCCCCAAGAAGAACCCGTAGACTTGCCCAGTCCAGCTCCTGAGACCCCATCCGTTGAGGAAGAGGAAACTCAACCTCTCAGATTACCCTTTGATTTCAAGGAAGATCTCTTTGAAGATTTTGGGAATACCTCGAACTACACAACACAGAAAAAGCCTATGGTAGAGACCCCTCTATTTATATGGAGACAGAATTTCTGAACGAAACCATGAGGGAGCTTATTTCCATCCTAAACATAGAATGGTCAAATGAGGCTGAGTTTTCTTCCGAAGTCATTCGGATTGACTAACCTTCACAGACCATTTGAGGTTTCATAAGCAAGGTGGCCGTAGACATCCTGTATAACCCGACCGTTGGGGCTAATATCATGTCCAGTTCCTTCGCTTATATCCTTGGACGTCGCAAGAAGCTGGCCCCAACATCAAAACTCCTTAGAACACCCTCAGGCCATATTCTCGAGAGTCTCGGCTTAGCACGAGATTTTCTCCTCAAGCACAACGGGATTGAGATAGCTTTGGACTTTTACATCTTTCAGACATCGGATTTTGACCTCATGATAGGACATCCTATTGAGAGCCTCCTACGGGATGTAACCTCGGAAGGAAATCTCCTAGCCAAAGTAGGAAGAAATCTCCTCACCATTCCTTTAGCTAGGGTCAAGAATTCTATAGTTGAACCTATGATAGAGCCTAACCTAGCTGAGGAAGTGAAATCCCTTCAACCTAGTGACCCATTTGAGTCATTCCTCGAAGAGCATGTTCACGACTTTATAGAGGAAGAGGATGACGCTTGTGAGCCACTCGAAAATGAGGAGCCACCCAAGTCACACGTAGAGCTAAAACCCTTGCCCGCTGGCCTTCACTATGTCTTCCTAAATGAGGACAGGAATACCCCTGTTGTCATCAGTGATAAGCTATCACAGGACGAGAGTGATAGACTCGTTAAGGTGCTCGAGAAACATCGCTCAGCATTTGGGTACTCCCTCAAGGACTTGAAGGGAGTAAGCCCCGCGCTCTGTACCCATCGCATTCCCATAGACCCATCATCTACACCATCTAGGGAGCCTCAACGTAGGCTAAACAATGCAATGAGGGAAGTCGTGAAGAAAGAGGTCTTAAAACTTCTGCACACCGGGATCATCTATCCCGTCCCTCATAGTGAATGGGTCAGCCATGTCCAAGTAGTACTCAAGAAGGGAGGCATGACCGTCGTAAGTAACGAGAAAAATGAGCTGATTCCTTAATGTACCGTTACTGGGTGGCGGATGTGCATTGATTACCGCCGACTCAACAAGGCGACGAAGAAGGATCACTTCCTGCTCCCCTTCATGGATGAGATGTTGGAGAGACTCACGAACCACTCCTTCTTCTGTTTCCTTGACGGGTATTCCGGCTATCATCAGATTCCCATCCACCCTGACGATCAAGAAAAGACCACCTTCACTTGCCCTTATGGAACGTATGCATACCACAGGATGTCATTTGGGTTATGCAATGTGCCAGTGTCATTCCAAAGGTGCATGATGTCTATCTTCTCAGACATGATAGAAGAGATCATGGAAGTTTTCATGGACGATTTTTCAGTCTGTGGAAAGACTTTCGACCATTGTCTGCAGAACCTAGATAAGGTGCTACAAAGATGCCGAGACAAGGACCTGGTGTTGAATTGGGAAAAGTGCCATTTCATGGTCCAAGAGGGTATAGTGTTAGGACACTTAGTGTCCGAAAGAGGGATAGAGGTGGATAGAGCCAAAATCGAAGTCATAGAAAGGCTACCACCTCCTACCAATGTCATGGGGATCCGCAGCTTCCTAGAACATGTGGGTTTTATCGGTGCTTCATTAAAGATTTCTCTCAGATAGCCAGGGCCCTCACTAACCTTTGACTTCGATGATGAGTGTTTGCATGCCTTTACCATCCTTAAGAACGCTCTCATCTCAGCGCCAGTCATTCAACCCCCGACTGAACGTTGCCTTTCGAGATAATGTGTGATGCTAGCAATTATGCTGTTGGTGCTGTCCTCGGGCAAACCAAAAATAAGAACCATCATGCTATCTTGTATGCTAGTAAAACTTTGACAGGAGCTCAACTTAACTATGCTACCACTGAAAAAGAGCTCTTGGTAGTAGTTTTTGCTATAGACAAGTTTAGATCTTACTTGGTAGGAGCTAAGGTGATTGTCTACACCGATCATGCTGTCTTAAAATATCTGTTTACCAAGAAAGATGCTAAACCCCGCCTTATCTGCTGGATTCTTTTACTCCAAGAGTTTGACTTGGAAATTAAAGATAAAAAGTGGGTAGAGAATTCAGTAGCAGATCATTTGTCACATATGCAGTTCATTGACATGCAGGATCTACCGATAAATGACTTCCTGTGCGACGACACCCTACTCAAGGTGACAGCCTCCGACCTCTGGTATGCAAATATTGTGAACTTTATGATTGCAGGATATGTGCCACTAGGGGAGAACAAGAGAAGGCTTATCTACGAGAGTAGACTCCATCTATGGGATGAACCATACCTGTACAGGGTATGTTCAGATGGCATACTTAGACAATGTGTACCAACAAATGAGGCAAGAAATATCATCGAGCAGTGCCATGCAGCCCCATATGGAGGTCACTACAGGGCATTTAGGACAAGGTCGAAGATCTGGCAGAGTGGATTCTACTGGCCCACAATGTATGAGGATACAAAGGAATTCATTCAACGATGCCAGCAATGCAAGAAACATGGAGGGATCACAGCAAGAGATGCGATGCCACTCACAAACAACTTACAAGTTGAGTTGTTTGATGTGTGGGGCATTGACTTCATGGGACCCTTTGTCAAGTCATATGACAGTGAGTACATCCTGGTGGCAGTGGACTATGTCTCGAAGTGGGTTGAAGCAATGCCATGTCGAGCCACTGACTTCAAACACGCGCGAAAGATGTTTCATGAGATCATCTTTTCACGTTTTGGAACCCCCTAGGATGGTAATCAGTGATGGAGGATCACATTTCATCGACAAGACCTTCCAAAAGTTTCTGCCAGAACTGGGGGCAAAGCACAACGTAGCTACACCATACCACCCCTAGACAAGCGGTCAAGCAGAAACATCAAACAAGCAGATCAAGAACATTCTGCAGAAGACCGTGACAGAAATGGGAAAAGGATGGAAGACCAAGCTATCAGATGCTCTATGGGCTTACCGAACGGCATATAAAACTCCAATCAGGATGTCCCCTTATCAACTGGTTTACGGCAAGACCTGTCATTTACCGGTTGAACTAGAGCATCGGGCACACTGGGCTATAAGAAAATGGAACATGGATCTTCTAGCAGCCCAACAGATGAGGAGAATGTAGCTATCAGAGCTAGAAGAGTGGAGAGACAAAGCGTACCACAGTGCCAAAATCTACATGGAAAGAACCAAGAGATGGCACGATAAGAGGATCAAGGTAAAGGAGTTCCACCCTGGGGATAAGGTATTACTCTTTAATTCCAGGGTGAAGCTATTTGGGCATGGAAAACTTTGAAGTAAATGGGAAGGACCGTTCGTTGTGGTGGAGACTTCATCGCACGGGGCAATCACACTCTAAGATGACGAAGGTAACCTCTCCAAGGTAAATGGTCAATGTTTAAAAGTTTTCCTAGAACCTGATAACGTAGAAGAGGAATTTGATGTGATCAATTTGATCATGGATAATTCCCGTCTATAATTTTTCCTTATGCTAAAGTCCTTAACCCCTAGAACACCTTTACACACACTTTGGGGTATATTGGACCTGTCATGTAGTGCACAACAAAGGAGAAGGCGACCGGGCTCAAAGCCAGGTCGGCCGACGGGCCACTGAGCCCGATCAGCCCTATCAATGTCTCTGAAGCCGTTCCGCTCCAATGTCTTTGAAGCCGTTCCACGGTGGATGAGCGATTCAAGCTCTGATTGATCCGAGAAGAGGGTTGTTCTTTCTTTAAATTTCCATCCATCCTCTTCTCTCCTCTCATCTGAGCTCTTCCTCGCCTCCATTCTGAAATTACCAAGCCACACCTTCCAAATCCCCAAAGATGGCTAGAAAGAGCAACCCTACCTCTCGATCAACCTTTGATCTGGAGGGAGAACCCACTCCGGCCAATCAACTAGTGCCAATCAACATGGAGTCGGCCATGGCTGTGGTGGTACCCCCACTGGCCAGCCTCCCATCGGAGGAGGACACGAGGGGCCGCACCAGGAGGTCGGCCGACCCCTCAGGTCGGGCGACCGGCCCTGGTGGCCCCACGGCGCCACGCTCGGCGGTGCGGTCTCAATCTCCGAGAAGGTCCTAGAGGCATGATGCACAGGCCTCAAGCCCGTACAGAAGGTCGACAACTAGGCAACTCACTCCGAAGAAGACGCCGGCGGCCACTCCTACCAAGGAGGACGGACTCCCCATGCTTCAACCAGGGGAGAAGCTGAAGGAAGTGGTCAAGAACAAGTGGGAGGACGTCGTGGCGTATCACTATACATCCAACGTGTCCATCTACTCTCCTGCTAGCACCCCGGAGCCGTGATTCCGGGTCTTCGGGGAAAGAAAACCCGGAGGCGGCTCCGGAAAGGGGCTGTTTCCTCCCCTCACACCTGAGGAGAGGAAGGAATTGGAGGAGTCGGTGGAATCTTCACCCGACGGCAAGGTCAAGAGGCATATCAAGCCACCTCCAATTCGCAGGTCAGGGGGTCACTATGAAAGTGGTGATGAAAAGGCCCCCATGACTCCCTCCAATGCAGAGTTGCTAGAGTTGATTAATCAACTAGGTTGCGACTATGCTAAGTTGGAGAAGAGGTTCACTGAAGAGCGACTTGAGCGCTTGAACCTTCAAGACGACTTCAATATGCTGCGTAGATCAACAGTCGTGAAGCTCAAACGCTTTGCTAAAGCAGTAGGGAATGAAAACCTCTACAATGCGCCATAAGCACCCTAGGCTTTAGAATAGGATAGGCACATTAGCTTTAATTCTTTCATTTATTTCATTTCTTCATTTTATTATTCTGTAATGTGCCTATGCTGTGAAGAATAAAATAAAATGTTTAGTGTATTAGGATTGTTTCTTTTGTTTCCACTTGTTTGGGAATAAAAGGTACAAGTGTGGGGGAGACTTGCAACGGGAAACAGAGTGATCCAACGCGAAACAGAGCGTATCAGAACGGAACAGAACAGCATGCGAAAGAGTTGTACCAGAGGGGTCACCCCCAGGTCGCCCGACCCCACCAGGTCGGCCGACCTAGCCTGGGCCCCACCTGGCCCCCGCTTCTTCCTGCACGCTGGTTTGGTCATCCTAAGCTCTGTTTCAGTTGAATCTTTGCAGAACTAGATCATGGAATTCAGAACTTAACTAAAATTTAACCCTTCCAACTTCTCCATCACATGGAAATTTATTGACTTACATATACTTTATTCCCTATACCTTTTGGCTTGTGGATATCTTCATTTAGGAACCCATGTCATCTAAGTTATTGCATTTTGAGATGTGGCTTTAATATGAAGGATGCTCTTACTTATTCATGTACTTGGGATTTATGAAAAGTTTTAAAACTTTTAACCTTGCTATGCTCCTCTTGGGTTTGAGAGACAACCATTTACATTTATAATCGAGCATATCTTCTAAGCTTTGAGTTGTTTCAAGGTTTGTGACCCTTGTTAGAGATACTTCATGTTTTTAAAGTCAAGATCACGTACAACCCACCATAAAAAGCTAAACCCTTACACTGAGGGTGAAGCAAAACATGCCTTTATGTCATATTCATGAACAAATACTCCTAAAATGGCATTCTTCCCACAATCAAGATGAAAAGAAGATATGGGCTATATGCATAGAAAAAAAAGACTCATGCTACAAAAAGCATTGAGTGAAAAGAAAAAAAAAAGAGAGACAAGAAGAAAAGTGCAATAGCCCATATCCAAAAAAAAGAGAAAAAGGGAAGAAAGCCAATACAAAGGAGTACCATTACAATTCCACTTCATGTCATACACTTGCACATCTTGACTTGATTACATGACTTGTCTCTGATTTGGATACAACTCTTGGAATGACAACACAAGTGATATAAGGCATGTATCTTGAGAGCTCCACATACAAAGTTTCATTTAGGAGAGTACGAGTGTTGTCCAACCACCGTGAATATCCAGAGAGAAACTCTTTGAGGAGCAAAGCATCAGTTTTCTTTGCAAAATTCTGAAAACCCAAGTACTTGGAAGCAAGGTGTATCATTTCATAAAAGAGGCTGTTCCTTTCTGCAATAACCCAAGAAAAAATGTTAGCCACTCTTTATAAATCCATTAAGCCTAAATGTTTGGGAATAACTTATATATTTATTTATAATTTCTGTGATGAATCTTAGACTTTACTCGAGGATGAGTAAAGAATAAGTGTGGGCGAGCTTGTTGGCGACTCTTAATGATAAAATCTTATCGCCAACATAGATACAAAAAGACAATAAAAAAATAGATATGTACTAACAAATTCCACTAGTTTTGGTGCATATGTGCTTGCAGGGACAAAGTGGCAAAAGAAGGACCAAAGTGGGCCCAGGGCCAGGTCGCCCGACCCCTCCAGGTTGGCTGACCTAGGTCCAGGCCCAATTCAGTCCAAACCTCACCCATGCAGAGAAGCACACCTGGAGATCATCCCAACCGCTGAAGCAATGACGGTTTGCATCAAGGGCATAAGATGAACATCCCATGGATTGAAGGGCCCACATATGAAACAAGATGTACTCGTGTCAGGCATACCCACCTGGAACCGACTTTAGGGCCCACAGGTCAGCCACCTAGAGCAAGGTGGGCCCAAATGGCGGTTACTCCAGGTCAGCCAACCCCCCTAGGTCGGCCAACCCAAGGGCGCGCCTGAAACAGTCGCCCCTTGACACATGTCTACAAACCGCCTCTAGGAGAAGATCAGCACCGTGCACGGCCTAGGACGGTGGATCCTACGATCGGCCGACCCCCCTAGGTCGGCCGACCTAGGCCCACCTCCAAACCGTCTCAACTGTTGCACACCAACTCTAAACCACCTCTCCAAGCTATAAATACCTGGACTCGAGGCAGGGCTCAGCATCATCGAGATGAAGTGAAGATCTAAGGCGAATTCCTCCTCATATCTAGAGTAGAAATAGGGAGAGAGTGAAGGAGAGTCTGGAGGAGTCCCGGCGTGTCGGCGACCCACCACCTGTACCTCAATGGATGCAAACTACTTAGTAAGTATCCGGGATTCAACTAGTATTTAAGTCTGAGTTATAGAAAGCTGAGTTCTCTATTGTGCTTGTGGGTTCATTGCTTTATTCATAAAGTATTCATAAAGTATCCAAAAGTGACTCCAGAGATGCAAAAGCATATTCATCGCATCCTGTTTCTTCATGAGGAGGGTTTGACAGTGGTCCATGTGGTGGAGACCCTCATCAGATGGAAGTTTGTTCCACTTGTGGCCCACGACCGTCTTGCCCATACGTTCACTGGTCAAACGGACCCGATTCAGACGAAATCCAAAGGGAAATTGAATTTGCTTTTTTCGGTCTCTTTTTCTGAAAGTGTTCGGTCATTTGAAATATTATGACTCGTATCCAGCAGTTGTTCCCGAATATGAGGTGGCGGCTCGCCTCAAGAAGATGATGAATGCAGAAATCTCGGATTGGGCGAACGTCCTCGCCCCTTACATCACCGACAACCCTGCTCCAGAGGTAATCCTACTTTCAGAAATATGCCTTTCTATTATTTATAGCTTTATCCCTTTATTTTCCCGATCAGGCTCCTCCCATGGTCGATGCTCCCGAACAACATGGAGCCATCAATCTGGAAGACGAGGCAGAGACTCCCCCAGCTCTGGATGATAAAGTCCCTTCAGCCGAGGTGCCCGAGCAACCCTCTGTCGGGGAAAGGAAGGCCCGACCAGCACCAAAGTGACCGTCCTGTCTCGCTCTCGCAAGCGCTCGAGGGATGCAAGTATGGAAAAGGCGACGACTGGATCGGGTTCTCTTGGGGCACCAGGTGCCACCAAACTGCCTGCCACGCGTGACCCTCCTCGCGCTGGAGACCAGGTACCTAGCATGATTGTTTTCGGGCGTTTATTTGCAACTTTTGCTCGAATAACCAAACTTAAACATGTTCGGAAGGCTTCTCGTCCGGAAACTCATTCCGCTCAGACACCATCAAGACCTTCCTCTATTTCTTGGAGGAAGTTTAAAGTCACTCTCCCGACAACTGAGTAAGGGCTTTGACAAATTTGATTGTCTCTTGTTCGTTCTCCAAAAGGAATGCTTATTTGTTTTGTTCGGGTCTCCAGGTCCTTCAAACCTGCATCTTCTCCCGCAACCAAGCTATCCGCTGGGGAAAAATCTTCCGATCAATCCCTAGTGGTTGCTTTGAAGCCTGAGGAGAAGACTGCTGAAGTCGTACAGCCAGACCCGACGCACTTGAGCCCGATCATCACTTCGCTCTCCGCGGCTGAAGAGCAATGGCGTTTGTTAATCGCTCATGCTCATGTCGCAGAAGCATAAGTAACGAGGCTGGAGGCCCAAGCTGCTCTTTTGAAATCCAAGAAAGAAGGTACTTGGTTTGCTGTGTTTTTGCTTCTTATCCCTATTCTGTAAGCCATTGTTGACCCTATACCTTTAATCCTGTAGCCGTCTCCAAGAGCATTGAGATGCTCCAGAAGAAAAGCTCATATTTAGAAGGCTAGCTTGCAGCTCGGGACAAGGAAATTGCCCAACTCAATGCCTGACTCAAAGCTTTGGAGAAGCATGCCTCGACCCTGGAGAACAAGCTCATGGATGGTGTTGTCGTCACAGCGACGCACACTTTAGGGGCCATGAAGAGTCATGTTCCGGAAGTCGACACTGCGTTGCTCTTCCACGGCTTCAAGTGCTCATCTGGAGAGGCTAAGGTGTTGTTTAATGATTTCGCTCCATTAGTCGAACCCTTTGTCCAGAAACTCGGTCTTCATTTGTCTGAGTCTAAAAACTCGTCCTGAACTTGTGCTGGATTCCTATAATAGGACAAAACTTATGGTTTAGTCTGTGAACTTTATTCCTTTTGGTGAACATATGCTTGCATGTTTTGCCAAGGAAATAGAGCTATTCGGGTCTTTATGCTGCCTTTTAAATGATAGCTTTGACATAGCTAAGTATTCCATTACCATGAGCTATTTGGGAATTGTTTAGTTATTGAGACGCGAGCAGTCTTCTAACCATGTAATACCTTGTAGTCCTAGTGTCTGGTATTTTTAGCACAGTCTTGCTGTTTGATTTAAAAAGCTTAATCTTGTGAGGTAATGGTACAATAGTAGCCCCCGGGCTCCTTTTTAGCATGTAGGCATGCTATAAGACAGTCAAGAAGTACTGTTCACAAGAATTACACGAACAAAAGGGGAGCCCCCGAGCGTTGCAGGGTTTATAGATTAGGTCTAAAAAATTTTTCAACATGGTAGTCCCCGGCGCTTTGTTAGTATATGTAGTATGATAACAAAGAGTAGAAACTTAATGGAAAAGGAAAACCCAGCCCCCGAGCGTAATTGCGAGGGTGAGTAAAGTTTAGGAAACTTATCTTCTCTTTTTTTTTTGGTGGAGATGGCACTTGATGGCGATCAACCCTGCCATTTTAGCAGATTGGCTTGAACCCTTTAATCATCTAAGCATAGAATCTTTTGAGCTGATCCATATTCCAGGTGTTTGGCAGTACGTCTCCATCAATCTCCGTGATTCTGTAGGCTCCTGGACGTGCAATATCCACAACTATGTATGGCCCTTGCCATGGAGAGAACAATTTTGTCTTGTCCTTAGTGAGTTGATCTAGTTTGAGCACCATGTCTCCAATGCACAAGCTTCTCTTGCGAACATTAGCGTCGTAGTATTGCCTCAGTTTTTGTTGATATTTAGCCACTTTGAAAGCGGCTGCATCGCGAGCCTCCTGAAGGAGGAGCAACTCGTCGCTGCGTCTATTAGGTTTTTTAGTTTTTGAAAACATTGCCACACATGGGGCTTGTAACTGGATATCAGAAGGTAGAATTGCTTTAGCACCATATACCAAGAAGAAGGGTGTTTCTCCTGCTGCACGGTTCATTGTGGTCCTTATTGACCATAAAACTGTTGGGACTTCATGAATCCATCGCTTGCCTTAAGCTTGCTATCTACTGAAAATCCTTTTCTTGATTCCTTGAAGTACAATGCCATTAGCACGCTCTACTTGCCCATTAGTTTTTGGTTGATTTACCGATGACCGATCATGTTTGATCCCGTGGTCATAGTAAAAATCAGAAAACCTTTTACTTTTGAACTGTGTTCCATTATCAGAGATTATCCTGTTCGGGATGCCGAATGAGACGACAATACTCTGTAGGAATTTGACAGCTGCTTCTTTTGTAGTTTTCTGAAGTGGTTCGGCTTCAACCCATTTTGTGAATGTGTCGATGCCAACGAACAGAAATTTATAACGCCTGATGGCCCTTGGGAAAGGACCGAGGATATCAATTCCCCATGTGGTGAAGGGCCATGATAAAGGAATTGTGTTTAAAGCTTGCACAGGTTTAGTTGTTTTTCGTGCAAAGAATTGGCATGCTTCACACTTTTTTACTAACTTGCTTGCGTCTTGAAGAGTTGTAGGCTAGTAGAAGCTCTATCGGAATGCTTTCCCAAATAGATATCTGGGAGAAGCGTGACATCCACGGATTCCTCCGTGAATGTCATGGAGCAAACTAATGCCCTCAGCCCGTGTGATGCATTTGAGGAGTGTTGGGGGATTGGCCTGCCAAGAAAACCTTTGATAGATTTTAACTACAATTACACACATTTGCCTTTGGTTGGATAAAGGGCAGCAAATTTGCCTTCGTATACAAAAATACCCGCGGGAATGCCTTCGGTCCCTAATCAGGGGAGAACATTGAAATATGGCTTTTCGGGCGGTGCGAACAACTACTTGGATAGAACGAAGGTGGCCCCAAGTCCTCACTATGGTAAGTATGCTATAATCTGCTTCGTCCCCCGTTATATGACAGGTAGTGGCTTCGTGGATCGGCGGAGGGGGATCGCCGTTGCTCTACCGTCAAATGGGCAACGAAGGCAACTAAATCTCCCTGAATGCAAAATGAAGCCAAGGAAGACTGGGTCCAAGCCGAGTCCAACATGGGGTGGTTGGTCTACGCATTCACATTAAGAGATGTAAATGTACCTATATGTCCCTGGATCATCCAGGTTGTATATTCTAGAAGATGATGCCTGATTTGCAGGGGCATAGGTGGAATGTAAAGATGTCTATTGACCTCCCTATAAAAGGAGACCCCCCCACCAACATGTAAAGGGCTGATTCCCGAGAATACTGTTGATGAGTAATATATTGTTGCTTGTCTCTATTGCTCAGTCTTAGCTATTGTTTGGGCATATTGGCTTCGGCGATATCCCAACAACTGGCGCCCACCGTGTGTGTTGTGCACGAACAAAACCCACGAACACCACCATGCCACAAGCAAAAAGAGTACCCAAAAACCCAACAAAAGCTACCGAAGACACAGACTCAACTGGCAAAGCCAATGCCCAAGCTATAATTCCACCAAACATCATACAACCCATAACCGAAGCTGTCACCGAGGAGCAGGAAGTTGATGAAGACACACTCACAACTGAAGACAAGTTGCGCAGGATGGAGGAAAGACTCCGCCTTCGGCGCCTAGAGCAGCAAAAACAACTCGAGGCCGCTCAGCTTGAGCTACAACAACAAATGCAAGAAGAAGAAGAACAACAATAGCACGAGTTGCTGCAAATCAGGCAGCAGTTGGAAGAACTAAGGCAAGCGAAACAGAGAAGATTGAACACCACAAATCCCAGAGCAGGTAAGCTTCGAGCAGAGCTCGAAAGAGCCAAGAAACAAGTTGCTGAGTTACAAGCCGAACTTAATGAGCCTAGTGCCTTCACCAGTGCTGGAGCAAATCATGTTTCCACTTCGGGAATAGGATTACAAATGCTGCATGCTCGTCCCATTGATCATACTTGTCCTCTATCAGAAAGTCTACAACTGGCAAGATGGCCGCCTTCGTAGAAGCCCATCGCTCTACCATGATAAAATGGCCTCACCGATCCCAAGCAATTTCTCATGAGCTATGAAGCCGCAATAGCTTCGGCAGGAGGAGATGATGTTGTACTGGCAAAATCATTCATCATCGTTTGTGATGGCACCGCAATGAACTGGTACACGAAGCTGCCAGGACTATCAATCAACAGCTGGTATGATTTGAAAAGAGAGATGATCAAGAACTTCAACACCATGGGGGACCAAGCACTCTCATATGCAGAATTGACTCTACACCAATAGCCAAAGGAACCACTGGAAGATTACTTTCGCAGGTTCGTAGGCTTAAGAGCTCAAGCTCCTCATATTCCCGACGAAGCCGCCAAGTTTGCAGCTATTCAAGGGCTTCGCCCAGGCCAATTTGCACAACATATTTCAAGGGAAACACCAGCAACTCTTGGAGATCTCTATGAGGAGTTTAAGAAATATTGTCGATCAGATAATAACAACCGAAGGTGAATTGCCACAGAAGCTGTCATGAAAAACCAATATAAGTCTCAAAACAGGCAACATCAACACAATCAACATCACTACCAAAATTATTCATCCCAAACCATCATGAGTGCTGAGAGCCCATCTTTGTTCCAAGAGAACAAATCTTCCCATCAAGAAAACTAATACTCAAACACAAGGGGCGAGCCCAGCCAAAGAGGAGCAAGAACCGGCAGAGGCCGAGGAAGAGGAAGAGGGCCGCCTTCGGGGCCAGAATTATTCTATCAATATCATGGCAAGAATCACACCCATGGCACCGAGTAGTGCTGAGACATCAAAAAAACCATCAAGAAGATGAAAGCAGAAAAAATCCAAGCTACCCAAACGAAGCCACTTTTGGCTTCGTCAACCAATACCCAAACCACACAAACTCAAGCCATACAACCATACTGTCCAATTTACCCCTCCCTAAGCTCAAACATCGTGCATCCAACAATAGCGATGGCGGCCCAATATTCGCCTTCGCCACAACCATTCCAACACTACTACCCACAAACCATGTATCCACACCTTTATCCTCAAACTACTCAACCCATCCCAAACAAAGATATCAAAGTAGAAGAATTGCCACCACCACCGCAAAAGCAAGACCAAAAACCATCCAACACCTCTCCCTAGTTATGGTCTCATTCTTCCCATAACTGGAGGATCCTCACTTGCCTTCAAGACGAAGAAGCAAAGGAAAAGCTACTTTTGGCTAAGTAAACAACATTTCAGTGGAAGGACCATACAAGAAATCTGAATGGTCACATATGCCAATCACTTTCTCCAAAGAAGATTTGAAATTGCACAACTTCCCACATAACAACACAATGTCGATCGAAGCCAACAACTGGTTGGACAATAGGAAAGGTGTTGGTAGACACTGGCAGCTCTGCAGACATCATTTTAGCAAAAACCTTGAGGTCTATGACAAACATCAATCCAGATAACTTGGAGCCATCAGACACACCACTGGTCGGCTTCAGGGGGAAACGTACACCAACATTGGGAAAAATCTCATTGCCAGTATCTTTCGGAGACCTCCAACGCAAGAGCAGAGTACATCTGTAGGATCTAGGATACCGACTAGAGGGGGGTGAATAGGCAGTTTGAACTAAAAACACAAGCACTTAAAATTTAATTAGTAACACAAGGGGGTAAAACTATTTCTACTCTTTCTAACCTATGTGAGAGTTTGCAACCTAGGGTGATAAGCAACAATTCAATCTCTATAAAAGTAAATTGCTCAATGTAAATTGCAAGAAAGTAAGTAAGCAATAGAAATAACCGATGACAAGAGAAGAATTTTTCCCGTGGTGTCGATGACTTGCCGGTCACCCCTAATCCACGTTGAGGTGGATCCTTTGTTCCAACCGCTCCTCTATCAAGGCACCGCTTGATTTTTGAGCCGGCTTGGATCAAGAACCACTCCACACCTCGATTCCACTAGAGTTGCTCTTCACCACTCCGGCAAGGTGAGCACAAAACCCCTCACAAGAACAACCGGGGCACCTTCACAATCTCCTTTGAAGGGCTCAACGGTTTCCACTCCTCCAAGCCGTCTAGGAGGCGGCAACCTCCAAGAGTAACAAGCCGATGACGCTTGCTTGAAGACTCCCTAGTGCGACAATGCTCAAACCTTTGATGCAATGCACTAGGATGCTCTCAATCTCACAAGAATGCAAGCAAGGTGAGTGAGAGAGTGAAGAAGAAGGACTCAAGAATATCAAGTAGGCTTTCCAAAGTGCCAAAAGAGAGAGCTCCCACGCCCGGACATGAAGTATATATAGAGCCCTTCTCAAAATCTAGCCATTACACTCTGTAACCCATGAAATACGAGTTTTCGCGGACCGTCCGCCTCACAAAGCCCGGATGGTCCGCCGTTCAAAACCAACGGCTACAACAGCAATTAATGCTGTCGGAACGGACCGTTACAGGGGGGCGGACCGTCCGCCCACCAGGGGCGACCGTCCGCCGTTCAACATAGAACCACGGTCAGAGATGAACCTTCCCTGGATGCGCACACAAGTTATACGGCGGACCGTCCGCACCCAGGTGGCGGACCGTCCACCGTAGAGGCTTCCAAAACCACACAGAACCGAAGATGGTTCTGGTGGCGCTCGGGGAGAGGGGGCGGACCGTCCGCCTGTCCTGCGTGGACCGTACGCCCCACGAGGTTACAATCCACCAGAACCACTCCCGGTTCTGGTGGCGTGGGTTAGTGGCCGGCGGACCATCCGCATGCCCTGCGCGGACCGTCCGCCGGTCAAACACTTCGGTTCACCAGAAACTCTAAGTTTCTGCCCACGAAAACGATCCAGGGGCGGACCGTCCGCGACCCCTGCGGAGACCGTCCGCCCCAGCACTGTGAAACTCACAGAACGACTCTGAAAACGGCTAAGTTATGAAAACGGTCCGCCCCATCAAAGGGAGACCGTCCGCCTCTCAAACCAATTAGCCGATTTTAAGAAAAACACATCGTTCTAGCACTCATGATGTATGCCACTAATCCATATGCATGCAACACAACATTTGAGCAAGGTGGCACTATGGAATGGTCATGCAAATGACATTGACCCCTCTTAATAGTATGGCTATCTAGCCTATCAACCCAGTCAATGTTTCTTCTCTAATCTCCTCTTTGACCGGCAAAATAGAAATCCCAATTTTATACCTTTGCCTTGAGATTCCATTTCACATCATGATTCCAACATTTCCAAGTTATTCAATCCCACATGTCACATCTCCGGGACTAACCCTATTTCCATATCTCAAATGAAATCGTTAGTCCACAAATGTTGTCATTAATTACCAAAACACAAATTAGGGGCCTAGATGCTTTCAATCTCCCCCTTTTTGGTAATTGATGACAACCTCATATAGGAGTGATGTAAAAGTGTTTTTCAAGTCAACTTTNCCCATGAAATACGAGTTTTCGCGGACCGTCCGCCTCACAAAGCCCGGATGGTCCGCCGTTCAAAACCAACGGCTACAACAGCAATTAATGCTGTCGGAACGGACCGTTACAGGGGGGCGGACCGTCCGCCCACCAGGGGCGACCGTCCGCCGTTCAACATAGAACCACGGTCAGAGATGAACCTTCCCTGGATGCGCACACAAGTTATACGGCGGACCGTCCGCACCCAGGTGGCGGACCGTCCGCCGTAGAGGCTTCCAAAACCACACAGAACCGAAGATGGTTCTGGTGGCGCTCGGGGAGAGGGGGCGGACCGTCCGCCTGTCCTGTGTGGACCGTACGCCCCACGAGGTTACAATCCACCAGAACCACTCCCGGTTCTGGTGGCGTGGGTTAGTGGCCGGCGGACCGTCCGCATGCCCTGCGCGGACCGTCCGCCGGTCAAACACTTCGGTTCACCAGAAACTCTAAGTTTCTGCCCACGAAAACGATCCAGGGGCGGACCGTCCGCGACCCCTGCAGAGACCGTCCGCCCCAGCACTGTGAAACTCACAGAACGACTCTGAAAACGGCTAAGTTATGAAAACGGTCCGCCCCATCAAAGGGAGACCGTCCGCCTCTCAAACCAGTTAGCCGATTTTAAGAAAAACACATCGTTCTAGCACTCATGATGTATGCCACTAATCCATATGCATGCAACACAACATTTGAGCAAGGTGGCACTATGGAATGGTCATGCAAATGACATTGACCCCTCTTAATAGTATGGCTATCTAGCCTATCAACCCAGTCAATGTTTCTTCTCTAATCTCCTCTTTGACCGGCAAAATAGAAATCCCAATTTTATACCTTTGCCTTGAGATTCCATTTCACATCATGATTCCAACATTTCCAAGTTATTGAATCCCACATGTCACATCTCCGGGACTAACCCTATTTCCATATCTCAAATGAAATCGTTAGTCCACAAATGTTGTCATTAATTACCAAAACACAAATTAGGGGCCTAGATGCTTTCAATCTCCCCCTTTTTGGTAATTGATGACAACCTCATATAGGAGTGATGTAAAAGTGTTTTTCAAGTCAACTTTACACACAAGGCATAATGTGGACTTGAGAGCGAATTTTGATCATATCTATCCATGGCATGATAATTAAAGGTTAAAGATGGAACTATCATCAAAACTCAAGGTGCAAGGAAAGCTCCCCCTATATATGTGCAAGGAGATATGAAATAAACAAGGCACATATACATAGATAAGAAATTTTAGCAGAGTTTCCCTTGCACAAAGGAAATCGAGGTAAACAAAATAGCATGAGATATTCAATGAGCATACTTTTCATAGAAAACATACCTCAATTCCCATGATACTAGAACTTGTCATAGAGATAATATTAGATAAAACCACATAGTCCATCACATTGATAAATCCAAGTTCTAGTGTCTCACAACCAAACAAAACATAGGGTGCATAAATGTAAGATTATTACAAACCAAAGTCTCATGCATCACACATATCACACATAAATGCATAGGTTCAACCACATAATAAAATGCAACAAAAGTTCATATGATCATATGAAATGCAACCATGCATGCTCATGAGCTCCCCCTAGATGTCATCATCTCATCATCACTCCTCCATATAGCTTCTTCTCCCCCTTTGGCATCAAGTACCAAGAAAGGGAAACAAATCATCTTGAGGCGGTGGAGGAGGTGGATAGAATGGTTGATGCGGATAGAACTGAGGAGGTGGCGCTGGAGCAGGATAGTAGGAGTGAAAATGATCTGTAAAAGCAGTGAAGGTGTTGGAGAAGTCATCAAATCTACCCTCTAGCTGCTGCTGCCTGTTTATGAGCTGCTGTGACTGTTCTGAGGTGCTCAACTCACTAAACCTAGCATCCAAAGCTGCCATATCAACTTGCAGTCCCTGCTGAACATTATCAAGTCTAGTCATAATGGGTTGATAGAATGAGGTGTTCATGCGCTGCCCAAATGACTCAAAACCTGCATCCAGCTGTGCCTGAAACCCTTGCTGCATAGTTTGGAAACCCAAGTTCATTTGCTGCTGAATTTGATTGCTCATGTTGTTGAAACCTTGTTGAAACTGTTGCCCAAAGCCTGCTACCAAATTCTGCTGCACATTATTGAAATATGGATCAAAATACCCTGCAGGAGGAACCCACTGTGGCTGACCATGTGCATGAGGAGGAGGAGCTGCCTGTGCATCATCATCACTGTCCTCACTCTCTTCCTGAGCCTCTGCCCCAACAGGATCTGGAAAAGGTGTCACTGCCCTTTGCAAGAACCGAACATCATTCACAAAAGGCTTGTATGGTATATGTGCAGAGAGACAAGCACCAGTGAATCTTGTTTTAGTATTGATCAAGGTCATGATATATGGAGCAAAGTAAATATTGGACTCAAGATTTACTTTCTTATCAGCCATTTGATCCATGATTAACCCAATAACATCAAACTTTTCACCAAACATAATATGATGGATGACATTCCAATACTTATCTCTGATTTTCTCTTTGTTTCCACTCTTAGGCATAAAGGTTAGCCTAAGAATCTTGTTAATCATAGCAGGATGATGTCTGAGCCCCTTAGTTTCACCATAAGAGCAAACAATATGTGTCCTAGGCGGCTCATAAAACTGAATTCTATCATCATCATCATAAGTCTCTTCAGTCAAAACATTCTTACAATCTTCAGTAGTGAAAAAATCATAATCTAACTGATTCACAATGGCAAACTCTCTAAAAGTTGCAGTGTATCTATGCTGCCCAGTCATCCACATAATGGTTTTCTCATGCATATCCATCTCATAAGTGGCATAAAATTGTCTAACAATAGTATCATTCCAATTACACTTATGTTGAAGAAAACCAAGGAGCCCCAAAGCAACAAATGATAGAACCCGCTAGGGTTTGTTCCTGATCCTTCGATGAGAGTGGGGGATAACTCGATTTGAAGGAGGATCGACATTGGCTGTCCGACTACAACACCACAAGGGCTGCGCCTTAGCGACAGTTACACCGCCTCCGATTTGTGCTGTTCTTGCTGTGCCAAGAACAACCTTGAACCTGCAAGCAAATCGAAGAACAAGCAAGAACAAGTGGACAAGCAAACAGCACACAGACCTTGCCCAATGGATGAATCTGATACACACGAATTTGGGGTTCTGGATACAAGTAATCGGATGGTCTAATCGACACACGCGAGTTACAAGGAAGTAGCAAGAGCTAAACTTTCATCTAAACAAAACCCAAAAACGTTCTTGGCTGCTGCTGGTGGTATTTGTAAGTGGGAGAGCAGCCAAGGAGGTGTTGGGGTCGAAACCCTAGCTTAGGAGGCGCCCCCTCATGGGCTCAACTGGATACAAAAGGCCCAAGGCCCAAAACTGAGGTTCTGCACAGACTGGAGGTCCGGAAGTTGTTTCGCTGATTGTGAGCGTTCCAGGATGAATCTGATGATGGGGTTAGATCCATATGAAACTAGACTTCATGAGCTTTCCATCAAGTACTCATTTGCCTCAAACAACCTTCGGAGCTAGGAGTTATGGCTTTCTGAAGTTGCCCCTGTGTGGTGGTCCGAACTAGTGTAGTCCGAACTGGCCGGTCCGATCTGGTTGCTGTCCCTCCTATCTTGTTCATGTCCCAAGTTCCTAAGCATAAGAAAATCATCACAAGAGTTTAGTAGTACCCCATTCATATTAGAACTTGTTTGGACAGCAAGAAACGACTTTACCTGATAATTAAGTTGCCATGCTCGTGCTCGAGTTAATGGTCCTTGTTGAGCACTAGGCATGGTTGTATCAATGGCAGCGATGTCCTCATCATCCTCCCCTTCTTGCATTTGAGTCGTCCTCGACTCAAGCTCATCCATGATTCGCATAAGTGGCTCCAAATCAGCAACACACCCAAAACCTCCAATGAGTGTTAAAGGTGGCGGCCATGGGGGCACTCTAATTTGAGCACTCAAGGTGCCATCACCAAGTGCTTTGCGTGCAGCCTTGTTGTCGATGTAGTTGTTCATGGGGAAGTATCCATGTTGCTGCAAGGTTGAAGATGTTGGTGCAACCATGTTGGCATTGGTCACATCATCCTCCCCTTCTTGATGAGAAGTCGTCCTCGACTTGCTCCACCAGGCAGCCAAAGCGTTTGCTTTAGAGTTAACGAGTGGAGCCATGGCTGTGTTGCATGGCCATAACCTACAATGTTTCCCTTCTTCTAGCTGACCCTGCTGCATAAAGACAAAACAAGGAGAACTAGGCAAGGCATGGTTATCGTTAGTGCAGCCCCGTATCTCAGCATGGTGTTGTAGCCCAAATAGAGAGCAAATATAAACTTTATGCACCAAATATTCTCCTTTGCTATCATATTTGCCAATTGCATAAAGTGAGCAATGATCAAAACTTCGCAAGCCAAAATTAGATTTCAGTTTCTCTTTTAGACAATTCAGATTACAAAGAATGTCAAATTCAATATAACCTATTGTGTTAAAAGAGGACATGAGTTTCAGCTCTTCCTTCTTGCTAGCAATGCAATGAACATGTGCAGAAGCAACATGAAGATGAATCAAAGCAGATTTAACATGTGGGGGCATTAATTGTATATTTGAAACATGGGCAACATTATCACACAACTCCCTACTATCACAAAACACACATGTAGCTAGTGACAAAGGAAACGAAGCAAAGGACTCCACCGAAGATTGTGGGAGATTAGCATTATTAGGGGACATATTCATTTCAGCACGTGCAAACTTACATTGAGCAGTTGTGTTAACTGCATTACCTTCTTCACCCTCGTCCAGTGTTGTAGGTGCGGCATGATCGCCATCCTCCAACTCCTGCAGCACGCATTGCTCCTCAAGTTGCTCCACACCCTCCTTGGACTTATTCCCATCTTCCTATAATATATTAGGAGTAGAAAAGGAAACAAAAGAGTGCTCTATCTCCAGTTGTGGTGACAAAATGAAAGAACAAGTACCACGCAACTCCTCTTTGTCACAAGGTTCAGCAAGCAAGTCACCTTGTGATAAAGGAAAATCAGTACCAGGTTCCACTATTTGTTGCTCTTGGTTAGCATATAGAGTGGACAAATGTGAATCATCATGGGCTACATCATTCTTGCAAGTATTCATAGTTAGTAAAATCTGATTTTCAGCTTTACGAGCAAGAAGGAACAAGTGAGAGATATGGTTGCATGTTTCAGGTATGAGAATGGTTTGAATTTCGGAATTGAGCCCTCTCATGAACCTACTCATAACATCTTCCATGCATTTATCTAATCCACCAAACTGAATACAAATTTTAAAATCATGGTAGTATTGTTTCACAGTTCTACTACCTTGTTTTAGTTTCTCCAGTTTGTGAAGCAAATGTTCAACATAATATGCAGGAATATATGCTTCTCGAAAATGAAATTTGAAATCCTGCCAAGATTGAGGAACTTTGTTATGCCTACAAAGATGTTTCCATTCTCCCAAAGCATATTTAGTCAAAGCACTAGCAGCAGCTAGAATCATTTGATATTCAGACAAATCACACTTATCAAATTCTGCATCTACCTTAAGCTCCCAATCAATGTATGCATGAGGATCAAAATTTCCCTCAAAAGAAGGTAGAGCATATTTGATCTCAGTTAGAACATCATCATGTACCTCAAGTGGAAATGTTCCCACATGTTGTTCAGCCTGTCGACATCCATGGGAATGGCTGCTAGCTCCCGTTTCCTTCCCCATGCCTATCATGGTTAGGGGACAACAAAAATATACACAAGGTGTGGCCTATCAACTAAAGGAAAAATCTGATGGCACACTACATTTTCACTCAACTTGTGTAATCAAGTTCTTACATGTTCTTACCACACTTGCAGAAGGTCTTAGCAGCCAGCAAGAACAATACAAATGGTGACACAAGTGCAACCCTGTGATGTAGCAGATAATTTGTGGAGCTATAGGTGGCTGCAAGTAAAATCAAGGAATAGCTAGAACCACATTAATCAAAGCAAATTGAATAATCGTTCAACAACGGTACTGCTGGTCCTAGGCTAAACCAAGTTAGAAACGTGAACCTAGGCACAAAGGTAGTCACTGAAAAGGAATGAGTAGAACAACACACAGATAACAACAGATTCAGCACCTTCTTCTTCTCCTTTCCTTCTTGTCTTCTTCTTTTTTTTCTATATTTTTTCTTCTTCCTTTTTTTTCAGGGCCTAAAACTTTTGTTTGTACTATGACAACCAAAACAAAAGGTATTGCACACAGCCCCTTTGGACTCAGATTTACATGCTCTTGTAACACACAGCAGATTCGCAAATCTCCAAGATGATTCTGGAGCGCTCCGAACGAATTTCAAAGCAAGGTCAGATCCTTTTGAAAGAAGACAACTTATGCTTTCCAGATTGTATTCAAACACTTGAATCGGACTAACGATACAGAAATTATGGCAATTTCCTTCTCGTGCCGAGTTGAAACTCTGAATCAGCCCGAGATGAGTTGTTTTCCCCTTTGTGGATGCAAACTTGGATGTGGGTGGAAAGTATTTGGATCTGAAGGATATTGTTGCAAAGGTTTTGGATGGTGGTGGGGTGCAGCTATTGGGAAACAAATCTTGAACAGCCCCAAATTGGAAACAACAAAGGTGGAAATGAAGATGGATTCGTGAGGGAAAAATGGCAGCGGAGATGTATATGGTGATGATGGATTTCGTGGTGACCAAAACGTGATAGAACTCAAAACTCTAAAAGGCTAAACACTAAGACCAGCAGATCTACACGTTGATGCAACTGAAAACTCAACAAGCAAAGATTATGCAGAACAGCAAAGGCTCAAACTTGTTGTTGGGATTTCAGATCCAACCTGTTTTTGGTATTTGTGGACTGTAGGTAGTGTAAAGTATGGGTAGAAACTCTCACCGAAAACCTTGCTCTGATTACCACATGATAGAACCCGCTAGGGTTTGTTCCTGATCCTTCGATGAGACCACCCCAGCCCCCGCGCCTGCTTTGCACAACGCTCCATCATAGAACATAGTCCAGTGTTTGGGGTTTTGGGCACTCTCTTCGGGTTGGGGATATGTCCATTCTGCAATAAAATCTGCCAGAGCCTGCGACTTGATAGCAGTTTTTGGGTATGAATTCTACGTCGTAGGCCCCCAGCTCCACAGACTATTGTGCAATTCTACCCACGGCATCTCGATTATGCAAAATAGTGCCTAGTGGGTAGGTTGATACAACCTTTATCTTGTGGCCCAGAAAATCATGATTGAGTTTCTTGGAAGTCATTAGTACCGCATAAAATAATTTTTGAATCTAAGGATACCTTGCTTTTGCGTCATATAGCACCTCGCTCACAAAATAAACAAGGTGTTGTGCTGTCGACTTTTCTGTAGGTCTCTCGACCACCAGAACAGTACTGACAACCATTGGTATTGCTGCTACATATAGTAACATCTGTTCTTTGGGTTGCGGCGGAATCAGTACGGGCATTTTCCGCAGGTATTGTTTGAACACCTGGAATGCCTCTTCTGCTTCTGCCGACCACTCAAAATGATTAGTTTTACGTAACAATTTATAAAATGGCATACCTCATTCGCCTGACATGGATACGAATCGACTAAGGGATGCCATCATTCCTGCTAGCTTCTGGACCTCATGGCGGCTACATGGTGCTTTCATGTCGTCGATGGCCTTGATTTTATGTGGATTTGCCTATATACCCCGTTGAGACACGAGATAACCGAGGAGCTTACCCGATGATACACCAAAGGTGCATTTGGCGGGATTGAGCATCATCCTATTCTTGCGCAAGTTGTTGAATATTTCGGTTAAATCAGCGATCAGATCACCTTTTAACTTACTTTGCACAACGATATCATCAATGTAAGCTTCCACATTTCGACCGATTTGGCCTTCAAGAACAATGTGAACACACTTTTGATAAGTACAACTTGCGATTTTTCAAACCGAAAGACATCTTTATATAGCAATAAACACCGAAGGGAGTTACAAATGCAGTTTTCTCCTCAATGTCAATGCACATGCTGATTTGGTGATACCCCGAATAGGCATCAAGAAAACAAAGCAGCTCGCATCTTGAGGTTGAACCTACAATTTGATCTATCCTAGGTAATGTATACTCATCCCTCAGGCATGCTTTATTCAGATCAGTGTAATCCACGCACATCCGCCACATTCCATTGGGTTTCTTCACCGTGACTAGGTTTGCCAGCCACTCCAAAAAGGGGGACCTCCTAAACGAAGCCGGCTTTGAGTAGTCGATTAATTTCTTCATTGATGGCATCTTGTTTCTCCGAGATGTATCTTCTTTGCTTTTGCTTGACTGGTCGGATGCCAGTTCGTATGCCAAGCTTGTGCTCTATTACCTCCCTGGGGATCCTAGGCATATCAGACGGCTCCCAAGCGAACACGTCAGAATTTGCCTAGAGGAAAGCAACGAGCTCAAGTTCCTATTTGTCACCCAGGCCAGACCCCACACCAGTGGTCTTGGTCGGGTCTGTCGGGTCAAGCACTACCGCTTTTGTGCCTGGCTTGATGCGCTTCTGTGTGGGCATGATCGGGAAGGCTACAGCTAGTGAGTCGCCTGTGGTTGGAGGTGGCATCCCCTTGCTCTCAGGAGTCTTGTCCACCATAGTCGGGGTTGCTGTGATAGCTTTGTCTGTCGCAAGCACTGGTTGTGCGTTGACCTTGTTTGGGCTTCCACAGCTAGGGAAGTTTTCGGGGTGCACCCGGACCGGCTGTGTTCGGCTGCTTCTTGGGCTTCTTCTTTGCCGGCTTGACAGCCTTAGCTGGGTCCTATTCGTCCCCCTTGATCATGTCTAGGGTTTTCACATCGCATTGTACTGCACCCTTCCGATCACGACAGACGGTGATTGGGCCTAAAGGCCCCAGGATCTTCATCATGGAGTATGCAAAGTGTGCGACCGCCATGAACTTTTTTAGGAATGGTCTGCCCAAGATGCAGTTGTACGCTGATGTGAAATCTGCTACCTCAAAGGTGAGGAACTCTAATCTGATGTTTTTCCCTTCCATGAGGGTCACCTGCAGATCGATCCTCCCCAATGGGACAGCTTGAATGCCCGGTATCACCCAGTAGAAGGGTTTGTCCGTCGGCGCCAATGACCTCCTTGGGATACCGATCTCGTCATAGGCGTTGACGAATAGCAGATTAAGGGTGCTCCCACTGTCGATCAAGGTTTGCCTGACCTTGTGTGAGCCGATCCAGGGCTTGACGCACAACGGCAGCAAAGGCCCATCGTACAACGTGCTAGGGTGATCCCTTTGATTGAAAGTGATCGGGACGTCGGACCACCTCAACAGCTGTTTGTAGGGTTTGGTGCTTGCAATCTGCCTCTCGACCAGTTTCAGCTGGGATTTGGAAGTTCGAGTTGTGCAACCACCGAATATAGTGGCGATCTCCAGGTCCTCGGGGAGTAGTGGAGCATCGTCACTGTCAACATAGTTCGCCTGTCGAGGATGCTGAGCGTTCTGGTCTCGTGGCCCCCCTTGCCTTAGGTTCTCTTCTTCCTGCCTCTGTTTCTTGTACACCAAACGATCTACAAAACTTTGTTTTGTTGAACGGTGAATAGGGCAATACACCTCGAGGTCTTCAGGTTCGCCTTGGCTATGGTATGGGGGCTTCCGGTCCACAGCCAGGACCTCTTCACCCTCAGTCTTGTGCTTTTTGTTCTTGTGTTTATCCTTCTTCTTGCCTTCCCCGGGTGGCTTGCTCTGTTCGGGCTTGGATTGCACCCTTGCTCGGGTGTCCACCATCTTGGTGGTTTCCTTGAAGATCTTGTAGAGTTCGGCCACTGTCTTCGGGTTCTTTTTGGCAACCTCTTTTGCCGTTCGCTCGTCCTTGCAACCTTGATTGAAAGCCACAATCACTCGATCATCCACCATAACTGGGATGGTGTTACGGGTGTCGCTGAATCGTCGGATATAACCCCGAAGAGATTCTCCGGGCTTCTGCACGCAGTTGAGCAGATCTTCTTCATGTCCGAGGCATTTGTAGGTGCCTTGGAAGTTGGCCTCAAATATCTCTCGGAGATGAGTCCAAGACTTGATGCTGGCCTCGGGCGGTTTCATGAGCCATCTTCGGGCTGATCCCCGCAGGGCCGTCGCCAAGTAGTTGGCTTTGACGTAGTCGTCTCCCCCAGTGGCGTCGATGATCGTAGAATAGATCTGGATCCACTCGTGGGAGTTGGTTGTCCCATCATACTTCTCGATGTTAGTAGGATGAAATTTTTCTGGCCACCTAACCTTGCACAAGCCTAGGCAGTATGCGAGGCATCCTCCAGTGCTTGGTCGGGAGTCATGTGGTGGAGAGTCTGGGTGATACCGGTAATATCCCTCGCGAGCTCTGTAATCCCTATAGTTGAGAGTTTCCCAAGCATCATGATTCCTGCGATTGCGTTCGAGCTGCGGCCTCATGTCACTCCAGTCCTAGGACGGTAGCGTGGTTGTCCATTGATAGATCGAGATTGAACCAGTAGGGGTTCGCCAGGCCTGTTTGATGGAGCTGGCGCTATGATGGCGGCTTCTAGCCGCTCCTTTGCCTTGTCCGCATCTTCTCGAGCCTTTTTGGCAATGGTGGCCATCGGGGTTCCCTGGGCCATAGCTTCCATTGTCTCCAAGAGAGTTCGGATCTGCAGATTGTCTTGTTCGACTCCTTGGAAATCAGCGTTTAGATTTCTTGGAGCTAGCAAAGACGGAGCCAGCAGGGTCTTGGCAGTCTAGATGGTCGGTGCGTTACTGAGATGAGGGGTCGGTGGTCTACGTGAACTAGAGGACTCGGCCGCTGTATTTTCACCTCCACCAGTAATAACGTGGATGCGACGGTCATCAGGTTGTTCAGATTCATTTCTTGATCTGCTGTAATCGAGATCTAGTTGCACACGCAATTAGCAATGTCTTCAGGAGTTGGTTCCGCGAAGGTGGCGAGCACTTCCCGTCCGGCACACGTGAGATCGGGATCATAGATCCCAATCAGCTTGAGCTCGTAATCGCCTCAGTGCTCGAACACGAGATCCCAAAAGTGTAGAGATCGGAAGCGGAGATAGAACTCCAGATGGCTTCCAACTTGATGGAACTTAGCATGTAGGGCATCGATAACTTGACGCGTCAGCGAACCAGATCCCGTCGATCGACATGATCATTCTTCACGCAAGGGCCCCTACCTGGCGTGCCTCTATCGAGGTTATACTCGGCAGATATTTGTCCGGTAGGCACCCCACTTCTTGCAAAGATCGATCACAGTAGATGAACAAGAAGACTCAGGATTTTATACTGGTTCAGGCCCTCGAGATCGAGTAAAAACCCAACGTCCAGTTGCTTGCTTGTATTATCTCGGCGAGTATAGATTACAATGGTGTAACAAGTACCCTCGGGTGCATTGGTGAAACTTGGGATACCCTCTACATACAGGATCCCCCACTATTTATATCCAGGGAGACTTGCTTTACAAGACAAAATAGACCTAAACCTAGTAGGACTCTATCTATCTTCGAGCTTTCCTCCTTTGGTCCAGCTGCCTTGTCCTGCTTGGAGTCTTCTTCGTACGAATACGGTAGTCGGCAATCCACGTGATCGGGCACCCTGGTATTATGGCCTCAACAGAACTGTTCAATGCATGGGTCATCATTGCTTGGAAGAATTTAGGAACAAAATAATATTTTATCCCAAAATTTGGGGGCATATATTGATGCCAGATTTTGACTCGGCTAATGGAGTAAAATATTGATTTTTATAGAGCTCATGATAGCAGGAAAGGAGATACTAAGCAGCTCTGATTTTGTGAAAGAAGACCGAGACTGTTTCTGATTTGGCGAGTCTGATTTCGATTGAAGACATCCGATGAGTCCTGATCGAACACGGCAACATAAGGCCAGAGCATTTATGACTTCAGGAGAACGCACGCCTGAAAGCTTCTCTAGGGCCTAGTTGATTGCGGCAATTGTAATTCTTTTGGTAGTTGAAATTTAGATTTTGCTTTAAATAAAATTAGAGATATTATCGTATCCGACAAGGATTAGTTAGTTTTGCAGGATATAAATATAAACCCTATGCCATTGTAATCAATGTTCACACAACAATCAATACAAACTACTATTCCGCCTCGCGCCAAACAAACCCTTCTCGTCGAGTTTTTTAGCAAGCAAGGTTGCATCATCTTGACTTCTAGTTTGTCTCTAAGCACGACACCTATCGAATTATTTTAGGCTTTAGATTGAGGCATATCACTATTGATGGTCCTTAAATACTACTTTTGACCGTCAGTTCCTACAGAAAATATATATAAAAGTGCTTTCATCATAGCTATAGGGCTTATATCTAATCAATTCCACAAATTTTGGTTAATATATGATTGTAGGAACTAAATGGCAAAAGAGGAGGGCATTTGGACTCAAGGCCAGGTCGTCCGACCCCCCTAGGTCGGCCGACCTGGGCCCAAGCCCAATAGAGCGAATCTTTGACCGCAGCAAAGAAGCACACTCCAGGACCATCCTAGTCGCTGATTCCATGTCGATTGAATCCAAGAGATGGGAATGGTCCAAGGGAAGGTCACATGGATTGAGGGGCCCACCAACACATCTAAACGTACTCAAATTTGGCCACCCACCTGGAACCATCATGAGGACCAACTAGACAGTCACTCAGACGAAAATGGGCCCGAGACATGCTGGTGCCATGTTGCTTGACCCCACTAGGTCGGCCGACCTGGTCCAGAGGCCAAACCGCCTCAACCTTCTCGTGCGCGTTCCCATTGCCTCCAGGAGTCCATCTATGTCGTGCACCACTCAAGTCGGTGGATCCAATGTCGGTCGTCCTCCCCGCGTCGCTCGACCTAGGACTGAGTCCATTCGTCCTCAGCTTCCACATGTCCACTCCCAATCGCCTCTACAAGCTATAAATAGCTGCGCCCCAGTCATTGAAGATCATCATCGAGCTGGAGCAACAAGTCAAGGCGAAGCCCTCCTCAAATTAATGTAGAAATAGGGAGAGAGCGAGGGAGAGTCTTGAGGAGTCCCGGCATGTCGGCGACCCTCTACCTGTACCTCGGCGGATATAAGCTTCTTAGTAAGTATCCAGAATATTCAGCTAAGTATTTAAGTTTGAGTTATATAAAGCTGAGTTCTTTATTTTGCTTGTGGGTTCGTTGCTTTATTCGCAAAGTATTCTAATCTCTACGAAAGGTTTGGATAGCTGAAATTATCATAAGCATGGTGCTTAGGAATATATCTGCCCTCATTTTCCTCGTATCCCCACGGATTAGTAGAGGTAGGCGGCAGGTGGAGACAGCCCTGTCCGTCCATTGTAATCCTCTATGTTTGGGTACTGCGTAGAGCTGTTGGCCGGCAATTTCCTGGAGGCCTAGGATACCTCGGTGCCCAAAGCAAGCATAGGAGAACTCCCTTAGCTATATTCTCAGCTTAGTGCTAAGTTGTCCTCGCTACCCAGCCTTCATATAAACTTGATCGATCCAGCCAACCTTTGTGATTGGACAGTGCCCCTCTCGTTCCCGTGATTGGACAGTGCCCCTCTCGTTCCCTGTGGATTTGATACCTTGAATACTTCCAGGTGAAAGCTACAACGGTATCCATGCGCTTGCGGATTTATCTGTAACAATAAGAAATACCAACAAGCTTTCTGGCGCCATTGCCGGGGAACGGTAGCTGTGTTGTCCAAGAACTATGGTTGCCTGTTTATCTTTTATTTTATCTTTCTTTTCCTTTTTCGTTAACCATGGACTCCCTCAAATCCATGAGTTCTCTGCTCGAAAGGGCGACCTACTGGAGCTGCACCTCTAGTCCAATCTCATACTAAAGATAGCTATGAGCTTCGCCCTGCTTTCATAGCTATGGTCTAGGAGACATCCTTCTCAAGACGTGATGATCAAAACCCATACCATCACTTGCACAAATTCGAGTTGCTCTGCTCATGTCTAGTCATATCAGGCATGACGCAATCAACAATCCAATGGAAGCTCTCCCCGTTTTCTCTCAAAGAGAAGGCGAGGAAATGGTATGACCATACCGTTGGACCAACAAACGGTGAATGGGAGAAGTTACAAGACAAGTTTTGTCTAGAGTACTTCCCTGTTCATCGGATCTGTGCCCTTCGGAACGAAAGCATTAACATCAAACAAAAGGAGAAGGAAACGATCGCGGCAACATGGGACCGATTTCAGGATTCATGCCTTACTGGCACAGATTTAGGTTTTCCATACTTGATGCTTATGTAGCATTTTCGGTCCAGTTTGACTAGCAAAGCTACCCGATTCGTTGATGTAGCCGCCGAAGGATCATTCCTATACATAACGCCGGCTGAAGCGAGAGAGGTCCTGGAGAAGATTCGAGAGAACCCTCTCGCTGCTAAGGACGAAACTGAGCAAGAAGACATCCAAGCAACTCCTACCATACCCATAGACTTGCCCAATTTAGATCTAGCTCCTGAGACACCATTCGTTAAGGTAGAGGAAACTGAGCCTTGCGGATTGCCTTTTGATTTTCGAGGATGATCTGTCTGAAAGTCATGGAAATGCCACGAATCAAACAAGGCACAAGAAGGCAACAACACCCCCTCTTTCTCATCCTCCCAATCCTCCCCACGAAGTATTTCTCGTGAAAGACATAAAGGAGGAATGGTCGGATCGAATGTGGCACTTTCTGAAGCAATTTGGAATAGTTCACCTTCCACGATCCTTCCATGTTCTATAAGGGGGATTGTTGCAGAAGCCTATTTCAACCCCACCATTGATGTCAACATCTTGTCATGGCATATTGCGCACAATCTCTTAGGAAATGTTCTGCTGAGGCCATCCGACAAATTCCTCAAAAGTTGTCCCTTTGAACACATCCTTCAATGTCGGGGGATCGCTAGTGCCATCACAATCATGCTAGACAAAATCTAGGTCAATTTATATTTCCGCATCTTTGATACTCTTGATTTTGATCTTCTCCTAGGCTACCCACTAGAAAAGCTTCTCCAAGAAGAAGCATCTCATGGGAGCTCTCATGACAAGCTTGGGAAAGCTGCTTTTGCCCCTGCTATCTCTTGCCCAGAAATTCCAAGGGCAAAGTCATCTCCCAAGCATAATTCGCTTGAGAAGGTGATGTTTGTGTCACCATTCACACCGAGTTCTCATCTCCATGAACACGAACGTCTACAATCACCCTCAATCGAGCAAAAACTTTGGCCCCATGGCCCTCGGGACATTGATCTTGACAACAGTTAAGAATCAACCCCGATCATGCACAATGAATCTCTGAGTTGGAGAACCCATGGGCCATGGACAGGCTTGAAGCGTTGACTCTAGAGTCCGAGCAAAAGGATTCTATAAGTGAGCATGAAACCTTCTCTTTTGAAATCTCACAAGAATACTCATTTAACGAATCTCTAGAGTTTATCACGCCTTGTTCCACAAGCACACATGAGGACTGCAACCACCTTAAGGTCCTCATTTCTAAAATGTTTAGAAGGTTGGTTGTTGATGCATTTTCTTATCATAAACTTTGCAAATTTCGTGGTTGCATTTGTGGCACTGACCTTGCAGCTAAAGCTTCAATGACACATCAACAATTGGTGATGAGCTTGGAAACTACATCACCAAGAATAGCTGCAATGTGAGGATTCCTCATGGTCTAGCTTCAGACCATAAACAAAGCACTGTCGGGAGATGGCCCGTATTATCATTTATTTTCCTTTCAAATAAAGAGCAAAGAACATGTTTTTAGGATAAGCTTCCCTTTGGGTATTTTTGGTCACTAACTATTTCATCTGGAGATTAAGAAGAATGATGGACAGTGATGCTTAAGAACATGGAGCTACATTAGCTACAAAAACCTCGGTAATTCTTGGTTTGGGAATCACAAAAGAAGCTTGAACTTGACACACTAGAGGTAATGTTGCATTGCAATACAAACTCCAAGTGTGGGGGAGGTATGTGAGTAGCCCAAGTAAGTGTGGGGGAGGTATGTGAGGACCAACTAGACAGTCACTCAGCCGAATGGGCCCGAGATGTGCCGGCGCTACGTCGCTTGACCCCACTAGGTCGGTCGACCTAGTCCAGAGAACAAACCGCCTCATCCTTTTCGTGCGTATTCCCACCGCCTCCAGGAGTCCATCTATGCCGTGCACCACTCAAGTCGATGGATTCAACATCGGCCGACCTCCCCGCATCGCTCAACCTGGAATTGAGTCCGTTCGTCCTCAGCTTCCACGTGTCCACTCCCAACCGCCTCTACAAGCTATAAATAGCTGCGCCCCAGTCATTGAAGATCATCATCGAGCTGGAGCAACAAGTCAAGGCGAAGCCCTCCTCAAATTAATGTAGAAATAGGGAGAGAGTGAGGGAGAGTCTGGAGGAGACCCAACATGTCGGCGACCTTCCACCTGTACCTCGGCGGATATGAGCTTCTTAGTAAGTATCTGGGATATTCAGCTAAGTATTTAAGTTTGAGTTATATAAAGCTGAGTTCTTTATTTTGCTTGCGGGTTCGTTGCTTTATTCATAAGGTATTCTAATCTCTGCACAAGGTTAGGATAGCTGATATTATCGTAAGCGTGGTGCTTAGGAATATATCTGCCCTCATTTGCCTCGTAACCCCACGGATTAGTAGAGGTAGGCGGTAGGTGGTGACAGCCCTGTCCGTCCAATGTAATCCTCCACGTTCGGGTACAGCGTTGAGCTGTTGGCTGGCAATTTCCTAGAGGCCTAGGATACCCCAGTGCCCAAAGCAACCATAGGAGAACTCCCTTATCTATATTCTCAGCTTAGTGCTAAGTTATCCTCTCTACCCAGCCTTCATATAAACTCGATCGATCCGCCAACCTTAGAGATTAGATAGTGCCCTCTCGTTCCATGTGGATTCGATACCCTGAATACTTCCGGGTGAAAGCTACAACTGTATCTGTGCGCTTGCGGATTTACCTGCGACCGTAAGAAATACCAACAATCGCCCTTCTTCATCTATTTAATTCACCAATTTACCAAGTTGTTCTAAGCTTTAGATTGAAGTGTATCGCTCTTCTTCGTTTAGATCGCTCAACCATTATCGTAGCTCTTGGTTTTGTTTAATCGGCTTACATTTGTTTACAAGATCTATTTTCCTTCGTTCTTTATTTTAATCATCATATATTTTGTAATAGATCTGATTGTTTCTCTTGTTTATAAAGCTGATTAGATTTAATAATTGAGTTACAAATAAATTGAATTTAAGCAGGTTCTTTAATACATATAGATTTATCGGTGCGAATAGACTAAATCATTGCTGGCGACATTAATCTCAGTTCATTCAAGTCTTTAGAAATATGTGTAATAAGGAGCATGATTAAATTTGATTTATTTACCAAATCGGCTCCTATAGTCGATGGCTTGTTTTATTACATGCTACATCATTACGATTCGAACTCAAGGCCGATGGTTCACGCTTCCATCGGACTTCCCTCTGCGCTGTTCTGATTGTGGGAACGAATCAGGGCTTTGCCTAATGAGTTCCATTGAAATTACTGATTAAATTCTACCTTGTCAATTTCAGATCAAATTTACTGGCATGCTCTGAACCTCAAGATTTTGGACCTACACTGAAGTTCATGCAAATCTTCCAGGCCATAGTTTTGTTTCCAGAAAGTCAACACCTGATTTTTTTGGCATCAACAGAGATACAAGAACTGAACTCTAGAGCATAGCAAGACTCCTCCAGAAGCCCTTCAAAAGATCAACTACTAAGACTAAGACTAAGCTTGTAGCAAATGAGAGCTCTTCTTCCACTATGTGTCTAATGCAGAGGCCATGGCAGCCATTTATAGCATCCATAGGCGGTGTAGAGGCGGTTGAGGCCGTTTGGCCATGGGCCCTGGTCGGCAAAAGGGAGGCGTCGGCCGACCCTTAGATGAACCGCCTTTATGCGTGCATGTCCTAGATGCGTTCCAGGAGTCGGTCACAAGCCTCTGGTCAAGGTAGGGCTGAGTCAGGCGCGCGAGCAGGTAGGCCGACCTGGGGGTCGGCCGACCCAACTCCATAGCCTCTCGGGCCCACCTTGCTTTGGGTGTCTGCCTGGTGGGTCCTAAGGTTGGTTCCAGGTGGGTTTGCTCGATTTGGGTGCACGAAGCTTCAGTTGTGGGCCCTTCAATCCATGTGATAGCATTGAGACTTGATCTTGTCCATTCACTTCAACAGTCATTGGATTAGTGGTTGAGATGATCCAATGTTGTGCTTTTTTGCCTGTGAGGAAGATGGGCTGGATTGGGTGCCATGCTAGGTCACCCGACCTAGCTAGGTCGGCCGACCTCCTGGGCCCAATCTCCTCCTTCTTTTGCTCAATTGTTCCTATACTCAAATATATTCTAGGTATGCTTAGTCTTTAATTATTTTCTGAGGCTATTGACGGTCAGATTTCTGTTGTAAGGACCGTCAACAACCTCCTTAATCTTGTTTACCGCTGTACGAAAGATGTTCATAGCTTGTCGTATAATGTCAACTCATGTGTATCAGTAACTCTTTTGCCACCAAATGTCATCCTTTGGGAAAATATAAATAACGGTACCCCTGAATACTCACGGGTGAAATGCTACAACAGTAATTCTGTGCGCTTGCGGATAACGTAAACGTAAGAACTACCATGGCTGATCTAAGCGGCGTTGCTGGTCCTTTGGACCTAGTGGCTACACTAAGAAATGCCAACAAGCATTTCTGGTGCCGTTGCCGAAGAACGGTTGTTGTTTCTGTCTTCAATCCGGTGGGCGCTGCGGAGAACGTGCTAGTAGAAGTAAGGGGACAAATCGTCCCCATTGACTTCATGGTGCTCAACATGAGTGCAATGAAGGATGCACTGCTCATCCTTGGGTGGCCATCCTAAGCAGCGTGAGTGCCCAGATTGATGTGAAGGCCGGAGAAATCTGCTTCAACATCAATGGCACGGAGGAGAAGTTTGCATTCAGCCCCAAGCAGGAGCAATGCTCCATGGTCAAGATCAAGCTTGGAGGGACAAGTGCGTCACAAAGAAGGCTGAGGTTGCACCACAATCCCCGCAAATGGACAGCCTCATAAAATTCATGATCTCCTTCAGGGAAAAGGAGGAGTAAAGAAACGAGGGTCACCCGGGGCTCTGGAAGAACCAAAAACCCAAAAAGAAAAAGACTCCAGCCCCGAAGTGAACATCGACTCCTCCCACATCACCTGCTAAGCCTAAGAAGATCAAGCAGGTGTGGAGAGTCAAGACATCCGCGCCCACTCGTCCAAGCCCGGACGTATCACATTAGTCGATGCGAGGAGAGTCTAACCGCTGGACTTAAAACAGAGTGTCCTTGCCAAAGGTAAATTAGTAATTATCTCATATTTAATTTTTCTTAATGTTAATCTCGAATTTTCAAATGTAAATAATGCCTGCATAATAAAATTTTATTTTCAATAATTCAATTAATTAAAAACCTTGCATGAAAAATTATAAAATATTACAAACTCAAAAACATAATATTCTTTCACCTAACCCCGTGTCTTCAATCACCAAGTATAGAGGACCAAAAGAGTCATTGGAAGCAACAGAAAAAGGAGGCATGTGAGATCATGTGTGATGAAAAATTGGTTTATATTGAAATTGGCATTGCAAAGTGAATTAGCATAATGATATAGGGTGATATGCATGTGTGCTAATGTGTTTATCTATATGCTTGTAGTAGCATGTTTGGATGTACTCATGGTAGCATGTCGTTTGGATGTAACATGCTCGTGTGAGTGTGTTGCATGGACTGATCTTGAGTCAAGTCGTGGACTTGTCGATGTGTGTTTGTTCATGTGTAGGTGTTGCTTAAGGCAGAACGTGGTCGGTGACGGACTGGAACTAGGTTCGGGAGGAACTGAGGTTTTGGGACTAAGTTCAAGGAGGAACTGAGGTCCTATTGGTCAAAGATGTCACGCGGGATGTTCAGGCTAGAGAACGGTGCATGTGATGACTTGTCGATGTGTGAGCGTGTGTCTCGGTGTCGACGAATGATGTTGATTGGAACAAGATCACTAGTGTTCCGATGGGAGAAGCTAGCGCTGCTAATTTTGACGGCGTGTCTGTCAGATGTATGTCATGACATTGCTCGAGGTGTGCGAGTAGTCTAGATGTGCTGAGGAGACCTGAGCTGAGGCATGCTCGATGATGTGGGCTACATGAGTTTGTAGCTGTGGTAGGTGGTCGAGCGTATGGGCAGTGGAGCTGCACGCAAGCAGACCTGGAGTTGTGGCTCATGCAAGGGTGCATGTGGCATAGGAGTGCAGCGAGTGCTGTTTTGCACGTAATGAAGTAGATAAATGCGTGATACAGAGCAGCATGCAGTGAAGTTGCAATCAAGCTAGCAGGCTGCAGCTACATGCGTGGGTCAAGGAGGGCCCAAAAGCACTTGACTATGGCTCATATCCATGTTGGATATGACTTGCTGCTGGTGGGCAGTGGAAAAAAAAGGGGTCCACGTCCAGGTGTATGCGTCGGACTCATGGAGAATAAAAGGAAGAGGAGACCGAAGGGTTTTCGGTGCGAGACTGAGACGGCAGACGATGCGGCGGCGGCATTTCTGTTTTTCCTAGCGGAGTCTAGGATTTTAGGATCTCGTGGAGATCTTTGTATGGATGCTTGTGAATGCATCTTTTGAACACATTCAATCAATAAAGATCAAGGTTTGCAAATTGATGTGTCGGTAATCTTGTTCCCTCGCTCTCTCGCTTTTCATCTTTGCAAGCGCGGTTTTGGTTCTAGTTTGATTCAGTGGTCATTGTGATTAGACTTGTTTTGACCCATCCAAAATTGTGCTAGGGCATAGAGTTTTTGATCTGAGAATTTTGGTTGGTGAGCCCTAAATAGTTTTTGCTTAATCTCGAAATTAGAGCTCGGCAAATTCGTGACACCATCTGACAGGGTCTGTTTGTTTTTTCATATCTCAAGTTCTAGACCTGCAATTCACGTGATTCTTGTTGCGTTAGTTTCATAATTTGATAAGTTGTTTTCTGACGCAAAATCACGTACTTAGGAGTTACGGTCAGAGAGCGACACACGTTTTAGTGGACCATCCAGAATCTGTTTTCAGGGTGAAAAATGTTTTCGCTGCAGTTTATGCTATCATTCACCCCCCATCTGATAGCTTATATTAGAGGGCTTCGATCCTACAAGTGGTATCAGAGCTTGTTTTTGTTCTAATTGATCTTAACCGGTGATTAGAATTATCAGCAATGGATAGGTATTCCACAAAACCGTGTGTTTTCGATGGTGTTGATTTTCAGTTCTGGAAAGCGAAGATGGAGGCTTATATTCAAGCGCAGGGCTTGCTGATTTGGGAGAAGGTGGCTACTCCTTTTGCAGTGCCTGGTGTAATCAACGATGCTAATCGAGCAAATGTGGAGAACAATAGCAAGGCAAGAAATTTGATCATTCAAGGTTTAGGATGGAGTGACTTTGACCGTGTGATTTATCACAAATCTGCATATGAGGTATGGAATGCTTTATGTGATTATCATGAAAGTTCAAACACAATAAAAGAGGTGCGTCAAGATATGTTTAAAAAAGAGTATATGCGCTTTGAGATGAAACCTGGTGAATCTCTTGATGATTTATTTGCACGCTTTAATAAAATTCTTAGTAATCTTCGAGATGTTAATGTTACTTACACTGATGCTGAAAATGCACGTCAATTACTTGCAGCATTAGATATGTCTATTTGGGAGATGAAGGTTACATCCATTAGAGAATCTACTATCATGAGTACACTTACCTTGGATGTGCTTTATTCTAAACTAAAAACTCATGAATTAGATGTGCTTGCTAGGAAGAATGGTTTCAAATCAATTGCTTTAACATCCCAGTCTAGCAAGTTTCATAATGATAATTCTTCTACTAGCCATGCTTTGTCTTCTTTGTCTTCACTAACCGATGAACAGCTAGAACAACCCCTGGAAGATGATTTGGCACTCCTCTCGACTCGATTTACTAAAGCCTTGCAGAATGTGAGATCAAGACAGAGAGGGAATTCTAGTCCTCAAAGATGCTTTGAGTGTGGCTCGCTTAAACATATTCATCCAAAGTGTCCAAAGTTTCTAGCAAGGATAGCAAGGGATGAAGAGTCTGAAGAAGACAGTAGTGATGATGACAAGAAGATCAAATTGAAGATCAAGAAGAAGAAAAAGGGATTTATAAATGGCTAGGTTGTGAATCAAGTTCTTGCTACACTTGAACAAGTAAATTTGAGCGATGTTGATTCAGGGAGCAGCGATGAAGACACAACAAACAAAAAGCAAGAAGAAGGTGCGTGATTTGACTGGATTGTGTCTAATGGCAAGTAGCAAGAGCTTCTCCAATAGCGACATCGATAGCCAGAGCGAAAATGAGGTAGAACCTACTTATGATGAGTTATCTATTGCTGTTGAAAAACTTGGCACTTTATTGGAGAAAAGAAATAAAAAGATTATGAAACATGATGCTTTGACTGAATCTTTAAATGCTGAAATTTCTAGGCTGAAACAATTGATTCCAGTTGATGATTCATGCAAATCATGTGATTCTATCTATGCTGAATTTATTTCTATTAGAGATGTGCATGCTTCTACTTTAGAGCAACTAAAAGTTGAAAAGGAGAAAATTGAGAATCATGTTTGTGTAACCGATGAACCAACTTCTTATGATAAATGCAATGTCCTTGAATTAAAATTGAAAGATGCTTATGCAAGAGTTGATCAGTTAAAAAATGATTTTTCTATACATGAGGTTCTTTCTTGCTCTAATTGTCGTAATCAAAAGAAACCCATGTCTAGTGCTTGTGAAAATTGTTCCACCCTCTTGAAGCGAATTGAGTATTTGCAAAATAAGATGGGAACTAAAACTTTGAATCAAATTTTGGAACAAAAGACTAACTCAGTGAAACATAAACCTAGTTTAGGCTTTGACCCTTATGTTTCACTCCAATAATAATGCACCAACTGTTGTTAAATCTCTTTGAAATTCGTGATGACCCTAAAAAGTTGGTTTTTAAATCTGCTGGAATTATGTCTTCTACTAGCACAATGGATGCAAATGTTTCTTCTACTTCTCAAGTTAAATATAAAGTCAAGTACACTTGCACTCATTGGGTAGGGAAGGACATAAGAAATAATTTTGTTTTAGACTAGCCAAATAACAAAGAAAAGAAAGGTCTAAGGCTAGATCTAATTTCCAAAGTGCACATTTTGTTTCTCGTGAGGTTGTGGCTCCTCACTTTGTGCATAGGCTGAAGCAAACACCTTTTGTTGACAGAAACATTAGTAATGCCAAATCTGATTTTCATCATAAAAATACTCGTGTTGTACCTACTGGTTTTAGTCATGTGTCTAAGCACTGGATTCCTAAATCTTTTATTACTAACCCTAGTACGAAGGCCTCGATATCTTCTAGATCTATGTAGGTATTTCAGATTAATGATGGAGAACAAGAGCTTGGTGTATCTTGGTCTTTTGGATGTGATCAAGACTTGGATGGTTCTCTATACCTTTGAGATGGTTTTCAAGAGGCATTTTTGGCAACTACTTTGTGAGCTAATTATACTCATACCTTTTACAATCAGTTATGTTCATTTGTGGTACGAGATGAGATACTTGTTTATATGCTCATATTTATCTGTTGGCACGTTCGGTCATGCTACATATCATATCATGCTTTTTCATGCTTAGTCTGTGTTCATCAAATGTATGCTTGTGCTTAGTTGAAATATACCAAGATAAATCAAAACACATGTGTCTCACTATGTCTCTCTTGATTTATTGGTTATTCATTTGAGGGAGAATTATTGGATATATTATTGGATGACACTTTTAAAAAATTGTGATGGCTGTTTTGAGGGGGAGCTTTGAGAATCTTTGTAATATTTTCTCTTCTAGTTTTCTTTTATGTTGAATTAAAACAAAATCAGAAAACTAAGAAAAAGAATGAGCATTATATTTTATTCATGTATGTCATTTGAAGCCATGTTTGTGCTACAAACTAATTGCAAGTTTATATCTATGCATGTATAGTGTAGTTCTTGGCATGACTTTCTAAATGGAATGACAACCTGAATTAAATCTTGTCATGGTTGAACTTTCTTAACTACTTTGATCTTGCTTAAAAGTGCTAGTAATTATCAAGTATCAAAATAGATTGTTTTATGCTATGAAAAAAATGATATGAGAAAGATCAAGGAAATATGCATTATCGTACTTCTTCTTCTTAACGAGATTGCTTATCATTGCACCTTGATATGAACTTGGAAGGAGTTGTGTATGACTGAAACCTTGCTCTTAAGCTTCTGATTGTCAATATGACATAGGCTTGACTTGGTTGAAAAGTAAAGCTGATGGTGCATATAATTCCTTGCAATTATTTTTTTTGTTGCAATAATTGAATTAGTTCTTAAAACACAAATGAAGTACATAAATTAATTGTTTTCAAGTTTTGAAGCAGTTGAGAAAGGGAGACCATGTCATGAAATAAATTTTTAATTGCACTTGACTTTTAGTTGTGCTGAAAGTTACATTGTATATGTATGGATGTGATGCTGCAACTACTTTCTAGCATGGCTTGGATGAGTATTTGTTACATACATGAATAATCTGTGATGCTCACATATAAAAATATAAATCTAAAATTTACAAAAAGATTTGTTCTCTTCTCTTTTGTGTTCCTGATGAATCCATTGTCAAAGGGGGAGAGTTTTCCACATTGCACACACATTGCATATTCACATATGGGAGATTTTCTTTTGCTTTCTTCTTTGTTTCTCTCAGGGGGAGATTTTTCTTTTGAAGAAAGGGGGAGAATTTTGGATCTTTTGCGATGATCTTTTCACTTTGCTTTTGATTAAAAACACTTATAGAATTCAATTGCCAATGTTCAATGTTTATATGGTGTTGCCAATGTTTTCATCAAGGGGGAGATTGTGAGATCATGTGTGATGAAATATTGGTTTATTTTGAAATTGGCATTGCAAAGTGAATTAGCATAATGACATAGGGTGATATGCATGTGTGCTAATGTGTTTATCTATATGCTTGTAGTAGCATGTTTGGATGTGCTCATGGTAGCATGTCATTTGGATGTAACATGCTCGTGTGAGTGTGTTGCATGGACTGATCTTGAGTCAAGTCGTGGACTTGTGCTCGTACACCGATGTGTGTTTGTTCATGTGCAGGTGTTGCTTGAGGCAGAACGTGATCGGTGACGGACTGGAACGAGGTTTGGGAGGAACTGAGATTTTGGGACTAAGTTCGAGGAGGAACTGAGGTCCTATTGGTCAAGGATGTCACGCGGGACATTCAGGCTAGAGAACGGTGCATGTGATGACATGTCGATGTGCAAGCGTGTGTCTCGGTGTCGACGGATGACGTTGATCGGAACACGATCACTAGTGTTCTGATGGGAGAAGCTAGCGCTGCTAGTTTTGACGGCGTGTCCGTCAGATGTATGTCATGACATTGCTCAAGGTGTGCGAGCAGTCTAGATGTGCTGAGGAGACGTGAGCTGAGGCATGCTCGATGATGTGGGCTACATGAGTTTGTGCGGTGGTAGGTGGTCGTGCTTATGGGCAGTGGAGCTGCACGCAAGCAGACCTGGAGTTGTGGCTCATGCAAGGGTGCGTGTGGCATAGGAGTGCAGCGAGTGCTGTTTTGCATGTAATGAGGTAGATGCATGCGTGATACAGAGCAGCATGCAGCGGAGTTGCAATCAGGCCAGCAGGCTGCAGCTACATGCATGGATCAAGGAGGGCCCAAAAGCACTTGACTATGGTTTGGCTGTGTCCATGTTGGATTTCGACTTTATGCTGGTGGGCAGCGGAAAAAAAACGGGTTCACGTCCAGGTGTATGCGTCGGACTCATGGAGAATAAAAGGAAGAATGCTGGTGGGCAGCGGAAAAAAAACGGGTTCACGTCCAGGTGTATGCGTCGGACTCATGGAGAATAAAAGGAAGAGGAGACCGAAGGGTTTTCGGTGCGAGACTGAGACGGTAGATGACGACGCGAGGCAGCAGCGGCGCCGTTTCTGTTTTTCCTAGCGGAGTCTAGGATTTTAGGATCTCGTGGAGATCTTTGTATGGATGCTTGTGAATGCATCTTTTGAACACATTCAATCAATAAAGATCAAGGTTTGCAAATTGATGTGTCGGTAATCTTGTTCCCTCGCTCTCTCGCTTTTCATCTTTGCAAGCGCGGTTTTGGTTCTAGTTTGATTCAGTGGTCATTGTGATTAGACTTGTTTTGACCCATCCAAAATTGTGCTTGGGCATAGAGTTTTTGATCTGAGAATTTTGGTTGGTGAGCCCTAAATTGTTTTTTCTTAATCTCGAAATTAGGGCTCGGCGAATTCGCGACACCATCTGACAGGGTCTGTTTGTTTTTTTTGATATCTCAAGTTCTAGACCTCTGATTGACGTGATTCTTATTGCGTTAGTTTCATAATTTGATATGTTATTTGCTGACAAAAAATCACGTATTTAGGAGTTACGGTCAGAGAGTGACACATGTTTTAGTGCACCATCCAGAATCTGTTTTCAGGGTGAAAAAGTTTCCGCTGCAATTTGTGCTATTATTCACCCCCTCTGATAGCTCATATTAGAGGGCTTCGATCCTACAAGGCAGACAGGTGGGCACAGGCCAGGTTCGGCCAAACCACGGGTCGGCCAACCCAGGCTGACCGTTGCTTAGGCCGACTGTTGTCCGGGCTGGCCCACCTCCAACGGCTACTAGCTGTTGCTCTCTCCTCCTTTTTCGACCGTTTGAGTCCCTTGCTCTATAAATATAGCACGGGAGAGCCTCTTCTTCCTCACACTCTCTCTTCTTCATTTCCTCTCTCGCTTGTGCTCAAAGCTCTCGCGCTCGCACTCACTCTCACAATCGCTCATGCAAGTATGCTGTGCCCCCTTGCTGTCGTCTTGCCCATGCTCTTCACAGTTTGCATCCATGGGTTGTTCATTTCGTTTTCACTAAAACATAACCCCGTGCGCTAGTGTTTTTGTTCTTGTCAACATGAAGGGATTCGGCCAGAGGCTCTTCGGTGCACTCAAGAAGGAGACAGGTTGTTGACGGTCATTATAACAGAACATCCGACTGTCATTAGCCTCAGAAAATGAATAAACACTGAGCATAACTTAGGCATTTGTATTCAAATAATATTGTAGCAATCATATCTAGAATATATTTGAGTACAAGGACATTTGAGCAAAAGATGAAAACGATTGGGCCCAGGCCCTCGTCGGCCAACCTGGCTAGGTCGGGCGACCTGGCCTGGCACCCACTCGAGCCAGTCTTCCTCTCTGGTCAAGAAGCACACCAAGGGATGATCCTAGACACTGCAACAAGGTCGGTAGATGTCAAGGATGAGAGATGAGCCACGTGTGACTCCCATGGATTGAAGGGCCCACATCCCAACTCCAACTTACTCAAACCAGCGTACCCACCAAGAACCGCCATAGGGACCCACTTGGCAGCCTACCAGAGAAGTGTGGGGCCGAAAGGTCGGCCAACCCCCCAGGATGGTCGACCCAGTCCTGTGGCCATTTCACTTCTCCCTTGACCAGTACCTGTCAACCGCCATCTGGAGATCATCTAGACCGTCCACGCGTGAAGTCGGTTCATCCAAGGGTCGGCCGACGCCCACCCCTCGGTTGACTTGGGCCCACAGCGAAATGGCCTCAACCGCCTCTGGCTGGTTCTACACCGCCTATGGATGCTATAAATGCATGCAAGAGCCTTTGCATTCGACACACACTAGAACAAGATCTCTCCTTCGCTACAAGCTTAGTCTTAGTTTTAGTAGTGATAGTCTTAGTAGTTGATCTTCTAAAGTGCTTCCGGTGGAGTCTTGGTAAGCTCTAGAGTTCAGCTTTTGTTTCTCTTTACTTACTTGTAAGACTTTGATCTTAATGGAATTATCTTCATACTTATGTTGTTTGCCTCAACTTTACTTTACTTACTTAGCATATACATCTTATGTCTTGCACCTTATTCAAGCTGACGTATGTTATGACATTGGCTCAATGTGCCTTACGGTTGCTCTGTCTATTAACGTAATAGATAGAGTTGCATTTCTTTATGCAAGCATGGTGTTTGATATAAGAAATACCATTGAGGGTATCACTACCCCACGGATTAGTAGAGGTAGGCGGCAGGTGGTAACAGCCCTGTCCGTCCTTTGTAAACCTACACGTTCGGGAGATGATACTAGGCCTTTATGATAAGATCCCTGGTTGTCGCCCCTTGATGAGTGAACCCTCCGGATACCTCGATATATCCTCTAACATATATCCCTTGACTGAGCTTGTATAGGATAAGGTTATATATCCAAGTTCCTTTTGTATGATGTTTATGAACCCTTCTTGGTCTAACTAAGACTAATTTATTGATGAGCAATGAACTTCTGTGTGTCACTTTACTCCGTATAATCTTATATACTTTACCCATGCCTAGACCTTGGTTGATTAATAATGTTGTAAGTAAATGAATTGGATGACATCTCTCCTTAACTAAATGCTTTCCCTGCAGATAAACAAATAACGATACTCTGGAATACTTCTGGGTGAAATGCTACAATGTACTTCTGTGCGCTTGCAGAATAATGTAAACGTTAAGAAATACCAACAAGCATTTCTAGCGCCGTTGCCAGGGAAAGTAATGGTTAAAGAGTTTTGTTCATCCATGACATCTCTCTAGCAGGTTTACCCGTTTGCTCTATTTCTCTGTTATGTGAAACAGGGTTGTGTATGACTGGTTTCCAGTTACCATCCAACTACGTCGAGAACCCAAACACCATCGGAAGAAGGGTACACACTCGTGTCATGATCCCTCAGGTGTTCTTGTCGGAGACCATACCAGTCATCGGAGAACCATCCGCTCAAGGAGAACAACCCATTCTCGAAGCACCACTACCTAAAGAAGCTATGGCCAATAGGACGATCCGTGACTACTCCGCTCCTTCCGCTGCCCACATCCCAATGGGCCCGAAAGTAGCTATGGGGGACCATGCGTTCGAGCTCAAGGCCCCGCTCATTAACATGGTGCAGGCTAGTCCCTTCTGTGGGAAGGCCAACGAAGATACCAGCACTCATGTGCAGCACTTCCTAGAGGTGTGTAGCACTATCAACATAAGGGACATTGGCTCATATTCAAGCTGACGTATGCTATGACATTAGCTCAATGTGCCTTATGGTTGCTCTATTTATTAGTGTGATAAATAGAATTGTATTTCATATTACAAGCATGGTGTTTGGAATATGGAATATCGTTAAGGGTATCGCTATCCCACGGATTAGTAGAGGTAGGCGGCAGGTGGTGGCAGCCATGTCCGTCCTTTGTAATCCTCCACATTCGGGAGATGATATTAGGTCTTTATTAAGAAGTCCTCCTATCGTCCCTTGATGAGGGAACCACTAGACACCTCGATATGTCCTCTGTCATATGTCCCTTGTATAAGCATGTATAGGATAAGGTTGTATATCCAAGTTCCATTTGTATGATGGTAATGATTCCTTTTTGATCTTTACTTATGATCTATTCACTAACTAAGACTTACTTAATGATGAGCAATGAACTTCTTTGTATCACTGTATCCCCACAACGTTATATCCTTTACCCATGTTTAGATTATAGTAGATTAATAATGTTGTAAGTAAATATATTGGATGACATCTCTCTTTAACTAAACGCTTTCCCTGCGGATAAACAAATAACGATACTCTGGAATACTCTCGGGTGAAATGCTACAACGTACTTCGGTGCGCTTGTAGAATCATGTAAACGTTAAGAAATGCCAACAAGCATTTATGGCGCCGTTGCCGGGGAAAGCAATCGTTAAAGAGTTTTTGATCATCCATGTATTTAATACAGCATAATTAATCGCCAGTAATCTAGCAGGTTTACCCTTTTGCTCTGTTTCTCTGTGACGTGAAATAGGGTAGTGTATGACTTGTTTCCAATTACCATCACTAGTAGAAATGCGCAGACCAATGACATTTTAGTTTCGTCACAGCAGAGCGAAAATTCATCATAGAAGGTTTTCTGTGACGAAATTGAATTCATTATACTATACGCGTCGCTAAAGATGTAAGGTGACGAATTGTCACTTTCATCATAGAAGACCTATCATTTATGACAAAATGTTTTCGCGTCATAGAACTGATTTTTGTTTTATGACGCCGTAGAAAAATGTCATTGATGACGCTGCATGCCACCATGGTGATGACATGGCAAGTCCATGTGGCACTGGCCACGCTGTCAGATAACGTGGCTTGTCCACGTGGCTACTCACGTGTTGAGATTGTATCCATCCACGTGTCATCTTGCCAGTACGCCACTTGTCACCTGTTGATGGCCCTTAGGCACACCAATTACAAACGGCAAGCGCACGGATCAGTTGTAGCTTTTCCCTTGAAGTATTACCCCAAGGTTTATCAATCCACGGAACAAGGGATTTCTACGCTTAACCTAGCACTAATGATGTTAGCAAGAATGTTCTTTTGATTGAAGTGATGTGTGAATTAAAGAACAATCTAACCTAATCAATGTTACCAGCGGTAGAGAGGAGTACACAAGGCATGGAAACATTTGCCCATATGGTCTAGGATCACTATGAGATGTAATCGAAAAGCAAGATAAAATCAATCTAATCTATCAATAAGATGTGAACCAAACTCAACACTTTCCCTTCCGCATACTGTCACTACACGAGGGTACTCACCTATCGAGCTATAGGAACACGAATCGTTGATGCGATCTAAGTATGCGAGGCAACGAGCGATGCATACCCATAGAGCTGCCGGACGGCTATTAGGATGAAAAGCACCATCAACTAAGAACATGATAGATTGATCTCACAAAAGGATTCGGCAATTACAAATCAAGATCTCCTGACAACCCCATGGACAAATGAGGACTTTACCCCATGAAGCTAAGCCTGACGTCGCGATTCATGGTGTGGAAGCCTCCGGCGAGGATGAGCTCCTTGCTGTCCTCCAACTTGAGACGCGTCCGGACGACGGGTAGGACCTTCGGCGGCATCTCCTCCTTGTGTTTCTCTCCAATGGTGGCTTTAGATCAAATCTCCTCGATGGCTCTCTCCATGACAGCGTCCTTGGGGGTGTTTATATAGGTCTTTGGTAGATGACGGCAGCTGGAACCCTTAGGGTTTGCATTTACTTCGCACCTAAGAAAGGGGAGCACGAACAGGCTTCAAAACGGGCTAGCCGGCCGGCTCACAGGGTCCAGGCCGGCCGGCCTGGGCCTGTTTTGCCTCCTCTCGTCTTTATCTTTCACAGGCTGGTCCTTCTCCTCAATCCTTATCCATGTGGGTGCTTTGGTCCACGTCAAACTCCGCCAAATATGTCGTATTTCCTGTAGATTCACAGCATGCTCCAAAATACAAGACATTAAAAAACGGGGTTATTTCAGGTGCCAAGTGGCGGGTTAGTATAAGAATTAGTCCAAAACCAATGCCAAATCAGCCCTAAAGGTGTACCAATAACGACCGTCAACAATCCCCCTATGCTTAGCTTTTGCTCGTCCTCGAGTAAATCAAGCTATTAAAATCTTCCAACGGGGTTGCACAAAAGCTCTTGCTCTGCAAAACATACTTAAACAAACAAGTCTAACAAAAGATCTTCAAGTAAATGTCAGCGGAGCGACGAGGATAATCAAAGTTTGGGCATTCAAAAAATCTATCCAAAACATTACTCCACAACCTCTTACCTTTAGCTAGAAATCTTGAAAATCAACAACACTTACTTTCTTGCCTTCCTTGGAGGTTTTTCTTAGGTTTTGAAAACAATCTTCCAGCAACAAGAGTTAGACCAAAGTTCTTGCACAAGTCCTTTCAAGTCTCTCAATTTAAGTGGCTATCCTATTTTGCAAGCTCTCAACTCACAACTCAAGTATAAGTGGCTATCCTATTGGGTTTGTAAACTCTCATCTCACCACATAAGTCTCTCAAATATAAGTGGAGTTGTAGGTAGGGCTAGCAAAGTAAATACACATATTGTCAAATTAAGAAAACTCTCTAATGGTTGCTTACCTTCCGAGCCAATGATCATGAGAATGTTACCATAATATGAGGGGTTTCAAGGATAAGAAGATTTAGAATGGAGGACATGTGCAAGGGCATATCAAAATTGACTTCAAGGCACAAGCGACATCCTTGTTGTTGGATTGCACATGGTTGGAAAAGAAGGTTTGTTCTCAACAATAAGGCGGTCTTCCTTTGCACTTCTCTTATTCTTCCAACTATAGAACTCTCCCTCTTTTATTGCATTTTTCTCCTTTCTTCCTTTTCTTCATATTTATATATATATATTTTCTTTTCTTCTTCTTTCTTTCTTTCTTTCTTTTTCTTTCTTTCTTGAATTTTCCTTCTCTTCTCCGAACCTCCCTTGAACAATTCCTCATGCAAATAGACAAATAAAATACCGAGGAAACTCCACAATTTTTCGGAGCTCGAACCACAGCTAGAGGGTGCTAGGCCGGCCGGCTCAAGGAGTCCAGGCCGACCGGCCTGGGGTCTCCCTAGCTCGGTTCCGGTTCAATCTTTTTGTACCCCTTCCTTGCTCTCTTCTCAGATTATATTTTATTCAAACTTCGCCCAGAAAGAGAACAAATCTTCCGATAATGGGTTGTGTTCAAGGAAAAGATAATAAAATAAGATAAATTTGGGTTCGGGTTTTGGAATCCGGTAGATCATATGAGTTGTTCCAATGAAGAACTCTCATTACCGAATATTGACGAGGCTAGCAAATAAGAGAAAAGATAATCAAGAACTTCCGAGAGAAAGAATTCCTAACTCAACTCATTGCACCTCCAATGCTTATGGTGGAACGATTATATAGTGGCTTTGGTAGGTATAGGATATAACTCTCAACTTGACAAGAACTAGATCAACCTTGCATTTGCGGGGGTTTTAAAAGAGTGATCAAATAAATTTCCTCCAATTCTAGCCTTACTAGCAATTATCATCAAAAACCAAGCAGTAGTTCAAGATCGGGTATGGGTATTTGTAAGGATAAATCAAATAATAAGCTCCACAACTAAGATTCAATTCCTAGATAATGCTCATGAACAAGTACTTTAAAGAAATAAGGTAAAAACTTGAATGCATAAGTAAATTTGTTCGATCCAACAATTATTCAAAAGACTCTTGACTCAACGCTAAATTAAGACTCTCACACATGCTAATTTAATACTCTCACACAAAGACTCACACTAATATTAAGACTCTCAAAATCACACCAACTAGCTCTCGCCGAAAAACGGCTAAGGAAATTTTAAAAACATGACACATCACACCTCCCCCTCATGCTTTAGATTTTACGACGTCCTCGTCGTAAGAAAATAGATGACACGGATGAGATGCTTGCAAACTTCTTCAACGGCACCCCGGGCAATTGCACTTGGTACGGTTGCTACTCCCTTCTCCTTGCTTCTTCAAGTTCCCATACATGCTAAAAAGGATCCTCACGTTGCAGTTGAGGAACTTGAAGTCGCCATCCGATTGCCGCTTAAGATCTTCCACCTTTTGATTAAGCAACTCCAAAGATTGGAGGCACTCATCTAGGGCTTCGAAAAGTGAATGAATATTCTCACGGCAAGGACAGCAACACCCATTGTGATGCTGGGGGGAGTTTGGATCCTCGCCGCCCTCGGGTTCATCTTCCTTAGGCTTGCCACGGTGATTCTCCTCCGGCTTGTCTACCTCCTTCGGTTCATCCTCCCATATGTACCCGTCGTCGTCATCGCGTCCGGTGGCGCCCCACGAAGCAGCACTCCGGTCGTCTTCCCAATCGCTATCCCCTCCAAAGTCCTTGGGCTCGGGAGTTTTCTCGATGTAGCTCTTCCTCTTCACGCCAAGGAGGCGTTTAGAGCGCCTTGGGAGGACGATGACGGAGAGCGTCTCGATGCAAGCTTCGTCATCGCTCAGGATGATGATGGGATGGCATTCGGCGATCTTCTTGCTAGGCACCTTCCCTCCCGTGTGCATACGAGCTTGAGTGGGGAATTTCTTCACGCAGGGGAACTTGAGGTCGCAGGTTTTAGCCTCCAGGCGAAGGAGCTCGCCAGCCGCCCCAGGAAGGACCTGGGCCGGCTGGCCTGGTGAGGGTGTGTCGGCCGGCACACCTTCCTCCTTCGTCGCCAACACTTCAACTTCGACGCCCATGCTCATGGATGATGCCCTAGCTCTTTTGGTTCACGAGGTGGTGGTTGTAGATTGGAAAAAGATGTGAATTTGGATCTCCATGGTGTCTCTATTTATGTCCCGAAAATCTTGAACGAAAAGTCCAATCTTTCCAAGTTTAAACTGTGCAAGCTCCTGGACACCGGTTTAAACTTTCCTAATCGCCAACATACCAAAAGATGACGCGAAACTGACCCCAAAAAGGGGTAGGCCAGCCGGCCTGGGGGGTTTTTCGCCCCCCCCCCCTCGGCCTCCAGATTTTTACAGGGTGCTCTATGTTTAATTGTTAAACTCAAAGAAAAACAGAGGGAAAATAAAAACTAAAAAGGAATATTTACAAAGTTACCTTGTTTAGTGTCATTAGGCTTGACACTCCGGTTCTTCCATCATGGTGTAGATGTCGATGTAGTGAAGAGGCACAACGTCGAGCTCCAAGAAAACCTTAAGTCGCTGCCCATTCACCACATATTGGTCTCCTTTGACGTCCATGATTGTCACCGCTCCCGTTGGTGAAATTGAGTGAACAACGTACGGTCCATCTCATTTGCTTTGCAACTTTCCTTTACCGAAGAGTTTGAATCTTGAATTGTATAATAGAACTTTGTCTCCCTCTTTGAATTCTTTTCTTTGTAACCTTTTGTCGTACCATCTCTTCACTCTTTCTTTGTAGATGCTTGCACTATTATACGCTTTCAATCTCAACTCCTCCAACTCGCTTATTTGGATTCTTCGTTTAACTCTAGCGGCATCTTCGTCGAAATTCATCTCTTTCATCGCCCAATATGCCTTGTGTTCTAGCTCCACCGGCAAATGACATGTTTTCCATAAACGAATTGATAAGGGGTCATACCTATCGGCGTCTTATGTGCGGTCCGATAAGCCCATAGTGCATCATCTAGCTTCTTCGACCAATCTTTTTCTCCTTTGGTCACAGTCTTCTTTAGAATATCCTTTAGTTGCTTGTTCGAAGTTTCCGCTTGCCCATTTGTTTGAGGATGATACGCCGTAGATACCCTATGTTCGATCCCCAACTTTGCTAAGCATTTGCAGAAATCCTTGCCCGTGAAGTGCATTCCTCCATCACTTATCCAAATTCTCGGGGCACCATACCGAGGGAATATCACCGACTTAATCATATGTATGGACTCTTCAGTCGATGCCTTGCGACATAGAATCGCTTCAACCCACTTTGATACGTAATCCACCATCACCAATATATGCTCGTACCCATGTGAGTTCAAGAATGGTCCCATGAAGTCGATTCCCCATACGTCAAATCGATCGATTTGCAAATTGTAGTTCAATGGCATGGCATTCCTTTGCGATAAGTTTCCCGTCCTTTGACATTCCGAGCAAGTTGCAACAAATCTTTTTGCATCTTCATGCATCTCCGGCCAATAAAATCCACATGACCATACCTTAGCATGAGTTCTATAATGTCCATAGTGTCCTCCATATTCCGATGAGTGACACTTTCTTAAGATTTCTTCTCTTTCTTCTCTTGGAATACACCTTCTTAGAACTCCATCTTCTCCATGTCTATATAAGTATGACGCATCCCAATAATATTTCCTTTTCTCGGAGATAACCTTTCGCCTTGCATTTCTATCCAAATGATCCAAAGGCATCCCCCTTATCGCTCTTATTAAGTCTTCCATCCATCCATCCCTATCAAGTATTCTATAAAGATGGTCATCTCTCATTTTATCTTCAATAGGCTTCATTCCATCATCTCCTTGATGCATCCTTGATAGGTGGTCAGCTACCACATTCTCTGACCCTTTTTTGTCTCGAATCTCCACGTTGAATTCTTGTAATAATAAAATCCATCGAATCAAATGTGGCTTCGCATCTTTCTTGGACAAAAGATATTTAATCGCCGCATGGTCGGTGTACACAATCACCTTTGAATTTACAATGTAAGATCTGAATTTTTCAAAAGCGAATACCACGGCAAGCAATTCCTTCTCCGTTGTTGTATAATTAGCTTGAGCTCCATCGAGAGTTTTGCTTGCATAGTAAATAGCATATACCTTCCCTTCTTTTCTTTGTCCAAGAACGGCTCCGACGGCGTAGTCACTCGCATCGCACATAATCTCAAATGGTTGGCTCCAATCCGGAGGTTGAATGATAGGGGCACTTACGAGTGATTGCTTCAATGTTTTAAAGGCATGCAAACAATTTTCATCAAAGTCGAACTCCACATCCTTTTGAAGAAGTTGTGTCAGCGGTTTAGTGATCTTCGAGAAATCCTTTATAAATCTTCTATAGAATCCGGCATGACCAAGGAAGCTTCTTAGGGACTTGATATCCGTAGGTGGTGGCAATTTTGCCATGGTTTCAATCTTCGCTTTATCCACTTCAATCCCCCTTTCGGAGATGACATGCCCAAGAACTATTCCTTGCCTCACCATAAAGTGACACTTCTCCCAATTAAGCACAAGGTTGACTTCTCTGCATCTCTTAAGAACTTTATCAAGATTTGATAAGCAATTTTCGAAACTAGTACCATGCACCGAGAAGTCATCCATGAATACCTCCATAATTTCTTTAATAAAATCCGAGAATATAGCCATCATGCATCTTTGAAAAGAAGCCGGTGCATTGCATAATCCGAAAGGCATCCTTCTATACGTGAAAGTACCGTTTGGACAAGTGAACGTGGTCTTGTGTTGATCATCCGGATGAATAGGTATTTAGAAGAACCCCGAGAATCCATCAAGGTAACAAAAATGTGAATGTTTTGCTAACCTCTCAAGCATCTCGTCAATGAATGGTAATGGAAAGTGATCCTTCTTTGTAGCCTTATTCAATTTTCGATAATCTATGCACATCCTCCAACCCGTAACGGTCCTTTGCGGTATCAATTGATCCTTCTCATTCTTCGCCATGGTGAGTCCTCCTTTCTTTGGCACGCAATGCACGGGGCTCGCCCATTCGCTATGTGGTACGGGATATATAATTCCGGCATTCAACAATTTGATCACTTCCTTCTTAACCACATCACGCATAGCATGGCTCAATCTCCTTTGATGCTCCACAACGGGCTTGCATTGGTCTTCAAGTTGTATGCGATGAGTACAAAAGGCGGGACTTATACCTTTCAAGTCGCCAATAGTGTATCCGATCACCTTCTTGTGCTTCCTCAATAATTTCAGCAACTTGTCCGTCTCCTCTGGGTTTGGTTCATCACTAACGATCACCGGGAATGTCTTGTTGTTCCCCAAAAATTCTTATTTCAGCCCCTCGGGCAATGGTTTCAATTCAACATTGGGTGCTTCCGGTTCCTCTTGATGCAAATCTCCAATATCTTCATATTTTTCATCCTCCAAGATCCCGTATTGTGCCTGAAGCCCTTCGGTTGCTTCTTTTAGTTCTCCATCTTGATCATCATGAATGCTTCCATTCTCCATTGCTCGTTGGAGAGGGTCCCTGAAATTTTCAACAAAGCGAAGGCTCTCTACTTCTCCGTTATCGAGAAGTAGAGGTAAGGCAATACGTGAAGCGGGCAAAAAGTCATAAGTGTATTTGGTCTCATCTAATTCAATCGTGACTTTACCCCTTTCGGCATCAAGAACCGCATTAACCAACTTAAGAAAAGGCCTACCAAAAATTATATCCTCATGTTCATCATGGCAAGCATTAAGCATGAAAAAGTCGGTTGGAATGATTTTACCCGAGATAGCAATATTTAGATCTTTAAGAACGCCCAAAGGTTTAGTTGTTCTACCATCTCCCATGATTAATTTAGTAGATGTAGGAGCAAGATTCAAAGTTTTACTATAGAGCTCATCATAAACCTTTGAAGACATAACAGTTACTTAGGCTCCTATGTCGCATAAAGCTTTGCAAAATAATTCTCCATTGATCGTGCAACTTATGTGAGGCGTGGGTAGTGGCGTACCTTCGTCGTGATTTGCTTGCATGGCATATACCTCGGCTAGGTGCACAAATGGAGATGCTTCCGGTTTTACTCCCATGATTTTCTTCACTTCGGCGACATGGTCGGGGTCTATTTCTCCATCTTCATCAAAAAGCTTCTGAATAATTTCTGTCCGATCCTTTGTCCAATATGTAGCCCGTATGTTTATCCGGTGGAAAATCCGACTCTACGGCTTTCATGGACTTCTTTTGATTTGGGTGCGATCTTCCTTTGTCGAAGAGTTTACTGAAGTCGATCGGGATCCAATCTATTTGCTCAAATTCTTTTAGTGACTTTGCATTCGCTAAACTTCTCCCAATTTCCACCTCTGGCTTATTTTTCTTCAAGTCTCGGATCGGTGCTTATTTATCATGGGTTGCTCTTGTAGCTTTTTCATGATTTGGTTGTTCTTCCTTTGCTTCCGGGGTCTCTTTTCTAAAAATTCCCGCAAGCACCCCAACACGAGATTCTTGCTCAACGTCTCCCGAAAGGCGATTTTCCCAATCTCTTCGCATGGCTGCCCCTTGCTTATTTTTTGTAGAATTTGGGCAGCTTCCGTGAGTGTTTCCTCCATGAGATCCCCTCCTGCCCACATTTGTACGAATTCCATGCATTTGGGGGTTAGGAAAAAATAGAAAGTATGCAAGAGTACATCACCGGAGAATCCTAGCTTCAGTCCTTGTTCAATCAATCCATTGAATCTATCCCATGCTTGATCAATTCCTTCATCCTCTCCTTACGTAAAGTTGATCACTTGCCTTCTAATGTGTTGGATCTTGGATATCGGAAAGAACCGTCCACAAAATTTCTTCATTATCTCACTGCAATTTCCTTTCACCTCGAAGGATGCAAGCGCGTACCATCTTTTTGCTTCATCTGCAAGTGAGTATGGGAAAAGATTCCATCTAAACCAAGCTAAAGGAACTCCATCTTGTTGTACCGTATTGCATAGCATCGTGAACCACTTGATGTGTCTATATGGATTGTCCGTCTCCACCCCTCTAAATGGATTTGCAGCCACCATCGCGATGATTTGAGGCTTGATTTCATACTCGGTGGCTTCAAGTGTCGGATCTGATTTTTGCATGTCAAAGTCCTCCGATTGCGGGCTTGCATAATTCCTTAGTGATTTTTCTCCTTCCTCCATGGGTTGAACGACAAGAGCCATCTAGACAACAAAAACAAAAACAAAGATTTTTCTAGAGAAAAGGTTAGGTGTTAGTAATCAACAAAATTAATACAAAATTAAACGTAGCAATCTAACTTGTTCCCCGGCAACGGCACCAGAAAAGCTTGTTGACAGCCCTTAGGCACACTAATTATGAACCGCAAGCGCACGGATCGGTTGTAGCTTTTCCCTTGAAGTATTCCCCCAAGGTTTATCAATCCAAGGAACAAGGGATTTCTACGCTTAACCTAGCACTAATGATGTTAGCAAGAATGTTCTTTTGATTGAAGTGATGTATGAATTAAAGAACAATCTAACCTAATCAATGTTACGAGCGGTAGAGAGGAGTACACAAGGTATGGAAACATTTGCCCATAGGGTCTAGGATCACTATGAGATGTAATCGCCAAGCAAGATAAAACCAATCTAATCTATCAATAAAATGTGAACCAAACTCAACACTTTCCCTCCTGCATACTATAACTACACGAGGGTACTCACCTATCGAGCTATAGGAACACGAATCGTTGATGCGATCTAAGTATGCGAGGCAACGAGCGATGCATACCCATAGAGCTGCCGGCCGGCTATTAGGATGAAAAGCACCATCAACTAAGAACATGATAGATTGATCTCACAAAAGGACTCGGCAATTACAAATCAAGATCTCCTTACAACCCCATGGACAAACGAGGAATTTACCCCATGAAGCTAAGCCTGACGTCGCGATTCATGGTGTGGAAGCCTCCGGCGAGGATGAGCTCCTTGCTGTCCTCCAACTTGAGACGGCGTCCGGACGACTGGTAGGACCTCCAGCGGCGTCTCCTCCTTGTGTTTCTCTCCAATGGTGGCTTTAGATCTAATCTCTTCGATGGCTCTCTCCTTGACAGCATCCTCGGGGGTGTTTATATAGGTCTTTGGTAGATGACGGTGGCTGGAACCCTTAGGGTTTGCATTTACTTCGCACCTAAGAAAGGGGAGCACGAACGGGCTTCAAAACGGGCTAGGCCGGCCGGCTCACAGGGTCCAGGCCGGCCAGCCTGGGCCTGTTTTGCCTCCACTCGTCTTCATCTTTCGCGGGCTGGTCCTTCTCCTCAATCCTTATCCAAGTGGGTGCTTTGGTCCACGTCAAACTCCGCCAAATATGTTGTATTTCCTGTTGATTCACAACATGCTCCAAAATACAAGACATATTCGAAAATGGGGTTATTTCAGGTGCCAAGTGGCGGATTAGTGTAAGAATTAGTCTAAAACCAATGCCAAATCAGTCCTAAAAGTGTACCAATAACGACGTCAACATCACCTCAGCGGGCCATCACGCGCTGCGCTCAAGCGTAGCCACGTGTCATTACGGGTTTGTGACACGTGTCGCATTGGTAAAGTACCACGTGTCCATTTCAGATTGCACCACGTGCTGCGCTCAGGCTTAACCACGTGTCATCACGAGGTTGTGACATGTGTCGTGTCCGTGAAGTGCCACGCATCAGTTTTTAACTGCGCCACGTGTTGCGCTCAGGTTTAGCCACGTGTTATTGCATGATTGTGACATGTATCGTGTTCATAAACTGCCATGTATCAGTTCGTGATTGCGCCACGTGGACGTTGCCACGTGTCATTTTTTTGTCGTGCTACATTTCTCTTTTTGGTTGCGCCATGTGTTTTGTGGTGAATGCACCGCGTGTTTGTTTTCTAGTTTGCTGCGTGTTACATCGTGAAGTCGCCACATGTCCAGTTGCGACTGAACCTCATGTGCATTTCCCAGAGGGCCACGTTTCATCCACGTTTTAGCTCTCAAATTGACAGTAACAACATCATTTGCTGCATCAATAGAATCACAGAAAGAAACAACAACAGAGTCACGTCAGCACCATTTGATGCATCAGAAACAGCATCAACAGAATCACATACATATTTGATGCATCAGAATGCATCAGAGTTCACCCATCATAGAATTATATACACATTTGATGCATCAGAATGCATCAGAGTTCACCCATCACAGCATCATATACACATTTGATGCATCAGAATGCATCAGAGTTCAGCCATCACAGATCACCACAGAACACAAGTTTCTGGTACAAACAACAATCCAACACATGATCATAGAGCAACAGTAGGTTGAGAGGAGTTTCCAGCAGCATTCAAGTTGACGATTTGCCGAAGGAGGGCATTGTTCTCTTCCGCGTTCTTCTTATACTTCTCGAACTCCTGATGGGCCTTCTCCAGCTTTTCATTAGCAGCTTCGGCCTTCTTCTTCAGTGCATTCACCTTCACAGCGAGGGCAGCTGCACCATCTTTTTCAGCGGCAAGCTGTTCGCAAAGTACCTGCTCAGCCTTTGTCTCTTGATGGTTTAGTGGTATACCAGCATTCCTCAGAAAAGTGCTGGTGCAGCTGCTCTGGGACAGAACCTTGGAGACAACCTCAGCACTATGCAATGCTGGCTCCCCATCAGCAGCAATCTTGCCTGCATAGTCTCCATAGAAGACTGCAAATTGGAGAAGGAAAATAGTTAACCAACAGTGTCAATGACTGAAAATCAAATGAGCAGAGGAACAATTGCAATGGACATCTTTGATAACGCACATATAGAAGCAGATATGGTTGTAACGAGTCTTGCCACTGCTTCTCTTGCCGCCTCAATAATGCCCTTTTTCTTGCTGGTATGATAGACCTTGAACAGTTCGACTGCATTGAGCCCCTCTTCATCATCATATTTTTCTTCTTCTCTTCCTCCTTCATCTAGCCCTTACTGACCTTCTTCGCGTAGTCATGCTGCCCGTGCATCCTTCTTGGTTTGTTGAATCTGTACAAAAGTGCTTGTCTGACTTACAGCAAATGAAGCATCGACTTATGCCTAAAACACGGGCAGCATTGACAATGGCCCAAAGTTAGACTTACATATTCATGAATTTGTGCAACATAACAGCGAGATCCAGTAGCCTGATGATACTTTACTTTGGCACGGTTTATCTTTTTCTGTTCAACAATTAACTAAAACAAAACGGCAAGAGAGACCACGTCTGATGAGGACATGAAACCTTCAGATACAACCATTGATTATAAGGACCAATCTCGAAGTGCAAGTCCATCAAAATTGAACACTCGCTTCGCCGGCAGTTCGGGAGTACTTCATTGGGAAGGCCATAGTTCCTTTATCCGGAGTGTGTTTGAGGTCCATGAGCACTTGATGGAAAGATTATTTTATAATATTTCAAATGGATTTGATCTCACCTCAATATCATGTTGGCAAGGCCTCTAGATCATCAAGATATGTTATCCCTATTTCTGCCGGGTGTTACTATCTTGTCGTGGGCTTCTTATTCACACTTGGGACCCTGGCCCAAGTTGGAGCACACCTCCACCATGTGGGGAACACATCAATGAAGCCCTTCTACATCCTCCTCCTTGGCCACCACCTTTGGAGGCCAGCAAGGGCGACCATGACAAGTTGGAGGCCCAGTCTATGTCCAGTTCGAGTCCGTTTCGGAGTCCAGAGCAGCCTGCACCAAAAATGATGCCCAAGTCACATACGGGCTTGGTTTTGGGCGTTCTACATATGGTTGGAAAGCTAAGGAGATAAGCTTTCAAATGCCACCGGTCCCATTCTAAATTCGATCGGAAGCAACGGGAATCATCAAAACAATTGGGCGTTCAGAATCTGTCAAGGTGCTGCGCCGCCGTCTTTTGGGGCTGTTGGCCCATGTATCGCTTTGGAGATCAATAGGGACGTGGCTAGGGGGTTTTGCACGACCTAATCCTCATATATTCAGTAGCCGCCGCCACATTAGGGTTTGGGTTTTGTTTAGATCAAGTTTAGCCATTGCTACTTGCTTGAAGCGCGCGTACTGGATCAGCCGCCCGTCTTCCTGTCTTTGGAACCCCACCTTATTGAGATTGTGATTGAGTTTGAAACCTTCATCTACATCTAGTAATTTAGTACTTGTATACTTGTTCTTGCTAGTTCTTCGATTGCTTGCAGGAACGGGTGCCCTAGTGGCCGGGTGACGCGCTCCACAAGATCACGGCAGCCATAGGAGGTGGTGTATCGGTTGCTAAGGCGCATCCTTGGATGGTTGTAGTCAGGCCGTGAACGTCGTCTCCTCCAATTGAGTTGTCCCCATCTCCCTCTCATCGAAAGATCAGGCGCAAAACCTAGCGGGTTCGCATCAGTTGGTATCAAAGCAAGGTTTATCGGTGAGAGACTATCTTTTGTTTGCTGTTTTTAATTTCCTATAGTCCACAAAAAGCCAAAAAAAAGTAGATTAGTATCCCTGCAATCCTACAAATCTTTTGAGTCTTTACTAGTACTACATGGTTAGGGCTTGTTGAATTAACGGTTGCATCGTCGTGTCAAGTTGCTGGTCTTAGCGTCTAGTCGTTTAGAGTTTCGAGTTTTTGTCACGTTTGTGTCACCGTTGCAGATTAGGGTTTCATTGTTTTCCCTACAAATCAGAATTGATTTCGATAATCCATTGTTTCACTTGCCACCATAGCCCTAAACCACATCCTTTGAAGTTCCATCCACGTCCATCCTTCCATCTACAAACAGAAACCACACAAGTTCAAAACAGAATTTGATTCGGAGTCCAGTTTCAGCCTGAAAAGAAAAACGCCATATTTCCTTTGTCCGAACTCCAAATTGGGTGTTTAAATACACTCTGGAAACCTTGACTTGTGCTTGTTCCAATGGATCTGACCTTGGTCCAAAATTCTTTCTGAGCGCTTCGCAATCATCCCGGAGATTTGCATATCTGCTGGGTTTGTAAAAACAGCCAGCCAGTTGTTTGATCTTGCTGCTGCATTTGTGCTACTTGAAAAAAAAAGGAAGAAAGTAAAGAAATAAAGCAAGGAAAGAAAGAAAGAAAGGAAAGAAAGAAAGAAAGAAAGCAAGAAAAGATAGAGAAAGAAGAGAAGGGGTTTCTTTTGCTGCTATTCCGCTCCTTATGATCCTTCCTTGTTGCAGTTCGGTGACTTCGTTTGTGTCCAGGCTCGCGTCTCTAGCATGTTCTAGCCTAGGACCAGCACAGTACCACCGTTAAACTTTATTCAACTTGCTTTTGTGACTTACGTGGTGCTAGTACTTCCTTGCTTCAGCCCACCTATAGCTCCACATATTTAGACTACAGGTTGATAGGTCTTGTTGCTGCGGCACCGATACACTTCCTTCCACAGGTGCTGACTTGTTGGTTGCCATCACCTCCTGTTTTGCTTGGTAGGAACTTGTAAGAGCTTGTTTCAATAGCTTGAGATTGAGAGATTTACAACAGCCACATCCTAGTAGTTGACAGGAGGATACAAATTGTTTTTGTGTTTCTAGTTTTCTACTAATCATGGCAGGTGATACAGAGATTTTTGAGCCAACGAAACTACACCTTCAGATTGAAGACGTCATTTATTTCTTGCCTTCATATGCTGGTATGTATGATCCAGAAGCATACATTGATTGGGAGGTAAAAGTAGATAAAGAATTCAAAAAATATGATTTGTCTGAAGAGCAAAAAGTTATAGCTGCTTCTTCTATTTTAACTGATTATGCTTTGACTTCGTGGAAGCACTTGTTGAGACATGATAAAGTTCCTAAAACATGGAAGGATATGAAAAAAACTTTTTAGAGAAAATCATGTTCCTGAATATTATGCTAATCATATGCTTGATAAATTAAATAATTTAAAACAAGGTAAAAACTCAATTGATGTATACTATCATGATCTGAAATTTCGTATGCTGCGTTGTGGTTTGGAAGAACGTGAAGAAGCTACTGAAATTAGATTTTTAAAGGGGCTTAACATTGAAATTCAGGCTAGACTATTGCATGAAACGTATGATTCTCTCTCTTGTTTGATTGACCTTGCTTCAAGAATTGAGATTCAACTTGCAAATGATTTGAGTGCAAAGAAATTAGCTGAATTGTTACCTACTTGTGAAACAAAAAATTCAGTGGGTGCGGATATTGTTATGTGTTCTACTGTGACTAACTTTGGACAGAATACAAGGGAATTATTTGCACACCCATCAAAGGAAGGGAGTGAAGGTATGTTTGTTTATGCTGAACGAAGCGATGCGAGCGAAGAGTTGTGTGATACTTCTTCTCAGGTTGCAGCACCACAACTAGAGTTAGAACACTCTCTTTTTCCCCTTGCTGTCCATAACATTTTGCAGGAGGATGAGAACAATACCATTGAGTGCATTGAGCAATTTGAGCAACTACACCCGCTGCTAAAGTGTCAAAAGAAAGATTGTGCAGCATTTACCACGTCAGAGGTGAGTGAGCAAAGCAACACATTCAATGCTGAAATCAGTCCATGTGAGTATGATCATGCTTCACTCATATCTACAACACGACTAGTGCATGGACATGATGTTTCTATTCTTGATGATACACATGCTGAAACAAGGCATGTTCAATGCATTGCTAGTGAGAAGGAGGAGTTAAAAATTCTATCTTCTTTAAATTGTTTAGGTTATATCGAACTTGATTTTCTTTGTGACCTAAATAATTTGGAGAATTAATTATATGACAAATCTGGTTTGCTATGTGTTAATCGCTTTTCGCTTCATGCAATTGGCAAGTATAATTGCAAAGGAGAATATTTGGTGCATAAAGTTTATATTTGCTCTAATCTGAAATATCCTTTTGGGCTATACTATGATCAAGTAGACAACTACAATAACACTAATCCTATAATGTCAAGTTTGTCTAGTTTTGTTTTAAAGAAACAGGTTCAATTCCAAGAAGGAGAGAATTGTTGGCTGCTATCTATGATCTCTTCTACAACTACAGTCAAACCGAGGATGGTTTGCTTTCAAGGAGAGAATGATGAGGACATGAAACCTTCAGATACAACCATTGATTATAAGGACCAGTCTCGAAGTGCAAGTCCATCAAAATTGAACACTCGCTTCGCCGGCAGTTCGGGAGTACTTCATTTTGAAGGCCATAGTTCCTTCATCCGGAGTGTGTTTGAGGTCCATGAGCATTTGATGGAAAGATTATTTTATAATCTTTCAAATGGATTTGATCTCACCTCAATATCATGTCGGCAAGGCCTCCAGATCATCAAGATATGTTATCCCTATTTCTGCCTGGTGCTACTATCTTGTCGTGGGCTTCTTATTCACACTTGGGACCCTGGCCCAAGTTGGAGCACATCTCCACCATATGGGGAACACACCAATGAAGCCCTTCTACGTCCTCCTCCTTGGCCACCACCTTTGGAGGCCAGCAAGGGCGTCCATGACAAGTTGGAGGTCCAGTCCATGTCAAGTCGAGTCCGTTTCGGAGTCCAGGAGCAGCCTGCACCAAAAATGATGCCCAAGTCGCATACGGGCTTGGTTTTGGGCGTTCTACATATGGTTGGAAAGCTAAGGAGATAAGCTTTCCAATGCCACTGGTCCCATGTCTAAATTCGATCGGAAGCGACAGGAATCATCAAAACAATTGGGCGTTCAGAATCTGTTAAGGTGCTGTGCCGCCGTCTTTTGGGGCTGTTGGCCCATGTATCACTTTGGAGATCAATAGGGACGTGGCTAGGGGGTTTTGCACGACCTAATCCTCATATATTCAGTAGCCGCCGCCACATTAGGGTTTGGGTTTTGTTTAGATCAAGTTTAGCCATTGCTACTTGCTTGAAGCGCGCGTGCTGGATCAGCCGCCCGTCTTCCTGTCTTCGGAACCCCACCTTATTGAGATTGTGATTGAGTTTGAAACCTTCATCTACATCTAGTAATTCAGTACTTGTATACTTGTTCTTGCTAGTTCTTCGATTGCTTGCAGGAACGAGTGCCCTAGTGGCCGGGTGACGCGCTCCACAAGATCGCGGCAAGGAGGTGGTGTATCGGTTGCTAAGGCACATCCTTGGATGGTTGTAGTCAGGCCGTGAACGTCGTCTCCTCCAATCGAGTTATCCCCATCTCCCTCTCATCGAAAGATCGGGCGCAAACCGTAGCGGGTTCGCAACGTCACCAATAGAAAATGGAATACAATGTAAAAAGAGACTTTACGAAGAACGATACCTTGTTCTTCGCACTTGACCACTTCTCAACAAGCTTGGACCACTATTCATTAGTCATAGCATCAACAGGAGAGGTGGTACTGATCTGATCAGCAGGGACGTTGTTGAAGTACATCTGCTTTAGCTTGTAGCGCGTCTGACGTATCCTAGATTTGAACACACTAGAACAGGCATTCTCTATTGCCCTGTCCTTGTTCATCACCAACCTCCCCTGGTCAAGTCAATTGAAATTGTTTGTGAGATACACCCATTGGTACCATAGTTGAATTTAAAAGTATAGCGTGTACTATAGGCACTTACAGAAAGCCTCATGACAAAACCATCAAAGTGCTCAGCATTCTTTTAATCTTTCCAGTGGGTGTAACACCCTAAAATTTCCTTTTCTGAATTAGTAATTAAATTGCTAAGTTATTGTGTGTGCATTCTCAAAATTTAGGTAAATATAAAACCTTTTTAGAAATAAAATCAACTTTAAGGTATAGCAACATTTCATGTGCATTTCATGCCGGTGCATTGTTTAATTGTATGTGTGCTTTTGTGTGCTAAGCCCAGGGCCCAAAATCCTGAGACCCAGAGTCCAAAACCTCATGAGCCCTGTGGGCCTTACCCTACCCTACCCAAAACCAAAGACCAAACCAAACCCAATCAACCAAACCCGGCCCAACCAGCCCGACCATCTCTCTCCCCCTCCCTCCTTTTTCTTTTCCACGGCCCAACCCAACCCAACCTGCCTTTCTTTCTCTCTTGGCCAGCCCAGGCCGCCCTTTTCCCTTCCCCCTTCAGGCACGGAGGAAGCCAGGCCGCCCCTCTTCCTCTCCCACGCACGCCGCTCCTTCTCTTTCACACACGCAGAAACTGCCGCACGCCCATTTGGCCCCTCTCTTTCTCCTTCGACAGGAATCACCCCCTTCTCTCTGTCTTTGTGTCGCAAGAAACAGAAGGCCGCCCCATCCCGTTCTCCACGCGAATTGCAGCACAAGCTCCCTTCCCCTTCTTCGTTCAAGAACCGTGCCCCTTTCCCTTCCCCTTCTCTACCGAGCCTACAATTACGACAATGAACGTCCGGCCATAAACACCTGGAACCGCCGCCCTTCCTTCAATTCGCGGTCCAGAGTCCCTCTCCCCTCCTACAAAACCTGGGCCAAGTCTCTCCCCAGCCTCCTTTGCCTCTCCGCACTCCAATTTCCCCCATCCACGGCCTCCTTCATCGCCATCAGAACCTGCTCGGGTAAGAACTGCAGCCGCCATCGTTTCTCAGTGTCCAATCCCTTATAACCTTCCCTGTCGGCCTCTCCCATCCTTGTCTCATGCGCAGGAACGCCAAAAGCGCGATCCTCGACGCCCAAGGCCGAGGACAGACGCCGGAACCCACCTGAACCGCGACACAGGCAAGCCGCTGCCCTGCACCTTGGGTTCCCCTTGTTGGCCATCAGTTCGGCATCAAGTTTCCCAAGGAAGAGTTCATGACGGTGTTCTCTCTCCCTAGGGACAAGCAGTTTTGATTTTGAGCACTACAGCCCCTGTGCCGCCCATGTCCAGCGAGCAGCACTGCTGCCTAGCAGCGCGGTCACTTCTGTTCGCGAAACGGCGAGGACAGGCGTCACCCTCCCCCTCTGAACCGAACAGAGCTGAGTAGAACACCCCGTAGCCCTCCATTCATTCATCAACGGCCTAGATTAAAACATCAGATACCCCTTCGTAGTTTTGCTAAAGAGTCCCTGAGAAAAACACAAATCAACCCACCATCCATCCTGCAGTTCAGAAAAACTTTCTTGCTACCCCTCGAGATCTATAGTTAAATACATTTAGGCCCTCGGTTTCTCACAGGTTAACCCTTTACCTTATTTTTAGCGTAGTTTATTCATCCTAGATCCGATTAGAGTGATTCTCACGTTCATGTGTTCGTAGAAATGCGTAGAATAGCTTTTTGCTTCTATTTATGCTGTATGGTGTACTGTTCCAATAGAATTATATTTGTTTGCATGTATTGGCTTGTGATGGATGTGTGTGTGGTGATTGGAATGCGTGTATAGATTGCGAGCAGTACGAAGCCGGCTTTGATCAAGAGTTTGAAGAATCGAATTAGCAGCAATATTTTGAGGAAGGCAAGTGTAACATGATTCATCCTTGATACCTATTCACCTTATAATCATTTATTCATTCATGCATGTGTCTAGATTTGTTAACCCTAAGGATGACTAGTCTTGTTTATTACTATATTCCTTGTTTACCTGGGTTTTGCATTGGGTAGTCAGGTTAAAGTCGCTATGCTTGCCAACCACTAATGTTCGTCATAAATTGTTAATCTTGACTAATGTTATACTTGGAACCTTACTAAAATATGCTTTTTAGCAACTTGGTTCAGAGAGCTTGAGCATGTGTCTGGATTGCTCTAAGCGTCTCTCCATAAGGTCCGGTTCTTAAAGCGGCCACCTAGGAAAACCGTACAACCACATGAACCACATGGCTCTAGTCTTGGCTAAGTAAACTGTACAGCTCTAGCTTGTCAAGTGGTTACCGAAAGGCGCAAGTGGGGGTGTGGGGTTATCAGTATGGGTCTCGCCTACCTGGGGATGAACTCATGTTGCGCCCTGAGTGTCATCGGTATGTCTCACGTTGTGCCCTGAATGCCATCAGGACACTCACATTGCGCCCTGAGTGATCGCCGATCCCGGGAGGAGGGCTCCATGCGCCGATCACGAAACCATAGCGGCCACTAGCTTGTTAGGGTGTCCTTAGAAAGGTCTCGTAGTGAAACCCTGTACTCATTTCACGTGGTGTGAAGGGAGTGCATGCCCAAGGCAAGGGGGATGACAACCGGTGGTGAAAGTGTACAACCTCTGCAAAGTGTAAAACTGTTATAACAGCCGTGCTCATGGTCAAGAGCAGCCTGGATCCTTTTTGATTAGTGGTTCCCTGTTTTATGAAAGAATGGTTAATGATGATGTTGGTTACTTATAATACTTCACATATTTTCCTAATGTGGATTACAACTGGGTTCTCACCATATTTGTAGTAATTCAGGTTCATTCTAAAATCAATCAACTAAAAATGATAACCGCAGTTTAAACCTTGTCTAGCCTTTTGAGCCTCATTTAATCATGTTATGCTTGCTAAGTAAGATGGATTACTTACACTTGCTTCATATCAACAAAATCCTGGATGGGTACTCAGATGAGCCGTCAGTTGATGCATTCCCCGAGGAGTTCCTGGATTTCTAGGCTGTGTTCTCCCCCAGTCAGAGTCCTTGTGGAGATGTCTTAGAGTTAGATTGTAATCAGGCTGCCGCGACTTTGATTTACTATTAATAATGTTATACCTATGATGTAAAGACTTATTTCTGTTTATGTATCGAGCACTGTTTTCCTTATTTGGTAATCATTTCTGGAGCTATATGTGTGTAAAGACTTCCTGGGTACACATATAGTAGCATTCGGATTTCCTTCGTAAATCCGGCGTGACAAAACTATCAAAGCTCAGTATTCTTGTAATCTTTCAAGTGGGGCAAGATAGGAACTTGATTCCTAACAATAACTCCAGCCTCTGATGCAAACTTGGCAGCTTGTGTACGTTGAAGGGGCCTTGGCAAGCCCTCAGGTACAGATATATGTAGCCTTCTCCCCATAGAACTGGTCATGTTGTCCAACGGGACTCCCTTGGTTGGGCCCCTCGACCGCCTAGGATTCCTTGAGGCTGCGAAGTTCACATTCAATTGTTATATTTCTTCTTACGGAAATCAAAGATTGAGAATACTGATGATATTTACCAACCTTGAATTGTTGATTTAGGATTGTGCTCTTCACCAACATCAACATGATGCACTTGAGGTGTCCAGTCATGAAAAGGCTACCAGGACTTGGCTCATCATCGTGTCCATGAAACTGTTCAGTCTCTACAGCTTCAGCACTAGGCGTCTCTGTTACTGTATGCAGGTCTTGCTGTAGATGTTCAGTATGTAGTCTTTTGGATGACCTTGTTCTGATAGCACCAACGGCTTCTGATGGTCCATACGGCCTCACTCTTTTGGTTCGAGTTCCTCCAGGACCAGGCATGTCGGTGTTGCCTCTCAACCATGTTGCACAGACCTTGCGACGCCTAGTTTGTTGAGGAGGAGCTTGTTGTAGGAAAAGTATATTTGTTACCATGTCATATAAGTGTATCATACAACAGTAATGCATGCTAATGACATTGAAATAATCTATTTTTCCTGCCACCACCAAAATAAGCAAAACATCTACCTTAATTGCAAGGGTTTGGGGCTCCTCCTCCTCTATGTCCGTGTCACCATCCCCCTGAACATTTTCTTCAGCTTCAGGGAGATAATCTAATGAATCAGATCCTTTGATAGGACTAGAAGTGCTGCCGTGATCCGGTAATGGATTTGAGGCTGATCTAAGATATGCTGCTATATCAAGAAACCCCAATTTAGCCATTCTTTTAAGATTATCCTTGACAGTGGCCTCACGCTTCCGCTCATAATCAGTTATTGGAGGTTCTTAAAGTTGGGAACAAATTTTATGTGTTAGATTGTACTACACTAAACTGCTGACACTACTATGACTAATAATTCAACAATCTGTAACCCAAGAATATCTTTAGCCCTATTCATCGTACCTTGGCCTATGCGGCGTCCGTGGCCTCCTCGTCATCCGCGTCTTCCCATCCGGCGAGGCGAGGTAGCAGATGAGGTGCGAAACCGGTGCAGGGCAACGGGGAGGACGAGGTCGACGACGACGACGATGAACACTAGTACGAGGCAACGGCGTGGACGAGATCGAGGACGACGAGGAGGCAGCAGCACAACCCACAAACAGACCAAAGATCCAATGCTTCTTCTCTGACTTCTTCTTGCTCACCCAGGGCCTTCCCTCTTCCAAGGCGGAGCTCAAACCTGCATTCTCCTTCTTCAGCATCTCAAGCTTAATCACAGTATCACTAAGAGCAGCTTTAAGCTCTGCCCTTTCATGCTTCAGTGCCTTCACAGCATCCCGGAGATCCACCAGCAAGCCGCTCACGAAGTCATCCACAGGAGCTTCAAACCAACCCAAGAAATCGTAGCCTCCATACTAGAAAAAAAAACCAAGGAATCAGATTAAATCATACAGCACCTCCATACCAAACCCACAACACCAGATCTAGAACCACTTACACAAGCATTGTAGCGCTTGAAGTACCTCTGCCCTGAATTGACGTCGCTCCACGAGATCCACAACGCCGCCTTCTTACCGTAGTGACATAGAACATCAAGAGAGTAGTCCAAGGGCCCACGCCGGTAAGGGATTGGTGACCTCTGCTCTCCCACCTCGCCGTACCATGTCCCGCACGAACGGCTGGAGCTCAACGAGGTCGACATCGCTTGGGATCGCCGGAGGAGAAGAGGGGAAGAAAGGGGCTAGGGTTACGCACTGGGGAAGAAAGGGGATGGATGCTGCCGGGAGCCGACGCCTATGCTTCTTAACAGTCAACAAAAATGTCTTCGCTGACATGTGGGCCCTGCCATGTCGGATAGGATGCATGGTGCTAACATGTGCGCGTCAGACGGTTTTTGAATCCAAGGAGGTAAAATGGACTTTTCTAGTCTAGAGAATGTGTGGCCTGACAGAATTCAGCAAAGGAAACGCACGCCTGCGCATGGGCTTCATTTGTAGCCTACAAATGCCCAGTCCAGTAAGGGCGAACATCTGCATATACTCTATAAAAGAAAAATTTATGGCCTGGAACCAAGTTGGCATCGTAGCGCAGTGGTAAGTCTTTCAATTTCCTAGGGCACGTCGCGGGTTCGATACCTGCCACCCGTGGTTTGATATTTTAACATACAAACTTGGACGAGCGCTGTGGTAGGGCTTACATGTGGACCTAGTGCCACGATGGACCGTTACATGTGGACCCAGCAGACCCATCGCGTGCCACATTGGAATGTTGGACCCACATATGGCACATGTGTCACCCGGTGTAGTTCTATGAAGAATCAAAACTGTCGCAACTCTTTGGCGCGGATGGGCGGGCGTTCTATGACGTTTTGGATGTTCTGTTCTATGACGTTATTTTACACTCTGTCATAATTTTTGTCATAAAAATTTTGTCACTTGTCAACCATGGTGATTCATTTTTTCATCATAGGAAGGCAATCTACTATGACGCTATTTCAGAACGTCACTAGCAAAACGTCATAGATGTTAGCATTTCTACTAGTGCATCCAACTACGTCGAGAACTCGAACACAATTTGCAGGAGGGTACGCTCTCGTGTCGTAATCCCTTAGGTGTTCTTGTCAGAGAGCGAACCAGTCATCGGAGAGCCATCCACTCAGGCAGAACAACCCGTCCTCGAGACACCCCAACCCGAAGAAGCCATGGCCGAAAGGACGATCCGTGACTGCTCTGCCCCTTCAGTTGGCTACATTCCAATGGGCCCGGAAGTGGCTGTGGGTGATCACGTATTTGAGCTCAAGGCCCTACTTATTAACATGGTGTAGGCCAGTCCCTTTTGTGGGGAGGCCAATGAAGATGCTAGTGTTCACCTGTAGCACTTCTTGGAGGTATGCAACATCATTACCATCTGGGGAGTTGGTCAAGAGGCGATCAAGCTCCGCCTGTTCCCATTCTCGTAGTTGAGAAGGGCCAAGCAATGGTTCTACTCCAACCGTGAAGCAGTAAACACGTGGAATAAGTGCTCCAACACGTTCCTCGCCAAGTTCTTCCCCATTGGCAAAACCAATGCCCTTAGGGGAAGGATCTCCAGCTTCCAGCAAGAATCCGGAGAAATAGTGTCAGAGGCGTGGGATTGTTTCCAGGGCTGTGTCCTGGCATGCCTGCACCATGGCATGCAAGAGTGGCTCCTTAATGGGAACTAGGGTGCCCGATCTTCCGTCAGGTGAGGATAAATCTTGATTTGGTGGAGTAGAGACACAAACAATCCGACTTCCGATTAGCATGACCCAAACCCCGCAATCGCAGCACCACTTCTCCTCTGATTATCAACCATGCGTAGCCTGATTGACCTCACCAAAAAGGCTATCCCCTGCATGCGAATCAAGAACACAAGCAAGGGCAAGGAAGAACACAACTCAATTGCAAAAGTCCTTGGATTAAGCACTCAAATGTGGGGTCTCACAAACTGATGAACGGCGACACTGTTCTTGACAGATTTAATCTAAGCAAAACCCAAACCCTAATGTGGCGGCGGCTACTGACTATATGAGGGTTAGGGATGACCTCAATCCTCTAGTCATGTCCCTAATGGACCTCAATACGATACACGGCCCAACGGCCCAAAATATGGTGACGGAGCACCTTGATGGATTCTGGACGTCCAATTGTTTTGACGATTCCCTTTGACTCAGAAGGAATTTAGACATGGGATTAGTGCCATTGGAAGCTCTATGAAATTCCCTCCATCCATATAAAGAACATCGAAAACGGACTCCGTATGCGACCTGGGCGTCAATTTTGGTGCGGACTTCTCGTGGACTCCGAAACGGGCTCGAACTCGATATGTTTTGGGCCTCCACTTAGGTTGGACGCCCTTTGCTCGTTGCCTCTACCACTAAACCTCTCTTTAAGCAGTTTTCATCATCTCCATGGTTTCTAATTATAATAATTATATTAGGTAACAATCTATTCTCAAAATAACTAAAAATAATACATAGGAACGAACTCACGTTATTTTTTGGATGTATGGTTGTATGCGAAGGTGTCATGTTCTCATCACTCCTACTCCAGAACTTCTACCACAGGCTATCCCAGACGGCCCATGAGCACATGGACGCTGGTGCTGGAGTGGCATTCCTCTCCTTGACTGTGGTCACCGCCAAACTACTCATCGAGAAGATGGTGTCCATCCAAGCTTGGAACGACGAACGCCTCTAGGGGCGTAAGCGCGGCATGCACACAGTGAAAGAGGTGGACATGTTGGCCACCAAGATGGACCTGATCATGAAATGCCTCGATGGCCGCACCAAGGATGGGGCCGACAACAGCAAAGGGCCACTAGATTCACACATGACATGTGAGGTCTGTGGAGGAACCGGCCACTCAAGGAATGATTGCCCCGAGACACAAGAGGAGGCACAGTTCGTGAACAGAAACAATGGTTATCGGCTTCGAGGGAACTAGAATCAGCAACATCCGTTCTACCAGGGAGGTAATAACAATAACTCCTTATCAAACCAACCCTCTCTTAATGATCTCGTCCTTGGTCACGCCAAGATTAATGAATCTGTTTCCAAGAGGCCAGCTGCAAATGACAAGGCTCTGGAGGGCATAAACTCTAAGATTGAGAGCTTGTTCTCCACCTTCCAGAGCCAGCTGAGCTTTAATAAAATGCTAGAAACACAGTTAGCTCAGTTAGCTACTGTTGTTCCTTCTGGTGACAAGGGACGAATCCTAGGGCAACTGGATTCTTCTTTTGAGAAAGTTAAGGTTGTTTCCACGAGGAGTGATAAGGCTACTCAGGATCCAGTCCCAGCTAACCCCATAGGAAAGGCAACACAGACCAGGAAGGAAAAGCCAGTAGAGGAAGAAGAGCCAGTAGCTGAGCCAGCACCAGCAGGAAGAACCGCACCGCACGAGTTCTACCACACCAACGTCCTACCATTCCCTCAACGCCAAAAGAAGCCATCGGCGGATGAACAATTTGCCAGGTTCATAGAGGTAATTCAAAAGCTAAACATACATGTTCCGCTGTTGGATGCCATGCAGGTGCTGACGTACGTGAAGTACTCGAAGGACATACTGAACAACAAACGACCACTCCCAAGTACAGAAGTCGTAAAACTAATAGAGGAGTGCAGTGCGACCATCCTTAACAAAATCCCAGAGAAGAAGGACACTGGGTGCCCTACTATCACATGCACCATCGGGACCCAGCGCTTCGAGCACGCCCTCTATGACCTTGGGGCAAGTGTCAGCATCATGCCAAAGGTAGTCTTTGACCACCTAAATTATACTACCCTGTCCCCAACTCCCCTGAGACTGCAGTTGGCCGACTCCACTGTCCGCTACCCGGAGGAGATAGCCAAGGACATCCCGGTTCGCTTCCAGGATTGCTTCGTCCCTGTTGACTTTGTGGTCTTGAACATGGACGTCAGCAACAACTCATCGCTGCCCTTCTTGAGCACTACAGACTCTCACATTAATGTGGGAGCTGGAGAAATCCAGCTTCACATTAATGAGAAGAAAGAGAAGTCTGACTTCAGGCTAAAAGTGGAGCAATGCTCCATGATCAAAATCAAATATGGGAGGAACAACCAAAACATTAAGAAAGTGGAAGTCACACCACCAGAGAAGAACAGTCTGGCCATGTTCATGGAAAAGTTTTGGGAAAATGAAATCCCAAAGAGGTGTCATAAGAAAAGCAAGAGGCCTACGCGAGGTGCGAAAACACAGGCACCCAAGACACCAGACCATGCTGTCAACCGCCAGATGAAGGTAAAACAGGTATGGCGGGTTAAATCATCTATTTCCTCATCTTCAAGAGCAGATGCTGCTTCATCAAGTTAAATCCAACCAAGGAGACGTCATCGCTCAATGACATAAAACATAAGTCTTGCGCCGACAGGTAAATCGGTGTCAATGAAATAGCTTGGGGGAGGACCCCCCATCAGGTAAGTTCAGGTAAGTCTTTATGAATGAGGTTTTTGTTTCTTTCTTAATAAAGTTAGTAAGTGAGAGAGATCTAGGTTAGTCCCTAAATGTCATAAACTCTTGCTAAGTCTTTAATTTGGATATGATGAATAGTTGCTCTTATTTCTCTCTTGTACCTATGTTTCAACCTGCTATTCTCCTATGTTTTGAGTTTGCTGATTTAAGCATGTTCTTTCTCTGCTGTCTTGTCAAATTGTGCGTAGCACATGCAAGCTATAGTCTAGATTGTTGATGGCTATGATATGATAATATCTAAGTTATCCTCAAGCTTATACCAAGTAAGACTTGATAACTGGTGTTTTTCTTTTAAAAGAATAAACTAAAGAGTTCCTTATGGTGAATTAAAATTCCTACCAAAGCCCATAATGTTGAACCCCTACAAAAGCTACTTTTTGTTGCATTGAGTTTTGTCAAGATGATTGTGATTCTTAGGAGATTTACTTCATGCTTTTAAAATCAAGATCACGTACACGACTCCCATATATGCCATACTTCTACTCTGGAGGCGAGCATATCACTCATCCATCCACTAAATAAATGCTCCACAAAAAAAAGTATGGTACTCTTCCCTAAAACAATATTGCAAAAAGAGACATGGGCCAATGAAAAAAAATGGACACATGAATGTCCAAGTATGTAAAAAAAAGTGTGAGCACATGAAGGCTCATTGTTGAAAAAGGATAGCCATGTGTTGACGCTCGTTATACGTACACTTTTAGTGCTAATTAAGTGGTGTTTTGGGACCAATTCATATACTAACCCGCCACTTAGCACTTGAAATAACCCCATTTTCGCATATGCATGTATTTCTGGAAGGATTTTGGTTTACACAGGTTTTTGAGCTATAAATGAGCACTTTTGGACAAAGACCAAGATCATGCATAGCGCAGAGGAATGAAGGCCATGTGACTCGGATTTCGTTTGCTCTCATCTATGGTAAACCAACCTCCAAGAATGTGGAAGGGCAAAGACTTGAAGATAAGGTTGGATGACTTCGGGATCAAGGCAAATCAGGCAGACATATGGAAAGACATCAAGACCCAATCTTATCCCGAAGCAACCGACGTCAAATACTCACAGGCATTGGCAAATCAACTCTTGGTGGATCTAGAAGCTCACACACGAAAGATGGGACCGAGGGGCCACAGAAAGAGCCCAGGCCGGCCAGCCGAGGGGGGCCCAAGCCGGCCAACCTAGGGGGTTTCTGCGCCGCCTCGGCCTTCCCTTTGAGCTAGGATTTCCTCAGACTATTTATAGCCCCGATGCACGAGGGCTCAAAGATCCATCCACCAGAACTCGGTGAAACCTAGGGCATACACCAAAAGGAGACGACGGCCGCTGCAAGTCCTCGAAGTTGTTTAGGGGATGGCTTAGGCCAACCCTAGCCGTCATGGCCTCCCGTGTGGTTGTGCCATGGCGGAGTTCATGAGCAAGTTGGAGTCAACAATGGTATGTATTTGGTGGTGATGATCCAAACACATCTATTATATGAGTAATGTTCTTCATGTCATCCGATCTATTAGCGACTCAACAACTCCTTCTATGCTTTCTACCTATCATGAATATTATTATTCCTTAGTCTAATCCATGGTCAGACTATTTAGCATGCTTTATGTAATCGTGGCGATTAGATCTAGTATGTCGACCCTTCATGATATCTAGACACGTTCACTTGTGGACGTGCCCTTGTAACTAACCACGCCGATAGGGAGCATCGTGACAGGGTGTGATCCCATGTAAGGTGGCGTTTGGATGAGATGCATGATGCGCTTACTCTTATTTTCTAGAACTACAACTAGAAGACAATTGGCCCTTTTATCCTTTGGTTGCTCTACCTTTACCTATGTTTATGGATGTGATCAACCTTTACACCCACTCATATCCTAAAGGTTTACCCTCATATGCAATCTATACCTAACACTAGGAATAGATCCATTAGATTAGGTGGAAACCCCTAGGTAGTCCATTGTCGATCCACGAATTGATAAACCTTGGATGGAATACTCTAAGGGAAAAGCTACGATGATCCGTGTCGCTTGTTGGCGCTTGTTAAGTCATGAATATCTTGTAACGCCAACATGGTAAAATAAAATAAACCAACAATGATCAGTAGGATTTGGTTTCAAATAATGTAGTTCCACTTGTACATGGAGATTATTTGGTTGCAGGAGATATGGGCCAAAATATAAAACAAAACAGGGCCAAGCCCAGGTCGCCCGACCTGCATTGGTCGACCGACCTGGCCTGGTGTCCAGCAAAGCCCAAGTTCGGCCATCTAGAAGAAGCACAAATGCACATCATCTGGGACGTTGAAACAATGACTATTACATCTAATGGTAAAAAGGAGGATAAGGTGAAGGCACATGGATTGATGGGCCCACATGAGAATCAAGATCTACTCCGAGGATCCATACCCAGCCTCCACGAGTGCCAAGGTCCACACAACAGACACTCAAAAGAAGGACAAGACGAACCGTGCTTGGATCAAGTCGGCCGACCTGGCCAGGTCGGCCGACCCAGTCCCGAGGCCGTTAAGCCTCCCCCTTCTCCCACGCGTCAACACCGCCTCCAGGAGATCATCCACACCATGCACATCTTCAGTCGGTTCATCTAAGGGTCAGGCAAAGTCCTCACATCGGTCGACTCGAGGATGAGCCCACTCGGCCCCAACCGCCTTGTACCAGCCCTGAACCGCCTCCCAGCGCTATAAATAGATGACCAACGCCTCCTATACAAAACACACCAGAAGAAGAGCTCCATTTGCTACAAGTCATAGTCTCAGTTAGTAGTGACGTAGTTTTAGGAGTTGAGCTTCTACGGGTTTCCGAAGGAGTCTTGGTAAGCCTAGAGCTCAGTTATCTTGTATCCTTTGCTTATTTGTAAGACTTAGAGCCTTAATGGAAATGCTATCTTGTGTGTTCATCATATAAGTTGTATGTCTTGCACCTTAGTATAGCTGATACATGTTATGGCAATGGCCCAATGAATCATTATGATTGTTCTTTACCTTTCCGTACAATTGGTAAAGATGTATTTCATATTACAAACGTGGTGTTTGGGTTATGGAATACCGTTGGGGATACCCTACCCCACGTATTCAGAGGTAGCCCCCGGGTGGTGACAGCCCTGCTGGGCCTTTGTAATCCTTGCCGTTCGGGTTTGGGCGTTTGCAGGCCTTTGTGATAAACATCGTGACAGTACCCTTGGATGAGGGGATCCCACGACTCCTCGATTTGCCCTCTAACATGTTTCCTTGCTGAGCTTGTATAGTATACACTTGTAATGAATGTAGCCCATAAGTAAGAAGTACATAGAATCCCCAGTTCTCTCTTAGGATCTTCATATTAACTAGACTTATATAATGAGCAGTGAAACCTTCTGTGTGTCAACATACCCAACTCTTCAGGTCATGTTACGCCCTGTTCTAGCCTTGGTAGATTGATTGTGATATAATTGATGCAGTGGAAAACACATTACTTTGCCATACGCTTTCCCCGAGGAAATAAATACGATACTCTAGAATACTCCCGGTGAAATGCTACAATGTACTTCTGTGCGCTTGCAGAACTTATGTAACGCTAAGATTTATATTAAGACATCTCTAGTGCCATCACTCTTGTAGTGGTGATGCTAAGAAATGCCAACAAGCATTTCTGGCGCCATTGCCGGGGAAAGCATTGGTCAAAGAATGTGTTAACCTCTGTATTAACTTTATGTCACAATTAAATACCATCATCTAGACAGGTTTACCCCATGTTCTGTTTCTCCTTGTGTGAAACAGGAAGATTACACAATATATAATTTCTTCAACAACCCAGAAGAGAACACCTAGTGTTCCCTCAAATTTGTCGGTTGAAATCGAAGCACCCTTGCACCGAGATGGCAACTGAAACTCTCATGATCAATTCAATGTACATTGCAATGGTGCAAGCCAAGCCATTCAGCAGAAAGGCTACAGAAGATGCAGCGGAACATCTACAACATTTCTCAGCCATATGCAGTCCACTCCAGCTTGGGGGAATCGGGACAGGATCCATCAGACTTAGCTTATTCCCCTTCTCACTAGCGGGAAGGGCACTGCAATGGTATTACAACCACCAGGCAAAGATGGATTCTTGGTAGAAGTGCAGAGATCTATTCCTAGAACATAACTAGAACCAATCCCAGCAAGAAGGAAGTTGATACACTATACCTGCCAAGAGAAAGGTGAATGGTCTAAGCTCTAGATTCCATGCCTTATCAATCACCGTGAAAAACCAGTTGTGCTTAAGTAAAATCATAGAGGCCCAGTCAGCCCAGCTAGCTGCTGCGGTACAAGAAGCTAGTCGGGAGATTTCGGCTAATCATGCAGGAGACAAAAAAAAATCTCAAGCCAAGAGCATGACGGACCCGAAATCAAGGTCATTTATGGAAAGAAGCCACAAAGGCCACCGGTCACTAATAGTGAGCCACTCCTACCCCTGCCCAAAGAATTTGCACAAGGTTCTAAGGCTCTTAAGGCAACAACACCAACATCGCCTTGCGTCAAGAAAACAAAACAGGAGTGGCGGTGCAAAGAGCTCGCATCATCTTCAAATGCGAGTTCAGAATCGTCAAGCTAAAGCATAGTTTGGAGACGTCCACATTCGACAGACAAAAAACAACGAGTCCTCGCCGGTAGGTACATCGGTATGTATCTCATATTTAATTCACAATGCATATTTATTTTCCATTCTCATGCATTTTTGAAATTCCCATAAACCTTTGCACTTAAATTGCAAATTTTGGAGCCATCTACTTGAATCCCCCTTGGATACCTGGCCACCACTGCCCATGCACCCAGCATTCATCATAACATTGAAACAAGCACCACCACACGAAAGATCAACCCGACACGAGGTAGGGTGTGGTCGGCCGACCTCATCACGTCGGCCGACCCTAGGCCATCACTTTTGCAGCACATTCAAACCAAATCAATGCCTACCCTGCATTAGTGTTGCTCCTTTCAAAGCATGCCTACAGTGGAGGAATTCATGGGTCGGCCGACCACCTCATGTCGCCCAACGCATGCATTCTTCTTTTGCAAAGATTTCAACCAGCATGTGGGTGCCAGGGTATCCAGCGCGCTCATGATCAAGGCCTAGCCAAAACACCTCTACGGGAGGGTCGGCCGACCCTACTTGGTCGGCCGATTAGGGGTAAACTCCGGCTATAAAAAGCCTTGACCTGCTGCTTGCTCACTTCGCCCCAACCCGAGCTGCTGAGAGCCCTTGGAGTTTCTCTTCTCCCTCCTGTTAGTTCTCAAGTTTTTAGCTCCTTAGTTTGAAAATAAAAAAATTAAAAAACCAAATAAAAGTGGACTTTAATTCTGCATAATTGTGCTGTTCTCTATGTGCTCAAGCTCTTGAACGTGTTGTGGAGGTTCCTAAACCCCGCAAGAACGCTTGTTTGTGGTGTGTCATAACCCACAATGACGACAGTTGTGGAGGCAACCACGCCCCCCAAGAACGACTAACACTTGGATGACTAACTTGCTAACGCTAATCCTTTTGTCTTCCAAATGTTGTTTTTTGCTTGTTGCTCTCTGTGCAGGAATCATGAAGCTCGTCCGAGGAGTCATAAAGCAAGCAAAGAGGTTGAAGGGGTCAAGCTCAAGGCGGGGTCAGCATTCCGGGAGCACCGAGTTGATCTCCGCCAGTTCAGAAGTCCCCAGTTCAGGTGGAGGCACCATGGAGACACAGAGCCAACACTCCATGGAGATCTCCGAAGATCAGTTCTACTACACTGGAGCTGGCGCCACATCCGCTGGCGGCGATAATGGCGGCAGCAATGGAAGCGGAAACGGGGACACCTCCAGCAGCAGCAACAACGACGACAACCTTCGCATGGCGTTCATCTCCGATGATCAGCTCGGCATCGAGGAAGGCTACGAAACGGAAGCGTATCACATTCTCCTGGGTCACGCTTTTGATCACACACGTGTGTTCACAGGCGAATCTCATGGAGAAATCAGGTATGGCCACAGACTTTGCAACTGTTTGGGGGGCTGTGGGTTAGTCGGATTTTGCGCGCATTCATGAAGATGGGTGTCGCCTGTTAACCATCCAATTTCTTGCCACCTTAAGAAAATCAGAGAAGGGAATTAATTTTCGCTTTCTAAGGAAGAGTACTTTGTTTCCTAGAAGCAGCTTAGTCTTCATTTGGGTTTTAACAGGCGGGGTAGCTTGGAGGTTGATAAAATCTTGAGGCATTTTGTTAAAGAATTGTTCTGGCGGGACATTTCTGGTTCCACAGATAGCACTGCCCCAAGAACAAGCCACATACATAATCCCACTTTCCGTTTTATGCACCGCTGGATTGCCATGACCCTTTTTCCTCGAAATGATCTTCGGACCGTTCCGCATTGATGAGTTAAAATTATTATATGCGATGGTCAAGAAGATAAAAATATCCCCTGCTATTTTTATGATCGATCAATGGATGGGTGTTTTTAGGAGGCAAGGTCCCATTGAGTGTACTTCTCTGGTCACTCATATTTTTGAGTCAATGGGCCTTTTGGATCATTACCGAGTCGAGTACCTTTCGCAGCCTCGCCCAACTCTGGATGAATCTCATTTTGTCCAGAGTCACCTTATTACTCATGCCATAGACCAGAAGCTTGTTATGGTCTACCATAATAGTACAACCAGAATTTCGTTGCCAGCACCAGAATACTGGTTGTACAGGTGTAAATCACTTTTGTTGGAGTTACAGCAGGAAGGTAGAAGGAGCGTGGCAGGAAGGGGGACAAGAAGCATGTCCCGACTGGAACAAGCCACGATGCCACAATCCCAAGCAGCATGGGAGCATCCAACCCCGCCATACGTACCAGCAGGATCAAATTGGGAGCAGCCGCAGCCTCCTCCACCATATATGGCGGGAGGATCGGGATGGCATGAAGCCCCGCATGCACAATGGAATCCCCAAGACCCGCACTATCATCAGTCATCCAGCTCGAGTGGCGGCCCGCCTCCGTTCGACGTCCGACGTTCCTTTTCAGCAAGGGACTGGCGTAGCAGCATGGATGGGTTATCCAACCGCATGGGAACCCTGGAGGTAACCACGCACTGTATTGATGATACATTAACCCATCATGTGCAGCAGTCGCGGGCGTGGTGGGATCAGTCAGTACAAAACTACAACACCCTTCAGAGCAGGATCCAGGAAGGCAACCAGAACCTGAACGCCTACCTTCGGTTCCAAGGGTTTGACCCGAACGACCCTCAGTACGGCCAGCAGTAAGAAGCCTAGCTTGGGGGAGGACCCCAGCACAGGTATGTTTATCTGAGCCATTCCCTTTGTTTTTTCTTTTCCTATCTTGCTTAAAAAAAAACTTGTCCTTGCATGGAAATGATGAATAATTGTTGTGACCTTCCCCTTTTATTCGAGTCTCAAGAAGGCAGTCTTTTGTGTCTTGGATTTGTTGGCTTAAATTAATGACTTTCTTGGAAACTTAAAACTTGTGGGTAGCAAATGCTAAATCTGATTCTAGGTTGTTGGGAGCTATGATATGATAAGTTAGAGTTGCTTTATCTATACCCAAGTGAAACTTGATCCCTGAGTTTTTATTTTCAAAAAGAATAAAATTCTAGGCTCCTCAGTGAAGAGTGAAAATCCTACCACAGCCTCACATTCCAACCACCTACAAAGAACATGTGTAGTTGTTTTGATTTTTGTCAAGTTCATTGTGATCTTTGCAAGACTTATTTCATGCTCTTAAAATCGGAGTCACATACATGCCACCATATTTGCCATACTTCTACTCTGGAAGTAAGCACAACATGCCTATCTTTTGCCTACCAAAATAAAATACTCTTATTTCAAGGCATAAGGCTTAGGCTCCCTATGAAAAAGAGAGAGAGAGAGCAAAAGAAATGGACACGTGTGAAGTCCATGAAAAAAGAGAGAGAAAGAAGAAAAGAAAAGGGAGCCAAGCTTTATAGAAAAATTCCTAAAGGAGAGAATCTCTCTAAAAGAGTCCATTTTTCATTACCACATATTCACACTTGCACACTTCGATTTGAGTGTATGACGTAATTCTTCATTGATCCTGGATTTGACTCAACAAAATAAGCAATGCATATGTGAAACAAAAGTTTCCCGTTATGAGCCCCATGTGTTTATGCTATTGAGGGAAATTGAGAGGGGTGATGGCAAGGATATATACACCAATGAGTGACTTGAGAGAGAGTCACTTGAGGAGCTCTGTTTTTCTTTGCAGAAGTTTCTTTAAAAACCTCCGGTGTAATGGTGGAACGAAGGTTTGGGCGAAGCACTCTCGCTAAGTTGTTCTGGCTTTCAACCGCTCATGATGAAGAAAAGCTAAAAGCCCCATAGGTGGCAAGGTAAAAAGAATGATTTAATTTTTTCCAGCTTATTCAAGTCATGAAATGCTTTCTTGTTGACAATATCTTTTGGGAAGCAAGCAATTCTGATCCAAAGTTTCCAACTCTCCAAAGCTTTGCTCGGGACGAGCAAAGGTCTTAGCTTGGGGGAGTTTGTTGGAGCTTGTTAAGTCATGAATATCTTGTAACGCCAACATGGTAAAATAAAATAAACCAACAATGATCAGTAGGATTTGGTTTCAAATAATGTAGTTCCACTTGTACATGGAGATTATTTGGTTGCAAAACAGGGCCAAAAGATGAAGCAAAACACGGCCAAGCCCAGGTCGCCGGACCTGCATTGGTCGGCCGACCTGGCCTGGTGTCTAGCAAAGCCCAAGTTCGGCCATCTAGAAGAAGCACAAATGTACATCATCTGGGACGTTGAAACAATGACGGTTACATCTAATGGTTAAAAGGAGGATAAGGTGAAGGCACATGGATTGATGGGCTCACATGAGAATCACGATCAACTCCGAGGATCCATACCCAGCCTCCATGAGTACCAGGGTCCACACTACAGACACTCACAAGAAGGACAAGACGAACCGTGCTTAGACTAGGTCGGCCGACCTGGCCAGGTCGGCCGACCCAGTCCCGAGGCCGTTGAGCCTCCCCCTTCTCCCACACGTCAACACCGCCTCCAGGAGATTATCCACGCCGTGCACATCTTCAGTCGGTTCATCTAAGGGTCGGGCAAAGTCCTCACGTCGGCCGACTCGGGGATGGGCCCACTCAGCCCCATCCGCCTTGTACCGGCCCTGAACCGCCTTCCAGCGCTGTAAATAGATGACCAACGCCTCTTATACAACACACACTAGATGGAAGAGCTCCATTTGCTACAAGTCATAGTCTTAGTTAGTAGTGAAGTAGTTCTAGGAGTTGAGCTTTTACGAGTTTCTGAAGGAGTCTTGGTAAGCCTAGAGCTCAGTTATGTTGTATCCTTTGCTTATTTGTAAGACTTAGAGCCTTAATGGAAATGCTATCTTGCTTATGTTACTTGACTTCTAGTCTTGTGTGTTCATCATATAAGTTGTATGTCTTGCACCTTAGTATAGCTGATACATGTTATGGCAATGGCCCAATGAATCATTATGATTGTTCTTTACCTTTCCGTACAACTGGTAAAGATGTATTTCATATTACAAACGTGGTGTTTGGGTTATGGAATACCGTTGGGGATACCCTACCCCCACGTATTTAGAGGTAGCCCCCGGGTGGTGACAGCCCCGCTGGGCCTTTGTTATCCTCGCCATTCGGGTTTGGGCGTTTGCAGGCCTTTGTGATAAACATCGTGACAGTACCCTTGGATGAGGGGATCCCACGACTCCTCAATTTGCCCTCTAACATGTGTCCCTTGCTGAGCTTGTATAGTATATGCTTGTAATGAATGTAACCCATAAGTGAGAAGTACGTAGAATCCCCAGTTCTCTCTTAGGATTTTCATATTAACTAGACTTATATAATGAGCAGTGAAACCTTCTGTGTGTCAACATACCCAACTCTTCAGGTCATGTTATCCCCTATTCTATCCTTGGTAGATTGATTGTGATATAATTGATGCAGTGGAAAACACATTACTTTGACATACGCTTTCCCTGAGGAAATAAATACGATACTCTGGAATACTCCTAGGTGAAATGCTACAATGTACTTCTGTGCACTTGCAGAACTTATGTAATGCTAAGATTTATATTAAGGCATTTCTAGTGCCATCACTCTTGTAGTGGTGACGCTAAGAAGTGCCAACATCGCTTGCGGTTCACAATTGGCACGTCTATGGACCGTCAACAAGCTTTTCTGGCGCCGTTGCCAGGGATCAGCAACACGAACCCTTGGGAGATCTATCTAATTTTTTGGACTAACTCTAATTGTATTATTGCATATATCCTGTGTTTCTTGTTTGTGTCCATGAATGCAGGTAAAACCCTAGACACAAAGCGATCGAGAAGTTCTCAACATCCGACTTTGACAAGTCCAAATCTCGCTCAAACAAGTTGATGGCTATGTCAAGATCCGCTCTTTAGTGGTAGGTGCCAACTTTTGTTAGTGGCCCGTCATCCGCTATCGAGCCCACACACAAAACAGGTGAAGATGAACAAGGTATGCTGCCATGTCAATTAATTTTTAAAGACTAATTTCTCTTGGAGATTTGTTTGTCTGAGCTTTAGGTGATGAATCATGCCCCGAAGAAGTCGTGAGATCCGATCATCAACATCTCTAGAAGGTTGCTATTGAGACCAATTTTTCGCCCATGATCAGAGAGGTACCATGGAGGAAAATTAGAAAATATGAAGCTCCATCAAGTCTTCTTTCCAACACATCAAGAATCGCAAATTTTGGAGATCGGTGCAAGGAGTTATGGTAAAATCTTTCAACACTATGCATTCTGAAATCTGCTTAGGACAGAACGTAGTGCCGGAGTAAAACAAGCATACTTTTTCATTCGGAGTCCATTTGGAGTGAATGAGCACTCGTTGGAAAGAGAATTTGATGCACATTGCAATGGTATAGAAGTTTGGTACATGTTCTGCACTGGGTGAAGAGGAATTCAATAAAAAAGAGGCAGCAGCAAACAATGGAGAAGCTGATGATGATGTTAAGGGATGATTGGAGGGCCTTGAGCATGAAAGATGATGATTTGAAGTTGATCAAGACTGGAGATAACAAGATTAGAAGCGCCATGACATTACCAATCTTCTCCAGTAGGATGCTCAAGAAGTTTCTAATTGAGTGAGGCTACCAATGAAAGAAACCGCTCAAATCATCGACATAAAGAGCAAGAGTCCCCTATGATCTCGGCACCTTGGGTAAAGCAAGAACTATGGAGAAGATACATCATTGAAACCATGGTACTCGTTGTTAAATCAATGGTGATGACCCTGAAGTCTAGGGATGCACAACACGACGCTCCAAAGACCACAAGATCAAGATCATCAACATCTCAGGATCAATTCACAAGAAGGTACTGTTCACATCAAAAGTCTGCCCAACCTCTAAAGAAAACAGCAGAATATTTTTGGATATTTAAAAGCCCCATGAAGTTCCGGTTCCAACGAAACAAGAATCAAGTCAATCAGATCCTACAAGTGGTTATGATCAAAACATCGAATGTCGTGCATTCTGAAATTTTCTGGACAGCACGCAGCGCTGAAGTAAAATTGGCATAACTCTCTCATTTGAACTCCGTTTAAGATGAATGACTACTCGTTGGAAAGATAATTTCACAAACTTTTCAATCGATCTATACTTTGGTATATGTTCTGTTCTAGACACAGGGGAAAATCCATGAAGAAGTGGCAGGAGCAACGTGATGAGAACAAGTTAGACGAGATAACGATGACAACATTGAAGAGGAGTTTGGGCGATGATTTCATCGAGCGTACAAGATCAAATTCAGAAGCTTAGAACAAAATAAAGACCCCCAAGAATATTGGCATATGAAGACACAAGCCGACGACATTCGATTCATGAAGATGTTTTGAGCAAACCACGATGAATTACACCAAGTGACATCAAGCTGCATAGATACTTTGGATTCTCGCACGAAAGACCATGACTTCGCATGAAAATAATCGAGGTGAGAAGTCTAGCTCTATGACTTTAAATGAAGCACTTTGCGGGAGGCAACCTGATCTTTTTATTTATTATCTATATAATATGACGGTCTATATTGTGCTCTTTAACCGAAACATCAAGTAACATTGTACCATTGCTCTAATAAATGCCACAACTTTATGTTGTATGATATAAATGTTATTGAGGGAGCACTTTGTTATTTGATCTTGAAAAACTTGTAGACCCTTTTGTGTGCCTATTAGTGTTTAGAGTCTTTTCCTTTGAGTCTTTTTAGAGAGATTTATGAAGTATGGCATCACTCTTTGATCCTAAACTTGTGGCTAGTTAACTTAGGCTAACTTTTGTTTTGTTTTTAGACCACCACATCATGTCATATCATTATGTTTATCCACCTCATGTTGCACTTCATGCCATGTCGTTCTCACCCTTGCATTGCATTGCATGTTTTGTTTTGATCTAACTTTTTGTTAAACCCACCTAAGCCTTCCTATCACCCCCGCCAAAAACCGGAGCCAACAAGGGTAGGATTGACTTGTGTTGAATTGCTTGCCATCACCATTCATGTTAGCCAAGTCTATCTCTATTACTTGTCCTAACTAAAAACTTTGACTAGCCTCCCTACGATATCCTAAACCCTTAGGAATATTTCTCATACCTATAGACATCCTAAAACCATAGGTTTTGTTTTCTATCCAAAGAAACAACCTTTGTTTTGCTTTTTGTTTTCAACCACCTTAGGCAGATTTTCTAAACTTGACTTCTCTCTTCAAAATTCATGTTTTAAGCCAAAAATATAGGATACCCATGAACCTTCCCCTAAACCTTGTTAGCTAGGTTGTTCGGTTCTTTTCGATGAATGATTTTCTTGTCGACAATGCTTCACTTCTTATGAGGTGGTTGGCCAAGCTTTGTCGCTCTAAGCAATTACTTTTTGAATGAATTGATTGTGGAACAACATTGAAAGACCTTTCAAACCTTGCTAACTCTTGTTTTTGCTAACTCTTTGCATTTGCATTTTGCATCCATTCCATCATTCCATCATACATTTGTTAGATTGGCTCTCTTACAAAACTTCATAATGAATGCTTTCATACTATGTTAATGCTTGGACGGCATTTTCCATTTGCAATCTTGTGTAAACGTGGTGTTTAGACATGATCACGGACCATCATCATTTAGTTTTGTAAGCCTTGTTAGCATTTACATTGCATTGGTCGGTTTATAAGCTTTGCAATACGCCTTATTTTTCTTGTGCTATGAGGAATTATTGACCTTGGGGTATACATGTGTTTTAACCTTAGTTAATAGATCTTTATGACTATGGAGAGATTCGGCAACCTAATTGTAAACATGGTGTTTAGAACTAGGTGTAAACATTGTCTTTGTTTATATGCTTTCCTCTCATTTGCATACTCACTTTGCATCCACTCAACACCCACACTTTCGTTAGCATGATTAGGTTTTCTAAACTTTTTCGAGCGCTTGAATTCTTCGGCTTTAACATGGTGTTTAATCCGAGAGTTTTGGCAACATAGTAGTAAACATGGCGTTTAAAACTTTGTTTGATCTCTATCAAGTTTGGTCCCCGCCTTTCATGTTACTAACTTCATGCATTCACTTTGCACACACGCACACCCATTAGGATTTTATTTTTCTCTTTTACAAGGATAATTACGCCACAAGTTAAGGTCTTAGGGATGTCATTGGTTGTTGGCATTTGCTTATACTCCCGACCGTCACCCCGGAGGTAGATTGTGTGTCTTAATTGTTTTGCAGGCATGACGAAGGAATCCCATGAATCATGATCAAAGTTGCAAACCAAGATCATTAACATCTCCGAAGATTGAAAGGGATGCTGCTGTTTTCATCAAAAATCTACACATGCTCAGAGCTGTACAAGAAAGAAAAAGCTGATGTTCAGAGGCTTCATCAAATTCTCGTTCCAATGCATCTAAGATCAATAAATTTGAAGACCCATACAAGGAGATATGACAAAAACATTGGGCACTGCGTGTTCTGAAATCGCTCGGGACAGATTTAGTGCTGAATTAAAAAAGGCATAACTCTTTTGTTCGGAATCCGTTTTGGGCAAATGATAACTCATTGGAAAGAGAAATTTGTGCACTTTGCAATGGAGTAAGCATTTAGTACATGTTCTGTTCTGGAATTAGAAGAAAAATTTGTGGAAAATGAAGCAGCAATGAAGACAACAAGCAAGGAGGTGATAACGATACGAAGAATGATTGGGACCATGGCTTCATGACAAGAAGAGGTTGAAGAAAGTTGAGGCAACAAAGGTGAAGAAGCATAAAGATAAATCTCCAAATACATGGCGGAAGGACTTCAAGAATTACATGACGGTTCACCATCTTTTTCCACGCTTAGCAACATGCTAAGCATTGGGGAGGAGTTGGTGGACGAAATGGAAAAGGCCATATGGAGCACAATGATCGTGTTCACCACAAGATGCTCATTTCTCTTCTTCCATGCTAAGCACAATGCTTAAGCATGGGGGAAGCCGCGCTACACTCCACTACAAGCATCGGAAGACGGTAACTCTCCCTCAACCTTCTCTTTGTTCATCTACTTCTTAATGCTTGTATATATGTATGCCATCGACCATAGGTTAGAAACCTTTGTATATACCTCTTGTTAATAACATGGCTACTAGGAGGACAACCTAGTTTTGTTTTTGTTTTCAATAAAATGGATCGCCATCACTTTGTGCTCACCACGATGCAATATTTTGAATGCCTTTGCTTATGGAAAAGTGATGAAAGTTGCCGCCTTGTTTTACCTACATGGTGTTGTATATGACTTGACCATTTGCTCTCCATAAAATGAACTTAAATTGATATAAATACCAGCTCTTTTATTTGTGGAGGTTAAATGACTAAATTCTAGACCCACGTACATATCATTGCTCTTTGATTTAAGTTTACCGATGACCTTATGCCTTGTATTGTTTTATTTAAAACTTGATTCTTATGCTATCTACATTCGTGAATCTCTTGCAAAGTTCTACCTACAAAAGCCTTTACATATACATGATCTATCATGATGAAACCCTTAGATTTGCAAACTTATATTTTGAGGAGTTAGATTAAGATTGATTTCTATGGTTCGAGACTAAGAAGCTGGCCATTCCATTTTGTGTACCCTCTTTTTGCTAGCCTTTCTATCCATGCATTGTGAGCTTCTACATCGAAAACTTCACAAACTTCACTGGATATCCACCCTAAACCCAAATATCTTTTTGTGATTACCTCCTTGACCACAACCCACAATTGAGTATGGATCATTTTCTCGATGGAAATCCACAAGAATCGAGAGCTTAATTTAGAGAACATCAATTTGGGAGGCATCGAAGAAACTACCTGAAGATTCAAGTGTTTTTATAGAAGATCAAGATGGACTTTGTGTACTTACTTCAACAATTATCAACCCTCACTTCTATGCTCGAGGACGAGCAATCGTTTAAGCATGGGGGGGGAGGATGCTGAGTAAGTACTATGTTGCCAAAGGTTCTAAGGAGCAAAAAGAAAGAAAAATGTGGAAAAATAAAAGAAAAAAGAAAGAAAAGAAAAAATTGAATGAAAGAAAGAAAGAAAAATAAAAGAGAAATAATGCTCCTAGGTTCTTTTAGCTTCATCAAATTCCAAGTGCTATGAAGACAATTCCATACTCAGTTTCCAACCATGTGCAATCCGATAACGAGGACTTCATTTGTGTCTTGGGATCATCCACTTGCCATTTGCACATGTCCACCTATCTAAATGTGTGTGTTCCATCCCTCTCTCTTTTCAACATCTATTCTCCATGGCCTTTTTGACTAGTCTCGGTAATTCCAATAGATCTCTCTCTTAGTTTGACAATATTTGAGATATAATGTTTTGCTAGGATTGTTTTTACCTACCAAGCTCCACATAATACTTCCACTTTCATATATGAGTAGAATAGGTTGAAAATAATCTAGTATAGGCTTGAGCGACCTGATGAGATGAGTGTTTCCATGAGCTTTTGCAAGAGAATCTCACTTATGTTGGATATGCATCTTTTTGAAAACTCTTCACGATGGAACAAGGTAAAGGTCTAAAGTTCGCTTAAGTTCAAGAGCATTGCATTTATTATTATTGTGGCTTGTTCTTCATTGCTAGTCTATCTTCCATAACGAAAAGTAGTCGGTCACAACTTGAACTTTAAATGCTAAACACTTGAGAGCAATGTGTCTTGTTGTGTATAACTAAGTGTAGGGATGACATTGAAGGGCAACGCTGATTTCCTTGTTAAGCAAAGATCTTGGACTTACTCGAGGACGAGCAAGGTTTAAGCATGGGGGAATGTTGATGCTCGTTATATGTACACTTTTAGTGCTAATTAAGTAGTGTTTTGGGACCAATTCATATACTAACCCGCCACTTGGCACTTGAAATAACCCCATTTTCGCATATGCATGTATTTTTGGAGGATTTTGGTTTACGCAGGTTTTTGAGCTATAAATGAGCACTTTTGGACAAAGATCAAGATCATGCGTAGCACGGAGGAATGAAGGCCATGTGACTCAGATTTCGTTTGCTCTCATCTATGGTGAACCGACCTCCAAGAATGTGGAAGGGCAAAGACTTGAAGATAAGGTCGGATGACTTTGGGATCAAGGCAAATCAGGCAGACATATGGAAAGACATCAAGACCCAATCTTATCCCGAAGCAACCGACGTCAAATACCCACATGCATTGGCAAATCAACTCCTGGAGGATCTAGAAGCTTGCACGCGAAAGATGGGACCGTGGGGCCATAGAAAGAGCCCAGGCCGACAGGCCTAGGGAGTTTCTGCGCCGCCTCGGCCTCCCCTTCAAGCTAGGGTTTTCTTGGACTATTTATAGCCCCGATGCACGAGGGCTAGAAGATCCATCCACCAGAACTCGGCGAAACCTAGGGCATACACCAAAAGGAGACGACGGCCGCTACAAGTCCTCAAAGTTGTCTAGGGGATGGCTTAGGCCAACCCTAGCCGTCATGGCCTTCCTGCGTGGTTGTGCCATGGAGGAGTTCATGAGCGAGTTGGAGTCATCAATGGTATGTATTTGGTGGTGATGATCCAAACACATCTATTATATGAGTAATGTTCTTCATGTCATCTGATCCCTTAGCGACTCAATAACTCCTTCTATGCTTTCTACCTATCATGAATATTATTATTCCTTAGTCTAATCCATGGTTAGACTATTTAACATGCTTTATGTAATCGTGGTTATTAGATCTAGTATGTCGACCCTTCATGATATATAGACACGTTCACTTGTAGACATGCCCTTGTAACTAACCACGCCGATAGGGAGCATCGTGACAAGGTGTGATCCCGTGTAAGGTGGCGTTCTTGGGAGGTTGACTGGTGGTAAGAGTTTAAAGATGGCTTTGGATGAGATGCATGATGCGCTTACTCTTATTTGCTAGAACTACAACTAGAAGACAATTGGCCCATTTATCCTTTGGTTGCTCTACCTTTGCCTATGTTTATGGATGTGATCAACCTTTACACCCACTCATATCCTAAAGGTTTATCCTCATATGCAATCTATGCCTAACGCTAGGAATAGATCCGTTAGATTAGATGGAAAACCCTAGGTAGTTCATTGTCGATCCACGGATTGATAAACCTTGGATGAAATACTCTAAGAGAAAAGGTACGATGATCCGTGCGCTTGCGGTTCACAATTGGCGCGTCTATGGACCGTCAACACCATGTCTCCAAAGCAACTCTTATATGGGAAGAGGAACATACAAAAAAAGAGCTACCTTTTACATGCTATCCACACACGTGCACATCTTGATTTAAAAGTATGTTTTGACTTGACAATATGTGCACTGCAAGAAAGCTACAAAACTCTCCTAGCACAAACCCCACTTCAATGAGTGAAATGAGAGTTGAGAGAGGATCTTGGTAAGGAATACACCTTGAGTGATTTGAGAGTATCACCTAAGGAACTCTGTTTTCTTGAAAAAAATCATCAAAATCTCTGGTTTGATGGTTAAGCAAGGTGCTTGATCTAAGTCGTTCCGGCTATCAACCACCCAAGACAAGGAGAAGCTACAAGCCCCATAAAAGCCAAGGTAATAAGGAAAGTTTATTTTTTGACCAGTTTATTCAATTCTTGGTAGAATATCTTGCTGAACCAGTGGTACTTTTAAGTAATAAGGAAGCAACTCCTGATCCACTAAGCCTAAGTTCTAGTCTTTGCTCCGGACGAGCAAAGGGCTAAGCTTGGCGGAGTTGTTGACGGTCATTATAACAGAAAATCTGACCGTTTATTGCCTCAGAAAATGAATAAAGACTGAGAATAACTTAGGCATTTGTATTCAAATAATATTGTAGCAAGCATATCTGGAATATATTTGAGTACAAGGACATTTGAGCAAAAGATGAAGACAATTGGGCCCAGGACCAGGCAATGTTAGCCTAAACGCTAAATGCTAAACAGTCGGTCACCTACCATTTAGCTCATTATTCGAGCTAAATGGCCATTTAAACGGGTTAAACAGTCATTAAATGGGCTAAACGGATGATTAAACGGACACGGTTAGCCAGTGTGTAGCGTTTACACGGCGTGTAAACAGGCTAAACGGCCGTTTAGGTGAACAGTGGGACCAGGTCGGCCAACCTGGCCTGGCACCCACTCGAGCTGGTCTTCCTCTCAGGTCAAGAAGCACAGCAAGGGATGATCCTGCCCACTGCAACAAGGTCGGTTGATGTCAAGGATGAGAGATGAGCCACATGTCACTCCCATGGATTGAAAGGCCCACATCCCAACTCCAACTTACTCAAACCAAGCGTACCCACCTAGAACCGCCATAGGGACCCACTTGGCAGCCTACCAGAGAAGTGTAGGGTCGAAAGGCAGTGGAGCCAGGTTAGCCAACCCCTCATTTCGGCTGACCTAGTCCTGCGGCCGTTTAGCTTCCCCCTTGACCAGTACCTGTCAATTGCCATCTGGAGATCATCTGGGTCATGCATGCGTGAAGTCGGTTCATACAAGGGTCGACCGACGCCCACCCCTCGGCAGACCTGGGCCCACAGTCAAATGGCCTCAACTGCCTATAGCCGGCTCTACACCGCCTACGGATGCTATAAATGCCTGCAAGAGCCTCTACATTCGACACACACCAAAACAAGAGCTCTCCTTTGCTATAAGCTTAGTCTTAGTCTTAGTAGTGATAGTCTTAGTAGTTGATTTTCTGAATGGCTTCCGAAGGAGTCTTGGTAATCTCTAGAGTTCAGCTTTTGTATCTCTTTACTTACTTGTAAGACTTTGATCTTCATGGAATTATCTTCATACTTATGTTGTTTGCCTCAACTTTACTTTACTTACTTAGCATATACTTCTTATGTCTTGCACCTTATTCAAGCTGACGTATGTTATGACATTGGCTCTGTCTATTAACGTGATAGATAGACTTGTATTTCTTTATACAAGCATGACGTTTGATAAAAGAAATACCATTGAGGGTATCGCTGTCCCAGGGATTAGTAGAGGTAGGCGGCAGGTGGTGACAGCCCTGTCCATCCTTTGTAATCCTCCACATTCTTGAGATGATATTAGGCCTTTATGATAAGATGTCTGGTTGTCGTCCCTTGATGACGGAACCCTCCGAATACCTCAATATGTCCTCTAACATATATCCCTTGACTGAGCTTGTATTGGATAAGGTTGTATATCCATGTTCCATATGTATGATGTTTATGAACCCTTCTTGGTCTTACTAATGTTCTATTCACTAAATAAGACTTATTTATTGATGAGCAATGAACTTCTGTATGTCACTTTATCCCGTATAATGTTATATACTTTACCCATGCCTAGACCTTGGTTGATTAATAATGTTGTAAGTAAATGCTTTGGATGACATCTCTCTTTAACTAAACGCTTTCCCTGTGGATAAACAAATAACGATACTCTGGAATACTCCCAGATGAAATGCTACAATGTACTTCTGTGCGCTTGCAGAATAATGTAAACATTAAGAAATACCAACACAGGTTCAAGCTCTAACCGCTCTCATGTGAGTAGATGCACCCCTCGCTCTGGAGATGACATGCCTAGCTCCATGCACGAGGAGGGGGTGCCCAACACGAGGCGCAATCGGAGTCGCAAACCATGGAGGTGGATTCCGAGATCGACCTCAATGGCCAACAAGAGATGCAAGCCTACGCATTCATAGTGGATGAGTCTTCACTCAGGTATGGATAGTCATCATTCCTTTTCTAAGGCTATTGACGGTCGTATTTTTGCTATAAGGACCGTCATCAACTACCCCAAGCATAGCCCTTTGCTTGTCCCGAGTAAAGACTAGAACCTTAGGCTCAGTGGACCAGGAGTTGCTTCCCTATTACTTTAGGCTCATTGAGATGATTCTGATGGATATATTATTTATATTATTCAGAGCTCAGGTTAAGAAGTTATAAAAATCACAATATATATTAATGTCATGGGCTCACTAGACTGGGACCCACCCAAGCAGACCCAACAGCCAATCAGAGTGGTCAACACCTGGGCAGGTCCCAGCCAATGCAGCGGCAGCGGCGCACCCACCGTCTTGCGGTCAACGCCCGAGGGCGGACGCAGAGAGGCAGACCGGCGTGCTCACTCGGCTCTGGCACATAGGCCATGCAGACCGGACAAGGGAGGTAGGTGTTGGGGGATTGACCTGCCAAGAAACACCTTTGATAGATTCTGAGTATCATTACTCACATTTGCCTTCGTTCTGGTGAAAGGTAAGGCGTTTTCCTTTGGATACAGAAACAGCCGTGAGAACGGTTTCGGTCACCAATCAGGAGGGAACATAGAGACATAGCTTCTTGGATGGCGCAAGCAGCTACTTGAATAAAATGAAGGTAGCCCTAAGTTCTCAATACGATAAGCGTGCCCTGGTCTGCTTCGTTTCTTATTGTATGACAGGTTGAATGCATATGGCTTCATGGATCAGCAGAGGGAGGTCATCGCTGCTTTGTCACCAGAAAAGAGCGACGAAGGCGGTTGAAACCCCTCCCATACGCCAACGAAGCCAAGGAGGACCAAGTCCAAGCTGAGTCCAACACGGTGTTGTTGGTCCACGCATTCACATTGTGAGATATAAATGTACCATTACGCCCCTGGATCATCCAAGTTGTATAGTCTGGAGGATGATGCCTAGTTTTCAAGGACATAAGCGGAATGTAAAGATGTCTCTTGACCTCCCTATAAAAGGAGACCCCTCACCAACGTGTAAAGGGCTGATTCGGAGACAACTGTTGATGAGTAATATATTGTTGCTTGTCTCTTTCTCTCCGTCTTAGTTATTGTTTGGGCATATTAGCTTCGGCAATATCCCAACAATTGGCGCCCACCGTCTGTGTTGTACACGAAGAAAATCCACGAGTACCACCATGCCACAAGCAAAGAGAGTACCCAAAAACCCAACCTCAACTGACGAAGCTGACCCCAAGCTATAATTCCACCAAACACCATACTACCCATAACCGAAGCCGTCATCAAGGAACAAGAAGATGAAGATACACCCACAACCGAGGACAAGCTACACAGGATGGAGGAAAGACTCCGCATTCGGTGCCTGGAACAGCAAAAACAACTCGAAGCTGCTTTGCTTGAGTTGTAACAGCAAATGCAGGAAGAAGAAGAAGAACGACAACACGAGTTGCTGCAAATCAGGAAGCAGCTAGAAGAACTAAGGCAGGCGAAGTGGAGAAGATTAAATTCCACAAACTCAAGAGCTGCCAAGCTCCGAGAAGGGTTAGGAAAAGCCAAGAAGCAAGTTGCTGAGCTACAAGCAGAACTTAATGAGCCAATCGCCTTCGCTCAAGCTGGAGCAAATCTTGTTTCCACTTCGGGAATCAGTTTACAAATGTTGCATACTCACCCCATCGATCATACTTGTCCCTTGTCCGAAGCCCTGCAGCTGGCAATATGGCCGCCCTCGTACAAGCCAATTCCCCTACCAAGGTATAATGTCCTAACTGACCCCAAGCAATTCATAATGAGTTATGAAGCAGCAACAGCTTCGTCTGGAGGAGATGAAGTGGTGCTGGCAAAATCCTTCATCATTATCTGTGATGGCACAGCAATGAATTGGTACACGAAGCTACCAGGCTTATCTATCAACAGCTGGTATGACTTAAAGAGAGAGCAGATCAAGAATTTTAGCACTATGGAGGACAATCACTCTCATATGCCGAGCTCACATTACACCAGCAGCCGAAGGAACCACTGGAGGATTACTTTCGCAGATTCGTAGGCCCTAAGTGCTCAAGCTTCTCATATTCCTGATGAAGCTGCCAAGTTTGCAGCTATTCAAGGGCTTCGCCCTGGCCCATTCGCACAACATATTGCAAGAGAAACACCAGCTACTCTCGGAGACCTGTATGAGGAGTTCAAGAAATATTGTTGGTCTGACAACGACAACCAAAGGCGATTAGCCAGAGAAGCCGTTATGAGAAACCAGCATGAATCCCAAAACAGACATCACCACCACAACCAAAACAACTATCAAAACTACTCTCACCAAACGATCATGAATGTTGAGAATTCTCCTTCGTTTCAAGAGAACAAATCCACTTACCCAGAAAGTCAATACTAGAACCAAAGAAATGAGCCTACCCAAAGGAGTGGAAGAGCCGGCAGAGGCCGAGGAAGAGGAAGGGGTCCACCTTTAGGACCAGAATTGTCCTGTCAATATCATGGCAAAAATCATACCCATGGCACAGAGCAGTGCCGAGACATCAAGAACGCTATCGAGAAGCTGAAGGCAGAAAAAATACAAGCAAACCAAACGAAGCCATCTTCGGCTTCATCCACAAATTCCTAGCCCATACAATCCCAAGCTATACAACCATATTGTCCAGTGTATCCCTCCCTAAAGTCAAATGGTGTACACCCAACAACAGCAATGGCAACCCAGTATTCGCCTTCTCCACAAACCCTCCAACACTACTATCCACAAACCATGTATCCACACCTATACCCTCAAACCTCCCAGCAAATGGCTTCTCAAAACATCAAGGTTGAGGAGCTACCACCACCCCCACCAAAACAACAAACACAAGAACCACTTAACCCTCTCCCAAGTTGTGGACATATTATTCCCATAACTAGAGGATCATCACTTACCTTCGAAACGAAGAAGCAGAGAAAGAGTTACTTTCGGCAAGTAAACAACATTTCAGTAGAAGGACCATACAAGAAATCCGAATGGTCACACATGCCAATCACTTTCTCAAAAGAAGATTTGAAATTACACAATTTCCCACACAACGACGCAATGTCAATAGAAGCCAACATTGCTGGCTGGAAGATCGGGAAAGTGCTAGTGGACACAGGTAGTTCCATTGACATCATCCTAGCAAAAACCCTGAGAAACATGACCAACATCAACCCAGATAACCTGGAGCCATCAGACAGTCCACTGGTTGGCTTCGGGGGGAAGCGTACACCAACACTGGGGAAAATCTCATTGCCAGTGTCTTTCGGTGATACCTCCAATGCAAGAACTAAGTACATCCCCTTCGATGTCGTAGACATGTTCCTTGATTATAATGTCATCTTTGGCAGAGGAGTTATAAAAGCCTTCGATATCATTATAAGGCAAGCATTTTTATGCATGAAAATGCCAGCCCTCAATGGAGTTATTACTGTGTTCGGTGATAAAAAAGAAGCTAGAAACATTGAGTATGCCAAAACACCAGGCCAGCGCAGTGTGCACTTGCTCGAAGAGAAGGAGCTAGTCTATCCAGAGGAAAAGCCAAACATTGAGAAAGACAGCAAGAAAATAAAAGAGGCAACAGAAACGAAGCAAGTGCAACTGCAGCCAGATGTCTTCGACAGAAAAGTGATCATTGGCTCAGATCTTGAACCCGACGAAGAAGAAAGGCTCATTGAGTTCTTGAGAAACAACAAAGACGTCTTCGTTTGGTCAAGCAAAGACCTGCCAGGCGTCGACAGAAGCATAATTGAACACAAGCTCACAATTAGCCCCAATATGAGGCCGAAGAAGCAGAAGCTAAGGAAAATATCCGAAGAGAAAGTGAACGTCGTAAAAGCCGAAGTGCAAAGGTTGCTCGATGCCAATGTCATACGTGAAGTAAAATACCCCACCTGGCTAGCAAACACCGTACCAGTTCAGAAGAAAAATGGCAAATGGAGAATGTGTATTCATTTCACTGACGTCAACAAAGCTTGCCCCAAAGATGATTTTCCACTCCCGAGGATCGACAGAATCATTGATCAAGCCATAGGAAGCAAAATGATGTCTTTATTAGATTGTTTCTCTAGTTATCATCAAATATGGATGAAAAAAGAAGATGAAGAAAAAAATCAGCTTCATTACTCCTGTTGGCACATTTTGCTTCATCAAAATGCCCGAGGGGCTTCGCAATGCTGGCACCACCTTCTGCCGCATGTCAAACACCATATTCAAAGATGAACTATACAAAACTATACTGGCATACGTTGACGACATCTTGGTAAAGAGTGTCAAAAGACAAGATCACATCTCAGACTTAGCAATTGCCTTCGCAAGAACGAGAGAAGCTAGCCTCAAACTCAACCCGGAGAAGTGTGTCTTCAGAGTAACCAAGGGAAAGATACATGGATGCCTAGTATCAGCAAATGAGATCGAAGCCAATCTAGACAAGATCAATGCAATTCTTGACATGGAAGAGCCAAAATGCATAAGAGATGTTCAGAAGTTTTCAGGCAGAATTGCAGCGCTCAATAGGTTCATTTCAAAAGCAGCTGAACGAAGTTTACCCTTCTTCGCAACACTCAGAAATGCATCAAATTTTGAATGGGGACAAGAACAGTCAAAAGCATTTCGAGAGCTAAGGCAATATCTGATGCAGCTCACGAAGCTGACAGTGCCTGACCCGAAGGCACCTCTACTACTATATATCGCAGCTTCGCAATCAGCCGTCAATGCCACACTTATCGCGAAAAAGCTGATAGATGGCAAAAAGATACAGTAGCTAGTATATTATGTATCTGAGACATTGGCTGGATCGAAGTTGTTCTACACTGAGATCGAGAAAATGATCTACGCCGTGGTGATGGCATCATGAAAACTGAGGCATTACTTTGAGGGATACAACATCAAGGTGCTCACAGACCAACCAATAAAAGAGCTATTAAGAAACAAAGAAGCTTCGATAAGGATACACAAATGGGCCGCAGAGCTGTCAGAATATGTGGTAGATTTTGAACAAAGAACAGCAATCAAATCACAAGTCCTGGCTGATTTTATAGCAGAATGGACATCGCCTTCGGTAGAAAAACTGACCAGAGAAGAAAGCTGGCTAATACACTGTGATGGTGCTTGGGGGGACAAAGGAGCTGGCATTGCGGCAATTGTGCAATCGCATTCGGGCGTGAAAATGAGATATGCAGCAAATCTAGAGTTCCGCAGAAACAGCGACAGAAGTACAAACAACGTTGCCGAGTACGAAGTCATATTATTGGGGCTCAGGAAAGCGAAGGCATTGGGTGCTCAGCGCTTCATAGTAAAAACCGATTCGAAGGTGGTAGCGGATCACATTGAAAAAGAAAGTATTGCAAAGCAACCTGAATTAATCAAATACTTGAACACAGTACGAGCAATGGAGAAAAAATTCAAGGGCTTCACAATCGAATACATACCAAGAACAAAAAAGAGGATGCAGATGCATTGGCCAAAGCAGCGGCAAAAGGGGATAACTTACCACTGGATGTTTTCTTCCAAACTATCACAAATCCTTCGATCAAAGACCCAGATGAGCAGCCAAAACTAATTAATGCAATAAATTCAGAAGACTGGCGTTCACCAATAATTGCTTACCTTCGGGGATATTATGAACTCAGTGACGAAGAAGTCCTCAAATGCATGCAGCAAAGAGCAAGGTCTTATCAAATCGTAGATGATGTCCTATACAAGAAAGGAGTAGTGGCTCCTTGGCTTCGCTGCATATCGTATAGCGAAGGCAAAGAGTTGATACAAGAGATACATAATGGCCTATGCGGAGCTCACTTTGGGGCAAGAGCAATTGTGAGGAAGGCAATGAGGCAAGGATTCTATTGGCCATCAATCATCAATGATGCAACTAACATAGTCAAAACTTGTGATGCATGTCAAAAATGCGCAGCAACTAGAAAATCACCCTCGAAGTTATCACAGTTAATAATTCCAACATGGCCACTACAAAGATGGGGCATAGATCTGGTAGGTCCATTGCCTACAGCTCAAGGGAATTTGAAATATGCAATAGTTGCAGTGGAATATTTCACCAAGTGGATTAAGGCAAGACCATTGGCAAACATCATAGCGAAGACAGTCATCAAGTTCTTCCGGCAGCAAATCTTGTGTAGATTCAGAGTACCAAGGGAGATCACAGTAGACAATGGCAAACAGTTTGACTGCGATGAATTCAGGCAGTATTGCATGTCCATCGGGATGAAGGCAAGATTTGCATCGGTATATCATTCGCAATCCAACGGCGCAGTCAAAAGAGCAAATGGCATCATATTCACTGCCATCAAAAAGTGCCCAGCAAATTGTAAGAAAAAAGGCAAATGGGTAGAAGAAATGCCGAAGGTAATCTGGGCTCACAACACATCTACACCATGAGCAACTCAATTCACACCTTTCAAGCTACTATATGGCGAAGAAGCAGTGTGCCCGGAGGAAATCTTGCACAAAGGGCTTCGCACTCAGCAAGAAGCACCAAAAGACAGCGAAGCTATAGACAAAGACCTCACAGAAATTTACAGGCTGCAAGCAGCTAAAAACATCTCCAAATACCAAGAAGAGACGAAGAAATGGCGTGACAAAAAAGTGGTAAGAAAAGATGTAAAGATAGGCGACTGGGTGCTGAGGAAAAACCCAAGTATGCCTTCGGGAAAGTTGCAAACTAAATGGGAAGGCCCATTCTTGGTTGTTAAAAGTAACAAGCCAGGATCTTTTCATCTGGGGGACCAAGAAGGCAATGAACTGCCGCATTCATGGAATGCGAATAGCCTGCGAAGGTACTACCTATGAAAAAGTGTAAAAATTGGCTTCGTAATCTATAATCGGAGTCAATTAGTAGAGTAGATTTTTTCTTCTTTCAAAAAAAAGCCCATACTCTTTTCCTCACAGGGGAACCCTTATCAAGGGGTGAGGTTTTAACGAGGTGGTGCTAAATGTAACTCATGTGAAATATATGAATGATATATTCCCCATAAAAGTTGCATCGAAAGCGATCGACTTCGACCAAATCGCTGATATTCGATAACCGAAATAGAAATAAATTGACCCTAGCTAAGGTTAGGCCAATTCAGATCTAAAAATGCTTACTCTAAGGAGTAAAAGGGGCTTCGGCTCAGACTTTCTCTTACGCTTACTCCAAGGAGTTTGGGGCTTCGGCTCATACAATGCTTTCTTTACTTAAAACACTTACTTTAAGGAGTGAAAGGGGCTTAGGCTCAAACAAAAAAAAATCTCTCATCATTAAAATGCTTACTCTAAAATTAGCATCGGCTCAAAAGGGGCTCTCAACCAAAAACTTACTAAGGGGCTGAAGCCAGGAAGCAAGAAGCTTCAAACAAAACGCCAATCAATCGAGTGTAAAGTTAAACCAACTCCAAGTAGAGGAGGTGTTTTCCTCATAAACAAGACAAAACGGGTTTCGCATACTAAACGCTCAAGCACGTGAACAAATGGCTTCGCATTTAGTAGAAAGTCATCAAATACGCATGAATAAATAAAAAACTCGCTTCGGGGGGAGGAGGTGTTTCTCTCAAAAACAAAGGCAAATCGAGTTTACATTCATTCATACGCATTCAACCATACACTAGCACAAGTTATTTACAAAACAGTATTTACAAATGGATGTTAAAACATCTCAAAAACATACCCATAAAATTCTAAGCCAGAGGATCTAAAACGAGGAGCATTATAAACGCACGCGAAATCCTCAACACCAGGGTTAAGGTCTAGAGGTTCAGCCTTAACTCTAAGAAAACGAGCAGCTTCGGCATTTCTCCAGGCAGCAAGCTCAATGCGCTCAGAACCTTGAGCAATAAAAGAAGTAAAGAAGCTAAAAACATCAAACTCATTATGACGATAGAACTTGTGGCAGAATTCCCAAAAATCGCTAATGCATGAATGGGGAAAACGCCGCTGATACTCTTCCCAAGCGAAGCCAGATACACAAAGCGAACCATCCCGCATGGCCAGAGGAGCAAGTTCAAGCACATCTCCCTCGCCAGGGATCTGAGTATATACAAATTTACAAAGTTCAAAAACTACCAAGTTTATGAAAGTCTCTAAACAGATTCTGCTCTAATGAAGCTACACCCTTGGATCAGCCTCAGTCGCATCGCCTTGACTGGGACCAGCACCAACTCCCGAAGCAGAAGCCCCAGCAGCGGCAGCGGCAGCAGCATCGGCTTCGGCCTTAAGTTGCACCTCCATTGCGAACAATTCCTTTGCCTAAGACAATATAAGCTATCAGGAAAATATAATGCAAAGGCTCATCAAAAAAACAAGATAAGAAAAAAATCACCATAAACGAAGCTAACCTTGGCAAGACGATCATGAGCAGTACGACGGGCGCACTCCCGACCAGTAGCAGCCCAAAAGTTCTTTAAGAATGTAGCCCTAGTTGCAAGGATAGCTTCGCAGAATAGCTCTTTGTCATCGGGATTTAGAGCGGAAGGAAATTGATAGTCTCTCTTCAAGAAGGTCTTATAATGTGAACAGCCCTGATCCGAAAGCATCTTAATGGCGTTCGTAACGCAAGTACGAGCAGCATAGTCTCCAACCTTGGACAAAACGTCCGGCAGAAACTGGAACTCGTCATCAAGCCAGTCAAAGAGCTTGTCGAGGCCATAATCCTAGCTAGGAAAGGCAAGGGGGCTCTGCACCATATTGCTTGAGAGCTGCTTTGTATTTATGATAAACTTTGAGACCGCGAGCCCAGACATCCTGCTCTATGTTGACGGTCCTTAAGTACCAATTTTGACCATCAACTCCTGCAGAAAATATATTAAATATAAATGCCAAACATAGTGGTAGGGTTTATTATTAACAATTTTCACGAGTGTTGGTGTTTTAACTTGTATGCAGGAAAACACCCAGAATAGCACTACAATTGGGGCATAAAGGACATGCTTGAGATTGGACTGAATATACTATTATCATAAGCTCTTGATTGCCACAACGAAGAGCTGGTCGAGATTGTTGCAATGGATAATTTACTAGTATATTTTGGATCTCACATTGGAAAGATATTAAATAAATAAGTAGAATTGTGGTGCTCCTCACGTGAGGATCCATTTCTGCTGGGATTAGTGGGATGGAAAAGCCAAGAGGGCCCACGAGTCCCACGTACACCTGTGCAGTCCTACACAGGCACGAGGTCCCTGGATCAGCTGCACCCAGCAGGATGCATGCTCGCACATACGTATGCACAGGAGGCAACCAGCAGACCGGGCTACGTACAAGAGGGCCATTCCTTTATGCTGCAATTGCGGGGCCCAGGGGCCATGAAGGGCAGCAGGCTCGGCTCAAGGCCACCAGCCAATGGGATGGATTCGGATCGGATACGCATGGAATCGAATCCGGATATCACTTTTTATCATATTTTAATTCGAATATGAATCGAATACAAATCTTGCCGAATACGAATACGGATGCGGATGTTGTCTATTCTTGTCGGATACGAATACAAAACGAATATATCAAATATAGATTTGCATTCGAATAGATGGCTTCATCACGTGTTAATTCCTCACGGATACGGATAATATCGTATATTCCACATTTTATTCGAATACGGATATGGATTCGGATAGAGAAAAATAACAAAAATCGAATTCGGATATTTCCATTTAACATTCACATTAAAATCCAATACAAATACGGATATTCATATTGACATTTTAATCGAATACAAATACAGATAATTCGAATGTCTGGACATTCGTATCCATCCCTACCATGCAGGCCGGACGAGAAGGCAGAAGGCCCTGGCGGGGCCCTGTGTGGGCCAGGTCACGCAGCGATGCCGCACTCACGAAGGGCCAGGCCAAGAGCATAGGGACGCGTGATGCAAAGCCATTGGCCCAGCAGCCATCAACGGGATCGTCCAAGCGCCCGCATGAGCGGAAGACTGAGCCAGGCCATGTGGCTTCACAGGATTTGCCGGGAGGTTTTTCACGCGGATTGAGGACAGCAGGGACATGTGGGATTTCGCCGAACAAGCACAGTCGCTATGGGATTTTCGTCCGCGACTATTTCCATTGCGCCACCGACGTGGGAACATCGGTTCCCATGACACTTGGCACAAAGGGAGAACAGGAAGGAGAATATTCTCTGGGACCTATGAAGGGTTTCCACTCACCCAAGGCACTCCCTACACTATAAATACCTCTCTACCCCTCACTCTCAACACACAAGAAGTGAAGCAAAGCTCCAATGCTAGATCACATGTAGTGCTAGAAATAGGTGAGGCGAGAGTCCGGGAGAAACCGGGGATGTCGGCTCCTCTCCTCTTCTTGTACCTCAGCGGATGCGGCTCAGGTTCGAGTATCATCTGAGTATTTTCTTTGTATTTCTGGATTAATATTTAATTAAGTTCAAGCTTTACTTTATTTACTTGTGGGCTCCTCGCTGTGATAGGTGTCTTAGTACTTGCAAAGCTAGGATAGTATTCGATAGAATAGATGGATGTCTAATCTTATTGAATACCTTGGAGTGCGCCTAGTGCCACGGATTTGTAGTGGTAGCCCCAGTTGATGACAGCCCTGACGGCCTACGTAGTCCACCACGTGAGAAGTACTAGAGAGTAGTAGGACCATTGCTTGGCTTGCCTTGCCCCCTTCTCATCCCTTTCTAGGCTTGGACGGTTGGGCGTCCCGAAGCAAGTAATACAGTAAATGACTTGAGCTATCCTTTGATTATCCAGAATTACCTAGAAATAACCCTCCCTACCTTCTATGCATTTATCACTTCTTTTGTCCTTGGTCGTTCATAACTCGTCATTAGTGCACATACATTCCCTGTGAATTCAATACCCTGGAATACTCTCGGGTGAAAGCTACATCGGTATCCATACGATTGCGGATTTATCTGTGATCATTAAAAATACCCACAAGCTTTCTGGCACCATTGCCGGGGAACGGTTGCTGTACTAGTGTCGAACCGAGTTCGCCCATGTATCCCCATCCATACCATCACATCATTTCATTTATATTTACCATTCATTTTCATCACTACCCATATCCATCGTTCACATAAAAAAATAGCAAGAGCATGTTCTTCGGTTAAGTTTTCTGATGAGGACATCACCAGCTCAGATACAACCACAATAGCAACTTTTGATTCAAAGGTGAAACAATTCTTTATAATGATTGTATGTGATACATTTGATGAATTGATGCTACGCCATGATGTATGTTCATTGTCATTTTCAGAAATACATTCGTGGATCAAAAAGGGTGTTAAACACACATGGAAGGCATGGAGGATCAAAGAAGTTGATTGGGGGCCAAGTCCAAGTATTCCCCACGTCCTCCACCAGCCAACCACGTCACTTTTGGCCCAAGGAAACAAAGAGATCAAATCCAACACGTTTTGGAGTTGGATTCGGACTGCAGCACAGGCCACCACGACTTCATCCGAACTCCGTTTTGGGCGTTCAAGTACTTCATGGAAGCGTCTTGAAGTCAGTTTTCATATGGATCCAGACTCAAGTCCATATCTATTTCGAGGCGGCTGGAATTGTCGATTTACTCCCCATAGGTCTTTCTATCCAGGGTGCTGCATCGCTTGATTTTGGCCCGATGGCCCGTGTATCATGTGGGGCCCAATAGGGGCGCATCCTAGGGTTGTGGGATGACCTCCACCACGTCCTGGTCATCCCCTACCCTCTAATATACCTCCATAGCCGCCACAAACAGATTGGGTTTTGTTTAGATGTAAGTTTAGCCATTGCTACTTCCTTGTAGACGCATGTGTCGGCGAGACCATCCGTTCTACTCGATTCAGAACCCCGCCTTTGTGATTTCAGATTGAGTATCATCTCCATATTTGCAATTGAGTTGCTTGTTCTTCTTGTTCTTGCTTGTTTTTCGATTGCTTGCAGGAATTACCCTCATGGTTTGGTTGATCGTGCTCCACAAGATCGCGGCGACCGCTGGAGTTGGTGTATCGGTTGCTAAGGCGCAACATCCTTTGATGGTTGTAGTCAGGCCGTGAATGTCTCTCCAGTCCAAATCGAAGTTATCCATCTCTCATCGAAAGATTGGGCACAAACCCTAGCGGGTTCTCATCAATTGGTAATCAGAGCAAGGTTTATCGGTGAGAGACTATCTTTTGTTTGCTGTTTTTAATTTCCTATAGTCCACAAAAAGCCAAAAGAAGTAGATTAGTATCCCTGCAATCTTACAAATCTTTTGAGCCTTTACTAGTACTCCTTGGTTAGGGCTTGTTGAATTAACGGTTGCATCGTCGTGTCAAGTTGCTGGTCTTAGCGTCTAGTCGTTTAGAGTTTCGAGTTCTTGCCACGTTTGTGTCACCGTTGCAGATTAGGGTTTCATTGTTTTCCCCATAAATCAGAATTGATTTCGACAATCCATTGTTTCACTTGCCACCATAGCCCTAACCACGTCCTTTGATGTTCCATCCACGTCCATCCTTCCATCTACAAACAGAAACCACACAAGTTCAAAACAGAATTCGATTCGGAGTCCAGTTTCAGCCTGAAAAGAAAAATGACATATTTCCTTTGTCCGAACTCCGAATTGGGTGTTTAAATACAATCTGGAAACTTTGACTTGTGCTTGTTCCAATGGATCTGACCTTGGTCCAAAATTCTTTCTGAGCGCTTCGCAATCATCCCAGATATTTGCATATCTGCTGGGTTTGTAAAAACAGCCAGCCAGTTGTTTGATCTTGCTGCTGCATTTGTGCTACTTGAAAAAAAAAGAAAGAAAGCAAAGAAAGAAAGAAAGAAAGAAAGGAAAGAAAGAAAAGATAGAGAAAGAAGACAAGGGGTTTCTTTTGCTGCTATTCCGCTCCTTATGATCTTGTTGCAGTCCGGTGACTTCGTTTGTGTCCAGGCTCGCGTCTCTAGCACGTTCTAGCCTAGGACCAGCACAGTACCGCCGTTAAACGTTTATTCAACTTGCTTCTGTGACTTATGTGGTGCTAGTACTTCTTTGCTTCAGCCCACCTATAGCTCCACATATTTCGACTACAGCTTGATAGGCCTTGTTGCTGCGGCACCGATACACTTCCTTCCACTGGTGCTGACTTGTTGGTTGCCATCACCTCCTGTTTTGCTTGGTAAGAACTTGTAAGAGCTTGTTTCAATAGCTTGAGATTGAGAGATTTACAACAGCCACATCATACAAATTGTTTTTGTGTTTCTTGTTTTCAACTAATCATGGCAGGTGATACAGAGATATTTGAGCCAACAAAACTACACCTTCAGATTGAAGACGTCATTTATTTCTTGCCTTCATATGCTGGTATGTATGATCCTGAAGCATACATTGATTGGGAGGTAAAAGTAGATAAAGAATTCAGAAAATATGATTTGTCTGAAGAGCAAAAAGTTATAGCTGCTTCTTCTATTTTAACTGATTATGCTTTGACTTCGTGGAAGCACTTGTTGAGACATGATAAAGTTCCTAAAACATGGAAGGATATGAAAAGAATTTTTAGAGAAAATCATGTTCCTGAATATTATGCTAATCATATGCTTGATAAATTAAATAATTTAAAACAAGGTAAAAACTCAATTGATGTATACTATCATGATCTGAAATTTCGTATGCTGCGTTGTGGTTTGGAAGAATGTGAAGAAGCTACTGAAATTAGATTTTTAAAGGGGCTTAACATTGAAATTTAGGCTAGACTATTGCACAAAATGTATGATTCTCTCTCTTGTTTGATTGACCTTGCTTCAAGAATTGAGATTCAACTTGCAAATGATTTGAGTGCAAAGAAATTGGCTGAATTGCTACCTACTTGTGAAACAAAAAATTCAGTGGGTGCGGATATTGTTATGTGTTCTACTGTGATTAACTTTGGACAGAATACAAAGGAATTATTTGCACACCCATCAAAGGACGGGAGTGAAGGTATGTTTGTTTATGCTGAACGAAGCGATGCGAGCGAAGAGTTGTGTGATACTTCTTCTCAGGTTGCAGCACCACAACTAGAGTTAGAGCACTTTCTTTTTCCCCTTGCTGTCCATAGCATTTTGCATGAGGATGAAAACACTACCATTGAGTGCATTGAGCAATTTGAGCAACTACACCGCTGCTAAAGTGTCAAAAGAAAGACTGTGCAGCACCTACGACGTCAGAGGATCAGCCCGAAGAAGGGGAGCATTGCTGGTTGTGGCTGTGCAACATGGCCATCGCTCCACATTCCAACATCAAACCAATAACCATTGAATGCCACTGGAGCAAGTCGAGGACGACTTGCAGCCAAGAAGGGGAGAATGATGAGGACATCACCAGCTCAGATACAATCACAATAGCAACTTTTGATCCACCACGTCCTGGTCATCCCCTACCCTCTAATATACCTCCATAGCCGCCACAAACAGATTGGGTTTTGTTTAGATGTAAGTTTAGCCATTGCTACTTCCTTGTAGACGCATGTGTCGGTGAGACCATCCGTTCTACTCGATTCAAAACCCCACTTTTGTGATTTCAGATTGAGTATCATCTCCATATTTGCAATTGAGTTGCTTGTTCTTCTTGTTCTTGCTTGTTTTTCGATTGCTTGCAGGAATTACCCTCGTGGTTTGGTTGATCGTGCTCCACAAGATCGCGGCGACCGCTGGAGTTGGTGTATCGGTTGCTAAGGCGCAACATCCTTTGATGGTTGTAGTCGGGCCGTGAATGTCTCTCCAGTCCAAATCGAAGTTATCCATCTCTCATCGAAAGATTGGGCACAAACCCTAGCGGGTTCTCATCATTTTCCCTCGGGTATTTTTGGTCGCTAACCATTACAGGTTGACACTGAAAAGAACGGCGAGTCTACGATACTTAAAGAACATGAGAGCTACATCATTTACAACACCTCGGTAAGTTTTGGTGATGGAACAAATTCAAAGGAGGCCAACACACATTTGATTTTGTTGTCCAACGACACAAAAATCTGAGTGTGGGGGAAGTTTGCACGTATTCCATGATAGGTTCCTTTTTGCCAAGTTTGATCTTTGGTTTATAGATGATGCTAGTTCATGTATCCTTTCTTGCTATAAAAAAAAATAAAAAAAATCCCAAATGTCTGCCTGGAGGTAACCAGGCATTATCCCTTGCATTTCGAAACATTCATATTGCACATCATATTTGTTTTGAAGCATTCACGCTGCACATCATTTGCAAGAAAACTTTTGTGCCTTCTTTTTGAATGGCTAGCTCCTCGGCTTTGAACTGTATTCGGGCACTGTGCCTAGTCTAGGTGGGTGGCGAAATCTTTCATCACCTATCTATTCGGGTTCTTAGTCCAACTCATGCAGCCCCTATAGGGTCGATTAATTGCCAAAATGTGGTTAATAGATCGATCAATAGGGTTAAATGGAACTGTCTCCCACCACGTCATTTAGATCAAAGGGTTGATCAGTTCGCGCTTTGAGAAACGCCAGGCCTCGAGTTTCTTACAAATTGCATATCATGTTTGGTTTGCCCTCTTTTGGATCTCCAATCTCACATCATATTTGTTTTAACCATGCATTTTAAATTAGTTGCATGTTTGTTTCCCAACCATGATTGCATTTAAAAAAACAAAAAAAATAGCCGGTGAGCCTTAGCGGGATTATGATCCGGGTGTACCGACCACTGTGGCACTACACCTCGGTAGTCCCCATAGGTCACCAGGCTCCACTCCGCTTTGCCTTGCTTCCTTGGTTCTTACATGCGCTTTCATGAGAAAAGGTGTTTGTTGCATGCTTGTGTTTGCATTTGTGTCAAACTACTTGTTGGGAGCATTCCCAACATTCAGCGAGCACATGCCATCCACGTGCAACCACGTCACCATTATTAATGTCACCAAGAGCCAAGGAACTACCATGATGGCAGTTCTAAACTCATCATCCGACGCCAGTGGTAAGTATATTAAGGTAAGTGGAATGTCTTGCTAACAAAGTCCTTCCGGGAGGTAACTCGAAGTTCACCATTTATATACTCATGTTTATCTCTTTTTGAAAATATCTTGATCATGTTCTCATGCTTCTTTTATCTATTCTCATATGCTCTGGTTTGAATGTGTCTTCGAAGTACATTCATTGACCTTTTAAATTAAGCGTGGTGCTTAGGTTAAAATGGTCTTCTTTAATCAAATTAGACATGGTGTTGAGTTTTGATTAATGAACCTTGGAGTAATGCGTGCATAGATATTGGATGTATATATGGACTAACCCCTGCAGGAAAATTTTCAAATGTGAACGGGTAAGTTGTCAAGATTGATTCAAATTGGAGACAAACCAAGGCATTGGATGCACCACAACAAATGTTGCACAACATACAAGGAGGTACAGAACACCTTTTCAAAGGTTCACTGTGAGTATATTGCAAAACCCTCCTTGTGATCATGTTGATGCAATGCGGCCTTGTTTGAGCTATGCTTTAAGAACAATGGTGAAAATAAAATTTGAAAAAAAAGAATATTTGAAAAGAAATACTAAAATAATGGCAAACAGGATCTACTCTTAATATGTTAAAGACCACTCTGTTTTTAAGTGTGGATATGAACAATTAACCCTATGGCAATAATGATATCTACTCAAATGGTCCTTTGGGTATTTGTTGTCCACTAAGTTTTTGCAGGGATGAAGTGATGACTAAAGGGCGGCGAGCATAACTCCAACATCTGAAACCATTAATCACATGGAAGATATTTGCACGATGAAGCAGGATGAACAGTGGACAAACTTCTGGCACTCTTAAGCTCAAATCTCGCATTCACCTGCGAGATTTCAGTTTGGGGAATGTCGCCAGGGAAGTATCCAAAACATTTTGTGCATTTCTTCTGCTTTAATCCCCCTGCTAAGTTACCATGCAAGCTTTATTTTCCATGAAAAAAATAAAATCAATAAAAATTTGTATAACATAAAAACACCAAAAACATTTGAATTCGAATAAAGATCAGGCTCCCTGGTTTGTAAGGCCAGTAGAGCCATTGTTTCGTTTCCACCCTGTTTTGAATAAACGCAGGTGCAAGATCAAGTGTGGGGTTTCTCTCAGGCTTCTTCACGTTCACACATTCGAGACCACCCACAACTACGCCTCACAACATTGCATGGACCGACATCAAAAAGATCACGACGATCGGGCACCAGAGGGGCTCGAACGAATTCTTCATCAACTAAAGGTCCTCTGGCACACCTCGTCCTCCACTTCGTCCAATGTGATGGTTTGCATGCCAATCCCACACTCCCTCTCACTCATGAGTTTAAACATAATCTTAAGATAATCATTAAAATTAAACTCAAATGAAACTTGTGCTCCTTTGGTTTATATGCTCATCCTTGATTGGCTTGCATATTCTTTATTCCTTGCACATTTGCCTGTTGCTTGTGAACATATATCATTAGAAAAGCATGCTATCTAAATGGTTGACGAATGAGATATGGTATGATGAGATGAATCTTGCTCTTTCAGTATAAAGTATTTGGGATGGTTTTCTTGCAAAAAGTTTAAAATCAATAGTCTTGGAAAGCTCCTCAATGATATTCCTTTCCTACCAAATCCACATGTTGCTCACATTGAAAAACCTTATACATATGCTGCTTGTTATTGCATTGAGCTTTGTCAAATTGTTGTGACCCTTGTAAGATGCTCTTCATGCTTTCTTGATCAAGACCACGTACACTCCACATACACATGCTAAACTTCTACATTGGAATTTAGCAATATTCATTTATCCACCAAATAAATGCTCCATATGTTTATGAATCTCTCTCCTAACATCTTTTATAAAAGAGACATGGGCTATAGAAAACATTTTGAACACATGAAGGTCCAAGAAAAAAAGAAAGAAAAAAAGAAGACACATGCTCATAAAACATTGAGCATGAAAAAAAAGAAAAAAAAGAAGAGAAAAAAGGAGATAGCCATGTTCTCAAAATAAATTCAAAGGAGAGAGATCATACAAAAGGTGTTCTCATACACCTTCCATTTTCCCACACACATGCACATCTTGAAAAGATTGTATGACTTGTTTTCTTCTTGGATCCTGTTGACACCAGCTGTGGCAAACAGAAAGTCCGCAAGCGCACGGCTGTCGTAGTAGCTTTCACCCGTGAGTAAACCAGGTATCGAATCCACGGGGAACGTAAAGGCTATCTAATCACTAAGAATGACCGGATCGATCGAGTGTATATAAAGGCTGGGTAGAGAGGATAACTTAGCACTAAGGCTGTGAATATAGCGAAGGGAATTCTCCTATGCTTGCTTTGGGCACCGGGGTGTCCTAGACCTCTAGGAAATTGCCGGCCAACAGCTCTATGCCGTACCCGAACGTGGAGGATTACAAAGGACGGACAGGGCTGTCACCACCTGCCGCCTACCTCTTCTAATCCGTGGGGCTACGAGGCAAATAAGGGCAGATATACACCTAAGCACCACGCCTAAGATAATATCAGCTATCCTAACCTTGATCAGAGATTAGAATACTTTATGAATAAAGCAACGAACCCACAAGCACAATAGAGAACTCAGCTTTCTATAACTCAGACTTAAGTACTAGTTGAATCCCGGATACTTACTGAGTAGCTTGCATCATTGAGGTACAGGTGGAGGGTCGCCGACACGCCGGGACTCCTCCAGACTCTCCCTCACTCTCTCCCTATTTCTACTCTGGATATGAGAAGGGTATCGCCTTGGATCTTCACTTCATCTCGGTGATGTCTAGCCCTGCCCCGAGTCCAGGTATTTATAGCATGGTGAGGCAGTTTAGAGTCGGTGTGCGGTGGTTGAGACGGTTTGGAGGTGGGCCCAGGTCGGCCGACCTAGGGGGGTCGGCCGACCGTGGGATTCACCGACTTCGGTGATCCACGGCACGGATGGCTCCCTGGAGGCGGTTGACAGTTGTGGGTAAAGGCGGTGGCGGTTTCGTCGCTCGACCAGATCGGCCGACCTGGCCAGGTCGGCCGACCCGTGGTTGTGGCCCCTCGGCCCTACTCTGCCAGGGTCACTCTCCTGTGGGTCTCATGGTCGGTTTTCGGTGGGTAATCGTGAAGATATGTAAGTTAAATTGGGGATGTGGGCCCATGAATCCATGTGCTTGCCACGTGGCCCAATCCCATCTCTTCACTCTGATCACTCCCGAGTGTGCTTCTATTGATGGGCTAAGGATGGACCTCACTGGGCCAGGTCCCAGGTTGGCCGACCAGGAGAGGTCGGGCGACCTAGCCCTAGGCCCACTTTAGTCATTCTTTTGCCACTTTATTCCTGTAAGCACATATGCACCAAAACTCATGGAATTCATTAGTAAATAACCCTATGTCTATTTGTTTTATCATTCTTTTATATCTTTGTTGGCAATAATAATTTATCATTAAGAACCGCCAACAAGCTCCCCCACACTTATCCTTTACTCGTCCTCGAGTAAAGTCTAAGCTTCATCATGGAAATCATAAACAAACATATAGGTTATTCCCAAACATTTAGGCTTAGTGGAATTATATGAGTGGTTAACATGTCTTCTTGAGTTATTGCAGAAAGGAATAGCCTTTTCTATGACATGACACACTTTACTCTTAAGTACTTGGGTTTTTAGAATTTTGCAAAGAAAACCAAAGCCTTGCTCCTCAAAGAGTTTCTCTCTGAATATTCATGGTGGTTGGACAACACTCATGTTCTCCAAAATAGAACTTTATATGTGGAGCTCAAGATACATAACTTATTTCACTCGTGTTGTCATTCCAAGGATTGGATCCAAGTCAGAGACAAGTCATGTAATCAAATCAAGATGTGCAAGTGTGTGATAAGAGGTGGACATGTAGTGGTACTCCCTTGTCTTGACTTCCTTCCCTTTTCTTTTCTTTTTGGATATGGGCTATTGCACTTTTGCTTTGCTCTTTTTTTCTCACTCAATGCTTTTTAGCATGAGTCTCTTTCTTCTTTCTCTCTCTTTTTTTAATGCATATAGCCCATATCTTCTTTTCATCTTGATTTTTGGTAAGAAAGTCATTTTAGGAGTATTTATTCATGAACATGGAACAAAGGCATGTTTTGCTTCACCCCAGTATAAGGGTTTAGCTCTCTATGGTGGAGTGTACGTGATCTTGACATTAAAAACATGAAGTATCTCTACTATGGGTCACAAGACTTGGAACAACTCAAAGCTCAAAGGATATGCATGATAGATGTAATTGGTTGTCTCTCAAACCCATGAGGAGCATAGCAAGATGAAAAGTTTTAAAAACTTTTCATAAATTCCAAGTACTCGAGTAAGCAAAGGCATCTTTCATATTAAAGCCATATCTCAAAATGCAATAACTTAGATGACATGAGTTCCTATGAATATGAAGATTTTCACAAGCCAAAAGGTATAGGGAATAAAATGTATGTAAGTTTAATATTTTCCATGTGATGGGGAGATGCAAAAGGGTTAATTCTTATTAAGTTCAGAATTCCATGATCAAGTTCTGCAAAGATTCAACTGAAACAGGGGTTAGGATGATCAAACCAGTGTGCAGGAAGAAGCAGAGGCCACGTGGGACCTAGGCCAGGTCGGCCGACCTAGTGGGGTCGGGCGACCTGGGGGTGACCTCTCCGGTTCAGCCCTTTCGCTTGCTGTTCTGTGTCATTCTGGTATGCTCTGTTTCGCGTTGGATCTCTCTATTCCCCGTTGCGAGTCTCCCCCACACTTGTACCTTTTATTCAAAAACAAGTGGAAACAAAAGACACAATCCTAATACACTAAACATTTTATTTTATTCATAAACTCAGAGGTACACTACATGATAATCGAATAAATGAAATAAATGAATGAATGAAAAGAAAACTAATGTGCCTATCCTAAACCAAAGGCTATGGTGTCTATGGTGCATTGTAGAGATTTTCATCCCCTGCGGCTTTGGCATAGCGCTTAAGCTTCACGACTGTTGATCTACGCAACATATCAAAGTCGTCTTGAAGGTTAATGCGCTCAAGTCGCTCTTCGGCGAACTTCTTCTCCAACTTTGCATAGTCGCGACCGAGTTGATTAATCAACTCTAGCAACTCTGCGTTGGAGGGAGCCATGGGGGCCTTCTCATCATCACTTTCATAATGTCCCCCAGGCCTGCGAATTGGAGGAGGCTTGATGTGCCTCTTGATCTTGCCGGCGGGTGAAGATTCCACTGACTCCTCCAACTCCTTCCTCTCCTCAGGTGTGAGGGGAGGGAACAGCCCCTTTCCATAGCCACCTCCGGGTTTCCTTTCCCCAAAGACCCGGAAACGTGGCTCCGGGGTGCTAGCAGGAGAGTAGATGGACACATCGAACGTATAGTTATACGCCACGACGTCCTCCCACTTGTTTCTGACCACTTCCTTCAGCTTCTCTCCTAGCTGAAGTGTGGGAAGTCCATCCCCCTTGATTGGAGTGGCCGTTGGTGTCTTCTTCGAAGTCAATTGTCCCGTCATCGGCCTTCTGTACGGGCTTGATGCCTGTGCATCACGCTTCTGGGTCCTCCTCGGAGACTGGGACCGTGCCACCGAGCAAGACGCTGAGGGGCCACCAGGGTCGGTCGGCCGACCTAGGCCGTCGGCCGATCCCCTGGTGCGGCCTCTCGCGTCCTCCTCTGGCGGGAGGCTGGCCAGAGGGGATACGACCACCTCCATGGCCTGCTCCAGGTTGATGGGCACCAGTTGGTTTGCCGGAGTGGGCTCTCCTTCCAGATCGAAGGTCGATCGGGATTTCGGGTGGCTCTTTCCGTCCAATGTTGGGGATTTGGAAGGTGTGGCTTGGTGATTTTAGAGTGTGGACGAGGAAGAACTCAGATGAGAGGGAAGAAGAGGAAGGGTGGAATTTTAAAGAAAGAATAATCCTCTTCTCGGATCCATCAGAGGTTGAATCGCTCATCCACTGTGGAACGGCTTCAGAGACATTGGAGTGGGACGTTGGCAAAGGATATGGCTGATCGGGCTCAGTGGCACGTCGGCCGACCTGGTGGGGTCGGCCGACCTGTGCTTGAGCCTGGTCGCCATCTCCTTTTTTTTGTGCACTACGTGACAGGTCCAATATACCCCAAAGTGTATGCATATAGGCTCTAGGGGTTAAGGACTTTAGCGTAAGGTGAAATTATAGATGGGAATTATCCATGACCAAATTGATCACATCAAATTCCTCTTCTACTTTATCAGGTTCAAGGAAAACTTTTAAACGTTGACCATTTACCTTGAAGAGGTTACCTTCATCATCTTGGAGTGTGATTGCCCCGTGTGCGACGAAGTCTCCACCACAACGAACGGTTCTTCCCATTTGCTCCAAAGTTTTCCATGCCCAAAGAGCTTCACCCTGGAATTAAAGAGTAATACCTTATCCCCGGGGTGGAATTCCTTCACCTTAATCCTCTTGTCGTGCCATCTCTTGGTTCTATCTTTGTAGATTTTGGCACTGTGGTACGCTTTGTCTCTCCACTCTTCTAGCTCTGATAGCTGCATTCTCCTCGTCTGCTGGGCTGCTAGCAAATCTATGTTCCACTTTCTTATGGCCCAGTGCGTCCGATGCTCTAGCTCAACTGGTAGATGCCAAGTCTTGCTGTAAACCAGTTGATATGGAGACATCCCGATCAGTGTTTTGTATGCCGTTCGGTAAGCCCATAGCCCATATAACCAGACACGAACAGAGCAACTCGAATTTGTGTAAGTGACGGTACATATTTTCACCATCACCTTCAGAGAAGGATATGTCCTGGACCATAGCTCTGAAGGCAGGGCAAAGTTCATAGCCATCGGTTAAAAGTAGGATTTGACGAGGGGTGCGGCTCCAATAATTCGCCCTTTGGAGCAGAGAACTCATGAATTTGGATGGAATTCATGGTTGAAAACAAAAACAAAAGAAATATAAAATAAAAGATAAACGGGTAACCTTCGATCTTAGACAACAGCTACCGTTCCCCGGTAACGGCGCCAGAAAGCTTGTTGACACCAGCGGTGGCAAACAGAAAGTCCGCAAGCGCACGGCTGTCGTAGTAGCTTTCACCCATGAGTAAACCAGGTATCGAATCCACGGGGAACATAAAGGCTATCTAATCACTAAGAATGACCGGATCGATCGAGTGTATATAAAGGCTGGGTAGAGAGGATAACTTAGCACTAAGGCTGTGAATATAGTGAAGGGAATTCTCCTATGCTTGCTTTGGGCACCGTGGTATCCTAGACCTCTAGGAAATTGCCGGCCAACAGCTCTACGCCGTACCCGAACGTGGAGGATTACAAAGGACGGACAGCGCTGTCACCACCTGCCGCCTACCTCTTCTAATCCGTGGGGCTACGAGGCAAACGAGGGCAGATATACACCTAAGCAGCACGCCTAAGGTTATATCAGTTATCCTAACCTTGATCAGAGATTAGAATACTTTACGAATAAAGCAACGAACCCACAAGCACAATAGAGAACTCAGCTTTCTATAACTCAGACTTAAGTACTAGTTGAATCCTGGATACTTACTTAGTAGATTGCATCCGTCGAGGTACAGGTGGAGGGTCGCCGACACGCCGGAACTCCTCCAGACTCTCCCTCACTCTCTCCCTATTTCTACTCTGGATATGAGAAGGGCTTCGTCTTGGATCTTCACTTCATCTTGATGATGTTTAGCCCTGCCCCGAGTCCAGGTATTTATAGCTTGGTGAGGTGGTTTAGTGTTGGGTACGGCGGTTGAGATGGTCCGGAGGTGGGCCCAGGTCGGCCGACCTAGGGGGGCGGTCGACCGTGGGATTCACCGACTTCGGTGATCCACGGCACGGATGGCTCCCTGGAGGCGGTTGACAGTTGTGGGTGAAGGCGGTGGCGGTTTCGTCGCTCGGCCAGATCGGCCGACCTGGCCAGGTCGGCCGACCCGGGGTTGTGGCCCCTCGGCCCCACTCTGCCAGGGTCACTCTCCTGTGGGCCCCATGGTCGGTTTCCGGTGGGTAATCGCGAAGATATGTAAGTTAAATCGGGGATGTGGGCCCATGAATCCATGTGCTTGCCACGTGGCCCAATCCCATCTCTTCACTTCCACCGACTTGATCTCAACGTTTCTGATCACTCCCGAGTGTGCTTCTATTGATGGGCTAAGGATGGACCTCACTGGGCCAGGTCCCGGTCGGCCGACCAGGAGAGGTCGGGCGACCTGGCCCTGGGCCCACTTTAGTCCTTCTTTTGCCACTTTATTCCTGTAAGCACATATGCACCAAAACTCGTGGAATTCATTAGTAAATAACCCTATATCTATTTGTTTTATCATTCTTTTATATCTTTGTTGGCAATAATAATTTATCATTAAGAATCGCCAACAGATCCACTCTTTGACTTTGCAATATATGTGATACAAGTACACTTTATCTTTACCCCTACCATGAGCTCCACATAAGCCCTTTTTAGAAGTAGGGTAAAAGGTAGCAGATTAATGCCTTGGTAAGGAATCATACACATTGAGTGATTTGAGAGAATCAATTGAGGAGCTAGGTAAGGTTTTGTTTTTGAAAATTTATCAAAACCCAAGTTACTTACCAAAAGAGTGGAGACTAATCGATCAAGGCTGTTCCATTTCTCAACCATCCAGGATGACATGATAGACACTTCAAAATTCACAAGCACAGGTATGTCTTGGAATAACTTATATGCCAGCATCATATCAAAAGGACTCATGTTGTACCACCTTAGTAATTAAACTTTACTCGAGGACGAGTAGAGGATAAGTGTGGGGGAGCTTGTTGACGGTCCTTCAGTACCAATTTTGACCGTCAACCCCTGCAGAAAATATATTAAATATAAATGCCAAACATGGTGGTAGGGTTTATTATTAACAATTTTCACGAGTGTTTGTGTTTTAACTTGTATGCAGGAAAATACCCAGAATAGCACTACAATTGGGGTGTAAAGGACATGCTTGAGATTGGACTAAATATACTATTATCATAAACTCTTGATTGCCAGAACGAAGAGCTGGTTGAGATTGTTGCAATGGATAATTTACTAGTATATTTTGGATCTCACATTGGAAAGATATTAAAAAAATAAGTAGAATTGTGGTGCTCCTCACGTGAGTATCCATTTGCTGCTCAGATTAGTGGGATGGAAAAGCCAAGAGGGCCCACGAGTTCCGCGTACACCTATGCAGTCCTACACAGGCACGAGGTCCCTGGATCAGCTGCACCCAGCAGGATGCATGCTCGCACATACGTATGCACAGGAGGCAACCAACAGAACGGGCTACGTATAAGAGGGCCATTCCTTCACGCTGCAACTGCGGGGCCCAGGGGCCAAGGCCACGAGCCATGCAGGCCGGACGAGAAGGCAGAAGGCCCAGGCGGGCCCTGTGTGAGCCAGGTCACGCAGCGATGCTGCACTCACGAAGGGCCAGGCCAAGAGCATAGGGACGCGTGACGCAAGGCAATTGGCCCAGCAGCCATCAACGGGATTGTCCAGGCGCCCGCACAAGCGGAAGACCGAGCCAGGCCACGTGGCTTCACGGGATTTGCCGGGAGGTTTTTCACGCGGATCGAGACAGCAGGGGCGTGCGGGATTTCGCCGAGCAAGCACAGTCGCTACGGCTGTCACACCCGAATTTATGACTATATGTGTACCTAGGAAGTCCGACACACACACATTGCTTTAGAATAACAGAATATGAAAGTAAATTTAGTGCTCGATTATAAAAGGATAGCATCTCAAAATTATTACAATAAGACTCAAGTCTTTAATCAAAGTTTACGCATACGAATAAATAAACTCTCGTGGCACCAATAACTCCACAAGGGCACCGACTGGTTGACAGCTGCCTAGAAGTCTGGAATATCTTCACGGAACTCCACAACACCTTCAGGTTCATCTGATTACCCATCCGGGATTTTGTTGAATAATGCAAGTGTATGTAAACTAGCTTTACTTAACAAATATAATACGAGTGATGAAGGCTTAAAAGGTTTGACACGGTGAGCTGTTCGAGACGTCCTTCAAGCAACACTTTGAAGAGCAAGAGCAGCAGCTGCAGTACCAAGTGGAAGGCAAGTATAACACGTTAATTCCTTGATACCTATACACCATTAATATTCACTTACTTTCATGCATGAGTTAATCTGTTTTAGGTTATCCCTAGTATTCTTGAACCTTAATTCCTTGTTCAACCGTGCTATGCATCTTTGGGTAATAATGTGCTAGGCTATGCAACTTGATACTGCTGAATGATGATACTTGATACCTCTTAATGATGATTAATTGTGAATATTAAAACTTGCTTTTTAGCAACATGGTTAGGAAGTTGGAACATGTGCTGTGTGCTTTATTCTCGGCAACCTTTGTTCTAGAACATGTGCTGTGTGCTTTGTACTAGGCAAATCACGATCTGGAACATGTGCCGTGTGCTTTGTTCTAGACAACCTCTTAAACTAGGACATGTGTGCTTTGTTCTGGACAACCCTTAAACTAGAACATATGCTGTGTGCTTTGTTCTGGGCATCACTTGTTATGGTTCTATCTTAATGTGGCAACCCAGGAAAACAGTGCAACCACGGGAATCAAATGGGCTCTGGTGTTGACTAAGTAAAATGCACAACTCTAACTAGTTGGGGGTTACCGAAAGGCGCAAGGGGGGAACCACGGTTTAAGTATGAGCCTGATCTGCTCGGGGACGGACTCACGTTGCGCCCTGATGTCCGTAGGCATTTGTTCATGTTATGCCCTGAACGCCATCAACCCACTCACGTTACGCCCTGGGGTGTTTTGTTGATCCCGGGTGTTGGGTTCATGCGCCCATGTTGAAACCTTAGCGACCCTTGGCTTGTTACAGGGACTTTTGGAAGGTCTCGTAGTGAAACCCAGCAGCACACCAAAGGAAGTGTGAAATGGGTCTGATCCGCCTGGGCATCGTGGGAATCACGACCAGTGGGGAAAGTGTACAACCTCTGCCGAGTGAAAACTGATATATTAGCTGTACTCACTGCAGCATCTGATTTCTGATTGGCCAGTAGCTGTTCGAGCGGCACTGGAGGTGGCGGCGGTGGCGGGTTTGGGTTGGCACGACCTCCACGAGCATTCCTCTGGTTGGCCATCTGTTACAGACACATGTCACTGTTACATTTCAATCCCTTACCATGAATCCATTCTGACTGATCATAGGCACAAGGTAGAGACAGATTTGAGAGAATTCAGCAGACAGAGAGCAGATAAAGGATATGGAAGCAAAGTAAAGAGACAGATAGATTATAGAAACCCAACTATTTATTCAATAACGAACTAAACCAATATTCTAGGTGTATGTGAACAATAGGTTCACATGCACCACACTCATTACAAAGATCCAAATCACACAAGTTCACAATAATAATAAATCAAGCACTCATTAACACGGTTCAAACACTAAGACTCAGATGACTCATACGACTCAACTCGCTTGGCTAGCGTTTTTATTACAACTCAAGACCATCTAGTTCTCATCTATGGTGGTGCGGCTAGCAAAAGTCCCGTAGCGAGTCCTCTTGCGGGGCGGCGCTTCTGCGAGGTACTCTGGCTCCTCCATAGGTGGCTCAGCGCTGGGATGCTCCAACTCGGCGATCCTGAGCCTTGCTGCTTGAAGCTCTTCCCACATCCTGGAGTGCTCATCCAGCAGTGAATCGAACTCCGTGTTGATGGTTGCAGCAAAACCCACGGTCTCCACGAGTCTGGCACTCTGCTCTCCAGCTGGATTAGCGATCCTGCTAGTCCTCCTCCCACGGGGTACACGTGGAATATAGATGGCTCGCACTAAGGTCACTCCGCGCAAGTGTGTTGGAGAGTTCTTGCCTCCCAGAGTTGCTGAGCACGCCCTGCAGTTCTTCAACCCTGACCCAGTTGGAGAGATAGAGCTGCCGCCAGTACAGAAGCCACCAGTGGAGGAAGCTGAAGAAGATCCCGAGATGGTCGAGATCTACGATGAGGAGGAGGACCAGTTCGTGCCTGTTATTCCACCATCGGCGCCACCAGCTCCAGTCAAGTCAGAAGGTGCTACTGCCGGAGGAGGCCCAGAGGACCCTGAAGGCGATGGTGATGATTCAGATGGAGAGGACTCCGACTATGATGGCTCTGAGGACTCTGATGATGATGAGGAAGACCATCCACCTCCAGCTACAGGATGGAAGGTGGTGGAGACTACTCGTGATGGAGGAGACTGCTATTTCCATCGTCGTCTGCTTCGTCTACTTCAGCGCCACTATGGACATGGCCGTGTCAGTGTGGACTACCGCAGTGAGTGGTGGACTCATCACCGCTACACTGACTTCTGGAAGACCACGGCTTGTGTTCGAGTGTCTGCTCGACTGCTAGGCACCGCCAGGACTGAGTCAGAGCACCCCGCGCTGGCTCCGAACACCACATCGGTTGCTCCTTGAGCTGCCTCCTCGCTCAGGTGATTCACCTTGCCACGTACAGCGTTCTGCTGTTCTCCATTGTTGCGGGGCTGCTGGGGGTTCTGACCGTTGTTCCTTGGGGCGTTGTTCTGCCCATTAGCATTCTGGCCTCTCTTAGGGCAATTGTTAGCATAATGCCCGGGGTCACCACAGTTGTAGCAAACTCTGCCTGCCATGGGAGCTACAGGCACAACATTACTCTGAGTGAGGCGTGGCGCCTGGTTCTGCGGCTGCTGCTGCTGGTACCTCTGTTGGTAAGGTTGTTGCTGGCGCTGTTGCTGTTGCTGCTGCTGTTGATAAGGCGGGCGCTACTGGTACTGTTGGTGCTGCTGCTGACTCCCAGAGTTCGGTGGGCCTTGAATGCGGAGCTGGCCACCAGACTGCGGGTTGAAGCGGGGGCGCGAGCTATTCCCACCCGTCTGGTTGAGGAACTTTCTTTTCTTGTCCTCCATCTCCCGACGCTTGTGCTCCAGCATCAGGGCGTTGTCGACCAACTCGTGAAAGTTGTTGAAGGTGTGAGTGAGCAGCTGGTACTGAAGGCCATCATTCAAGAGATTAGAGAATAAAGGTTTGCATAAAATAACTCAAAGTGAAACAAGAGATTAGAGTAAATTGGAAATAAGGAATAATAATAATAAGGATAAGTGAAATAATCAAGGTTAAAACTTTAAATAAAATAAGAACAAGGACAAAAGAAGACTCTAAACGACCATTCTAACTAGGCTGCGTGTCATACAGTCAGCACTGCTTTGATACCAATCTGTCACACCCGGATTTACGAATAAACCCGAATGCTACTATATGTGTACCCAGGAAGTCCAACACACACATATAGCTTTAGGATAACAGAATATCAAAGTAAATCAAGTGCTCGAATACAAAAGAATAGCATCTCAAACTTATTACAAATAAGACTCAAGTCTTTAATCAAAGTTTACGCATACGAAAAGATAAGCTCTCGTGGCACCACAAACTCCACAAGGACACCGACTGGTTGACAGCTGCCTAGAAGTCCGGAACATCTTCAGGAAACTCCACAACACCTTCAGGTTCATCTGATTACCCATCCGGATTTTGTTGAATAAGGCAAGTGTAAGTAAACCAACTTTACTTAACAAATATAACACGAGGGATGAAGGCTAAAAAGGCTAGACACGGTTTAACTGCGGTAAGCACTTTTAATTGTTCAATTTTAGCATTAACCAAATTACTACAATGTAATAGGTAATTCCCAGTTGTAACCCAAATTAAGTATAAGTAGAAAAGTATCATAGTCCACCATCATTCCAGTTCCATTCCATTTTTAAACATCACCGGGGTAAAAGTCACCATTCAAAAAGGATCCAGGCCACTCGTAACCGTGAGTACGGCTGATATATCAGTTTTCACTCTGCAGAGGTTGTACACTTTCCCCACTGGTCGCGTAAAAGTTCAGAAGAACTTTATAACCCAACCACGCAGTGCTAGCTAGGCACATTCATCACACTACCTTTGGTGTGACTGCATAGGGACGCTACGAGACCTTTCAAAATTTACTTAGTCAAGACCAGAGCCCATTTGATTCCCGTGGTTGCACTGTTTTCCCGGGTTGCCACTTTAAGATAGACCATAACAAGTGATGCCCAGAACAAAGCACACAGCAATTGTTCCAGTTTAAGGTTGATTAAGAACAAAGCACACAGCACATGCTCCGATTTAGGTTGGATGGAGCAAAGCACACAACACATGTCCAAATTAAGGGTTGCCTAGAACAAAGCACACAGCACATGTTCTAGATCGTGAATTGCCTAGAATAAATCACACAGCACATATTTTAGAACAAGTGTTTGCTGAGAACAAAGCACACAGCACATGTTCCAGCTACCTAACCAGGTTGCTAAAATGCAAGTTTTAATCATTCACAAATGATCATAAGTATCCAGGTTCCATCGTCCAAAGACGGTAAGCTCATGTTGTTTAGCCTAGCATTTGCTACCCAAAAGATGCATAACCCAGGTTGGGCAAGAAAGTAAGTCTCAAAGATACTAGGGATATCCTAAAACAGATTAACTCATGCATGAATGTAAGTGATTATTAACGTGTATAGGTATCAAGGAATTCTCGTGTTATACTTGCCTTCCTCTTGGTACTGCAGCTGCTGCTCTTGCTCTTCAAAGTGTTGCTCAAAGGTCGGCTCGAAAGGCTCACCGGCTAGACTCGATCAACATTCACCAACACACAATCCAGACAAGCCAGTACATGCATATCAAGTGAAATAAATTAGAACAGTACACCAATCAATACAAACAGTGGCTAAAAGGCTAACAAAACTATTCTACGCATCACTACGAACACATGAGCGCAAGAATCACAGAAATCGAAGTTAAAACGCATAATCTAGGGCTAAAACAAGGTCTAAGGGCCTATCAGCAATTAACAGAACTTCCTAAGGGCTAAACAGCAAGAAACCGAGGGTATAAACATAAATACAGGTCAAGCTCGGGGTCTAAAAGGCAAAAATCAGGGTCTGGACGGTGGGTTCTATTATCCGAAAACTTAGGGTTTAAACTGAAAGAAAACAGGACCTAATCATAATTATTTTCTAAAGCTTTAGGACTGTGGGTTAATTATTCAAAAACCAGGGGGCTCTTAATCAAAAGGGCGAAAGGGTATGCTGGATCTGATCTGGGCCGTCGGCTGCGGATCGGACGGTCCAGATCGAATCCGGGTTAATCCCGCCGGCGACATGGGGAAGGGCGGCGGCGGCGGTCGTCCGGCGGCGGTAGCTCACCGGAGCGCGGCGGTTTAGGGGCTACAGGGCTCCGTTTCGCTCGATTTTTGGCTTGGGAGAGAGAGAGGGACGTGGGGGTCCTTACCAAGGGCTCGGGATTGGCGATTGGGCGACGTGGAAGATGGGCGACGATGAACGGCGGCCGGCTCGACGGTGTCGCGGTGCGGGCGGTGCTCCGGGCGTGTTCTCGCTCTGCTGGCGTTGGGCGGATTGTTCGGGGTTCCTGCGCATGCGGTGAAGGGTTGAGGGAGGTCGGGGAGGCTCGAGCGGTAAGGAGCAGGGGCGGCGGCGGCCGAGCCTACCTTGGCGGAAAACAACGAGCGGTGGCGCCTCGGGTTGCGAACTAAGGGGGCGAGGGGGGACGCTAGCAGCTAGGCTTTATAGGGTTGGCCTCGGGCCGACTCGGAGTCCAGGGCCGTCCTCATCCCGTCCGGGATTCGGGGACGATGGTTACGGAGCCGAGCTCCATACTCGGTCGAGTCCGGGCGGGGGTGGAAGAGGAGCCCGACATGCGGGCCCCACCGGCCAGCGAGGGAGGGGAAGACGCCCGGGCGTTGGGCGCCTTCGGGGGTGCGCGGCGGCCAGCAGGCCGACTTGGGCCAGGAAGCTAAGCGGGCCGAGTGCAAGGGAGAAAAGGGGAAGGGGCGATGTGGGCTGGGCCTAGGAGTTTGAGGGGCAAAAACGGACCGGCCAGAAGTTAAGAGGTTATTAGCAGTGTTGACGCAGAAAATCGGCGGACGTTTCTCCCGCGCGCAGCACACGATGACCGGGGAGAGTCTGCTTCGCTCCAGTGCCAGTCTACACTCCAGTTCAGGTTCGCGGCGTGCCAGTCAATTTGACCTGAAATTGACAAGGGGATAAAACAGTTAAATTGCTCTATGATTGTGCCGGCTCTATTTCAGACGATGGAGTAACGTCGAATTGTAGCCAAGACCCAATCAGACACGCATCGGCCGATACCGATCGGACCTCAGAATCGGACCTCAGTGATGACGTCAATCGGACCGAGTGATCGGACCTCAATCAGACATCAAATCGGACCTCAGGATCGGACCAATCAGGATCGGACCTTGATTGATATAACAGACCAGCCTTTGAATAATAAAATAAAGCATATAACAAGGCCAATATGTAAAATAATGGATCAGCTGTGTCTTGAAACAAGATATTAAATAATCACAGTGTAATCCGATACATTGTCCACCTTGTCTAGTTACCAGTTTGACTCGTCTCATCGGACCATCTAACCAACCGATCGGACTATAGCCTTTTCAGAGAAATCTAGCTCCGACGTAGGGAATCTAGATTTCTCCAACTATGATCAGATCAGATAGCTAGATAACCAGACTCGATTCATCAACCTGTCAATTAGACAAGATGCTCGCACAGGTGTTGATCAGATTAAGCAAAATAAGCAGGTAAAACATTAACAGATACGTTCTGATTCTAAGATATGCTACCAAACAATTAAGCATGATCCAGCTCCGACGTAGGGAATCTACACCACACTTAACATTCAAATAGCAATAAGGCATAACCAAAGCTTCCTTTAACTAATCAAGATGAACCTAGCTCCGACGTAGGGAATCTAGACCAAACATGACAGTCAAAGATTAATCTAAGCATATTACACAGATCCAGCTCCGACGTAGGGAATCTACACCAATGCAATACTCAAAGAACAACCAGATTAAACCTCAAAGCAAGATCGGACATAGAACGATGCTGTAAAGTAATTAATGCTTAAATCGGACCAAGACCTATGCTCAAAGCCGTTGAAGAAGTAGAATTGATTCACATGGCGTAGATCTAAACCAATCTAGCAACTCCAACAAACCGCAAAGACTATCTTTAGTAATCAAGATTACTCTAGCTCCGACGTAGGGAATCTAGACTAATCTTGATACCTAGCTCCGACGTAGGGAATCTAGGCTTAAAGTATAGTCCGATAAACGATAATCTGTTGAATAATCAATATTGATCTAGCTCCGACGTAGGGAATCTATATCAATCTTGATTATTCAGAGATAAATCGGTTGAACAATATAAACGAGAAAGGGCGATGCGCCTCAATTCAAAGCCTATATTAGTTCGATAAATTGACTAACTTACTGGTAAGCCGGAGATCAGAACTGATGCAGCCCGTCCACCAATGAGCTTCGTCGGTAACTACTACTAGGGTTTTGGCGTGAAGCCGGGTTGTATTGAATTGTGAGAATTGTTCTTTACAATGGACGAGGGTTCATATTTATACCCTGGTCGTGGAGAGTCCTGATCGGACCAGACTAACCAAATAAGGTAAACTAAGCTTAAGATACAACGGGACTCTCAAACATCTTCTGAAAAGGAAATAGTCCCCAAATCTGATACGTTTCTTCCTTAGCCGACGTGCCTTTCCTCTTGTACTCGTTATCGGGTCGGACTCCTGCTTCATCGGATCTCTTCTGCATATCGGCTTCCTTCTCTGTCATCTTCGGCTTTGACCAGTCAATGGGTCCACCAGCCTTACCACGTCACCTCATGACTCAGCATATCTGGTGCGAAAATCTGGTGTCAACACATGCCCCCCAGTTTCGGAGTATGAAGGATTCATGCTTCGAAATTCTATAAATCCAGCGTCTCAATCTCCTAACCGATGCAATTCGCTTCATAGATTCAACACCTTGACTTCTCTAGCACTGCCCTTTTCATAGCCGATACCTTTCTTCAAGCTTCTTTATCATAACATGTTAGCCAATATGAATAATCAAGAAAACTCTACTCTTCCTGCTAAATAACTTGGTTTTTCATTTTCAAATCAAAATATAACTTCGCTCCTCAAATGATTCTCTCAGATCGCTCAATGTGTATTATTCCTCACCAAGACGCACTGTATC
>CM014272.1:40313509-40324622 GCA_004135705.1 Alloteropsis semialata | reverse complement strand
TCAATTTATCGAACTAATATAGGCTTTGAATTGAGGCGCATCGCCCTTTCTCGTTTATATTGTTCAACCGATTTATCTCTGGATAATCAAGATTGATATAGATTCCCTACGTCGGAGCTAGATCAATATTGATTATTCAACAGATTATCGTTTATCGGATTATACTTTAAGCCTAGATTCCCTACGTCGGAGCTAGGTATCAAGATTAGTCTAGATTCCCTACGTCGGAGCTAGAATAATCTTGGTTACTAAACATAGTCTTTGCGGTTTGTTGGAGCTGCTAGATTGGTTTAGATCTACGCCATGTGAATCAATTCTACTTCTTCAACGGCTTTGAGCATAGGTCTTGGTCCGATTTAAGCAATATTTATCTTACAGCATCGTTCTATGTCCGATCCTGCTTTGTGGTTTAATCTGGTTGTTCTTTGAGTATTGCACTGGTGTAGATTCCCTACGTCGGAGCTGGATCTTTGTAATACGCTTAGATTAATCTTTGACTGTCATGTTTGGTCTAGATTCCCTACGTCGGAGCTAGGTTCATCTTGATTAGTTAAAGGAAGCTTTGGTTATGCCTTATTGCTATTTGAATGTTAAGTGTGGTGTAGATTCCCTACGTCGGAGCTGGATCTTGCTTAATTGTTCAGTAGCATATCTTAGAATCAGAACGCATCTGTTAATGTTTTGCATGCTTATTTTGCTTAATCTGATCAACACCTGTGCGAGCATCTTGTCTAATTGACAGGTTGATGAATCGAATGTGGTTATCTAGCTATCTGATCTGATCATAGTTGGAGAAATCTAGATTCCCTACGTCGGAGCTAGATTTCTCTGAAAAGGCTATAGTCCGATCGGCTGGTTAGATGGTCCGATGAGATGAGTCAAACTGGCAACTAGACAAGGTGGACAATGTATCGGCTTACACTGTGATTATTTAATATCTTGTTTCAAGACACAGCTGATCCATTATTTTACATATTGGCCTTGTTTTATGCTTTATTTTATTATTCAAAGGCTGGTCTGTTATATCAATCAAGGTCCGATCCTGATTGGTCCGATTCTGAGGTCCGATTTGGTGTCTGATTGAGGTCCGATCATTCGGTCCAATTGACGTCATCATTGAGGTCCGATTCTGAGGTCCGATCAGTATCGGCCGATGCGTGTCTGATTGGGTCTTGGCTAAAATTCGACGCTACTCCATCGTCTGAAATAGAGCCGGCACAATCATAGAGCAATTTAACTGTTTTATTCCCTTGTCAATTTCAGGTCAAATTGACTGGCACGCCGCGAACCTGAACTGGAGTGTAGACTGGCACTGGAGCGAAGCTGATCTCCCCGGTCTTCGTGTGCTGCACGCGGGGAATACGACCGCCGATTTTCCGCGTCAACACATTTTTGGCACGCCCAGTGGGACACGAGAAACAAATCCAAGATGTCGTCTGATGCTGAACAAGAAACCGCAGCAAGACTTGCTGCTGAGAAAGAAGCTGCTGAGAAGGCGAAGAATGACAAGAACAGGGCGACTGAGGTGACCATGCCCATTACAAAGGCCGATCTGTCCAAGGCTCAGTTGGATGCAGTTCAGGCCCACATTGATGCGTTTGAGAAGCTATGCCTTGGTCAGTTTGGGCGTAATCGTTCAGGTCCTATACTCAAAGGTCCTCTCCCGGATCCAGAGTTGATCAAGAAGGCAACTGAAGCTCGGGAGCACCAGGCTAATATGTCAGAGATGATTCACCAGGCTGTTCATCATGCAATGATCAACCAATCAGGCACTCTGGTGAATTCTTTGGACAATCTCATCAAGAAGGCGGTGGACGATGCTGTTTGTTTGAAGGGTCCAGTATTTATAGCAGATTCTGCAGGAGCATCAGGATCAGGAAAAGGAAAAGAGACTGCGGATAATACAATGACCGTTGCTCCACAGATGCCAATTGCTCCACCACCTCCTGTTGAACTGGCTAACGGTTTCCTGTTGATGGCCGATGGAACTATTGTCGGCCCACATGGTGAAAAGTATGCCAGGACTCTGAGCGAACAAGAGAAACAGCCTGCTGCTGCGAGGCTACGTACAGAGGTTCCTTCACATCAGCGTAAGGTCGGAGATTACAATAACTATGTGATGGACATAGCTGATGGAATGCCACATGAAAATCAACAGTCCGATTGGTCACAAAAGATAGCCGAGGTTATCCAGAATCAATTCGGCTTAAAGCCTAAAGATGAAGCGAGGTTGTATCGGCTCCCGTACCCATCTTACTTTGATGCAGTGCCACTTCCTCCACGTTACAGAGTGCCGGATTTTTCCAAATTCTCCGGGCAAGACGATATGACCACCATCGAGCATGTGAGCCGATTCTTGGCTCAGTGTGGTGAGGCTGCTTCTGAGGAGGGACTCAGGCTCAGATTTTTCCCTCTGTCACTGTCTGGGCCGGCGTTTACCTGGTTTACGTCGTTGCCAGCAGGATCGGTCACAGGGTGGTCCGACATGGAGAAGCAATTCCATAAATACTTCTTTTCTGGTCTCAATGAGATGAAGATTTCCGATTTGATTGCTATCAGGCAAAGGAATGATGAGACCGTCAAGGAGTACATTCAACGATTCCGTGATACTAGGAATCGGTGTTACAGTCTGAAGCTGTCTGATATGCAATTGGCCGAGCTTGCATTCCAAGGTTTGCTCGCGCCGATTAAAGAGAAGTTTTCTGCCCAGGAGTTTGAGACATTGGGGCAATTGGTTCAGAAAGTGTCAGCTCATGAAGTCCGATATCAGGAGATGAAGCGTATGAAGTTTTCTAAACAAGTGTCTTATCTCTCTGATACTGAAGAGGAGGCTGATGTCAATATAGCTGAATGGACTAAATCCAAGAAGCCAGTGTCGCTCCCGTGGATCAAGCAGAATCCTGAGAAATTTGGATTCGATATAACAAAGGCCGATAAGATCTTTGATTTGTTGCTCAATGAGAAGCTTATCCAGCTTTCTCCAAATCACTCAATTCCATCGGCCGATGAGTTGAAGAAACGAAAGTATTGCAAATGGCACAATTCAACATCTCACGAGACCAATGAATGCAAAGTGTTCAGAAGGGAGATCCAATTGGCTATTGAGTCAGGCAAGATCAAATTTGAAGACAGCAAGAAAGCCATGAAGATCGATGGTCATCCCTTTCCCAATAACTTTGCTGATTTCTCCTTTTCTGTTAATATGGTTGATGCTAATGAGAAGGGGAAGGTTAAGGTGCTTACATCGGACCACGCCAAGAGTTCTGGTGCCGTTGATCCTGTGGTTCAAGTTACTGTTGAAGAGCTACGCAGGAATCATCAGGCGTTTGGGCGTGAATCTAATGCTCCTGGTGGATATCGGCCGCGTGTGACTTCCCAAATGCTGATCAACAAATACAAGAGGCAGCAGGCAGCAGTCCGAGCATGGAGAGAACGCGAGGAACGACGACGTCGGAGGCATGAATATCAAGCAAGGCGCCATGATGAAGAGTTTGATGATCGGCGCCGACGTGATTACAGGTCCGATGGCCGACGCCGATATGATGAGTGGTCCGATGACCGACGCTGGTACGATGACAGGTCCGATGGCCGGCGCTGGTATGATGATAGAGTCGATGATCGCCATCATTACGGTTATAGGTCCGATTGGTATACAGATGGACGTCAAGCTTATAACCGGTACGATCGAGATGATGATCATTGGGGGTGTCCTTTCTTCGTGTACTGCTGGAACGAGAAGCTTAGACTGCCGTCAAAGGCAGATTGTCCTGAATGCAGCTTCCAGTATGAAGAGTACAGAGCTTCCAAAAGAGGTCGACGATCAGTTCATGAACGGATCGGCGTCAGGGTCGATGATCATCATCAAAGAGATGAAGGCCGGGTTAACACTCATGGCCACAAAAATAATGAAGGCCGGGCTGATGCTCATAGCCCTGAAAAAATGGAAGAGAAGGTTCCAGTTCAGAATCGGACTGAAGAACCTCCAATGAGGCCTGGACAGTGGTGCCCGTCAGGAATTTCTAAGTCCAAGAAGAGGCGTGTGCAACGCTTGCGCTATAATGAGCAGATTCACATCGGGGATTTCTAAGTAGTCCAAGAAGAGGCGTGTGCAACGCTTGCGCTATAATGAGCAGATCCAGGAGCAAGAGTTGGCAAAAGAGAAGAAGTGGCGTGTCAAGATGGCCAATGATGATGAAGCAAGTACATCGGCCGCAATAAATATGGTTTTGATGTTGCCGTCCGATTTTGCTGCTCCTGATGAACAAGACGACCATGAGGTCGATTATGAACTGGAAGAAGCCGCTGCATGCTTGGTTCTTGATTCAGAGAAGGCGGTTTTTGAGAAACCAAATGCAAATGGGTATCGGCACCTGAAGCCTCTGTACATCAAGGGATACGTTGATGGGAAGCCGATGACCAAGATGCTGGTTGATGGAGGAGCTGCTGTCAATCTCATGCCCTATTCTACATTCCGCAAGCTGGGGAAAGGGATTGATGATCTGATTAAGACCAACATGACGCTCAAGGACTTTGGCGGAAATGTTTCAGAGCCTCGGGGGGCAATTCATGTGGAATTGACCATCGGCAGCAAGACATTGCCGACTACCTTCTTCGTGATTGATGGCCAAGGTTCCTACAGCATGCTCCTCGGACGTGATTGGATCCACGCCAACTGTTGCATCCCATCCACTATGCACCAATGCTTGATCCAATGGCAAGGCAATAAAGTGGAGATTGTCCCAGCTGATGATTCGGTTAGCATTGCTACAGCCGAGTCGACAATTTGGGAGTTTGAAGGAGTTGAATGCCTGTCAGGGAAGACATGGGATGGTGATTTCCTCAAGGTGTCCGATCAAGGACTAAAGCCGATCCAAGCAGTCGGCTCTGAGACGTTGTTTTAAATGGATGATTATATAGAAGATCTTGAAGACCGAAGTGAGTTCGGTAAATTAGGATTTGGATTTACGTCGGCCGATGAATTAGAAGAAATAGATATAGGATCTGGTGATAGACCAAGGCCGACGTATATCAGTGCTAAGTTGGATCCCGAGTATAAACAGGAGTTAATAAAACTTTTGAAAGAATATTCTGATTGTTTTGCTTGGGAATATTATGAAATGCCAGGTTTAAGCCGTGATATTGTTGAACATCGGCTACCTATCAAACCAGGATATCGACCACACAAGCAGTACCCAAGGAGGTTCAAGACTGAGATGCATGAACCAATTAAGGCCGAAATAACGAAGCTATTTGAAGCTAAGTTTATCAGGCCATGTCGATATGCTGAGTGGGTATCAAATATAGTTCCTGTTTATAAGAAGAATGGAAAGCTACGTGTTTGCATTGATTACAGAACTTGAACAAGGCAACCCCGAAGGATGAATATCCGATGCCAGTGGCCGATATGCTTGTTGATGCAGCATCAGGCCATAAAGTGATGAGTTTCCTGGATGGTAATGCTGGTTATAATCAGATTTTCATGGCAGAAGAAGATATTCCCAAGACTGCATTCCAATGTCCAGGTGCTCTCGGTTTATATGAGTGGGTTGTTATGACCTTTGGTTTGAAAAATGCCGGTGCTACCTATCAACGTGCTATGAATTACATTTTTCATAGGTTGATCGGCAGGATAGTTGAAATCTACATTGATGATGTGGTGGTCAAATCAAAAGGTTATCGAGATCATTTAGCCGATTTGAAGGAAACACTGGAGTGTACAAGACAACATGGATTGAAGATGAATCCACTCAAGTGTGCTTTTGGCGTATCGGCTGGCCAATTTCTCGGTTTCTTGGTACATGAGAGAGGAATTGAGGTGAATGATCGGAACCGTAAGGCGATTGATGATATTGAACCTCCAACGAACAAGAAGGAATTGCAGAGTTTGATTGGAAAGATTAATTTTCTGAGAAGGTTTATATCAAATTTGTCGGTCCGATTGGAGGCGTTTACTCCTTTGCTGAAGCTGAAAAATGAAGAAGAATTGGTTTGGGAGCCTAAGCATCAAAAGGCATTAGATGAGATCAAGCAATATTTAGCATATCCGCCAGTTCTTATTCCACCACAGAAGGGTAAGCCGTACAAACTTTATTTATCGGCTTTTGATCATGCAATCGGCTCTGTCTTGATTCAAGAGGTTGATGAGAAAGAACGAGTTATATTCTATTTAAGCCGAAGATTGCTAGATCCTGAAACTCGGTATTCATATGTGGAGAAGCTTTGCCTTTGTTTGTATTTTTCTTGTACAAAATTAAGGCATTATTTGCTATCGGCCGAGTGTACTGTGATCTGTAGAGAAGATGTGATCAAGTATATGTTATCAATGCCAATCATGAAAGGAAGAATTGGTAAATGGGTTTTTGCTTTGACAGAATTTGATCTCAGATATGAATCGGCCAAAGCGGTAAAAGGGCAAGTAATGGCTGATTTGGTTGCTGATCATTGTGGACCTAACATTAATGATGTTGAGCAAACATTATAAAGCTTGGTGAATCTGGTCCGATAGAAAAGGCCAATATGGTTGACGCGGTTCCTTGGACTATGTTCTTCGATGGTTCTTCTTGTAATGATGGTTGCGGAATCGGTCTGGTTATTATTTCGCCTCGGGGGGCAAGGTTTGAGTTTGCTTTTCCGATTAAGAAGTGCACAAATAATCAGGCGGAATATGAGGCACTGATGAAAGGTCTCCAGATTCTTAAAGATATCGGAGCTCAGTTTGTTGAGGTATTTGGAGATTCTTTATTGATTATCAATCAGTTACTCGGCAAGTATGATTGCAAGATGGATGCTTTGTTATCTTATTTTGAAAGATGCCGAGATTTGATTAGCCAGTTCGCATTGGTGACCCTTAAGCATGTTCCAAGACATCATAATGAAGAAGCAAATCGGCTGGCGCAAAAGGCGTCTGGCTATCGGCCTGCGTCCGATGTAATGGTACAGGAGATACCAGAAGGGGATTGGAGGAAAGAAATCGTTGAATATTTGAAGGATCCTTCTGTCAAGACTTCTAGAAAAGTACGCTATAAATCGATCAGACATGTCTTGATTGAGGGAGTGCTTTATTTTCGCTCGATTGATGGAGTCCTGTTGAGATGTATCGGACCTGAAGAAGCCAAAGTTTTGATGGGAGAAATTCATGAGGGTGTCTGCGGGGCTCATCAATCGGCGTTCAAGATGAAATGGATGATAAGAAAGAATGGGTATTATTGGCCGATGATTCTAGAAGACTGTTTTGAATATTATAAAGGATGCCAAGAGTGTCAAAGATATGGAAACATTCAAAGGGCTCCAGCATCGGCCATGAACCCTGTTATCAAGCCATGGCCGTTTAGAGGATGGGGAATTGACTTGATCGGCCAAATTTTTCCACATTCAAGTAAGGGGCACAAATTCATATTAGCAGCAACAGATTATTTCACCAAGTGGGTTGAAGCTATTCCTTTGAGGGAGGTGAAGACACAGAACGTTATTGAATTCGTTAGAGAACACATTATTTACCGATTTGGAATTCCACAAACGATCACAACAGATCAAGGTACGATGTTTACATCGGACGAGTTCAAAAATTTTGCTGCTGATATGGGTATCAAGCTTCTTAATTCATCGCCGTATTATGCACAAGCCAATGGTCAAGCTGAAGCTTCCAATAAAAGTTTGATCAAGTTGATTGATAGAAAGATTGAAGAGTATCCAAGAAAATGGCATATTGGGCTTCCTGAAGCTCTATGGGCCTATCGAATGGCTTGTCATGGATCGATCAAGGTTTCTCCGTATGAACTGGTTTATGGACATGAAGCCGTTCTTCCATGGGAAGTTCGTACTGGATCAAGACGTATCGAGCTTCAGGATAAATTGAAGGCCGGCGAATACATGGAGCTCATGAATAGTGAGTCCGATGACTTGGCTGTTCGTCGGCTGCGCGCTCTTGAAAATATTGAGGCTAATAAGCTCAGGGTGGCGAGGCATTATGATAAGAAAGTGAAAGGGAAAGAGTTTAAGGAGGGCGATCTTGTCTGGAAGGTTATTCTGCCAATTGGTTCTAAAGATCCCAAGTACGGCAAGTGGTCACCGAACTGGGAGGGACCTTATCAAGTCGTCCGATGTGTTCCTGGAAATGCTTATATTCTACGAACACTTGAAGGAGAAATGTTTCCTAAAGCGTTGAACGGGAAATATTTGAAGAAGTACTACCCTAGCATTTGGGTAAACTCATAAGAGCCGATGCTATGCGTCAGGCTTGAAAGCCGATGGAAAATCGCCTTAAGAACAAAATAAAAGCCGATGAGATATGCATCGCCTTAAGGGCTATATACAAACAGAAAAAATGCATTACATTATCAAGCCGTTCGATGACGGATCAGGCTGTTTGGAAAGGGATTGCATATATATTCATATATTTCTCATACAGAAGGATTTCAGAAAATAAAAGGATCTAGTAGGCGCCGATGTACTTTGTTCATCATTGCCAGGACTAGATTGAAAGAAGGAAGGGCAAAAGGAAGCGCAAGTTTGAGGAGATATCTTCTTCCTTGAGTCGAAGAAATCCGCTCTGGATGCAGTCCCTTGAAGAGCGCGCCGGTGGACACGCTCCGCCCTAGCCTGTAAAGGGCACTCTATTACACCCCTCTGAAAAACCTTCCCTTTGGTGAACCATGAGAGGAACCTCACGAGGATTCTTCTAGCGGAAGTTCCACCTGGATTCACTGCGGGATCAGAAAAGGGGGGAGTACCCTATACTTCTTCACGAGAATTCTTCTAGCAGAGGAGGAGGAAGGAGTCGAATCCTATATCAAACAGGAGGAGTTTGTGCTCTACCATGAATATTGGTTGTGCCATGGCTAAGGGATGGTGAAAGAAGAAGGCTTGAGGCGGTTATTTATAGCCGGTGGTCGATGGATGCATTAGAGGAGGAATGGAACCCAGAGGACGCTCGTGGAAACCGTCCAAATGAAGGACAGTGTTCTCGTGGAAATGCGGCATTGATTCAGGGCTGCCGTAATTAAAGGAGGGGCGTCTTTTGAGGGGCTGCATTGAAAAGTCGTATCGACTGGGTCAGAAGACGTATGGATATCCATGAGGTAAATGTAGGGATCCATATCTGTTCGTTGTCGGAGGTTATTGCCCAGGAGAAAGATCGGGGGGCCGCGCAGTGCAGAGATGGAAAGTTTCGGCACGAAAATCGGTGGAGGAGTTATGATGGCAGATACGAATTTTGGAACAAAATGATATTTTATTCCAAAATTGGGGGGCATGTGTTGACACCGGATTTTCGCACCTGACATAATGGGTCAGATGATGACGTGGTGAGGATGAGGCTGCGCGGTGGACCCGTTGACTGGTCAAGGCCGAAGGCGACAAAGAAGGAAGCCGTTACCGAAAAGGGGTCCGATGAGGCAGGAATCCGACCCGATGACGAGTACAAGAAGAAAGGCGCGTCGGCTAAGGAAGAAACGTATCAGATTCGGGGACTATTTCCTTTTCAGAAGGTGTTTAAGAGTCCCATTGTATCTTAAGTTTAGTTTACCTTATTTAGTTAGTCTGGTCCGATCAGGACTCTCCATGACCAGGGTATAAATATGAACCCTCGTCCATTGTAAAGAACAATTCTCACAATTCAATACAACCCGGCTTCACGCCAAAACCCTAGTAGTAGTTACCGACGAAGCTCATTGGTGGACGGGCTGCATCAGTTCTGATCTCCGGCTTACCAGTATGTTAGTCAATTTATCGAACTAATATAGGCTTTGAATTGAGGCGCATCGCCCTTTCTCGTTTATATTGTTCAACCGATTTATCTCTGGATAATCAAGATTGATATAGATTCCCTACGTCGGAGCTAGATCAATATTGATTATTCAACAGATTATCGTTTATCGGATCTATACTTTAAGCCTAGATTCCCTACGTCGGAGCTAGGTATCAAGATTAGTCTAGATTCCCTACGTCGGAGCTAGAATAATCTTGGTTACTAAAGGTAGTCTTTGCGGTTTGTTGGAGTTGCTAGATTGGTTTAGATCTACGCCATGTGAATCAATTCTACTTCTTCAACGGCTTTGAGCATAGGTCTTGGTCCGATTTAAGCAATATTTATCTTACAGCATCGTTCTATGTCCGATCCTGCCTTGTGGTTTAATCTGGTTGTTCTTTGAGTATTACATTGGTGTAGATTCCCTACGTCGGAGCTGGATCTTTGTAATACGCTTAGATTAATCTTTGACTGTCATGTTTGGTCTAGATTCCCTACGTCGGAGCTAGGTTCATCTTGATTAGTTAAAGGAAGCTTTGGTTATGCCTTATTGCTATTTGAATGTTAAGTGTGGTGTAGATTCCCTACGTCGGAGCTGGATCTCGCTTAATTGTTCAGTAGCATATCTTAGAATCAGAACGTATCTGTTAATGTTTTGCATGCTTATTTTGCTTAATCTGATCAACACCTGTGCGAGCATCTTGTCTAATTGACAGGTTGATGAATCGAATCTGGTTATCTAGCTATCTGATCTGATCATAGTTGGAGAAATCTAGATTCCCTACGTCGGAGCTAGATTTCTCTGGAAAGGCTATAGTCCGATCGGTTGGTTAGATGGTCCGATAAGATGAGTCAAACTGGCAACTAGACAAGGTGGACAATGTATCGGCTTACACTTTGATTATTTAATATCTTGTCTAAAGACACAGCTGATCCATTACTTTACATATCGGCCTTGTTTTATGCTTTACTTTATTATTCAAAGGCTGATCTGTTATATCAATCAAGGTCCGATCCTGATTGGTCCGATTCTGAGGTCCGATTTGGTGTCTGATTGAGGTCCGATCACTCGGTTCGATTGACGTCATCATTGAGGTCCGATTCTGAGGTCCGATCAGTATCGGCCGATGCGTGTCTGATTGGGTCTTGGCTAAAATTCGACGCTACTCCATCGTCTGAAATAGAGCCGGCACAATCATAGAACAATTTAACTGTTTTATCCCCTTGTCAATTTCAGGTCAAATTGACTGGCACGCCGCGAACCTGAACTGGAGTGTAGACTGGCACTGGAGCGAAGCAGACTCTCCCCGGTCATCTTGTGCTACACGCGGGGAATACGTCCGCCGATTTTCCGCGTCAACAATTTGG
>CM014272.1:40298557-40312509 GCA_004135705.1 Alloteropsis semialata | reverse complement strand
CCAATTCAGCTGGCCAACGGTTTTCTGTTGATGGCCGATGGATCTATTGTCGGCCCACATGGTGAGAAATATGCTAGGACTCTGAACGAAGAAGAAAAGCAACCTGCGGCTGCAAAGATACGTACAGAGATTCCTGCACATCAGCGTATGGTCAGTGATTACAATAATTATATGACAGATATGCAGCAAGGAGAGCAGGCTGATTGGTCACAGAAAATAGCCGAGGTGATCCAGAATCAGTTCGGTTTGAAGCCTAAAGATGAAGCGAGGTTGTATCGGCACCCGTACCCATCCTACTTTGATGCAGTGCCACTTCCTCCGCGCTACAGAGTGCCAGATTTTTCCAAATTTTCTGGGCAAGACGATATGACCACCATTGAGCATGTGAGCCGATTCCTGGCTCAATGTGGTGAAGCTGCTTCTGAAGAGGGACTCAGGCTCAGATTCTTCCCTCTGTCACTATCAGGGCCGGCGTTTACTTGGTTTACGTCGTTGCCAGCAGGATCGGTCACAGGCTAGTCCGATATGGAGAAGCAGTTCCATAAGTACTTCTTTTCTGGTCTCAATGAAATGAAGATTTCTGATTTGATTGCTATCAGACAGAGGAACGATGAGTCCATCAAGGAGTATGTTCAACGGTTCCGTGATATCAGGAATCGGTGCTACAGCTTGAAGCTATCTGACACGCAATTGGCTGAGCTTGCATTCCAGGGTTTGCTCACGCCGATCAAAGACAGGTTTTCTGCTCAGGAGTTTGAAACATTGGGACAGCTGGTGCAAAAGGTGTCAGCCCATGAGGTCTGATACCAGGAGGCGAGGCGCACAAAGTTTTCCAAGCCAGTGTCCTATCTTTGTGATTCTGAGGAAGAAACTGATATCAACATAGCTGAATGGACCAAATCCAAAAAGCCTGTATCGTGCCCATGGGTCAAGCAGAGCCCTGAAAAATTTGGGTTTGATATAACAAAGGCCGACAAGATTTTTGATATGCTACTCAGTGAGAAGCTTATCCAACTTTCTGCAAATCACTCTATCCTGTCGCCCGAGGAGTTGAAGAAGCGTAAGTATTGCAAATGGCATAACTCAACTTCTCATGTGACAAATGAATGCAAGGTGTTCAGGAGGGAGATTCAATTGGCTATTGAATCTGGCAAGATCAAGTTCGAAGATAACAAGAAAGCCATGAGGATCGACGGTCATCCCTTTCCTAATAACTTTGTTGATTTCTCCTTTTCTAATATGATTGATGCTGGTGAAAAGGGGAAATTCAAGGTGCTCACATCGGACCACGCCAAGAGTTCTGGTGCCGTTGATCCTGCAGTTCAGGTCACTGTTGAAGAGCTGCGAAGGAATCATCAGGCATTTGGGCGTAAATCTAATGCTCCTGGTGGATATCGGCCACGCGTGACTTCCCAGATGCTAATTAACAAGTATAAAAGGCAGCAGGCAGCAGCCCGAGCATGGGAAGAGCGCGAGGAACGACGATGTCAAAGGCGCGAATATCAGGCAAGGCGGTTTGATGAAGGGCTTGATGATCGGCGCCAACATGATGATAGGTCCGATGGCCGATACCGGTTTGATGACAGGTCCGACAATCGTCGTCAGTACGGCTATAGGTCCGATTGGCATATGGACAGGCGTCAAACTTATGAGCAGTACGATCAAGATGATGATCACTGGAGATGTCCTTTCTTCGTATTCTGCTGGAACGAAAAGCTCAGATTGCCGTCCAAAGCAGATTGTCCTGAATGCAGCTTCCAGTATGAAGAATACAGAGTTTCTAAGAGAAGTCGACGATCAGTTCATGAACGGATCGACGTCAGGATTGATGATCATCATCAAGGAGATGAAGGCCGGGTTGATACTCATGGCCGTAAAAATAATGAAAGCCAGGTTGATGCTCGTGGCCTTGAAAAAATGGAAGAGAAAGCTCCAGTTCAAGATCGGATTAGAGAGCCTCAAATGAAGCCTGGTCAGTGGTGCCCATCGGGAATTTCTCGGTCCAAAAGGAGACGTGTTCAGCGGTTGCGTCATCGTGAGCAGGTTCAGGATCAAGAGTTGGCCAAAGAGAAGAAAACTTGGCGTGTTAAGATGGCCAATGATGATGAAGCAAGCGCATCGGCCCCGGTAAACATGGTTTTGATGTTGCCTTTTGATTTTGCTGCTCCTGATGAACAGGATGATGATGAGATTGATTATGAATTGGAAGAAGCCGCCGCATGTTTAGTTCTTGATTCAGAGAAAGCCGTCTTTGAGAAGCCAAATGCGAATGGATATCGGCACCTGAAGCCTCTGTACATCAAGGGATACGTTGATGGAAAACCAATGACCAAGATGCTGGTTGATGGGGGAGCTGCTGTCAATCTCATGCCCTATTCCACATTTCGCAAGTTGGGTAAAGGGATTGATGATCTGATCAAGACAAATATGACACTCAAGGATTTTGGCGGTAACGTTTCAGAGCCTCGGGGGGCAATTCATGTAGAATTGACCATCGGCAGCAAGACATTGCCGACCACTTTCTTTGTGATTGATGGACAGGGTTCTTACAGCATGCTTCTCGGGCGAGATTGGATTCATGCCAACTGCTGTGTCCCATCCACAATGCACTAATGCTTGATTCAGTGGCAAGGCAACAATGTGGAGATTGTCCCGGCTGATGATTCGGTTAGCATTGCAACAGCCGAATCAACGATTTGGGAGTTTGAAGGGATTGAATGCCTGTCAGGGAAAGCATGGGATGGCGATTTCCTCAAGGTGTCCGATCAGGGACTACAGCCGATCCAAGCAGTCGGCTCTGAAACTTTGTTTTAAATGGCCGATTGTATAGAAGATTATGAGGACCGAAGTGAATTCGGTAAGTTAGGATTTGGGTTTACGTCGGCCGATGAGTTAGAAGAGATAGACATAGGATCTGGTGATAGGCCAAGGCCGACGTATATCAGTGCTAAGTTGGATCCCGAATATAAACAAGAATTAATAAAAATTTTGAAAGAGTATTCTAATTGTTTTGCTTGGGAATATTATGAAATGCCAGGTTTAAGCCGTGATATTGTTGAGCATCGGCTGCCCATCAAACCAGGATATCGGCCGCACAAGCAGTACGCAAGGAAGTTCAAGGCCGAGATGTACGAACCAATTAAGGCCGAAATAACGAAGCTATTTGAAGCTAAGTTTATCAGGCCATGTCGATATGCTGAGTGGGTGTCAAATATAGTTCCTGTTTATAAGAAAAATGGAAAGCTGTGTGTTTGCATTGATTACAGGAACTTGAACAAGGCGACCCCGAAGGATGAATATCCGATGCCAGTGGCCGATATGCTTGTTGATGCAGCATCAGGCCATAAAGTGATGAGCTTCCTGGATGGTAATGCTGGTTATAATCAGATTTTTATGGCGGGAGAAGATATCCCTAAGACTGCATTCCAATGCCCAGGTGCTCTCGGTTTGTATGAATGGGTTGTTATGACATTTGGTTTAAAAAATACCGGTGCTACTTATCAACGTGCTATGAATTATATTTTTCATAAGTTGATCGGCAGGATAGTTGAAATCTACATTGATGATGTGGTGATCAAGTCGAAAGGCTATCAGGAGCATTTGGCCAATTTGAAAGAGACATTGGAATGTACAAGGCAGCATGGATTGAAGATGAACCCGCTCAAGTGTGCTTTTGGCGTATCGGCCGGCCAGTTTCTCGGTTTCCTGGTTCATGAGAGAGGAATCGAGGTGAATGATCAGAACCGCAAGGCGATTGATGATATTGAGCCTCCAGTAAATAAGAAGCAATTGCAGAGTTTGATTGGAAAAATCAATTTCCTGAGGAGGTTTATATCAAATCTATCGGTCCGATTGGAAGCGCTTACTCCTCTGTTGAAGCTGAAGGATGGAGAAGAATTGGTGTGGGAGCATCAACATCAAAAGGCACTGGATGAAATCAAGCAATATTTAGCATATCCACCAGTTCTTATTCCACCACAAGAGGGTAAGCCGTTCAAGCTTTATTTGTCGGCTTTTAATCATGCGATCGGCTCTGTTTTAATCCAAGAAGTTGATGGGAAAGAGCGAGTCATATTTTATTTAAGTCGAAGATTACTGGATCCTGAGACTCGGTATTCGTATGTGGAGAAGCTTTGCCTTTGTCTATATTTTTCTTGTACAAAATTGAGGCATTATTTGCTATCGGCCGAGTGCACTGTTGTCTGCAGGGAGGATGTGATCAAATACATGTTGTCGATGCCAATCATGAAAGGGAGAATTGGCAAGTGGGTTTTTGCTCTGACAGAGTTTGATCTTAAATACGAATCGGTCAAAGCGGTAAAAGGGCAAGTGATGGCTGATTTGGTTGCTGATCATTGTGGACCTAGTGTTGATGCTGTTGAGCAATGCACCATGGAGATTGATGAGACTGGTCCGATGAATACGGAGGCCGATGTGGTTGACGCAGTTCCCTGGACCACGTTCTTTGATGGCTCATCTTGCAATGATGGTTGCGGAATCGGCTTGCTTATTATTTCGCCTCGGGGGGCAAGATTCGAGTTTGCTTATCCGATTGAAAAATGCACAAATAATCAGGCGGAGTATGAAGCATTGATGAAAGGTTTCCAGATTCTTAAAGAAATCGGCGCTCAATTTGTTGAAGTATTTGGAGATTCTTTGTTGATTACTAACCAGTTGCTTGGCAAGTATGATTGCAAGATGGATGCGTTGATGCCTTATTTTGAAAAATGCCAAGATTTGGTTGACCAGTTCGCCCTGGTAACTCTTAAGCATATTCCAAGACATCATAACGAGGAAGCAAATCGGCTAGCGCAAAAGGCGTCTGGCTATCGGCCTATGTCCGATGTGATGGTACAGGAGATACCAGAAGGGGATTGGAGGAAAGAAATCGTTGAATATTTAAAGGATTCTTCTGTCAAGACTTCCAGGAAGTTACGCTACAAATCAATCAGGCATATCTTGGTTGAAGGAGTGCTTTATTTTCGCTCAGTTGATGGAGTCCTGTTAAGATGCATCGGACCTGAAGAAGCCAAGGTCTTGATAGGAGAGATTCATGAAGGCGTTTGCGGGGCTCATCAATCGGCATTCAAGATGAAGTGGATGATCAGGAAGAATGGATATTATTGGCCGACGATTTTGGAAGATTGCTTTGAATATTATAAAGGATGTCAAGAGTGTCAGAGATATGGAAATATTCAGAGAGCTCCAGCATCGGCTATGAATCCTATCATCAAGCCATGGCCGTTTAGAGGTTGGGGAATTGATCTGATCGGCCAGATTTTTCCACATTCAAGCAAGGGACATAAATTCATATTAGCGGCAACAGATTATTTCACCAAATGGGTTGAAGCTATTCCTTTGAAGGAGGTGAAGTCCCAGAATGTTATTGATTTCGTTAGAGAGCACATTGTCTACCGATTTGGAATTCCACAGACAATCACGACAGATCAAGGTACGATGTTTACGTCTGACGAGTTCAAAAATTTTGCTGCTGATATGGGTATCAAGCTCCTCAATTCATCGCCATACTACGCACAAGCCAACGGTCAAGCTGAAGCCTCTAATAAAAGTTTGATCAAGTTGATTGATAGGAAGATTGAGGAGTACCCGAGAAAGTGGCATATTGTGCTTCCTGAAGCTCTATGGGCATATCGAATGGCTTGCCATGGATCGATCAAGGTTTCTCCATATGAGCTGGTTTATGGGCATGAAGTCGTTCTTCCATGGGAAATTCGTACTGGATCAAGGCGTATTGAGCTTCAGGATAAATTAAAGGCCGGCGAATACATGGAACTCATGAATAGTGAGTCCGATGACTTAGCTGTTCGTCGGCTACGCGCTCTGGAGAGCATCGAAGCTAACAAGCTCAGAGTTGCGAGGCATTATGATAAGAAAGTTAAAGGAAAAGAATTCAAAGAGGGCGATCTCGTGTGGAAAGTTATTCTACCAATTGGTTCTAAGGATCCCAGATACGGCAAGTGGTCACCAAACTGGGAGGGGCCCTATCGAGTCGTCCGATGTGTCCTGGCAATGCTTATATTCTACAGACGCTTGAAGGAGAGACATTTCCTAAGGCATTAAACGGGAAATATTTGAAGAAATACTACCCTAGTATTTGGGTAAATTCGTAAAATCGATGCTGCGCGTCAGGTTTGGAAGCCGATGGGAACATCGCCTCAAGAACAAAATATGAAAGCCGATGTGACATGCATCGCCTTAAGGGCTATGTATAACAAAAGAAAGGTATATTACATCATCAAGCCGCTCGATGGCGGAGCAGGCTACCAGTGTATCAAACCGCTTGATAAGCGGGACAGACAAGTTTCAGTATTCAAGGCTGCAGATAGCTAACTATCGAATCAAGGGCAGTTTGACGGATCTTGTCGACATCGGTGATGATTTTGGCATCAGCTTCAGCATTCCCTTCTACAGGCTTGATCGATTTGTGGATTTCTTTGGCGGCCTTGATATGAGTCTTGTAATCTTCTTCGGCCTTCGCCTTCAGAGTCGGGAGGTCATCAAGTTCTTTTGCCTTAGCCTGAATGCTTGATCGGACTTGGATGAGTTCCTGCTCCAGTTGTTGTTCTCTGGCTCGTAGATTCTCTAGCTCTGATTGAAAGGAGGCAGGAAGCGCCGATAATTCTTCGATCAGTTTTGTTGACTCTTCAGCTTGGGCACGTTTTTCATCTCTAGCCTTGATCAGATCCTGCTGGGAGGTCCGATTCGCGATCCGGCGGTTGGCTTGTATCACTGGGAAGGAATGACCTTCTATATAGGCCGCCGGTATCAATGCCTCCTTCCAAGTCCGATGGAAGCTGACCTCGCAGAGTCTTGACGATCTGAAGAATCGGCTCTGCATCCTGGACGAGATCGACGATATTCTGATGAAGGAATGCAGATATGTCAAGCAACTTCGCTTTCACCTCGTCAGACAGCAAGCCTTGCCCGGAGCTGATTTCCTCTTCTTCAGTTTGCAGCCGATCAAAATCGACTGATATGGTCTAGCTGGGTTGAGGAGTGTCTTGAGCCTGCAAGTGAGAAAATGATCAGATATAATATCAAAAGAAGCCGATATGATCGTGTCAGGCTAGAATGCTTACTTGTTTCCAGGCTAATTCTTGTTCAGGTCCGGTTGGAGGGATGATATTGCCGCCCTGAATATTTATTTGAGCAATCTCGAGATCCATCAAGACATTCTAAATGATTTGCTAGAAAAGAAAGAGTAAGAACAAATTGGCTATCAATTATTAAAGAAATCGGCCTATAATTACCGTTGCCTCTGAAGAATCAGGGGATCGGATCTGTAGGGGAATTACCGGACGATCTTCTTCGAGGCCCTGGCCTGATTGTCCTTGTTCTTTTTGAGGTGGCAGGCTTGATTGACGAGGTGAGCCAGTTAAAGTCCTCTCAGATGAAGACGAGTGAGCCGGGTGTGCTTGGATCGGGCTTGATTGCACCTGAGAAGGACTTGGTGATTTCTGAGGGTCCGATTGTGGGACTTCATCGGCCGACGAACTTGAAGGCTTGGTCGGACTGAGCTGATGTGCGGAAGATTGTCCGATGGTCTGGATTTGCAAGAGGATTAATTTCGATGAAGAAAGTAATCGAGTTTGGTGAATTCTTGAACTTACCAGAGCAATCTTCTGGCGCTTGAGAGTTTTGGAGGACGTCGGCTTCTTCCTTTTCCTGCTGTCACTTAGAGTTGACAGGAGCTTGCCGATAGTGGGAGAGTCGCAGCCAATCCAAGGATCTGGCGAAATGTTGCTGTAGACGACTTGTCTCCCAGATTGAGTCACCGTCGGAGGAGAACGATCGACATCCTGGCAAAAGGAAAGATTGTTTGATAAGCTGGAATAATGCAAAGGAAAAAAGCAAATTCATGGATATTACCTCCGGTTTACCCTTAAAGGTAGGGTGCAGCTTCCGGACATAAGTCTTGCAGGCGATGCAGAATAAATGTTGACTCCATTCGGCCCACCATATATTGAAGGTCCGATGAGTTACGAGGCCGATTGCCCAAGTGTCTAGATTGGTTTGATCAAGGGGAGGCTCGAGCTCCAGGAGGCGATCCCATTCTACGCCTGTGTCGACTTTCCCCCTTGGGTATACTCGATCGGTCAAGATTAGATGGGGCGGAAGCTGTCCGATACCGAATTGACGGGCGGCCAGATTTGGATGATAGTACTCATAAGTTGATTGCCCTGGCTTGCTCAGACTGAGGCCGATTGGGAGGAATTGAGCATTGATGCAAGTCCGGAAGATTGTCAGGGCTTCTGTATCTGTCTCCACAATCATGCCGAACTTGAATTTGTATGGTAGCTCGTATTCATCAGCATCGTCATACAAAAACCAGAGCGCCTTGTCGTCAGCAATGCCTCTGTAGAGGAGTGCGAAGTACTTGGATGATTCTTTGGCCGACAGCTTATCGGCAGGGAAGCCCATGGCAGCTTCTCCAAACGAAATGCATCGGCGCCAGGTGACCTCTTCTGATTCAGGTCTGCTCTCTGGGAACTTGTGTTTCCGGATGTTTACTTTGAGGGCCTTGCTCAAATGTAGCATCAGCCACATCTGGATGAACCACCATGGCCCGCCGAGATTGGTGATGGGCGATCCAGTCCTCAGGCGCTTGGCGACTTGATGAAGCAGATTGTATACTGCTCCCAGGAGATACTGGCCAAGGTTGATGACGTGGCCACTTGCCAGCGACTCGGCCAAGTGTTGAAAGTTGGCCGTCGGACCAAGAGTTGTGCCACAGAAGAAGAATCTGTCTAACCACATGTTCAGAAAGGCCGCATGCTCACGGTCAGTCACGGGTCCGATCCGATGATTATTTTCCATGTATCCTTTCCAGCCACCAGAATTTTTGGTCTTGAAGTGGTGGGTGAGTTTGACGTTGAGCCTGAAGGGGCGCTTATTGCTGGTGACGTTGAGGCCAAGGAGCATGACCACGTCGAGCAGTGTTGGGGTCATCGGACCGTGACCGAAGAGGAAAGCGTTCATTGCATCGGACCAGAAATGTGATGCGGCGATCAGGAGGTTCTCATTCTTGGCAATGGGTCCGATGCTGAGGCCGATACACTGGGCGATGTCTAATCTGTCCCAGATTGTAGACTTAGGGGCTGATACTCTCAGATACCAATCCTTCCATCCGGGGAGAACTGTCGGCCAAGAGCGGAAAGCATTCTTCCAATCATCTACGTCAAATCCCGAGGTTTTGAATGGAATTCGGAGGGTTTCCAGATTGATAAGCTCAGTAGGGTCCGGATCTCCCATTGGACCAAGGAAATTAGCCCCTCGGACACCGCTTGTAGGGATTAGGGTTTGGGCACGAATGGCCTAAAAGGAAAAAGATGCGAAATGAAGACGAGTTTGAAAAGCCGAATCTCAGAATACGAAAATGAGTTCGGGTTCGGTAAAATACCTCCGGGATTGGGTGGCGTACTTCTCCTGCTGATGATCCTGCGGGCGCCGAGGAAGAGCCTGAGGCGAAGAGAGTCGGTGAAGAAGAGGCTGAGGAGCTCGCTGCTGCCGCCATTGTCGAGGTCATGGCCGCCGCCATTGTCGAGGTCATGGCTGCTGCCATGGTGGAGATCGCTGCTGCTGATGAACTTGCCGAAGCGGAGGGAAATAGATGCGGATGTGGAAGACTGAAGGGCACCATGGAGGATGATTCGGCCATTTGAGCGGATTTTGTTTGGGCTTAAATGAATACGAATGGTCGCTCGGAGGAGGGAAGGAAGAAGATGAGTAGTGCGGGTGCTTGGCGAAGAAGGAGGAGTGAACAGTATGGCCGCCGGCGGGGGTTTTTATAAGGAGAAAACGGCTGTAGCCTGAGAATCGAGGAACCGCACAGTGCGAGGATGGGAAGTTTCGCACAAAAATCGGTGAAGGAGTTATGATGACAGATACGAATTTTGGAATAAAATATATTTTATCCCAAAATTGGGGGGCATGTGTTGACACCGGATTTTCGCACCAGGAGTGCTGAGTCAGATGATGACGTAAGCAGCGTTGGAACTGAGTAGTGGGCCCGTTGACTGGTCAAAAGCCGAATGTAATAGAGAAGAAAGCCGATGCGGGGAGAGGGGTCCGATAAAGCAAAAGTCCGATCTGAAGAAGAAAGGCGCGTTGGCTAAAAAGAAAGCGTATCAGATGTGGGGTTATTTCCTTTTTTGAAGGCTTATTTAGAGTCCCATTTTATCTTAGAATAGTTTACTTTATCTGCAAGTTAGTCAAGTCCGATCAGGACTCTTCATGACCAGGGTATAAATATAAACCCTCATCCATTGTAAAAGATTATTCACACAATCAATACAACCCGGCTTCACGCCAAAACCCTAGGAGTAGGTTAGAGTAGATCTCGATGAACTCATTGGTGAACGGGCTGCATCAGTTCTCGATCTCCGGCTTACCAGTAAGATTGTCAACTTATCGAATTAGTATAAGCTTTGAATTGAGGCGTATCGCCCTTTCTCGTTTATACTGTTCAACCGATTTATCTTTGGATTATTAAGATTGGTTTAGATTCCCTGCGTCGGAGCTAGATTTCTCTTGATTATTCAGTGATTTATCGTTTATCGAGTTGTTCTTTTAGTTTTCGGGTTTGATCTAGATTCCCTGCGTCGGAGCTAGATTCCTCTTGATTATTAGAAGGCAGCTTATGCAGTTGTTTGAAGTTGCTAGATTGATTTAGATCTGCGCCATGTGAATTAATCTGATTCTTCAACAGCTATGAGCATTGGTTTTAGTCCGATTTGAGCAATACTTATCTTACAGCATCGTTCTAGGTCTGATTCATCTTTACAGCTTAATCTGGTTGTTCTCTGAGTGTCGAGCTTGATTTAGATTCCCTGCGTCGGAGCTAGATTTCCCTTGATTATTCAAAGACGGCTTTGAATATTGGAACGATCTTGTTACCGTTTTATTGCTTATTTGCTTTAATCTGATTAATTACCTGTGCGAGCATCTTGTTTAGTTGTTCTGTTAGTGAGTCAAGTTTGATCATTTAGCTATTTGATCCGATCATAGCTGGAGTATGTGCGCTGCATCCGTCGGTGAAACCGTGTCGAAACAGTTCTGGTTTGATTGGCTAGCTAGATGGTCCGATGAGATGAATCATACTGTCAATTAGGCAAGGTGGACGACGTATCGGCTTTGCTTTGGTTATTTAAATATCTTGTTCAAAGGCATAGCCGATCCGTTAATTTAGCATCTAGATTAGCTGTAAGAATGTCATCTTGTATTAGATCTGTTAGAAGTAGCAGCTGAACAGTTAAGATAGGTGAATAGTGTATCGGCCATGTTTTATGCTCTATTTTATTATTTAAAAGGCTGATTTGTTACATTATTCAAGGTCCGATCCTGATTGGTCCGATTCTGAGGTCCGATTCGATGGCATGATTGAGGTCCGATTATATTGGTCCGATTGACGTCATCTATGAAGTCCGATTTTGAGATCCGATTGGTATCGGTCGATACAAGTCCGATTGGGTCATGGCTAAATCCAACGTGCACCTGTTGTCTGGAATAGAGCCGGCACAATCAAAGAGTAATTTAACTGTTTATTCCCTTGTCAATTACAGGTCAAATCGACTGGCACGCCGCGAACCTGGACAAAGTGCAGGACCAGCACCGGAGTGAAGCAGATCTCCCTGGCCTTGTTGTGTTGCTCGCTGAAGATACGACCGCCGATTTTCCGCGTCAACAATATTTAATTATGAATTGTTCATGTCATATAGAATTAATTAAAATTATGATAGTAAATTAAAAGCAAAGGTAAGCGTAGGAAAACATGTATGTGCATTCATGCCGGAACATATTTTTGTTTGTTAGCAATTCATTTGATGGGTTTTGAATTTCTATTTGAAATCCCCATTTATTTTGCTTTTGAATGAGTGTTTATTTGTTTTCCCGCGACAAGTCTGCTTGTTGACACCAGATTTTCGCACCAAATATGCTGAGTCATGAGGTGACGTGGTAAGGCTGGTGGACCCATTGACTGGTCAAAGCCGAAGATGACAGAGAAGGAAGCCGATATGCAGAAGAGATCCGATGAAGCAGGAGTCCGACCCGATAACGAGTACAAGAGGAAAGGCACGTCGGCTAAGGAAGAAACGTATCAGATTTGGGGACTATTTCCTTTTCAGAAGATGTTTGAGAGTCCCGTTGTATCTTAAGATTTGTTTACCTTATTTAGTTAGTCTGGTCCGATCAGGACTCTCCACGACCAGGGTATAAATTTGAACCCTCGTCCATTGTAAAGAACAATTCTCACAATTCAATACAACCCGGCTTCACGCCAAAACCCTAGTAGTAGTTACCGACGAAGCTCATTGGTGGACGGGCTGCATCAGTTCTGATCTCCGGCTTACCAGTAAGTTAGTCAATTTATCGAACTAATATAGGCTTTGAATTGAGGCGCATCGCCCTTTCTCGTTTATATTGTTCAATCGATTTATCTCTGAATAATCAAGATTGATATAGATTCCCTACGTCGGAGCTAGATCAATATTGATTATTCAACAGATTATCGTTTATCGGACTATACTTTAAGCCTAGATTCCCTACGTCGGAGCTAGGTATCAAGATTAGTCTAGATTCCCTACGTCGGAGCTAGAGTAATCTTGGTTACTAAAGGCAGTTTTTGCGGTTTGTTGGAGTTGCTAGATTGGTTTAGATCTACGCCATGTGAATCAATTCTACTTCTTCAACGGCTTTGAGCATAGGTCTTGGTCCGATTTAAGCAATATTTATCTTACAGCATCGTTCTATGTTCGATCTTGCTTTGTGGTTTAATCTGGTTGTTCTTTGAGTATTGCATTGGTGTAGATTCCCTACGTCGGAGCTGGATCTGTGTAATATGCTTAGATTAATCTTTGACTGTCATGTTTGGTCTAGATTCCCTACGTCGGAGCTAGGTTCATCTTGATTAGTTAAAGGAAGCTTTGGTTATGCCTTATTGCTATTTGAATGTTAAGTGTGGTGTAGATTCTACGTCGGAGCTGGATCTTGCTTAATTGTTCAGTAGCATATCTTAGAATCAGAACGTATCTGTTAATGTTTTACCTGCTTATTTTGCTTAATCTGATCAACACCTGTGCGAGCATCTTGTTAATTGACAGGTTGATGAATCGAGTCTGGTTATCTAGCTATCTGATTTGATCATAGTTGGAGAAATCTAGATTCCCTACGTCGGAGCTAGATTTCTCTGAAAAGGCTATAGTCCGATCGGTTGGTTAGATGGTCCGATAAGACGAGTCAAACTGGTAATTAGATAAGGTGGACAATGTATCGGCTTACACTGTGATTATTTAATATTTTGTTTCAAGACATGGCTGATCCATTATTTTACATATTGGCCTTGTTTTATGCTTTATTTTATTATTCAAAGGCTGGTCTGTTATATCAATCAAGGTCCGATCCTGATTGGTCCGATTCTGAGGTCCGATTTGATGTCTGATTGAGGTCCGATCACTCGGTCCGATTGACGTCATCAATGAGGTCCGATTTCGAGGTCCGATTAGTATCGGCCGATACGTGTCTGATTGGGTCTTGGCTAAAATTCGACGTTACTCCATCGTCTGAAATAGAGCCGGCACAATCAAAGAGCAATTTAACTGTTTTATCCCCTTGTCAATTTCAGGTCAAATTGACTGGCACGCCGCGAACCTGAACTGGAGTGTAGACTGGCACTGGAGCGAAGCAGACTCTCCCCGGTCATCGTGTGCTGCACGCGGGAGATACGTCCGCCGATTTTCTGCGTCAACACATTTTTGGCACGCCCGGTGGGACACGAGAAACAAATCCAAGATGTCGTCGTCTGATGCTGAACAAGAAACTGCAGCAAGACTTGCTGCTGAGAAAGAAGCTGCTGAAAAGGCCAAGAACGACAAGAACAAGACGACTGAGGTGACCATGCCCATTACAAAGGCCGATCTGTCCAAAGCCCAGTT
>CM014272.1:40243622-40297557 GCA_004135705.1 Alloteropsis semialata | reverse complement strand
TCAACTCCGCCCGGAGCGCTGCAATGGGATCCAAATAAACATTCCAACTTACTCAAGCTCCAGAAGACTCGGCAAAAGATACTCACCATGCATGGCCTGGTCATGCGAATCCTTCAACGCCTGGTTGGCCTCCTTCAGGTGCTCAGATTCGGCCGCCAGACGAAGGTTGGCCGCCTTCAGTGTCTGCACCTCCACCTCCAGTTTCCACTTGGCCCCGGCCAGCTCGTCCTCAAGCTTTTTCTTGGCCCCGGCCAGCTTCTCCACCTTCACCTGGAGAGCTTCCTCCTTCTTGCTCGTCTCTGCAACAGAAGTCTCATGGGCACAGATGGCTCGATTCAATGGAACACTCAAGACAGGGACAAGAACGTACCCTCGACCATGACCTTCATGTCATTCATGAGGTCCTCGTTGGTCTTTTGCAGGTCAGCGAGCTCCCGCTCCCTTTGCATCAGGTACTCCTTGGCGGCTTCAGCTTCACGGACCCGGTCTGTGTGGATTCACGCCAGGGCCCGACGGTCCTCCAAGGCCTGCTGTTTGAAGCGAAGATCCTTCACAGATCGAGCTGTGAAGCCCTGATTAACAGAGAAAGCAATCGATCAGCCACTACAGAACTCACAAATTCAATACAACGAGACGAGAATACCTGGACCACGCGGTTCAGCACGCCAGCCACGTTCTGTAGCTTCCGGAGCTCGCTCTCGTGGTCGGCGATGTCCAGTTCCAAACCACGCTCCGGCGTCAGTATAGTTGAGCTCGCCCCGGCCCCGAGCCTGACCGAGCCGGCTTCAACAACTGGCGGCACAACGGCGCCAGTGCCAGCATCCAGCTGCTCCCGTAGCAACTGGTCGTCATCATCTTCAAGGGCCGGCGGGGGGCGGCTCGGCTGCTCCGCCCCTGCAGAGTGCTCCAGCTCCTCCTCCTCGGCGGTGACCTTGGGCACCTCGGCCTACCAGTCGTCCACTGGGGCGCTGGTTCCCAAGACCTGTGGAGGACTCGGCGGGCACGGCGGTCCGGACATGCCGACCGGCACCTGTTCCAACATGACCAGTGCAGTGCTGGTTTCGGACCCCACTTCCGTGGCGGCAGGTCGACTTGGCGGCACCTTGCCACCGGCCCCCGGGCGTGGCAGGACATTGGCACCCACCTGGATCCCGGGCCTGCATCCAAGAGTTCAACAATTTAAGCCCGGCGAACCAAAGGAACAAACAGAAGCTCAAGGAAACTTACCCGCCCTTGCGTGGACGCTTGAATTGCACCCCCTGTAGCAACTGTGGGGGTGTCTCGCTTGGCAGCAGCGTCGAGCCTGGCCGCAGTGCAGGTGGCGCAAAAATGCCCCCTTGGCCTCCTGGAGTGTCTAGCACCGGCTGCTCAGACCCAGGGCCTGAGGAGGACCCATCAGCGCCACCTCCTGCATCACTCGCCGCCTTTCTCTTCCTCCGCGCCTCGGTCTCGGCCTGTGCGGCCGGCCCCAGCTTCGGAGACGGCTTGGGGGACCCTCCTCGAGCTGCCTTCTGTGACGGGGTCAGCTTGCGTACGGCCTGACACGTCGGCCGCGCCAAGCCAGTCCCAAGCACCCGCGCCACCGGGTCATCCTCCGCTTCCTCCTGGGGGGCCGAGATGAAGTCGGCCACCTCCCAGGCGGCTTGTCCCTCATCCACGACTTGAGGTGCCCGGGACGCTTCCTCCACCGTCATCAGCTTCTCCACCCGGACATCACCCTCGGGCAGGGGTGCCGGGCTGAAGTACTTCGTCGCTCGGTCCTGCAAGAAAAAGGCATGGCATAAGCAGTGGTACAGTTTGTCAGACATCCAGCACTTCAGCAATCAGATATGCAACTTGCAAAGAAGTAGGAAACTAACCGCAGGAGGAGGATTTTGTAAAGAAAACGGGACGGGCGTCCCCTGGTTGACGATCTTGCCGCGCATGAAGCCGGAGATCCTCTCACACGTCTCAGGGATAGATACTGTCTGGATCTGCTCCCGAGTCAGGTCCTTGCCACCCGAGAACTCATACCCAGGATGCACCCGGTCCTTGATTGGTTGTCTCAATCGCCGGACGAAGGAGATCATTACAGCCACTGCAGTCAAGTTCTGCTCCTTCAGCTCAGCAATCAACTTGAGCAGCTCCTCGGCCTCCTGAAGCTCCTGGCCCTCCGGCTGTGACTCCCAACAATCCTTCTTTGCCGGCCGGTGGCCAGTCCGGGCAGGCAGCGCAGGGGGATGGTTTCGCGTCATAGAACCACTCCTGTCTCCAGTTTTTGTTGGAATCATTCATGTCCAGGACAAAATACCTCCTGGACATGCCAACCCTCAACGAAAGCCCAGCCCCTCCGGTGATCCTAGCCGGACCCTTCCCAGAGCCTTCCCCAATAATCTTCATTCGATACAAACGCCGCCACAACCCGAAATGTGGCGGAATCCCAAGAAAAGCTTCGCAAAGATGAATGAAAATGGAGATGGACAGAATGAAGGTGGGGTTTAAGTGACTCATCTCCACTCCGTAGAAGTTCAGCAGCCCCCGGAAGAAGTCTCCCGTGGGCAATCCAAACCCCCGTTCGAAGAATGGCGCGAAGACGGCCATCTCGGTCTCCGAGCGCTCCCATGGTCGGGCGTCGTCCCCGGCGGTCCGCCACTGCAGGATCTCCCGTGGCCCGAGCACGCCTCGGCGCTCCATGTCCTGGAGTTTCTCCTCGGTGATGGAGGATTGGCCCCAGGCCGGCTCCTGTGGAGGCACTCCCTCGGGCATGGAGGTCAGCTCCGGGGTCTCTTCGGGCACGGCCACGGCCTTCCCTTTGGCGTCCGCCCCCGCGGCGGTCGCCGGCGCATCAGGATCATCGCCCTCGTGGGCGGCGGCATCCCCAGCGGTTCCAGATTGGCCCGCGGAGGGCGCCACCTTCCTCCCCGCTTCAACATCGCCATGGCCCGTGGCAGTGCCCGCATCCGCCATCCCCGTCGCCGGCGGCGCTTCCTCCCCTGACGCCGGCGTCCTCATCTCTTCCCTCGAGTCCGCCATCCCTGCTAAGGAGCTTGGGCGCGATGCGAACGCGTAGCGGTGGTGGCGGCGCTCGAACTCCGGCGGCGGTGTGTGGGCGGAGGGCGAATCGCTCTTGCGGCGATGCTAAGAGGCGGCGAAGGCGCGTGATGTTTCTAGATTTGGAAATGACAGTGATAAAAGTCGCCGGTTGATAGATCCAATTTATCCCCTCTCGTCGATTCAAATTACCCTAACGGTGCCGTAACTGACGGACGGAATCCGCGGAAGTCCCGTTAACTGCGGACCAACAGCTCTCCGCGCGCCAACGGCTCTTTGCCCCAGTACTCGGCCAGCCCCGACCCTCGGGGACTCGGCGCTCTTGACTCCAGTCAACGGGTCTCCGGACTCGGCCAGCCCTGACCCTCGGGGACTCGGCGCTCTTGACTCCGGTCAACGGGTCTCCGGACTCGGCCAGCCCCGACCCTCGGGGACTCGGCGCTCTTGACTCCAGTCAACGGGTCTCCGGACTCGGCCAGCCCCGACCCTCGGGGACTCGGCGCTCTTGACTCCGGTCAACGGGTCTCCGGACTCGGCCAGCCCCGACCCTCGGGGACTCGGCGTTCTTGACTCCGGTCAACGAGTCTCCGGACTCGGCCAGCCCCAACCCTCGGGGACTCGGTGCTCTTGACTCCGGTCAACGGGTCTCCGGACTCGGCCAGCCCCGACCCTCGGGGACTCGACGCTCTTGACTCCGGTCAACGGGTCTTTGGACTCGGCTAGCCCTGACCCTCGGGGACTCGGTGCTCTTGACTCTGGTCAACGGGCCAGCCCCGACCCTCGGGGACTCGGTGCTCTTGACTCCGGTCAACGGGTCTCCGGACTCGGCCAGCCCCGACCCTCGGGGACTCGGCGCTCTTGACTCCGGTCAACGGGTCTCCGGACTCGGCCAGCCCCGACCCTCGGGGACTCGGTGCTCTTGACTCCGGTCAACGGGTCTTCGGACTCGGCCAGCCCCGACCCTCAGGAATTCGGACTCGGCCATCCCCGGCGCTCGGGACTCGGCGTTTCGACTACGACCAAGAAGTCTCTATGACTAGTTGCTACTGTGCGAACCTACAACGCCTCTGTCGACTTTCGTGGGAATACAGATATTGCATCGATAGGGACAAGATTCATCAGAAAGCTATAAGTTACAAAGGGAGCCGGTCATAGGCCGGTTACAAAGATCAAATACATCAACCGTCAAGGTGACGGCCTGGGGCACTCGTCCCTGCGCCTAGTGCTGCATCCATAGCAAGCTTGGCCCACATGAGCTCCTCGCAAGCTCTCTTGTAGCACCACTGCAGCCGTCGACGGGACAGCACCAATTGAGGGTTGTTGGCGAATGCCTCCGGCTATCCCTCGCTCTACAAAGCCTTTCACCCCACATGGCCCTTGTCACACGGGAATGCAGGGGTGAATGGGATAGCATTCAGACGCCAATCAACACCTCAAGATCTTCGCAAGCACTCTTCTAGCACCAAGCTATCAAGTCCCCATGATTCCTCCCTGGAGGATGAACCCAGGAGCAAGTCCCCAACATTCTTCAGGCTAGGTGGTTGCTATGCCTATCTTCTAATGACCGCAAGGCTCAGGGCCTTGGCGTATATTTATAGCTCTGTGCTAAACGAAAACATGTGACCCCGGTTGCATTGTTCAGCGCGTGAGCTCTGTGCCACGCAGCAGCTCCTCTCTTCGAGGTCCTCAGTCCGCCCTTATCACCTTTGGCTTCATCCGACCGCGGGAACGCTCTGTGCGTTCACGCGAGCACTGTTCTTGTCATGACTCGTTTGGCAGGCTTATCCTTTGGGCGGCCTGATTGCCCCGAAGCTTGGAGATCCTTCTCTTTTGACCATTGGCTCGACTTTACTAGTCGGCCCAATGCTCGGGGACTACTCCATATGGAGGGCTCCTTGCGTCACCCTCCATATGCCCCATCAGGATGTGTCACTTTTCCCAAGTGGCGCAGCTCCTCGGTGTCCGACTCGGCCACGACTCAGCGCTATGCCACTCACGGCTCCGCCCCGGGTTTGCCCAGGGTCATCCCCGGATGGCCTGCGGTTTTCTTTTTTGAGCACCGCCCACCCTTGCGTCGGCCTGCCGACCAAGATGCTTGAGCCAACCTGGAAGGCTTCGTTTCTTCATCGACAGTCCGACACACGCCTGCACGTTGCTCGGGGACTTGTGGGATATGGGTACCCCTGGGCCCACTACCAACCGGGTAGCCAGTCGGCCTGGTCCCACATCTGACAAGGAGGTGGGCCGATCCTAGGCCGGCCCACGAGAACCCTCGGCTTGATGGACAAGATTGGAGAAGACTTAGCCCGCAAGGCATTCGGTGATATCCTCGGATCCCACCCGGAGATCATGGAGATTATATGGCAACCGACTCAGATTAGTTTCCTAGTCAGAGCCGGATACAATTAGAGATAACCGACTTGTAAACCCTAGGCCATCAGCCTATATAAGGCGGCCTAGGTCGACCCCTTTATTCATTCGATTCCTAGCTACTAGATCCCCCATTGTAACCAAGAGCTCGCCGCTGTTCCCCGGAACTCACCGAGCAGATCAATACAAGACCCTCGAGCATAGGACGTAAGGTATTATACCTCCGGGTAGCCCGAACCTGTATAATCCCTGTGTCCCTGTGTTACCTCGACCTCCCTAGTCCAGCGATCTCCCTTTGCCTACAAATCTACCATCTGGGTACCCCTGGGTGGACTGCCGGTCAATAGATCCGACAACCACCATGCCACCAAGAAGAGTAGCAACAAGACCACCCACCACCACCGAAGACACAACCTCAACCGGCGAAGCCGATGCCCAAGCCATAATTCCACCAAGCACCTTACCACCCATAACCAAAGCTGTCACTGAAGAACCGAAAGTCGATGAAGACATACTCACCACCGAAGACAAGCTGCGCAGGGTGGAAGAAAGGCTCCGCTTTCGCCGTCTAGAGCAGCAGAGAGAGCTCGAGGCTGACCAGCTTGAGCTACAACAGCAAATGCAAGAAGAAGAAGAACAACAACAACACCAGCTGCTGCAGGTCATGAAGCAGTTGGAAGAGCTGAGACAAGAGAAGCAAAGAAGATTGAACTCCACAAGTTTCAGAGCTGCGAAGCTCCGAGAAGAACTCGAGAAAGCTAAGAAACAAGTTGCTGAGCTCCAAGCAGGACTCAATGAGCCAATTGCCTTCGCCAATGCTGGAGCAAATCGTGTTTCCACATCGGAAACTGGCTTCCAAATGCTGCACACTCGTCCCATTGATCATACTTGCTCTCTATCAGAAAGTCTACAATTGGCAAGATGACCGCCTTCGTACAAGCCCATCACTCTACCAAGGTACAATGGCCTCACCGACCCCAAGCAATTTCTCATGAGCTATGAGGCTGCAATAGCTTCGGCGGGGGAGATGATGTAGTGCTGGCAAAGTCTTTCATCATTGTCTGCGATGGCACCGCAATGAACTGGTACACCAAGCTTCTAGGGTTATCTATCAGCAACTAGCATGATCTGAAAAGAGAGCTGATCAAGAATTTCAGCATAATGGGAGACCAAGCACTCTCATACGCAGAGCTAACTCTACATCAACAACCGAAGGAATCTCTGGAAGATTACTTTTGCAGGTTTGTGGGTCTGAGATCTCAAGCTCCTCATATTCCTAATGAAGCCGCCAAGTTTGCGGCTATTCGGGGGCTTCGGCCTGGCCCATTCGTGCAGCATATTGCAAGGGAAATACCAGCAACCCTTGGAGACCTGTATGAGGAGTTCAAAAAATATCGTCGATCCAACAATGACAACCGAAGGCGAATTGCCAAAGAAGCTGTCATGAAAAGCCAGTATGATTCCCAAAACAAGTAGCACCACTACAACCAAAACCACTACCATAATTACCCATCTTAAACCATCGTGAGCATGGAGAGTCCACCTTCATTCCAAGAGAACAAACCCACCTACCCAGAAAGCCAATACCAGAACCAAAGAAATGAGCCCACCCAAAGGGGTGGAAGAACCGGCAGAGGCCGAGGAAGAGGAAGGGGTCCACCTTCGGGACCAGAGCTGTTTTGCCAATATCATGGCAAAAATCACACCCATGGCACAGAGCAGTGCTGGGACATCAAGAAAACCATCGAGAAACTCAAGGCAGAGAAAATCTAAGCTGCCCAAGCGAAGCCACCTTCGGCTTCGCACTCCAATATCCAAACCACACATACCCAAACACAAACCCAGGCTATTCAGCCATATTGCCCAGTTTATCCCTCCTTAAACTCAAACTTTGTGCATCCCACAACTATGATGGCGACTCAATTTTCGCCTTCGCCGCAAACATTCCAACATTACTACCCACAAACTATGTACCCACACCTGTACCCTCCAAACACTCAGCCTATCCCAAACAAAGACATCAAAGTGGAGGAATTACCACCTCCACCACCACAAAAAACCGCAAGACCAAAACACACCTACACTTCTGCCCAGTTATGGTCTCATTATGCCAATAACTGGAGGATCCTCACTTGCCTTCGAAATGAAGAAGCAAAGGAAGAGTTACTTTCGGCAAGTAAACAACATCTCAGTGGATGGCCCATACAAGAAATCAGAATGGTCTCACATGCCAATTACCTTCACCGAAAAAGACTTGAAGCTCCATAATTTCTCACACAATGACACAATGTCAATCGAAGCCAATATTGCTGGCTGGACGATTGGGAAAGTACAAGTGGACACAGGGCAGCTCCGTAGATATCATCTTGGCAAAAACTCTCAGATCGATGACCAACATCAACCCAGATAACCTCGAGCCATCAGATACACCACTGGTTGGCTTCGGTGGGAAGCGCACTGCAACATTGGGGAAAATCACATTGCCAGTATCCTTTGGCAGCACATTAAATGCAAGAACTCAGTACATCACCTTCGACGTCGTTGACATGTTCTTCGACTATAATGTTATCTTCGGCAGAGGAGTCATAAATGCCTTCGACATCATCATAAGGCAAGCTTTCTTATGCATGAAAATGCCAGCTCTCAAAGGGATCATCACCATTTTCGGTGACCAAACAGAGGCAAGAAAAATTGAGTATGCCAGCACCCTAGGCCAGTGAAAAGTACATGTGCTCGAAGAAAGAGAACCTATCTACCCAGAGGAGAAGCCGATTGCTGAGAAAGACAGCAAAAGTATGCAAGGTGCAATAGAAACAAAACAAGTGCAATTGCAGCCTGATGTCTTCGACAGGAAAGTCATCATTGGCTCAGATCTTGAACCAGATGAAGAAGAAAGACTCATCGAGTTCTTGAGAAACAACAAAGATATCTTTGCATGGTCAAGCAAAGATTTGCCAGGCGTTGATAGAAGCATAATTGAGCACAAACTTGCAATTAGCCCTGAGATGAGGCCGGAGAAGCAGAAACTGAAAAAAATTCTCGAAGAAAAAGTGAGCACAGTCAAAGCCGAGGTGCAAAGATTGTTGGATGCAAATGTTATACGCGAAGTAATAAACTCCAAGTGGTTAGCTAACACTGTGCCAGTGAAAAAGAAAAATGGCAAATAGAGGATGTGTATTGACTTCACCGACCTCAACAAGGCATGTCCAAAAGATGACTTCCCTCTCCCAAATATTGGCAAAATCATTGATCAGGCTGCTGCAAGTGAGATGATATCTCTCCTTTATAGTACATCGCAGCTTCGCAATCAGTCAATAGTGCTGCACTTATTGCGGAGAAGCTGATAGAGGGCAGAAGTGTACAGCAGCCAGTGTACTATGTCTCTGAGGCACTAGCCGGAACGAAGCTATTTTACACTGAGATCGAGAAAATACGCCGTGGTGATGGCATCTAGAAAGCTAAGGCATTATTTCGAGGGGCACAACATCAAAGTGCTCACAGATCAACCACTAAAAGAGCTACTGAGTAACAAAGAAGCTTTGGTAAGAATACGCAAATGGGCCACAGAGCTGTCAGAATATGTGGTGGATTTCGAGCGAAGAATAGCATTCAAATCACAAGTCTTGGCTGATTTCATAGCAGAATGGACATCACCTTCGGCAAAAAATCTGACCAGAGAGGAAAGCTAGCTAATACACTATGATGGTGCTTGGGGGGACAAAGGGGCTGGCATCGCAGCAATAGTGCAATCGCCTTCGGGCATGAAAATGAGATACGCAGCAAATCTGGAGTTCTGCCGACACAACGACAGAAGCACAAATAATGTTGCTGAATACGAAGCTGTGTTATTGGTGCTCAGAAAAGTGAAGGCATTGGGTGCTCAATGTTTCATTGTTAAAACTGACTCGAAGGTGGTAGCAGATCACATTGAAAAAGAGTGTTGCAAAGCAACCCGAGCTTATCAAATATCTAAGTACAGTTCGAGCAATGGAGAAAAATTCAGAGGCTTCACAGTCGAATTCATTCCGAGGGCAAAAAATGAAGAAGCAGATGCATTGGCCAAGGCAGCTACAATGGGGACAAGTTGCCACCTGATGTCTTCTTCCAGACATTAACAACGCCTTCGATCAAAGAACTTGATGAGCAGCCACAAATGATCAATGCAATAAACTCAAAAGACTGGCAGTCACCCATAATGGCATATCTCAGAGGATATTATGAACCAATTGATGAAGAAGATCTCAAGAGCATGCAACAGAGAGCAAGGTCATATCAAATCATTGATAACATTTTGTACAAGAAGGGAGTCGTGGCTCCTTGGCTTCACTGCGTATCAATAGGCGAAGGCAAAGAGCTAATACAAGATATACACAGTGGCTTATGCAGAGCTCACTTTGGAGCGAGAGCAATTGTAGGGAAGGCTATGAGGCAAGGATTCTATTGGCCTTCAATCATCAATGATGCAACAAACACAGTTAAGACTTGTGACAAATGTCAAAAATGTGCAGCAACCAAAAAATCGCCTTCGGAGCTATCACAGCTGATAACTCCAACCTGGCCACTGCAGAGATGGGGCATAGATCTGGTGGGTCCACTTCCCACAGCTGAAGGAAATCTGAAATATGCAATAGTTGTAGTGGAATATTTCACCAAGTGGATTGAGGCAAGGCCATTCGCAAATATCACAGCGAAGATAGTCATCAAATTCTTTTGGCAGCAAATCGTATGCAGATTTGGAGTCCCAAGGAAAATCACAGTAGATAATGGCAAGCAGTTTGACTGTGATGAATTCAGGAAGTACTGCATGTCCATCGGGACGAAGGCAAGATTCGCATCAGTATACCACCCGCAGACCAATGGCGCAGTTGAAAGAGCAAATGGCATCATGTTCACCACCATCAGAAAATGCCTCACAAATTGTAAGAAAAAAGGCAAATGGGTACAAGAAATACCGAAGGTAATCTGGGCTCATAACACATCTACATCAAGAGCAACTCAATTCACACCCTTCAAGCTACTATATCGCGAAGAAGCAGTGTGTCCCGAGGAGATTCTTCACAAAGGGCTGCGCATTCAGCAAGAAGCGCCCAAAGATAGCAAAGCTATAGACAAAGATCTCACAGAGATTTACAGGCTGCAAGCAGCCAAAAACATCTCCAAGTACCAAGAAGAAACAAGAAAATGGTGTGACAAGAAAGTGGTAAGGAAAGACATAAAGATAGGCGACTGGGTACTAAGGAAGAACCCAAGTACGCCTTCGGGAAAATTGCAAAACAAATGGGAAGGCCCATTCTTAGTCATCAAGAGTAACAGACTAGGATCATTTCACCTGGGGGGTGAAGAAGGCAATGAGCTGCCGTATTCATGGAATACCGATAGCTTGCGAAGGTACTACCTGTGAAAACGATGTAATAATTGGCTTCGTAATCTATAAATGGAGTCAATTAGTAAAGTAGATTTTTATTTTTTTCTTTCAAAAAGCTCGTACTCTTTTCCTCACAGGGGAACCATTAACAAGGGATGAGGTTTTTAATGAGGCGGTGCTAACTGTAACTCGTGTGAAATATATGAACGAGCTATTCCACAAAAGAAAGTCGCATCGAAAGCGATTGGCTTCGACCAAATCGCCGGTATTCGATAAACCAAATAGAACTGAATTGACCCCACCAAAGGCAAGGCCAATTCAGATCTAAAATGCTTACTCTAAGGAGTAAAAGGGGCTTTGGTTCAGATTGCTTTTAATATGCAAAAAAATGCTTACTCTAAGGAGTAAAAGGGGCTTCGGCTCAGACCATTCTCTATATACAAAAAACGCTTACTCTAAAGAGTAAAAAGGGCCTCGACTCAGACTATTGGCCACCAAATGGAGCATTAGCTCCAATAAGTAGTAAAGGCATTGGCTCAATGAATATTATCCCAACTACAAAAACCCTACCAGCAAAAAGCGGAAGGCTTTTGATCAAATTCAACCGTTGTCAAAGCGTTCGCTAACTGAGCACTTGAATGAAAAGCATAAACTCGCTTTGGGGGGAGGAGGCGTTTCTCTCAAAAGTGAAGGCAAACCGAGTTCAATCTCTTTCGTTCAAACACAAATTACATACTCATCTAAATGAGCAGCTTCGCAAAAGTCATGAAGATATTTCGTATTCGCATGAATAAACATAAACTCGCTTTGGGAGGAGGAGGCGTTTCTCTCAAAAGTGAAGGCAAAATGAGTTTATATTTATTCATCCTCAAGCATAATTACAACGCATGTTTCTATAATTTACATTGACCATTCACAGCTAAACAGAAATCAAAACATTTCAGATACATAACCATAGAACTCCTCGCCAGAAGATCTAAAATGAGGAGCATTGTAAACACACGCAAAATCCTTGGCATCAGGACCAACATCCAATGGCTCCATCTTTGGAATGCCCAGGGAAACAGCTTCGACATTTCTTTTCGCAGCGAGCTCAACTCGATCTGAGCCATGAGCAATAAGCGCAGTGAAAAAATCGAAAACGTCGAACTCATTACGACGATAAAACTCGTGACAAAGTCCAAAAAGTCGCTATGACTAGAGTTTGGATAGCGCCGTTGATATTCCTTCCAGGAGAAGCCGGAAATACAAAGTGGCCCATCACGCATGGCCAATGGAGGAAGTTCAAGCACTTCATCATCCTGAATATACACAAATGTGCAAGTTCAAAGATTTGCCCACATAGCAAGTCCTAACTCTAAAGTAAAATCTAAAGGTCCCTAGACCTGAGGATCAATTTCGGAAGCTCCTTGGTTACTTTGCCCTTGAGAAGAAGAAGCAGCACCAGCTTCGGTAGAAGTCCGCGTGGTTGCTTCGGAAGCAGCTTCCCTACTAGCAGCTTCGGCACCAGCCTTCTCCTGTGCGCTCGCCTCTTTCAACTGAAAGCACAAAGTTAATAAATAGAATAGCATAAGTCAACTAATCGAAGACAAAGCAAAACAATAAAGGAAACTTGGAATACCTTAGCAAGTCGATCCAAAGAAATTTTCTAAGTCGTTGCTCGACCGCTGACGACCTAGAAATTCTTGCAAAACAATGCCTTCGCGACCATGATGTCTGACGAAAATTCACTCTTATCCATAGGGTCCTTCGCATCCGGATAAGGATATCCTTTCCGAAGCAAAGCCTTGTAGTGCTCACAGCCATTGTCTGACAGTATCTTCAGCAGGTTGCATGAACAGACAGAAACTATGAAAGCACCAACAGACTGGATAACATCGAGAAGCGAAGCAAATTCGTTCTCGATCCAGCCAAACAGCTTCTCAAGGGTAGGCTCCTTCTCAAGAAAAGCAAGGGGTCCGCACCAAAGTGAAGCAAAGCCTCCTTGTACAAGCTGTAAAGCTTGAGCCCATGATCCCATGCAGAATTAATCGAATTTTCATGCTCTTTGCGAAGAGATTCAAGTTCAAGAGTAATTTTCTCATTCTGCGCATGAAGCTCATTAGTTGCTCGATCGAGCGTTGTCTTCATCTCCTTCAGGGTATCAATCTCACCCTTCAAACCATAAATGGTAACAGAGTCAGTAGCAACCCTCTGACACAGACCTTCAAGAACATCGTCCTTGTCGGCAATCTGGGCAACAAACTGCTTCTTCTCGAGAGCCATGGCTTCGATAATTTTATCGCGATCAGCAAGCTGGACTTCCAATGAAGAAATTTTCTTTTCAACGGCTTTAGCTTCGCTGGCAATAGATTCTTGATTCCGGCGACACTGTGCTTTCTCATCTTCCAGTTCCCGATTGAGCCGATCAATATCGGCCTGAATGGTCAAAAGTTCAGCCTTCTCCCTCCGAAGCCTAATCAAATCCTCACGTTCTGAAGGAACAAGGTCAAGATGGGGAGGAAGGCGATCAATCATATCTTGCATGGCAATAGTAGCCTACAAAACAAAAGAAGCTCAGCAAAGGAAAACACTCACAAAACACCAAGTCAATCAAAAGTTAACATGACGAAACCTTAAGGCTCGAGAATAGCACACTACAACCAAGAGCATCATAGTCGTGCCCTTTAACAACCCTCTCATAAGCTGCGAAGAAGGAAAAAATGTCAAGAGCAGCGAGAAAAGTGCATACCAAACAAAAATTTAGAAAATGTTACCTTTGCATTTTTCAGCCATCTCATCATGAGATGGCACATATGAAGATTCACCTTCGAACCTGCCACGGCGACTGGCTTCGCCACCTGGTTCACAAACCTCAACATCATCATCCATCCCCATGTCCCCATCACTCGAACCAGAAGAACTACCATCAGTGCCAGATTCGCCAGAAGAAGAAAGAGGAACCCGTATCGTATAGACAGGGTTATCAAGATTACCATCAAGACCTGATGTGCCAGAGGCGCCAACAACTTCCTTCGCTCCTCCAACAACAACGCCTTCGGCCGTCTTAGCTAGAACATTGAGCGGATCCTCAGTTTGAGTTGCCGAAGGCGTAGAGGAGGGCAGAATGACAGTAGTGTTGGGAAATAGCCGAAGCCAATAAACCAGACAACAGCCAAGACAGAGAACAGAGACAAGCAACAGTAAATTACTTATCAACAGTGTTCTCGGGAATCAGCCCTTTACACGTTGGTGGGAGGCCCCCTTTTATAGGGAGGTCAAGAGGCACTTTTTACATTCCCCTTCTACCCCTGGAAATCAGGCATCATCCTCTAGACCATACAACATGTGATTCCTGGGGGCATAAGAGTACATCTAAATGTCTCAATGTGAATGTGTAGACCAGCAACTCCGTCTTTGACTCGGTTTAGACTTGGTCCACGCTGCCTTCACTGTGCCTCCCCTGACCTTTGTTGCCTTCACCGTGTCTGGACTCCCTTGGCCGAAACAGCGTCTTCTCCTGCTCAAAGGAGAAAAGCTCCACGAGACATCATCCAAATCTGTCTTGGGCCTGTATAAAAAGATGAACCAAAGTATAAAGTAAAATATGAGAATTGCCTTGGCACCATCGCAAAATGGTCCGTGTAGCGAAGGCAGTCCGAGACTTCATAGTGCCTTCGTATCGCTATTAGGTGTTTATTTAGTGCCATGCGCTACAACCGCCCTTTAGTGCCAATCTCCTAGCGAAGGAGAGAGAAACCAAATTCAAGTGGGTGATGCTCACAGATTGCCTTCGCACGTAAGTAAGGTAGATTCTCGTTTATCATGGGCGAAGACGATTTCTTTCCAGTGACATGTAGCGAAGGCAAATTCTAGGAACCAGAAACGAGGTAGTCGGGTGAAGGCGTTTCCCTGACAGGCCAATCCCCCAACAGTAGCCCCTCGCGGACGAGGGCTTTCTCCAACAGGCCGATGTCCTCGAATGTTCAGGATTGCCTTCGCCTGTTCCAGAGAAACGCCTCCTCCTGTTGGAGTAAGTCCCGAGTCGATATGTTCGCTCTGAAAATGGCTTCGCATTCTTTACTTTTAATTTTACCGTACTCTGTTTTTGTTTTTATTTATATTATTTTTCAGGCCTTTTCGAATTCCGAGCCACGGTAACGGTCAGTTTTTTACTGCCCTATAAATAGGACCGAAGGGGTCCCCCCTTTTACGCTTCTTCGCTTTCGCTTTCAATCGCTTTCAGCTGCGATAGCTTCTTCGCACATACAGGTCGCGAGCTGTCATTTTCCTTCGCGTTCGTGCTGTCTTCTCTTCCGATATCCGCTTTTGTACAAGTAAGGTTCTGTCTTCTTATTTTAACACTTATTCCTGCTAGTTTTCTTCGCTTAGGTAATGACAATTTTTATCATTCCTGCAGCGGCGCGTACCAAACAAACTGCAGTTCTTATTGATATGGCTGGCGAAGGCAGCCCCGACGCCCAACGAGCGGAAGCTTCTCCTCGTCGTGGGTTGGATGATGCTGAGGCTGTTGAGCTTGCACATCAGATAGAAGAAGAGACCCCGGCTGTTGAGGAAGCTTCTAACGATGATCACAGCGGGGACGAAGAAGGTGGCGAAGAAGAAAATCTTGATGATGTGGAGGTCGACGTGGAAGATCTTGTAGATCCCAGCAAGAGGGAGAAGACACTTGTGTTTGGCAAATCCAAGGTCGGGCGAAATGATATTAAATTTTATGAAGAAAAAGGATATTTCCCTGAGGGTTGGGGTCGTTCTCCTGGTACTGAAACTACCCCTAGCCCTCGCGAAGACGAAGCTGTAGTCTTCACGGATTTCTTCATTGCTGGCCTTAAGATGCCGATTGATAATATAATTGCGAAGATGATTGCACCTTATGGCCTGCAACTGCATCATCTAACACCCAATGCTATCAGCCATCTCCTTCGCTTCTTTTGGTCGGTAAAAACGCATGACTCGGCGGTTACCGTTGATGGCTTCCTTCGGCTATATGAGGGGCATAATCAGAGTAAATCATCTAAGGTTGAAGGCAAGCTGTTCACTCCAGATTTTGGATGTGTGACATTTACTAGGCGGCGCCGGGGGTCTCATTTTGCGAAGGTGGAAACTACCTTCGCTCAGAGGAACAAATGGACGAAAGACTGGCAGAAATACTGGTTTTATGTGAGGGTAGCCTTCGGAGGAAACTGTTCTGGATGATGGTACGAGATCAATTTCCTATCCTCTCCACAGCCAGATCGATTGGCTCAAGTTTGTTTCCTGTCCAACTTTTGACGCGGAAAGCACTGGTTTCACTGAATGTTGGAAGGCATTTCGAGCGGCTTCGCATACATTCTGCAGCCGTGATCTTATTGAAGAAGGAGTTGCAGCCGATCTGGCTGCTGGGGTCTATTTCTTGTCCGCCGACTGGGAGCCTTACAAAGTTGAGTGGAAGCCCTTTGGTGAACGTACTAAGGTTGCTTTTCCTCACTTTGGAGCGAAGTTGCCCGAAGGTATGTCAGCGACGGAATTCGTTGCCATAGTGGAGCGACGGGCTGCAGATATTCTTGGTCCATATACCTCAAAGGATCATCGCATTAACGAAGACAATTATGTTCATATTAGACTCAATAGAGTTTTTGAGGAATTGAAGATTTCTTATGGTGCTCGAGAGGTTCCCGTCCCTGCTAGGGAGAAGAAGAAGGAGAAAAAAGAGAAGGAGAAGAAGGGAAAGGTTAAGGCGAAAGAGCGGAATGAAGATGAATCTGCTTCTTCGCGCCCACGAGGTGGTGGTCGGTCTGGTCGCGGAGGCCGGGGCAGAAAAACTATTGCGAAGACAACTTCCTCCTCCGTGCCAGCCATGCGTGGCAGTAGCAGCTCTCATGAGTCTGCTGAGAAACGTCGTCGACAAGACACATCGATTGCTGCCGTTCCTGTGTTTGTTGTCGCTCCGGCTACCCGGGTCACCTCTTCGTCTTCGCGAAGTGGTCTTCCACCTCGTCCTCCTCGCCAGCCCCAGCGGCTTCGGCTCCCGTGCAGCGGCCGGCTTCGCCAGTCACCTGGTTTATGAGCTCAGCTCCCCGGAGCGGAGATGATATTTTCTTAGGTGAGGTTGCTCTCTTTGGGAATTATTTTCAAGGCACCAGTCTTCCTTTGCTAGGAGACTACTTGGCGCGGAATCCCGTGTTTGATGTCAATATTACTTGTGAAGGCGTTGATGAAGCAGCCGAAGAAGTACGGGTTCTGAATCCATTTGATGATGGCATTGATATTAGCATGTTTGAGGAGACTCCTGCTCGGGATGCTCCCATTATGGAGAATGTGCCAGAGGAGGTTCATGTCGAGGTTGGCTTTGAAGAGCCCAGAGCCGAAGCTCCAGTTAACATTTTGATGGTTAGCCCTCCGTCGTCGACTTTGGCTTCCTCCCCTCCTGTTCAGGATTCTTTGGAGGTTCTGGCCCATGCTGCCGGGACAATTGATGTTGATGCCCAGGCTAAGGGAAAGGAGGTTGCCGAAGCTGCTGAGAGGGCTGCCGCTTCTCAGTCTTCTATGGATGTTGATATGGGTGGAAGTATTCCTTTTCCCGAAGGTACTCATGTTGTTTCTTCGCTTTTTCCTTTAGCGACGTTGCTTGCTCTTCTGTTTAATGCTAATGCGATTGAGACCCGTTTATTAGGTGGCGAGGGAGATGGGCCATCTCGCGTGCGCGAAGGTGGGCCTCTTCGAGACTTTGATTTGGAAGGTGTTTTTTGTTTGGGATTATAGCTGGTTTTTTCCTTTGGCTATTTTGCGAAGATAACAGTGTTATCATTATTTTTTCCTTGCAGAATATCAACGACTTGTCCAGACACTTGATCCTAAAAGCACATGTTCCACTATTTTGGCTTCGGGAATGAAGGTATGTTCTCATTGCCTTCGTCTTGTGATCTTGTTTTTGACCTTAACTTCGTTTCGTTTATTTGGTAATGCTGAACTGTTTTCTACCATAAGTTGTTGTAGCTATCAATGAGTTGGCCGCTCAGGTTCCAAACCTCAACTTAGTTGCTGCTGAACGGGCAGAGCTAGAGAAGTTGTGAAGGGAAAAAGCAGAGCTTCTCCAGATTCAGGCAACTATTGATAGAATTAAGCAGGATCTTGAAAATGAAAAGGCTCTGTTTCGCCAAGACCGAGTATCTATTATCGCTGAGAATGATTCTATGAAGGACAAAGTCGCAGTTTTGGAGGCTAAAGCTGGCGAAGCCGATTCCCTTAAGGAAAAGGTTGCTGCCTTGGAGGCTAAAATTGTTGATAAGGATGACACCTTGGAGGGCCTTCGTAAGAAAATTGTTGAGGACACTGATTTGATTTCTGTTCTAAAGGGTGAAGTGAATACATTGAACACAGCCAAAGAGAAGCTTTCAGGCGATGTTGAAACATATCCATCTCGCAGTGAAAACTTTGAGCGTGAGGTCTTGTCACTTCGCACATCAAACCTTAACCTTTGCAAGGAGAATGAAAGCGTGGTTGATGTCACCTGGGAGTGAGGCTTAAAGTTGTATCGCTTATACAAGGAAGCCTTACGACAGTTTGGTGCGGAGCCTGCTGCCTTCCCCAATAAAGAGTATAGCTTGGACAAGCTCTTTAATTGGATTGACAATGAATTTGCTTCGCTTCCAAGTGTCGTGGAAACTCTCACTGACTTCGCTGTCAATCTTTGTTCATGTAACCTGCTGAAGATTCTCTCAGATAATGGCTACGATCATTATAAGGCTTTGGTTCGAAAAGGTTATCCTTATCCTGCTCCCAGAGATCCTGCCGATGCTGATTATTTTCCACAGCAACTGCTACTTGCGAAGGCGCTTTTCTTGAGATATTTTTGGGTTGCCAGTGGCCGTCAAGCAACTCAGAATCTTGTCCGCGACTGGCTTGCGAAGGTATTTTTTATAGCATTCGTTATCATTTTTGATTTATTTTCGTTTTTGATTTGGAATTGTTTTGTTTGATAGCTTTTGTATTCTCAGTCAAAGGAACTGAAAAAGCAAAAAGCTGAAGACGAAGCCGCCGCAAGGGAAGCTACTGCCAAGGAAGCTGCCGAAGCCGGTGTCGGAACAAGTTCTGCCGCGACTGGTGCTGCTTCTGGCGAAGCCGGTGCTTCTTCTTCACAAGGGCAGGGTGATCGAGGGGCCCCTGGAGTTGAGACACAGGTCTAAGGACCTTTTGAATTGTAGCACAAAGGATTTTATTGAGCGGGCAGTTCTTTTGAACTTGTACATTTGTGTATATTCAGGGCGATGAAATGCTTGCACTCACTCCACTGGCTATGCGTGACAGGCCACTTTGTATTTCTGGCTTCGCATGGAAGGAGTTTCAACGTCTTTATCCGAACTCGAGCCATCACGATTTTCTGGAGTATTGTCACGAGTTTTATCGTGACACCGAGTTCAGTGTTTTTGATTTTTTTCACAGCATTTATTGCTCACGGCTCTGACCGAGTTGAGCTTGCTGCGAAGAGAAATGCCGAAGCTATTTCCCTGGGTGTTCCGAAGGAGGAGCCATTAGAAAGTCCTGATGTCAAGGACTTTGCTTGCGTTTACAACGCTCCTCGTTTTAGGAGATCTGGCGAGCAATTTTTTGGATATGTGTTTGAAATGTTTTGAGAATGCATGATGTAACTATATGAAACTCGTGATGTAATAATGTCTTCGCATGAACAAATATAAACTCGTTTAGTTTGTTTTTGAGAGAAAACGCCTCCTCCCCCCGAAGCGAGGTTGTGTTTATTATTGCGAAGGTGAGTATGTTTATGATGAGAAAACCTTTCGCATGTATGACGAATAAAAAATATCAAACTCGGTTTGCCTTCGTTTTTGAGAGAAACGCCTCCTCCCCCCGAAGCGAGTTTGTGTTTTTTGTTCGAGGTGCTTAAATGGCAATCTGTGATGTTTGGACGGGGAATTGTCTCCGGGTGTGATTTTTGGAGTTCATGCTCCTATCGGCGTTTTTGTTTTTGAAGAGTAGTTTGAACCGAAGCCCCTTTTACTCTTTCTAAGGTGACTATTTTTTGTAAATGAAATCAATCTTTGAGCCGAAGCCCCTTTTACTCCTTAGAGCAAGCATTTTCCGTTTATGAAGACAATATCGAGCCGAAGCCCCTTTTACTCCTTAGAGCAAGCATTTTAGATCTGAATTGGTCTTACCCTTGGTAGGATTAATTTAGTTCTATTGGGATTATCGAATACTAGCGACTTGGTCAAAGCCAATCGCTTTCGATGCAACTTTTTTGGGGAATATCTCGTTTATATATTGCACACGAGTTACAGTTAGCACCGCCTCGTTAAAAACCTCACCCCTTTGATAAGGGTTCCCCTGTGAGGAAAAGAGTATGGGCTTTTTGAAAAAAGGAAATATCTACTCTACTAATTGACTTCGTTTATAGAATACGAAGCCAATTATTACATTATGTTCACAGGTAATACATTCGCAGGATGTCCGCATTCCATGAATGCGGCAGCTCATTGCCTTCTCCGTCTCCCAGGTGAAATGATCCTGGTCTGTTACTCTTGACGACTAGGAAAGGACCTTCCCATTTGTTCTGCAACTTTCCCGAAGGCATGTTCGGATTCTTCCTTAGCACCCAATCGCCTATCTTTATGTCTTTTCTTACTACTTTCTTGTCTCGCCATTTCCTGGTTTCTTCCTGGTACTTGGAAATGTTCTTCGCTGCTTGCAGCCTATATATTTCTGTGAGGTCTTTGTCTATGGCTTCACTGTCTTCGGGTGCTTTCTGTTGAGTGCGAAGCCCCTGATGGAGAATCTCTTCCGGGCACACTGCTTCTTCGCCGTAAAGCAGTTTGAATGGAGTGAACTGAGTTGCTCTTGAGGTAGATGTGTTGTGAGCCCAGATTAGCTTCGGCATTTCTTCTACCCATTTGCCTTTTTTCTTGCAATTTGCAAGGCATTTTCTGATGGCAGTGAAGATGATGCCATTAGCTCTTTCTACTGCGCCGTTGGACTGGGGGTGGTATACTGACGCAAATCTTGCCTTCGTTCCAATGGACATGCAGTACTGCCTGAACTCGTCACAGTCGAACTGTTTCCCATTATCCACTGTAATTTCCCTTGGGACTCCAAATCTGTATACGATTTGCTGCCAGAAGAATTTGATAACTGTCTTCGCAGTGATATTTGCTAGTGGCCTTGCCTCGATCCACTTGATGAAATATTCCACTGCAACTATTGCATATTTGAGGTTTCCTTGAGCCGTGGGAAGAGGACCCACCAAATCGATGCCCCATCTCTGCAAGGTCCAGGTTGGAGTTATGAGTTGTGACGGCTCCGAAGGTGATTTTCTGGTTGCCGCACATTTTTGACATTTGTCGCAAGTTTTGACTGTATTTGTTGCATCACTGATGATTGAAGGCCAATAAAACCCCTGTCTCATTGCCTTCCCAACAATTGCCCTCGCTCCAAAGTGAGCTCCGCATAGACCACTGTGTATCTCTTGAATTATCTCTCTGCCTTCGCTTGTGGAAAAGCAGCGAAGCCAAGGAGCTACGACTCCTTTTTTGTACAAGGTGTTGTCGATGATTTGATATGCTCTTGCTCTCTGTTGCATGGTTTTTAGGTCGTCTTCGTCAATTGGTTCATAGTATCCCCTAAGATATGCCATTATGGAAGACCGCCAATCTTCTGAATTTATTGCATTGATAAAGTGTGGTTGCTCATCGAGTTCTTTGATCGAAGGCACTGTCAGTGTCTGGAAGAAGACATCGGGTGGCAACTTGTCCCCCTTTGCTGCTGCCTTGGCCAGTGCATCAGCTTCTTCGTTTTTTGCCATTGGAATGTATTCTATTGTGAAGCCTTTGAACTTTTTCTCCATTGATCGGACTGTATTTAGGTATTTGATCAGCTCGGGTTGCTTTGCAATGCTTTCTTTTTCAATGTGGTCTGCTACCACCTTCGAGTCAGTTTTTACAACGAAGCGCTGAGCCCCTAGCGCCTTCGCCTTTCTGAGCCCCAGTAAGACGGCTTCATATTCAGCAATATTGTTCGTACTTGTGTCGCTATTTTTGCAGAACTCTAGGTTCGCTGCATATCTCATCTTAACGCCCGAAGGCGATTGCACAATCGCTGCGATGCCAGCTCCTTTGTCCCCCAAGCACCGTCACTGTGTACTAGCCAGCTTTCTTCTCTGGTCAGAGTTTGTGCCGAAGGCGATGTCCACTCGACTATGAAATCAGCCAAGACTTGCGATTTGACTGCTGTTCTTCGCTCGAAGTTGACCACATATTCAGATAGCTCTGCAGCCCATTTGCGTATTCTTACCGAGGCTTCTTTGTTGCTCAATAACTCTTTTAAGGGTTGATCTGTAAGTACTTTGATGGTGTGCCCTTCAAAATAATGCCTTAGCTTTCTGGATGCCATTACCACGACATAGATCATTTTCTCAATTTCAGTGTAGAACAGCTTCGACCCTGCTAGTGCCTCAGAAACATAATATACCGGCTGCTGTATGTTTCTGCCTTCAACCAGCTTCTCCACAACGAGTGCCGCACTGACAGCTGATTGTGTAACTGCAATGTATAAAAGTAAAGGTGCCTTCGGGTCGGGTGTTGTCAGCTTCGTGAGCTGCATCAGATATTGTCTAAGTTCATAGAATGCCTTCGACTGCTCTTCTCCCCATTCAAACTTTGATGCATTTCTGAGAGTTGCAAAGAAGGGTAAAATGCGCTCAGCTGCCTTTGCGATAAATCTGTTTAGTGCTACGATTCTGCCAGAGAGTTTCTGTACATCTCTAATGCATTTGGGCTCTTCCATGTTGAGTATTGCATTGATCTTATCAGGGTTGGCTTCGATCTCATTTGCTGAAACAAGACAGCCGAGTATTTTCCCCTTGGTTACTCCGAAGACACATTTCTCTGGGTTAAGTTTGAGTCCAGCCTGTCTCATTCTTGCGAAGGCAACTGCCAGATCTGAAATGTGATCTTGCCTTTTCACACTCTTGACCAAGATGTCATCAACATATGCCAGAATAGTTTTGAAGAGTTCCTCTTTGAATACAGTGCTTGACATGCGACAGAAGGTGGTACCAGCATTGCGAAGCCCCTCGGGCATTCTGATGAAGCAGAAGGTGCCGACTGGAGTGATGAAGCTGGTTTTCTCTTCATCCTCTTTCTTCATCCATATCTGATGATAACCGAAAAACAATCTAGCAGAGACATCATCTCACTTGCAGCAGCTTGATCAATGATTTTATCAATTCTTGGAAGAGGAAAATCATCCTTGGGACATGCCTTGTTGAGATCGGTAAAATCGATACACATTCTCCACTTGCCATTTTTCTTTTTCACAGGCACAGTGTTTGCTAACCACTTGGGATATTGAACTTCGCGTATAACTTTTGCGTCGAGCAGCCTTTGCACCTCAGCCTTGACTGCGCTCACTTTTTCTTCAGACATTTTCCTCAGTTTTTGCTTCTTCGGCCTCGTATCAGAACTAATTGCGAGTTTGTGTTCTATTATGCTCCTGTCAACTCCTGGCAGATCTTTGCTTGACCAGGCGAAGACATCTTTATTGTTTCTCAAGAACTCGATGAGTCTTTCTTCTTCGTCTAGCTCAAGATCTGAGCCGATTATAACTTTTCTATCGAAGACATCAGGTTGCAGTTGCACTTCTTTTGTTTCTGCAGCGCCTTGCATACCGTGGCTGCTTTTGTCAGCAATTGGCTTCTCCTCTGGGTAGATGGGATCACTTTCTTTGAGGACATGAACCTTTCGCTGGCCTGGGGTGTTGGCATACTCAATTCTTCTTGCCTCTGTTTGGTCACAATAAACGGTGATGACCCCTTGGGGGCTGGCATTTTCATGCATAAGAAAGCTTGTCTTATGATGATGTCGAAGGCATTTATCACTCCCCTGCCGAAGATAACATTGTAGTCGAAGAACATGTCAACGACGTCGAAGGTAATGAACTCTGTTCTTGCATTTGATGTGTCGCCAAAGGATACTGGCAATGTGATTTTCCCCAATGTTGCGGTGCGCTTCCCCCCGAAGCCAACCAAAGGTGTGTCAGATGGCTCCAAGTTATCTGGGTTGATGTTGGTCATCGATCTGAGAGTTTTTGCCAAGATGATATCCGTTGAGCTGCCCGTATCCACCAGCACTTTCCCAATTCTCTAGCCGGCAATATTGGCTTCGATAGACATTGCGTCATTGTGTGGGAAGTTATGGAGTTTGAGATCTTCTTTGGTGAAGGTAATTGGCATGTGAGACCATTCCGATTTCTTGTATGGACCGTCAACTGAAATGTTGTTGACCTGGCGAAAGTAACTCTTTCTCTGCTTCTTTGTCTCGAAGGCAAGTGAGGATCCTCCAGTTATAGGCATGATGAGGCCATAACTGGGCAAAGGGTTTGCTGGGTTGTGGTCTTGTTGTTTTTGAGGTGGAGGTGGTGGTGGTGGTAATTCCTCCACCTTGATGTCTTTGTTTGGGATAGGCTGCTGGTTTTGAGTGTAGAACTGTGGGTACATGGCCTGTGGGTAGTAGTGCTGGAATGTTTGCGGCGAAGGCGAAAATTGAGTCGCCATCGCAGTTGTGGGATGCACAAAGTTTGAGGTTAGGGAGGGATAAACTGGGCAATATGGTTGGATAGCTTGGGTTTGTGGTTGGGTTTGGGTGTTTGGGTGTGAAGCCGAAGATGGCTTCGTTTAGGTTGCTTGGATTTTGTCTGCTTTCAGCTTGTCGATGGTTCTTTTGATGTCTCGGCACTACTCTATGCCATGGGTATGATTTTTGCCATGATATTGACAAAACAGCTCTGGTCCCGAAGGTGGACCTCTTCCTCTTCCTCGGCCTCTGCCGGCTTTTCCACCTCTTTGAGTAGGTTCGTTTCTTTGGCTCTAGTGTTGATTTTCTGGGTAAGTGGGATTGTTCTGTGGAAGCGAAGGTGGGCTCTCCACATTCATGATGGTTTGGGATGGGTAGTTTTGGAAGTGGTTTTGGCTGTAATGATGCTGCTTATTTTGGGAATCATACTGATTTTTCAGGACGGCTTCTCTGGCAATTCGCATTCGGTTGTCATTGTCGGATCGACAGTATTTTTTGAACTCTTCATAGAGATCTCCAAGGGTTGCTGGTGTTTCCCTTGCAATATGTTGGGCGAAAGGACCTGGCCGAAGCCCCTGTATAGCTGCAAATTTGGCGGCTTCGTCAGGAATATAAGGAGCCTGAGATCTGAGTCCCACAAAGATGCGAAAGTAGTCCTCCAGAGACTCCTTCGGCTATTGCTGTAAGGTTAGCTCTGCATATGATAATGCTTGGTCTCCCATAATGCTGAAATTCTTGATCAACTCTCTTTTCAGGTCATACCAGCTGGTGATAGATAATCCTGGGAGCTTGGTGTACCAGTTCATTGCGGTGCCATCGCAGACGATGATGAAAGATTTTGCCAATACCACATCATCTCCCCCTGCCGAAGCTATTGCAGCTTCATAGCTCATGAGGAATTGCTTGGGGTCGGTGAGGCCGTTGTATCTTGGCAGAGAGATAGGCTTGTATGAAGGCGGCCATCTTGCCAATTGAAGACTTTCTGAGAGAGGGCAAGTACGATCAATGGGACGTGTATGCAGCACATGGAAACCAGTTTCCGATGTGGAAATGTGGTTTGCCCCTGCGCTGGCGAAGGCAATTGGGTCGTTGAGTTCGGCTTGGAGTTGAGCAACTTGTTTCTTGGCCTTCTCGAGTTCTTCTCGGAGCTTCGCAGCTCTAGAACCAGTGGAGTTCAATCTTCTTTGTTTCGCCTGTCTCAGCTCCTCCAACTGCTTCTTGACCTGCAGCAGCTGATGTTGCTGTTCTTCCTCTTCCTCCTGCATTTGCTGCTGCAGTTCGAGCTGAGCGGCTTCGAGCTCTCTCTGCTGCTCCAGACGGAGAAGACGGAGCCTGTCCTCCACCCTGCGCAGCTTTTCTTCGGTGGTGAGAGTGTCTTCATCTACTTGCGTGTCTTCATTGACGGCTTCGGTTATGGGTGTTAAGGTGGTTGGTGGAACTGTGGCTTGGACGTCGGCTTCGCCTGATGAAGCCGTGTTTTGGGTGGTGGTGGATTTTGTTATTGTTCTTTTGGGTGGCATAGTGGTGTTCGTGGGTTTCCTTCGTGCACAGCACAAGCGGTGGGCGCCAGTTGTTGGGAAATAGCCGAAGCCAATAAACCAGACAACAGCCAAGACAGAGAACAGAGACAAGCAACAGTAAATTACTTATCAATAGTGTTCTCGGGAATCAGCCCTTTACACGTTGGTGGGAGGCCCCCTTTTATAGGGAGGTCAAGAGGCACTTTTTACATTCCCCTTCTACCCCTGGAAATCAGGCATCATCCTCTAGACCATACAACATGTGATTCCCAGGGGCATAAGAGTACATCTACATGTCTCAATGTGAATGCGTAGACCAGCAACTCCGTCTTTGACTCGGTTTAGACTTGGTCCACGCTGCCTTCACTGTGCCTCCCCTGACCTTTGTTGCCTTCACCGTGTCTGGACTCCCTTGGCCGAAACAGTGTCTTCTCCTGCTCAAAGGAGAAAAGCTCCACGAGACATCTTCCAAATCTGTCTTGGGCCTGTATAAAAAGATGAACCAAAGTATAAAGTAAAATATGAGAATTGCCTTCGCACCATCGCAAAATGGTCTGGGTAGCGAAGGCAGTCCGAGACTTCATAGTGCCTTCGTATCGCTATTAGGTGTTTATTTAGTGCCATGCGCTACAAACCGCCCTTTAGTGCCAATCTCCTAGCGAAGGAGAGAGAAACCAAATTCAAGTGGGTGATGCTCACAGATTGCCTTTGCACGTAAGTAAGGTAGATTCTCGTTTATCATGGGCGAAGACGATTTCCTTCCAGTGACATGTAGCGAAGGCAAATTCCAGGAACCAGAAACGAGGTAGTCGGGTGAAGGCGTTTCCTTGACAGGCCAATCCCCCAACAAGTAGGTTCGGTAACAGGAGGTTCGGCCATCTGGTCGTCCTGAGAAGGTAGCTCAGCAGGGGCTTCAGCAGTAGGGGCTTCGGCCATGAGAACCTCGCGAGGGGGGGACTCCTCAAAAAGACTTAGATCAATTCCATCATCAAAAGGATCTGAAATGCGTTTTGTGTCGGATGTTTTTGAAACACCTTCACAGAAAACAAAGATAAGGATCTTTAACGAAACAAAACATCAAGCAAAAACTTGCATTCAAACAGAAAATCCAATCTCACCAGTAAGTCCTCCGGTATCCTTTGACAAGGACAAAGGAGCCAAAGAAGCCGGTGCCACCAAAGGCAGCTGAGTCTGCTGAGCACGTTGGAAACCAGGCGAAGCCACAGACCCGGCAGGAGCCGCAACAGAGATAGGTACAGTCGCAATAGCAGGCTCCTGACGACGTCTCTTCGCAGTCTCCAGAGAGCTCGTACTGACTCGCTTCATGGGGGTGGAGGAAGAAGTTGCCTTCGAAACAGCAACCCTTTTACCCTCTCCGTGATCACCACCTTGGCCGCGACCTCCCACTCGCCCACCTCGTCTCCCTCCGCGAGGTGCACGCGGAGGAGGAGCAGAAACACCTTCGTCAGCGACCTTACACTTCAACATTCCAGTCACCTTCGCTTTCCCCTTTTCCTTCGTAGGCACAGGGGCTTCACGCTGAGCATAAGAAATCTTGAGCTCATCAAAAACCCTATTGAGCCTCCTGCCGCCAACAAACTCGACACAACTGTTGTGTTCCATAGAGTTGTAAGTGCCAAGAATGTCAACGGCGCGACGCTCAACATAGTCAACTAACTCAGCTTCGCTCATCCCAATAGGGATCTTCGCTCCAAAACGGGGGTAGCAAACATTACTGTAACCACCATAATTCCTGCGTTCAATAGGATACGGCTTCAAATCGGCCGACAAGAAGTTGACGTCCATAGCAATTCCTTTCTCAATAAGATCGCGGCTGCAACTAATACGAAGCCGCATGAAAAGAGTGCCAGCACCTCTCGAAACCGACGCTATCAGTGTTGAACTCAGGGCAACGCTATCAGTTACCTTCATCCCATCAGCATTAGTGACCTCTTCCGAAGGCACCCTCACGTAGAACCAATATTTTTGCCATTTGCTGGTCCACTTATTCCTCTGAGCGAAGGAAAGTTCCAGTTTCCCAAACTCAGATCCACGACGAGGACCAGTGAATGTCACACAACCAAAGTCCGAAGTAAATAACTCTCCGTCAACATTCACATTCACATCAGAATCATTGGTCTTTACGGCCCAAAAGAACCGAAGAAGATGCGTGGTCCCATTAGGTGTCAAGTGATGCAGATGTAACCCATAGGGCGCCAGCATCTTTGCAATAACATTATCAATGGGCATCTTCAAGCCAGCAATGAAAAAATCTGAGAAGACCACAGCTTCGTCTTCACGAGAGTTAAGGACAGTATCGGCACCAGGAGCACGACCCCAACCCTTGGGGAAATAGCCCTTCTCTTCACAAAACTTGATGTCATTCTCGCCGACCTTAGACTTGCCAAAAACAAGTGTCTTCGGCTTCTTAGTAGAATCAACCAACTCATCGAGATTGGCGTCAACATTTTCTAGGGTCTCATCGGCTTCGCCTCCAGCCTCCTCAGCATCATGAGTCTCATCCTCAGGTGGGTATTCACTCTCTTCCAAAAGAGGAGTCTCATCCTCAATCCGTTTAGCCAAGCGCTCGGCTTTGGCATCACTCATCTCCTCACGAGATGGAGAGTTCCTTTCGACATCCCGAGCACGAGGGCTGTCTTCGCTAGCCATGTCAATCAGAACAACGGTCTGCTTGGTGCGAGCCACTGCAAAAACAAAAACACCTGTTAAACACCTCAACGAAGGGAATCAGCAAAAACAAACATTCAAATACAGGAAGAAAACTTACTTGCGACAAAGTTAGTACAAGGCAAAAGCCAACACTCCCGTGAAAGCAGTAGAGTCAATTTTGATCTGACCAAGCGAAGGCAAAATTTGAATAAAGTACAAGTTACATGCGAAGGTAAAATAATTAAAAAGCACCATAAGCAAAGAACGAAATACCTCAAAGCTCAAGAGCAAAAGGGTGAAAACCAAACGGCTTACAATGCGAAGAAGCTTGCGTAAGCAGAAAACAAGCAGTAGCGAAGCTAGGAAAGGTAAAAAGGGTCCCCCCCCCTTTGGTCCTATTTATAGGGGGTAAAAAATATGACCGTTACCGCATCTCAAAAATGGAATGGTGCCGCCAATTTAAAAAACAAGAATAAAATAACAAAGTGTGAAGCCAAACTTAGAGTGAAATCGTCGACTCGGGTTTTACTCCCACGGGAGGAGGTGTTTCTCTGGAACAGGCGAAGGCAATCCTGAATTTTCGTGGACATCGGCCTATTGGAGAAAGCCCTCGTCCGCGAGGGGCTACTGTTGGGGGATTGGCCTGCCAAGAAAACGCCTTCACCCGTTTACTTTGCCTTTGAGCTTCGGGCAATCGCCTTCGCTACAAGTAACTGAAACGTGATTGCCTTCGCTAAGCGATCAGTCGCTATGAGGTGATCCGTTGCCTTCGCCACACAGGCTCGTCCTGCATGGTTGCGAAGGCAAGCTACAAATATTAAATGCATATGTGTGGGTTATCTTTTCCTACATGCTCAGGACAGGCCCGGGTCGGGAGCACAACAGCTTTCTCTTCTGAGGAGAAGGCATCTCGTGACCAAAGGCACCCCAGATGGTGAAGGTAATAAAGGTCAATGGAGGCATGGTGAAGGCGGCGTGGACTGGGTCCAAACCGAGTCAAAGACAGAGTTGCTGGTCTACGCATTCACATTGAGACGTGTTGATGTACCCTTATGCCCCTGGGTAGCTTAAGTTGTGTAGTCTAGAGGATGATGCCTGATTTCCAGGGGTATAAGTGGAATGTAAAATGTGCCTCTTGACCTCCTATAAAAGGGGACCTCTCGCCAACATGTAAAGGGCTGATTCCTGAGAGTATTATTGATGAGTAATATATTGTTGCTTGTCCCTGTTTCTCTGTTTTAGCTATTATTTGGGCTTATTAGCTTCGGCAGTATCCCAACATTGGGCTTGGCCCTGTTTTGCTTCATCTTTTGGCCCATGTTTCTTGCAACCAAATAATCTCCATGTACAAGTGGAACTACATTATTTGAAACCAGATTCTACTGATCATTGCTAGTTTATTTTATTTTATTATGTTGGCGTTACAAGATAATCATGACTTAACAAGCTCCAACAAACTCCCCCAAGCTAAGACCTTTGCTTGTCCTGAGCAAATCTTTGGAGAGTTAGAAACTTTGGATCAGAATTGCTTCCTTCCCAAAAAGATATTATCAACAAGAAAGCATTTCATGACTTGAATAAGTTGGCAAAGATTAAATCATCCTATTCCCTTAGCACTTATGGGGCTTTTACCTTTTCTTCATCATGAGCGGTTGAGAGCTAGAACAATTTAGCAAGAGCGCTCCACCCAAACCTTTGTTCCACCATTACACCAGAGGTTTTTAAAGAAACTTTTGTAGAGAAAAACAAAGCTCCTCAAGTGACTCTCTCTCTCAAGTCGCTCATTGGTGTATACATCCTTGCCATCACTGCTCTCTAACTTCCCTCAATAGTATAAACAAGTAGGGTTCATAAACAGGAAACTTTTCACACATGCATTGCTTATTTTGTTGAGTCAAATCCAGGATCAAAAAAGAATTAAGTCATACACTCAAATCGAAGTGTGAAAGTGTGAATATGTGGTAATGTAATGGAATGAACTCATTTAGAGAAATTCTCTCCTTAAAGAATTTATTGTAAAGCTTGGCTCCCCATTCTTTTCTCCTTTTTTCTTTTTTTTTCATGGACTACACACGTCTCCATTTCTTTTGCTCTCTTTTTTTTCATAGGGAGCCTAAGCCTTATGCCTTCAAATACTTTTGGAGAGAAGTCCCTTTACTTTGGAGTATTTTATTTTGGTAAGCAAGTGGTAGGCATGTTGCGCTTACTTCTAGAGTAGAAGCATGGCATATATGATGGCGTGTACGTGACTCCGATTTTAAGAGCATGAAGTAAGTCTTACAAAGATCACAGTGAACTTGACAAAACTCAAAGCAATTGCACATGTTCTTTGTGAGTGGTTGGAATATGAGGCTCTGGTAGGATTTACTCTCTCACTGAGGAGCTTAGGATTTTATTCTTTTTGAAAATAAAAATTACTCCAGGATCAAGCGTCACTTGGGTACAGATAAAGCAACTCTAACTTATCATATCATAGCCCCCAACAACCTAGAATCAGATGATGAGGACATCAATACCAACGATACGTCCACGCCGTCTACGTCAGCCACGCCGCCGACGCCAGTACCAGTTTCTGGTCCTATTACTCGTGCTCGTGCTCGCCAACTCAACAATCAAGTGAGTTCATTCTTGAGTTTATATTCAGATTATTTAGAACATGGAAACACGTGCACTCTTCTTTTGCTTAGGAACGATGGAGAGGACCAAAAGTGGAGAGGATTCGCGCAGGCAGGATTCGGGCTGCAGGACGGCACCAACTTGTGATGGATGCCACAACTTCATCTGGACTCCGTTTTGTGTGTTCAAGTACTTCACGGAAAGCTGATAAAGTCTACTTTCCAACGGATCCGGCCTCATGGTCATATCTGTTCGGAGTCGGCCGCTATCATCATTTTACTACAGAGTACTTTTCAGCCCACGGTGCTGCGTCACCTGATTTTGGCCCAATGGGCTATGTATCAAGTTGGGTCCATTAGGGACGCGTCTTAGGGTTGGAGAACGACCACAACACCCTTGTGGTCGTCCTTCCCACGTCATATACCCCTTAGCCGCCACCAGGAACAATTGGGTTTTGTTTAGATCAAGTTTAGCCATTGCTACTTGCTTGAAGCGCGCGTGCTGGATCAGCCGCCCGTCTTCCTGTCTTCGGAACCCCACCTTATTGAGATTGTGATTGAGTTTGAAACCTTCATCTACATCTAGTAATTTAGTACTTGTATACTTGTTCTTGCTAGTTCTTCGATTGCTTGCAGGAACGGGTGCCCTAGTGGCCGGGTGACGCACTCCACAAGATCGCGGCAGCCATAGGAGGCGGTGTATCGGTTGCTAAGGCGCATCCTTGGATGGTTGTAGTCAGGCCGTGAACGTCGTCTCCTCCAATCGAGTTATCCCCATCTTCCTCTCATCGAAAGATCGGGCGCAAACCCTAGCGGGTTCGCATCAGTTGGTAATCAGAGCAAGGTTGTTCGGTGAGAGATTTCCATCCCTACGCTGTTTTTATTTTCCTATAGTCCAAAAGCCAAAAAAAATATTAGTAGATTAGTTTCCCCTGCAATCCTATAAACCCGTTTGAGCCTTTACTAGTACTGCTTGGTTAGGGCTTGTTGAGTTTTCGGTTGCATCGGTTGTGTCGAGTTGCTGGTCTTAGTTTAGGTCATTTAGAGTTTCGAGTTCTTGTCACGTCCTGGTTACAACGCACAATATCATATTGTCTCTCTATTGGCTGAATCTGATTACAGCTTTGTTCGACTTGGACTCGGCTATCCACGCGCCTGCTTGTGCTAGGGTTGGCCGAAACCGAGTAGGTTTTGGTGCTGCAATCCGAGTGGAAATCGGTGAAGAGTTGAGTTTGGAATTGCCTTGTTTCACTGTGTTACCAAGTATTGTTGCTGTTCTGTTGGTGATTCATATATTCACGTGACCACGCAACAAGTATCTCATATACATAGGCTTGGCTTACTCTAGAGAGAGAGAGAGAGAGAGTGTGTTCATATATTCAGTTTACAAGTATATATTCAGTATCTTCTTTTTACCGGAATACCCCTGTACTTTCGGAAAAAGTGTGTGTGCTGATTGGACTTTTGGGATCCCCTGTGTTCATATATTCAGTTTTGAGTACCCCTGAAAAAAATCAGAAAAAAATAAAAGAAAAGAAGAAAAAGAAAAAAAAAGAGAAGAAGCAAAAGAAAAGAAGAAAGAAAGGGGCTGTTCTTTGTGCTTACTTATTGTCTTCGGTGGTGCGTTGTGACTTCCTTTGTGTCCAGGCTCGCACCTCTAGCATGGTCTAGGCTAGGACCAGCACAGTACCACCGTTGAAGAATTATTCAACTTGCTTTTATAACTAACGTGGTGCTAGTTCCTCCTTGTTTCAGCCACCTATAGCTCCACATATTCGACTACAGCTTGACAGGTCTTGTTGCTGCAGCACCGATACACTTCATTCCAGGCTTGCAGACTTGTTGGTGGCTGTCCCCTCCTGTTGAGCAAGGTAAGGATTGGTAAGAGCTTGTATAACAGGTTGAGAGTGAGCGCCTTGCAGTAGCTACATCCTATAGTGTTAGGGCATTTATCTCTTCACTTGTTTCTTTGTTGTCTCTGTTGGCCTAACCATGACAGGATCAGAAGATGATGATGCGTCTGGACAACATATGCCACAGTCTCCTCGCACCAAGGGGATCATACAGCATTTTGAAAAGTTGGTGAGGGAGCACAACGAAGGAATTGAAATGACTTGCTGGTGACGAATGACAAGATTGGGCAGTTGGAGACCGCACAGATCGCCACCAACACCAAACTTTCAGGGGTGGAGGTGTCACTTGGTCGCATGGACAAGAGTCTTGCTGCTCTTTTGCGCAGGTTTGATGATATGCATGCTAAAACCACTGGTGGGCGTGATGAGGATGACAAGAAGGAGGATGGCGACAAGGACAACAAGAAGAATGAGAGTTTTGAGGATAATTGGGATGCATATGTTGGTGATACTGAACTAGATGATGGAGAATCTCCTGAACGCCGACGACTACGTCATAATCGTAGAGGTATGGGAGGTTTTCGCCGACGTGAGGTACATGTTAACAATGATGCTTTCAGTAAGATTAAATTTAAGATACCTCCTTTTGATGGTAAATATGATCCTGATGCGTACATTACTTGGGAGATTGCTGTTGATCAAAAGTTTGCATGTCATGACTTTCCTGAGAATACACGTGTTAGGGCTGCTACTAGTGAATTTATTGAGTTTGCTTCTGTTTGGTGGATTGAACATGGCAAGAAAAATCCTAATAATGTTCCACAAACATGGGATGCTTTGAAACGGTCATGCAAATTAGATTTGTTCCTTCTTACTATGCACATGATCTGTTACATAAGTTGCAACTTTTGAGACAAGGTACTAAAAGTGTAGAAGAATATTATCAGGAATTACAAATGGGTATGCTGCGTTGTAACTTAGAGGAGAGTGAGGAACCTGCTATTGCTAGATTTGTGGGTGGTTTGAATAGAGAAATTCGGGATATTCTGGAGTATAAGGATTATAATACCATAACAAAATGTTTTCATCTTGCTTGTAAAGCTGAAAGGGAAGTGCAGGGACGACGTATGGGTGCAAGGCCTAACATTTCTGCAGGAAAATCTACATCATGGCAGCAGCGCTCTACTACTTCCTTGACCGGGCGTGCACCTTCCTCCAGCGACAAACCACGTGCTACTCCAACAAATTCAGCAACCAAATCTGCTCCAAAACCAGCCACAAGTGCGTCTTCGGTTGCCTCCACGGGTAGAACAAGAGACGTTCAGTGCCACCGTTGCAAGGGCTATGGACATGTGCAGCGTGATTGCCCTACCACCCGTATTTTGGTAGTTAAAGAAGATGGTGAGTATTCATCTGCTAGTGATTTTGATGAGGATACACTTGCTTTGCTTGCTACTGACCATGCAGGTAATGAGGAGCATCCAGAAGTTCATATTAGTGCAGATGATGGACAACACTATGAGAGTTTGATTGTGCAGCGTGTACTTAGTGCACAAATGGAGAAAGCGGAGCAAAATCAGCGACACACATTGTTTCAAACAAAGTGTGTCATTAAGGAGCGCTCGTGTCGCATGATCATTGATGGAGGTAGCTGCAACAACTTGGCTAGCAGCGACATGGTGGCGAAGCTTGCACTTACCACCAAACCACACCCGCATCCGTATCACATACAATGGTTAAATAGCAGTGGTAAGGTAAAGGTAACTAGACTGGTGCGAATTAATTTTGCTATTGGATCATATCATGATGTTGTGGAATGTGATGTTGTGCCTATGCAAGCTTGTCATATTCTGCTAGGTAGGCCATGGCAATTTGATAGGGATACTATGCATTATGGTAGATCAAATCAATATTCCTTGCTGCACCATGATAATAAAATTGTGTTACATCCTATGTCTCCCGAGGCCATTGTGCGTGATGATTTAGCTAAGACTGCAAAAGCTAAAACTGAGAACAATAACAATGCCAAATCTGCTGATGATAATAAAAATGAGATAAGATTGAAAGGGCAATGTTTGCTTGCTACTAAATCTGATATTAGTGAATTGATTGCTTCAACTTCTGTTGCTTATGCCTTGGTGTGCAAGGATGCTTTGGTTTGAGTCCATGATATGCAATATTCTTTGCCTCCTGCTGTTGCTAACATTTTGCAGGAATATTCGGATGTGTTTCCAAGTGAAATACCACCGGGGCTGCCACCAATACGAGGGATTGAGCACCAAATTGACCTTATTCCTGGTGCATCTTTGCCAAACCGTGCGCCGTACAGAACAAATCCGGAAGAAACCAAAGAAATTCAACGACAAGTGCAAGAACTACTCGACAAAGGTTATGTGCGTGAGTCTCTTAGTCCTTGTGCTGTTCCGGTTATTTTAGTGCCAAAGAAAGATGGGACATGGCGTATGTGTGTTGATTGTAGAGCTATTAATAATATTACCATTCGATATCGACACCCTATTCCACGTTTAGATGATATGCTTGATGAATTGAGTGGTGCTATTGTATTTTCCAAAGTGGATTTGCGTAGTTGGTACCGCCAGATTCGTATGAAATTGGGAGATGAATGGAAAACTGCTTTCAAAACTAAGTTTGGGTTATATGAGTGGTTAGTCATGCCTTTTGGGTTAACTAATGCACCTAGTACTTTCATGAGATTGATGAATGAGGTTTTGCGTGCTTTCATTGGAAAATTTGTTGTTGTCTACTTTGATGATATATTGATTTACAGCAAATCCATGGATGAACATCTTGATCACTTATGTGCTGTTTTTAAAGTTCTACAAGATGCACATTTATTTGGTAACCTTGAGAAGTGCACCTTTTGCACCGATCGAGTATGTTTTCTTGGCTATGTTGTTACTCCACAGGGAATTGAAGTTGATCAGGCCAAGGTAGAAGTGATACAGGGGTGGCCAGTACCAAAGACTGTCACTCAAGTGCGGAGTTTTCTAGGACTTGCTGGATTTTATCGCCGTTTTGTGAAGGATTTCAGCACTATTGCCGCACCATTGAATGAGCTTACAAAAAAGGGCGTGCTTTTCTCTTGGAAGAAATCACAAGAGGACGCTTTCAACATGCTAAAAGATAAGTTGACACATGCACCTCTTCTCCAACTTCCAGATTTTAATAAGACCTTTGAACTTGAATGTGATGCTAGTGGAATTGGGTTGGGAGGTGTTTTGTTACAAGAGGGAAAACCCGTTTTATATTTTAGTGAGAAGTTGAGTGGGCCGGTTCTGAATTATTCAACTTATGATAAGGAATTATATGCTCTTGTTCGAACATTAGAAACATGGCAACATTATTTGTGGCCCAAAGAATTTGTTATTCATTCTGATCATGAATCTTTGAAGCATATTCGTAGTCAAGGTAAACTGAACCGTAGACATGCTAAATGGGTTGAATTCATTGAATCTTTTCCTTATGTCATTAAACACAAGAAAGGGAAAGAGAATGTTATTGCTGATGCTTTGTCTAGGAGATATGTTTTGCTAAATCAGCTTGATTACAAGATTTTTGGATTAGAAGCAATTAAAGATCAATATGCTCATGATGCTGATTTTAAGGATGTTTTGGTGCAATGTAAAGATGGAAAAACGTGGAACAAATTCATCCTTAATGACGGGTTTGTGTTTAGAGCTAACAAGCTATGCATTCCAGCTAGCTCCATTCGTTTGTTGTTGTTACAGGAAGCGCATGGAGGTGGCTTGATGGGGCATTTTGGAGCAAAGAAGACGGAGGACATACTTGCTGGTTATTTCTTTTGGCCAAAGATGAGGAGAGATGTGGAGCGATTTGTTGCTCGCTGCACTACATGTCAAAAGGCTAAATCACAGTTGAATCCACACGGTTTGTATATGCCTTTACCCGTTCCTAGTGTTCCTTGGGAGGATATTTCTATGGATTTTGTGTTGGGATTGCCTCGAACTAGGAAGGGACATGATAGTGTTTTTGTGGTTGTTGATAGATTTTCTAAGGTGGCACATTTCATACCATGTCATAAAACTGATGATGCTTCAAACATTGCTGATTTGTTCTTTCGAGAAATTGTTCGTTTGCATGGTGTGCCAAATACAATTGTATCTGATCGAGATGCTAAATTTCTTAGCTATTTTTGGAAGACTTTATGGGCTAAGTTGGGGACTAAGCTGTTGTTTTCTACTACATGTCATCCTCAAACTGATGGTCAAACTGAAGTTATGAATGGAACTTTGTCTACTATGCTAAGGGCTGTTTTAAAGAAAAACATTAAGATGTGGGAAGAATGTTTGCCTCATATTGAGTTTGCTTATAATCGTTCGCTGCATTCTACTACAAAGATGTGCCCATTTCAGATTGTATATGGATTGTTGCCTCGTGCTCCTATTGATTTGATGCCTTTGCCGCCTTCTGAAAAATTGAATTTTGATGCTATGAAACGTGCTGAATTAATGTTAAAACTGCATGAAACAACTAAAGAGAACATAGAACGCATGAATGCTAAGTATAAGATTACGGGTGACAAGGGGAGACGGAAATTAATTTTTGAACTAGGAGATTTGGTTTGGTTGCACTTGAGAAAGGATCGGTTTCCTGAATTAAGAAAATCTAAATTGCTGCCTCGAGCTAATGGACCTTTTAAAGTGTTAGAGAAAATTAATGATAATGCATATAAGCTTGATCTGCCTGCAGCTTTTGGGGTTAGTCCCACCTTTAACATTGCAGATTTGAAGCCGTATTTGGGAGAAGAAGATGGGCTTGAGTCGAGGACGACTCAAATGCAAGAAGGGGAGGATGATGAGGACATCAATACCAACGATACGTCCACGCCGTCTACGTCAGCCACGCCGCCTACGCCAGTACCAGTTTCTGGTCCTATTACTCGTGCTCATGCTCGCCAACTCAACAATCAAGTGAGTTCATTCTTGAGTTTATATTCAGATTATTTAGAACATGGAAACACGTGCACTCTTCTTTTGCTTAGGAACGATGGAGAGGACCAAAAGGGGAGAGGATTCGCGCAGGCAGGATTCGGGCTGCAGGACAGCACCAACTTGTGATGGATGCCACAACTTCATCTGGACTCCGTTTTGGGTGTTCAAGTACTTCACGGAAAGCTGATAAAGTCTACTTTCCAACGGATCCGGCCTCATGGTCATATCTATTCGGAGTCGGCCGTTTTGGGTTTTGTTTAGATCAAGTTTAGCCATTGCTACTTGCTTGAAGCGCGTGTGCTGGATCAGCCGCCCGTCTTCCTGTCTTCGGAACCCCACCTTATTGAGATTGTGATTGAGTTTGAAACCATCATCTACATCTAGTAATTCAGTACTTGTATACTTGTTCTTGCTAGTTCTTCGATTGCTTGCAGGAACGGGTGCCCTAGTGGCCGGGTGACGCACTCCACAAGATCGCGGCAGCCATAGAAGGTGGTGTATCGGTTGCTAAGGCACATCCTTGGATGGTTGTAGTCGGGTTGTGAGCGTTGTCTCCTCCAATCGAGTTATCCCCATCTTCCTCTCATCGAAAGATCGGGTGCAAACCCTAGCGGGTTTGCATCATCAGATTTAGCATTTGCTACCCACAAGTTTTAAGTCTCCAAGGAAGTCATTAATTTGAGCCAATAAATCCAAGACATAAAAGACTACCTTATTGAGACGGGGATAAAAGGGGAAGGTCATAGCAATTAATCATCATTTCCATACAAGGGCAAGAGTTTTTTTAATCATAAAAACATAAAAGAAAATGAGAAAACAAAAGACATGGTTGGATAGACTTACCTGTGCGGGGGGTCCTCCCCCAAGCTGTTCTCTTCACTGCCGGCGGTACTGCGGGTCGTTTGGGTCAAACCCTTGGTAGCGGAGGTAAGCGTTCAGGTTCTGGTTGCCTTCCTGGATGTTGTTCTGAAGGGTGTTGTAGTTCTGCACTGACTGGTCCCACCAGGCCTGCAACTGCTGCACATGATGGGTTAATGTATCATCAATGTGGTGCATAGTTACCTCCAAGGTTCCCATGCGATTGGACAGCCCATCGATGCTGCCACGCAAGTCCCTTGCTGAAAGGAATGACGAGCATCGAACAGAGGAGGGCCGCCGCTTGAGCTGGATGACTGATGATAGTACGGGTCTTGGGGATTCCACTGTGCATGCGGGGCCTCGTGCCAGCCCGAACATCCTGCCATATATGATGGGGGAGGCTGTGGCTGCTCCCAGTTGGCTGCCATATATATGTATGGCAGGGTCAGAGGCTCCCATGCTCCTTGGGACTGCGGCACCGCGGCTTCTTCCCGTCGGGACATGCTTCTTGTCACCCTTCCTGCCACACTCCGCCTGCCTTCCTACTGCAACTCCAACAAAAGAGATTTGCACCTGTACAACCAGTATTCCGGTGCTGGCAACGGAATTCTGGTTGTACTATTATGATAGACCATAACAAGCTTTTGGTCTATGGCATTAGTAACGAGGTGACTTTGAACAAAATGAGATTCATCCAGAGTTGGGCGAGGCTGTGGAAGGTACTCGACTCGGTAATGATCCAAAAGGGCCATTGACTCAAAAATGCGAGTGACCAAAGTAGTACACTCAATGGGACCTTGCCTCCTAAAAACACTCATCCATTGATCGATCATAAAAACAATAGGGGAGATTTTTATCTTCTTAACCATCGCATATAATAATTTTAACTCATCAATGCGAACGGTTCGAAGATAATTTCGAGGGAAAAGAGTCATGGCAATCCAGCGGTGCATGAAACGAAGAGTGGGATTATGAATGTGGCTTGTTCTTGGGGTAGTGCAATCTGTGGAACCCGAGATGTCCCGCCAGAAAGATTCTTTAACAAAATTCTTCAAAATTTTATCAACCTCCAAGCTACAATGCCTACTAAAACCCAAATGGAGATTAAGCTGCCTCCAGGAAATGAAGTACTCTTCCCTTAGAAAGCAAAAAGTAATCCCTTCCTTAGATTTTCTTAAGGTGGCAAGAAATTGGATTGTTAACGAGCGACACCCATTCTCATGAATGCGCGCAAAATCCGACCAACCCACAGCACCCCAAACAGTTTTGAAGATAGTGGCCATACCTGATTTCTCCATGAGTTCGCTTACGAACACACGTGTGTGATCAAAAGCGCGACCTAGGAGAATTTGATACGCTTCCAGTTCGTAGCCTTCCTCGATGTCGAGTTGGTCGTCGGAGATGAACGCGGAGCGAGGGTCGTCGTCGTTGTTGTTGCTACTGGAGATGTCCCCGTTTCCGCCTCCATTGCCGCCGCCATCACCGTCGCCTGCGGATGTGGCACCGGCTCCAGTGTAGTAGTACTGATCTTCAGAAATCTCCATGGAGTGTTGGCTTTGTGTCTCCATGGTGCCTCTATCTGAACTGGGGGCTTCTGAACTGGTGGAGACTAACTCGGTGCTTCCGAAGTGTTGGCTCCACCTCGAGCTTGACCCCTTCAACCTCTTTGCTTGCTTCACGGCTCCTCGAAGGATGTTCATGATTCCTGCACAGAGAGCAACCAAAGCAACACTTGGAAGATAAAAGGATTAGTGTTAGCGAGTTAGTCGTCCAAGGTTAGTCGTTCTTGTGGGGCGTGGTTGCCTCCACAACAGTTGTCCTTGTGGGTTATGACACACCACAAACGAAGGTTCTTGCGGGGTTTGTAGACCTCCTCAACACGTTCAAGGGCTTAAGCACAAGGTGAACAGTACCATTATGTAGAAATAAAATCCATTTTTATGTGGTTTTTTCAATTTTTATTGATTTTCACAATAAGGAGGCTAAAACCTGAGAACCAACAGAGGGAGAAGAGAAACACCAAGGGCGAAACGTAGCTCAGGTTGGGGTGAAGTGAGCAAGCAGTAGGCCAAGGCTTTTTATAGCCGGGGTTCACCCCCAGTCGGCCGACCAGGTAGGGTCGGCCGACCCTCCCACGGGAGCAAACTGGCCGAGCTTTTACCACGCAAGCATTGGATACCCTGGCGGACACTTGAGCTTTGAATGCTTTGCAAAGGAGAAACGATCAGGTCGGGCGACATGGGCTGGCCTGCCAACCGGCTTTGGATACCTTTGAATGTGGTCCTTGAATGGTGTGATGGGTGTGAATTGTAAGCATCGAGTGTGTTTGAATGCTCTGCAAAAGTCGCTGGAAGGGGTCGGTCGATGTGCCTCGGTCGGCCGACCGAGCCTTGGCTTGGGTCAGGCTTTGCTTTTGTAGAGTGGCACATGGTTCAATGTTGTGATGAGAGCTGAGTGCGTGGGCAGTGGTGGCCAGGTATCCAAGGGGAATTCAAGTAGATGGCTCCAAAGTTTAAAATTCAAATGCAAAAATTTGTGGAAATTCAAAACATGCATGAGAATGAAAAATAAATATGCATTGTAAAATAGATATGAGATACATACCGATGTATCTACTGGTGAGGACTCGTTGTTTTTCATCCGTCGAGTGCGGACGCCTCCAAAATATGCTTTAGCTTGACGACTTGGCTTCCGCAGTTGAAGATGATGCAAGTTCTTTGCAGCGCCACTCCTGTTTTGTTTTCTTGACGCAAGGTGGTGTTGGTGTTGCTGCCTTCAGAGCCTTAGCAACTTGTGCAAATTCTTTGGGTAGGGGTAGGAGTGGCTCACTGTTAGTGACCGGTGGTCTTTGTGACTTCTTCCCATAGATGACCTTTGTTGGGGGATTGGCCTGCCAAGAAATACGTCTGATAAATATAAGGCATTGCTCCAGCCGTATTACCTTCGTTTTATGAAAAGGCTGGCAGTTTTTGGCTTCGTCATGCTAACGCGTCAATAAATGGCTTCGTTTCCTCGTTCCGACACAGGAACGGCTTCGTCCATGTGTACAACAGAGAACACCCAAATATGGCTTTGTGAACGCTATAATCAATACCTGAGCCGAACAAAGGTAACCCTAAGCTCTTAACATGACGGGTATAACACTTATCTGCTTCGTCTCTGGTTAAGTGACAGGGTTTGCAAGGAAACAATGGCTTCGGGCGAATGGTCGTCATCGCGGATTTGTTGAACCGAAGCTGACTACAGAGGTGGCCGCGCCTTTCTAATCGCCAACGAAGCCAAGGTGGACCGAATCCAAGCCGAGTCAAATACGATGTAACTAGTCTGCGTATTCACACTGAAGGTTGCGAATGTACAATTATGTCCCTGAAACATCTAAGTTGTATAGTCTAGAGGATGATACTTGGTTTTCAGGGGCAAATGAGGAATGTAAAAGTGCCCTTTGGCCTCCCTATAAAAGGAGACCCCAGGCCAACGTGTAAAGGGCTGATTTCGGAGAATACTGTTGATAAGCAATATATTGTTGCTTGTCTCCACTTCTCTGTCTTAGCTGTTGTTTGGGCTCATTGGCTTCGATCGGTAACCCAACAACTGGCACCAACCGTTTGTGCAGTGCACAAAGACAACTCACGAATACCACCATGCCACCAAGAAGAATAGCAACAAGACCACCAATCAACACCATCGAAGAAACACAACTAACTAGCGAAGCTGATACCCAAGACATAGTTCCGCCAAGCACCCTACCAAGTATAACTGAGGCTGTTATCAACGAAACAGAAACCGATGAAGACACACTCACCACCACCGAGAAGCTGCACAGGGTGGAGGAGAGGCTCCGCCTCCGCCGTCTGGAGCAGCAGAGAGAGCTCGAAGCTGCTCAGCTTGAGCTACAACACCAAATGCAAGAAGAAGAAGAAGAACAACAACGCCAGCTGCTGCAGGTCAGAAAGCAGTTGGAGGAGTTGAGGCAAGCGAAGCAAAGAAGATTGAACAATACAAATCCGCGATCCGCAAAGCTACGAGAAGAACTCGAAAAAGCCAAAAAGCAGGTTGCTGAGCTCCAAGCAGAACTCAATGAGTCAAACCGTCTTTCTACATCGAAAACCGGCTTCCAAGTGCTGTATACTCGTCCCATTGACCATACATGCCCTCTATCAGAAAGCCTACAATTGGCAAGATGGTTGCCTTCGTACAAGCCCATCTCTCTACCAAGATACAATGGCCTCACCGACCCCAAACAATTTCTCATGAGCTATGAAGCCGCAATAGAGTCGGCAGGGGGAGACGATGTCGTGCTAGCAAAATCCTTCATCATCGTTTGTGATGGCACAGCAATGAACTGGTATACGAAGCTACCTGGCCTATCCATCAACAGCTGGTATGACCTGAAAAGAGAGCTCATTAAAAACTTCAGCATTATGGGAGATCAATCACTCTCATATGCCGAACTTACACTACACCAGCAGCCGAAGGAGCCACTGGAAGACTACTTCCGCAGATTTGTAGGCCTAAGAGCTCAGGCTCCCCACATCCCTGATGAAGCTGCCAAGTTTGCAGCTATCCAAGGCCTTCGTCCAGGTCCATTCGCACAACATATCACGAGAGAGACACCAGCCACCCTCGGAGATCTTTACGAGGAATTCAAAAAATACTGTCGATCCGACAATGACAACCGAATGTGACTAGCCAGAGAAGCCATCCTGAGAAACCAAAACGAACCCCAAAATAGAACCCACTACCACAACCAGCACAACTATCAAAACTACTCCCATCAAACCATCATGAATGTTGAGAGCCCACCTTCGTTCCAAGAGAACAAAACCATTTACCCAGAAAGCCAATCCCAGAACCAAAGAAATGAGCCTACCCAAAGAGGTGGAAGAACTGGCAGAGGCCGAGGAAGAGGAAGAGGTCCATCTTCGGGACCGGAATTTTTCTGCCGATATCATGGCAAGAACCACACCCACGGCACAGAACAGTGTCGAGACATCAAGAAAACCATCGACAAAATGAAAGTTGAAAAAATCCAAGCTACCCAAACGAAGCCGCCTTTGGCTTCGCACCCAAACAACCAAACCCAAACACAAACACAGCCTATCTAGCCATATTGCCCAATATACCCATCCCTGAGCTCAAGTGCTGCTCACCCAACAACAGCGATGGCGACTCAGTATTCACCTTCACCACAAACCCTTCAACATTACTACCCAACAACCATATACCCACATCTATACCCTCAAACTTCCCAGCAAGTGGCTTCGCAAAACATCAAAGTTGAGGAGCTACCGCCACCACCACCACAACCAAAACCCCAAACACAAGAATAGCCTAACCCACTCCCAAGTTATGGACTTATTCTACCCATAACTAGAGGATCATCACTCGGCTTCGAAACCAAAAAACAAAGAAAGAGCTACTTCCGCCAAGTCAACAACATCTCAGTTGATGGTCCCTACAAGAAATCAGAGTGGTCCCACATGCCAATTACGTTTACCAAGATGATTTGAAGCTACATAATTTCCCACACAATGATGCAATGTCAATAGAAGCCAATATCGCTGGATGGACAATTAGAAAGGTGCTAGTAGACACAGGAAGCTCCGCTGACATCATCTTAGCAAAAACATTGAGAAACATGACCAATATCAACCCAGACAACCTGGAGCCATTAGACACCCCGCTAGTTGGCTTCAGGGGGAAGCGCACGCAAACATTGGGCAAAATCTCATTACCAGTATCTTTTGGCGACACATCCAATGCAAGAACCGAGTTCATTACCTTCGATGTCATTGACATGATCTTTGATTACAATGTCATTTTCGGGAGAGGAGTTATAAACGCCTTCGACATCATCATAAGGCAGTCATTCCTATGCATGAAAATGCCAGCTCTAAAGGGAGTTATCACTGTATTTGGCGACCAAAGAGAAGCCAGAAACATCAAAAGAGCCAAAACACCAGGCCAATGAAATGTGCATTTGCTAAAGGAAAAGATCCACTTTACCCAGAAGAAAAGCCAAATATTGAGAAAGATGGCAAAAGAATGCAACAGACAACAGAGACGAAGCAGGTCCAGCTACAGCCTGACGTTTTTGACAGAAAAGTGATTATAGGCTCGGACTTGGAGCCGGACGAAGAAGACAGGCTCATAGAGTTTTTGAGAAACAACAAAGATGTCTTCGCCTGGTCAAGCAAAGATTTGCCTGGCGTCGACAGAAGCCTAATTGAACATAAGCTGGCAATTAGCCCCGATATGAAGCCGAAGAAGCAGAAGCTAAGAAAAATGTCTGAAGAAAAAGTAAATATTGTAAAAGCTGAAGTGCAAAGGCTGCTGGATGCCAATGTCATACGTGAAGTGAAATACCCAACCTGGCTAGCTAACACTGTGCCAGTTCAAAAGAAAAATGGCAAATGGAGAATGTGCATCGATTTTACCGACCTCAACAAAGCTTGCCCAAAAGATGATTTCCCACTCCCAAGGATCGACAAAATTGTTGATCAAGCTGCAGCAAGTGAGATGATGTCACTCTTAGACTGTTTCTCTGGCTATCATCAAATTTGGATAAAAAAGAGGATGAGGAAAAAACTAGCTTCATTACACCAGTCGGCACATTTTGCTTCGTCAGGATGCCAGAGGGGCTTCGAAATGCAGGCACCACATTTTGCCGCATGTAAAGCACAGTATTCAAAGAGGAATTGTTCAACACTATACTTGCATATGTCGACGACATCTTGGTAAAAAGCGCCAAAAGACAAGAGAAGAACAGTCGAAAGCATTCCACAAACTAAGGCAATACTTGATGCAGCTCACCAAACTGACAGTACCTGACCCGAAGGCAACCCTGCTACTGTACATTGCAGCTTCGCAATCTGTCGTCAGTGCTGCACTCATTGTGGAAAAATTGATAGACGGAAGAAGGGTACAGCAGCCAGTATATTACGTATCCGAGGCATTGGCCGGGTCGAAGCTGTTCTATACAGAGATCGAGAAAATGATCTACGCTGTCGTAATGGCATCCGAGAAAGTTGAGGCATTATTTTGAAGGGCACAACATCAGAGTGCTAATTGACCAACCAATTAAAGAGCTCCTGAGCAACAAAGAAGCTTGGTAAGGATACGCAAATGGGCTGTAGAGCTGTCGGAATATGTGGTTGATTTCGAACGAAGAACAACAATCAAATCTCGAGTCTTGGCTGATTTTATAGTAGAATGGACATCGCCTTCGGCGGAAAATTTGACCAGAGAGGAAAGTTGGCTGATACACTGTGATGGCGCATGGGGAGACAAAGGAGCTGGCATCGCAGCAATCGTGCAGTCGCCTTCGAGCGTAAAAATGAGATATGCAGCGAACTTAGAGTTCTGCAAAAACAGCAACAGAAGTACAAACAACGTTGCTGAGTATGAAGCCGTATTATTGGGGCTCAGGAAAGCAAAGGCATTGGGTGCTCAACGATTCATTGTGAAAACAGACTCGAAGGTGGTAGCAGACCACATCGAAAAAGAGAGTATTGCAAAGCAACCTGAGCTCATCAAATACTTAAGTATAGTGAGATCAATGGAGAAAAAATTCAAAGGCTTTACAGTAGAATATATACCAAGAGGAAAAAATGAAGAAGCAGATGCATTGGCTAAAGCAGCTGCAAAAGGGGACAAGCTTCCGCCAGATGTATTTTTTCAAACAATAACAACACCATCGATAAAGGACATAGATGAACAACCAAGGTTAATCAATGCAATAAGTTCAGAAGATTGGCGATCGCCAATAATGGCTTATCTTCGGGGATTTTATGAGCCCATTGACGAAGATGATCCAAAATCCATGCAGCAAAGAGCAAGATGCTACCAAATAATTGATGATGTCTTGTACAAAAAGGGGGTGGTAGCCCCTTGGCTTCGATGCATATCATACAACGAAGGCAAAGAGCTAATCCAAGAGATACATAGCGGCTTATGCGGAGCTCATTTTGGGGCAAGAGCAATTGTGGGGAAGGCAATGAGACAAGGATTCTATTAGCCTACAATTATCAACGATGCAACAAACACGGTCAAGACCTGTGATCAATGCCAAAAATGCACAGCAACCCGAAAATCTCCTTCGGAGCCATCACAATCGATAACTCCCACTTGGCCATTGCAGAGATAGGGGATAGATCTAGTTGGCCCGCTTCCAACAGCTCAAGAAAATCTTAAATATGCCATAGTAGCAGTAGAGTATTTCACCAAGTGGATTGAAGCCAGGCCATTGGCCAATATCACAGCAAAAACAGTAATTAAGTTTTTCTGGCAGCAAATAGTATGCAGATTCGGAGTTCCAAGAGAAATCACAGTTGATAATGGCAATCAGTTCGATTGTGATGAATTCAGACAATATTGCATGTCAATTGGAACGAAGGCAAAATTTGCATCAGTATATCATCCACAAACCAATGGAGCAGTTGAAAGAGCAAATGGCTTAATCTTTACAGCCATCAGAAAGTGCCTAGCAAATTGTAAGAAAAAAGGCAAATGGGTGGAAGAATTACCGAAGGTGATTTGGGCTCACAACACCTCCACTTCGATGGGCAACCCAATTCACTCCCTTCAAGCTACTATATGGTGAAGAAGCAGTATGTCTAGAGGAAATACTCCATGAAGGGTTTCACACCCAAAAAGAAGCACCAAAAGACAGTGAAGCTGTCGACAAAGACCTCATCGAAATCTACAGGCTGCAGGCAGCCAAGAACATCTTCAAATATCAAGCTGAAACAAAGAAATGGCGGGACAAAAAGGTAGTAAGGAAAGACATCAAAGTAGGCGACTGGGTCCTAAGGAAAAATCTAAGCATGCCATCAGGAAAGCTACAAAACAAGTGGGAAGGTCCATTCCTAGTCCTCAAAACTAACAAGCCAGGATCATTTCACTTAGGTGATGAAGAAGGCAATGAGCTGCCGCATCCATGGAATGCGGACAGCTTACGAAGATATTACCTGTGAAAAATTGTAAAAATTGGCTTCGTAATCTATAAACGAAGTCAATCAGTAGAGTAGATTTTCTCTTCCAAAAAGCCCGTACTCTTTTCCTCACAGGGGAACCCGAACCAAGGGGTGAGGTTTTTAACGAGGCGGCGCTAAATGTAACTCATGCAAATATATGAACGAGATATTCCCCAAAAAATTGCATCGAAAGCGATTGGCTTCGACCAAATCGCTGGTATTCGACAACACAAGTAGAACTAAATTGACCCTACCAAAAAGGTAAGGCCAATTTAGATCTAAAAATGCTTACTCCAAGGAGTAAAAGGGGCTTCGGCTCATAATATCTCTCTTTTGTTTCAAATCGCTTACTCCAAGGAGTAAAAGGGGCTTCGGCTCATAATATCTCTCTTTTGTTTCAAATAGCTTACCCCAAGGAGTAAAAGGGGCTTCGGCTCATAATATTTCTATTTTGTCTCAAGTTGCTTACCACAAGGAATAAAAGGGAGCTTCAGCTCAAATAACAACCACTTTGTACCAAATGGCTATCTGAGCCTACCGTAACCAAAAATAAAATCACTCCCAAGAGAATTCAAAAGAGCACACCATGCCTACCACTCCCGGTGGTTTCTTGGTCACGACTAGCTAAAATGAAAGATCACATCTCAAGCGTCAGCTTCGTACCAAGCCTAACAAATAGTAGCACGCATGAATGAACAAAAACTCGCTTTCGGGGGGAGGAGGTGTTTCCCTCGAAAACGAAGGCAAATCGAGTTTCCATTCATTCATACAACAATCTGGATACATCATCTCAAGTCAATTACAACAAATTACTTACAAAGAGATGATCAAAACATCTCAAAGACATAGCCATAGAATTGCTGGCCAGATCTCCTAAACCTTGGAGCATTAAAAACGTAAGCAAATTCCTCACGGCCATTGCTAAAGTCCATCGGCTCAATTTTCACAGGAAGCAAACGAATAGCTTTGGCATTCTTCCTCCTGGCAAGTTCCACGCGCTCCGAGCGCTTAGCAATAAACGAAGTAAAAAAAATCAAAAACATCAAACTCGCAATGACGATAGAACTCATGGCAGAACTCCTAAAAGTCATTAAGGCACGAATTTGGATAGCGCTGTTGAAATTCTTCCCACGCGAAGCCAGAAACGCACAGGGGACCATCCCGCATGGCCAAGGGTGCAAGTTCAAGAATACCTCCCTCATCAGGGATCTGAATATATACAAATTTACAAGTTTAAAATCTCTCAACAAAAGCTCAAAAGTCATTGGATCTGATGAAGCTAAACCTTCAGATCAGCATCGGTCGCCCCGGCTCCAGCTTTGTCCTGGCCAGCTCCGGCTCCAGCTCTTGAGGAAGCTCCAGCGGCAGCAGCAGCGGCAGCAGCATCGGCTTCAGCTTTTTGCTGCATCTCGATCGCAAACAGCTCCTTAGCCTAAGACAAAATAAGCTATCAGAAGAACATAATGGCAAGTGCCAATGAAAAAACAAACAAAAACAAAAAGAAATGGCAAACGAGGCTAACATTAGCAAGTCGATCGTGAGCTGCGCGACGTGCGCATTCTCGGCCACTAACAGACCAGAACTTCCTCAAGAACACCCCTCGAGTAGCCACGATAGCTTCACTGAATAAGTCATCCTTATCAGGATTAAGGGTAGCAAGGAAACGATATTCTCTCCTCAAGAAGCTCTTGTAATGGGAACAGCCTTGGTCCGAAAGCAGTTTGAAAGTGTTGGTTATGCATGTGCGAGCTGCATAGTCTCCAACCTTGGACAGAACGTCCGGAAGGAACTTGAACTCGTCGTCAAGCCAGTCAAAAAGCTTTTCGAAGCTGTAGTCCTGATTCGGAAAGGGAAGGTGATGAGGACATCAACACCAACGATACATCCACACCACCACCGACACCGGCAACTGCGACATCTCCACCATCTGGTCCTATTACTCGCGCTCGTGCCCGTCAACTCAATCATCAAGTAAGTTCATTCTTAAGCTCTTGTCCATTATATTTCATCAATAGAAACACGTGCACTCTTGTTTTACTTAGGAATGATGGAGAGGATAAGAAGGGGAGCGGATTCGCGTGGGCTGGTTTCGGACAGCAGGACAGCACCAACTTGTGACAACGGTCAAGACTTCATTCGGACTCCGATTGGGACGTTCAAGTACTTCACGGAAAGCTTATGAAGTCCTCTTTCAAACGGATCTGGCCTCATGATGATACCTGTTCTGAGTGGGGCGCAGTCATCATGTCTTTACAGAAGGGTTTTCAGCCCATGGTGCTGCGCCACTCTATTTTGGCCCAATGGGCCGTGTATCCAGTTGAGCCCACTTTGGGCGCGTCCTAGGGTTGGAGGTCGTCCTCCCAGTACTTATCCCCCCAGCAGCTGCCATGGGAGGGTTGGGTTTTGTTTTCATGAACTAGCTATCACTACTTCTCCTGGAGCGCGTGTGCTAATCCAGCCGCCCGTCTTCTTGTAATCGAAACCCCACATTCGATCAATCCAGACTGAGTTCTTGATTTCCCCTTGCGATTTCAGTGCTTGTTTACTTGTTCTTGCGAGTTCTTCGATTTGCTTGCAGGACGGGTGCCCTCGTGGCCGGTGTCGCGCATCACAAGGGCGCGGCGACCAGGGAAGAGGTGTATCGGTTGCTAAGGCGCAGCGTCTCTGGATTGCTGAAGTCGGACCGCCAACGCCTTCTCCCTCCCTCAAATCGAGTTATCCAGTTCGTCCTCACCGAAAGATCGGGAAATCCCCCACAGGTTCTCATCAATTGGTATCAGAGCAAGGTTGTTCGGTGAGAGACTTCCTATCCTTTGCAGTTTTAATTTCCTATAGTCCAGAAAAGCCAAAAAAATAGTAGATCAGTTTTCCCGCAATCCTATAAACCCTTTGAGCCTTTACTAGTACTGCTTAGTTAGGGCTTGTTGAGTTTTTGGTTGCATCGGTTTGTGTCGAGTTGCTGGTCTTAGTCGTAGTCCTTTTAGAGTTTCGAGTTCTTGTCACGTTCTGGTCACATGACCTGTGTTACTATATAATCTCTCTGTGGCCGAATCTTCTTTTTACCGGAATACTCCTGTAATTTCAGAAAAAGTGTATGTGCTGATTGGACTTTTGGGATCCCCTGTGTTCATATATTTAGTTTTGAGTACCACTGAAAAAAATATCAGAAAAAAAATCAAAAAAAAGAAAAGAAAAAAAAGAGAAGAAGCAAAAGAAAAGAAGAAAGAAAGGGGCTGTTCTTTGTGCTTACTTTTGTCTTCGGTGGTGCGTTGTGACTTCCTTTGTGTCCAGGCTCGCGTCTCGAGCACGGTCTAGGCTAGGACCAGCACAGTACCGCCGTTGAACAATTATTCAGCTTGCTTTTATAACTAACGTGGTACTAGTATTTTCCTTGTGTTCTTTTAGCCCACCTACAGCTCCACATACTCGATTTTCAGCTTTACAGGAGTTGTTGCTGCAGCACCGATACACTTTCTTTCTGTTGCCCGACTTGTTGTTGCCGACCCTCCTGCGAGCAGGGTAAGAATTGGTAAGAGCTTGTACAACAGGTTGAGAGTGAGAGAGCACCACACACAAATTACATCTAGTAGTTGTAGGGAATTTCCTACTTTACTTGTTCCCTGTTTGCTCTTGCATCTTTTCCATGGCAGGTTCAGGGGATGAGGAAGAGGATGAAGGAGGTCCGCTTACGCCTCGCACCAAGGGCATCATGCAGCATTTTCAAAAGCAAGTAAGGGACTACACCGATGGGATTGATAATGATTTGCAGGTGATAAATGAGAAGATTGGGCAAATGGAGGCCACGCAGATCTCCAACAACACCAAGCTTGCAAGATTGGAGACGACGGTTGGCCGCGTGGACAAGAGTCTCGCTGCTCTTCTAAGGCGCTTTGATGAGCTCCACGCAAAGGCGAATGATCAGCATAGAGGAGGTGACCAAGAGGAAGAGCGCAACGCAGAAAATTCGAGAGCCGATTATTCTGCTGACACTGAAGATGAGGATCGAGCTCGGAGACGTCGACAACATAACCGTCGAGGTATGGGTGGACTGCGTCCACGTGAGGTGCATAACAATGACAATGCTTTCAGTAAGATAAAATTTAAGATACCCTCTTTTGATGGTAAATATGATCCTGATGCTTATCTTACTTGGGAGATGGCTGTTGAACAAAAGTTTACTTGTCATGATTTTCCTGAAAATGCATGTGTTAGGGCTGCAACCAGTGAGTTCACTGATTTTGCTTCCGTTTGGTGGATAGAACATGGCAAGAAAAATCCTAATAACATGCCACAAACTTGGGATGCTTTGAAACGGGTCATGAGGGCTAGATTTGTTCCATCTTATTATGCACGTGATCTGTTAAACCAGCTGCAGCAATTAAAACAGGGTACTAAAAGTGTAGAAGAATACTATCAACAGCTGCAAATGGGTATGCTACGCTGCAATTTAGAGGAGGATGTGGAACCCGCTATGGCTAGATTTTTGGGTGGGTTAAACCGTGAAATTCAGGACATCCTTGCTTATAAAGAGTACACTAACATAACCCGTTTGTTCCATCTTGCTTGTAAAGCTGAAAGGGAAGTGCAGGGGCGACGTGCTAGTACCAAGACTAACATATCTGCAGGGAGGAATTTTTCCACGCAGCCCCGTTCGAGCATTCCATCAACTGGACGTGCTGCTGCACCGTATTCATCATCAGCTCGAGCAGCAGCCTCACCTTCCAGCGATAAGCCATGTGACAGCCCCGCAAATTCAGCAGCAAAGACCGCGCAAAAACCAGCTGCAACCACTTCATCGGTGGCATCCACGGGCAGAACAAGAGACGTTCAGTGCCACCGCTGCAAGGGATATGGACATGTCATGCATGACTGCCCAAGCAAGCGCGTTTTGGTGGTCAAAAATGATGGTGAGTACTCATCTGCTAGTGAAATTGATGAAGATACACTTGCATTGCTTGCAGCTGACCATGCAGGAAGTGAGGGCTGCCCGGAAGAACATATTAATGCAGCTGAAGCCGACCGCTATGAGAGCCTCATTGTGCAGCGCGTGCTGAGCGCGCAAATGGAGAAGGCGGAACAAAATCAGCGGCACACATTGTTCCAAACAAAGTGTGTCATCAAAGAGCGTTCGTGCCGTGTGATCATCGATGGAGGTAGTTGCAACAACTTGGCTAGCAGCGACATGGTGGAGAAGCTTGCGCTTACCACCAAACCTCACCCGCATCCATATTGCATTCAATGGTTGAATAATAGCGGTAAGGCAAAGGTAACCAAACTTGTGCGAATCAATTTTGCCATCGGCTCCTATAAAGATGTTGTTGAATGTGATGTTGTGCCAATGCAAGCATGTAGTATTCTGCTAGGAAGGCCATGGCAATTTGATAAAGATTCTATGCATCATGGTAGATCAAATCAGTATTCTTTTCTATACCATGATAAAAAGATTGTGTTGCATCCAATGTCTCCTGAACAAATTCTAAAAGATGAACTTACTAGAGCTAGTAAATTGAAGAATCAGGAACATGGTAAAAGTGAAAATCAGATTGTGACAAACGAGCTTGAGAAGCATAAAAAGAACAATACCAAACCTGTTTATGATAATAAAAAGGAGATCAAGCTGAAAGGGTCATGTTTCATTGCTACCAAATCTGAATTGGATGAGATTGATGCTACCACTGCTGTTTGCTATGCCTTGATTTGCAAACAAACTTTGTTTTCACTTGAGGACATACCTTCTTCCTTGCCTCCTATTGTCACTAACCTTTTGCAGGAATATGCGGACGTTTTTCCTAAGGAGGTGCCATCGGGGCTGCCGCCGATTCGTGGGATTGAGGACCAGATTGACCTTATTCCCGGGGCCTCCTTGCCCAACCGTGCTCCATACAGGACCAACCCGGAAGAGACCAAAGAAATTCAGCGCCAAGTGCAAGAATTGCTCGACAAAGGTTATGTGCGTGAGTCTCTTAGCCCTTGTGCTGTTCCCGTGCTTTTAGTTCCTAAGAAAGATGGTTCATGGCGCATGTGTGTCGATTGTAGAGCGATAAACAACATCACAATCAGATATCGTCATCCTATTCCTAGGTTAGATGATATGCTTGATGAATTGAGTGGCTCAATTGTGTTCTCTAAAATTGATTTGCGTAGTGG
>CM014272.1:40206060-40242622 GCA_004135705.1 Alloteropsis semialata | reverse complement strand
AAATAATAGTGCGTATGAATGAACAAAAACTCGCTTCGGGGGGAGGAGGCGCTTCTCTCGAAAACTAAGGCAAGTCGAGTTTCCATCCATTCATACGCCCTCAATCTGAATACATTTGCTCTAGTCAATTACAACAAATTATTCACAAAGAGATGACCAAAACATCTCAAAGACATAGCCATCGAATTGCTGGCCAGATCTCCTAAACCTTGGAGCATTAAAAACATAAGCAAATTCCTCAGCCATTGCTAAAGTCCATCGGCTCAATTTTCACAGGAAGCAAACGAATAGCTTTGGCATTCTTCCTCCTGGCAAGTTCCACGCGCTCCGAGCGCTTAGCAATAAACGAAGTAAAAAAAATCAAAAACATCAAACTCGCAATGATGATAGAACTCATGGCAGAACTCCTAAAAGTCATTAAGGCACGAATTTGGATAGCGCTGTTGAAATTCTTCCCACGCGAAGCCAGAAACGCACAGGGGACCATCCCGCATGGCCAAGGGTGCAAGTTCAAGAATACCTCCCTCATCAGGGATCTGAATATATACAAATTTACAAGTTTAAAATCTCTCAACAAAAGCTCAAAAGTCATTGGATCTGATGAAGCTAAACCTTCAGATCAGCATCGGTCGCCCCGGCTCCAGCTCTTGAGGAGGAAGCTCCAGCGGCAGCAGCATCGGCTTCAGCTTTTTGCTGCATCTCGATCGCAAACAGCTCCTTAGCCTAAGACAAAATAAGCTATCAGAAGAACATAATGGCAAGTGCCAATGAAAAAACAAACAAAAACAAAAAGAAATGGCAAACGAGGCTAACATTAGCAAGTCGATCGTGAGCTGCGCGACGTGCGCATTCTCGGCCACTAACAGACCAGAACTTCCTCAAGAACACCCCTCGAGTAGCCACGATAGCTTCACTGAATAAGTCATCCTTATCAGGATTAAGGGTAGCAAGGAAACGATATTCTCTCCTCAAGAAGCTCTTGTAATGGGAACAGCCTTGGTCCGAAAGCAGTTTGAAAGTGTTGGTTATGCATGTGCGAGCTGCATAGTCTCCAACCTTGGACAGAACGTCCGGAAGGAACTTGAACTCGTCGTCAAGCCAGTCAAAAAGCTTTTCGAAGCTGTAGTCCTGATTCGGAAAGGGAAGGTGATGAGGACATCAACACCAACGATACATCCACACCACCACCGACACCGGCAACTGCGACATCTCCACCATCTGGTCCTATTACTCGCGCTCGTGCCCGTCAACTCAATCATCAAGTAAGTTCATTCTTAAGCTCTTGTCCATTATATTTCATCAATAGAAACACGTGCACTCTTGTTTTACTTAGGAATGATGGAGAGGATAAGAAGGGGAGCGGATTCGCGTGGGCTGGTTTCGGACAGCAGGACAGCACCAACTTGTGACAACGGTCAAGACTTCATTCGGACTCCGATTGGGACGTTCAAGTACTTACGGAAAGCTTATGAAGTCCTCTTTCAAACGGATCTGGCCTCATGATGATACCTGTTCTGAGTGGGGCGCAGTCATCATGTCTTTACAGAAGGGTTTTCAGCCCATGGTGCTGCGCCACTCTATTTTGGCCCAATGGGCCGTGTATCCAGTTGAGCCCACTTTGGGCGCGTCCTAGGGTTGGAGGTCGTCCTCCCAGTACTTATCCCCCCCAGCAGCCGCCATGGGAGGGTTGGGTTTTGTTTTCATGAACTAGCTATCACTACTTCTCCTGGAGCGCGTGTGCTAATCCAGCCGCCCGTCTTCTTGTAATCGAAACCCCACATTCGATCAATCCAGACTGAGTTCTTGATTTCCCCTTGCGATTTCAGTGCTTGTTTACTTGTTCTTGCGAGTTCTTCGATTTGCTTGCAGGACGGGTGCCCTCGTGGCCGGTGTCGCGCATCACAAGGGCGCGGCGACCAGGGAAGAGGTGTATCGGTTGCTAAGGCGCAGCGTCTCTGGATTGCTGAAGTCGGACCGCCAACGCCTTCTCCCTCCCTCAAGTCGAGTTATCCAGTTAGTCCTCACCGAAAGATCGGGAAATCCCCTACGGGTTCTCATCAATTGGTAATCAGAGCAAGGTTGTTCGGTGCGAGACTTCCTATCCTTTGCAGTTTTAATTTCCTATAGTCCAGAAAAGCCAAAAAAATAGTAGATCAGTTTTCCCGCAATCCTATAAACCCTTTGAGCCTTTACTAGTACTGCTTAGTTAGGGCTTGTTGAGTTTTTGGTTGCATCGGTTTGTGTCGAGTTGCTGGTCTTAGTCGTAGTCCTTTTAGAGTTTCGAGTTCTTGTCACGTTCTGGTCACAGACCTGTGTTACTATATAATCTCTCTGTGGCCGAATCTTCTTTTTACCGGAATACTCCTGTAATTTCGGAAAAAGTGTATGTGCTGATTGGACTTTTGGGATCCCCTGTGTTCATATATTTAGTTTTGAGTACCACTGAAAAAAATATCAGAAAAAAAAAAAAAAAGAAAAAAAAAGAGAAGAAGCAAAAGAAAAGAAGAAAGAAAGGGGCTGTTCTTTGTGCTTACTTTTGTCTTCGGTGGTGCGTTGTGACTTCCTTTGTGTCCAGGCTCGCGTCTCTAGCACGGTCTAGGCTAGGACCAGCACAGTACCGCCGTTGAACAATTATTCAGCTTGCTTTTATAACTAACGTGGTACTAGTATTTTCCTTGTGTTCTTTTAGCCCACCTACAGCTCCACATACTCGATTTTCAGCTTTACAGGAGTTGTTGCTGCAGCACCGATACACTTTCTTTCTGGTGCCCGACTTGTTGTTGCCGACCCTCCTGCGAGCAGGGTAAGAATTGGTAAGAGCTTGTACAACAGGTTGAGAGTGAGAGAGCACCACACACAAATTACATCTAGTAGTTGTAGGGAATTTCCTACTTTACTTGTTCCCTGTTTGCTCTTGCATCTTTTCCATGGCAGGTTCAGGGGATGAGGAAGAGGATGAAGGAGGTCCGCTTACGCCTCGCACCAAGGGCATCATGCAGCATTTTCAAAAGCAAGTAAGGGACTACACCGATGGGATTGATAATGATTTGCAGGTGATAAATGAGAAGATTGGGCAAATGGAGGCCACGCAGATCTCCAACAACACCAAGCTTGCAAGATTGGAGACGACGGTTGGCCGCGTGGACAAGAGTCTCGCTGCTCTTCTGAGGCGCTTTGATGAGCTCCACGCAAAGGCGAATGATCAGCATAGAGGAGGTGACCAAGAGGAAGAGCGCAACGCAGAAAATTCGAGAGCCGATTATTCTGCTGACACTGAAGATGAGGATCGAGCTCGGAGACGTCGACAACATAACTGTCGAGGTATGGGTGGACTGCGTCCACGTGAGGTGCATAACAATGACAATGCTTTCAGTAAGATAAAATTTAAGATACCCTCTTTTGATGGTAAATATGATCCTGATGCTTATCTTACTTGGGAGATGGCTGTTGAACAAAAGTTTACTTGTCATGATTTTCCTGAAAATGCATGTGTTAGGGCTGCAACTAGTGAGTTCACTGATTTTGCTTCCGTTTGGTGGATAGAACATGGCAAGAAAAATCCTAATAACATGCCACAAACTTGGGATGCTTTGAAACGGGTCATGAGGGCTAGATTTGTTCCATCTTATTATGCACGTGATCTGTTAAACCAGCTGCAGCAATTAAAACAGGGTACTAAAGTGTAGAAGAATACTATCAACAGCTGCAAATGGGTATGCTACGCTACAATTTAGAGGAGGATGTGGAACCCGCTATGGCTAGATTTTTGGGTGGGTTAAACCGTGAAATTCAGGACATCCTTGCTTATAAAGAGTACACTAACATAACCCGTTTGTTCCATCTTGCTTGTAAAGCTGAAAGGGAAGTGCAGGGGCGACGTGCTAGTACCAAGACTAACATATCTGCAGGGAGGAATTTTTCCACGCAGCCCCGTTCGAGCATTCCATCAACTGGACGTGCTGCTGCACCGTATTCATCATCAGCTCGAGCAGCAGCCTCACCTTCCAGCGACAAGCCATGTGACAGCCCCGCAAATTCAGCAGCAAAGACCGCGCAAAAACCAGCTGCAACCACTTCATCGGTGGCATCCACGGGCAGAACAAGAGACGTTCAGTGCCACCGCTGCAAGGGATATGGACATGTCATGCGTGACTGCCCAAGCAAGCGCGTTTTGGTGGTCAAAAATGATGGTGAGTACTCATCTGCTAGTGAAATTGATGAAGATACACTTGCATTGCTTGCAGCTGACCATGCAGGAAGTGAGGGCTGCCCGGAAGAACATATTAATGCAGCTGAAGCCGACCGCTATGAGAGCCTCATTGTGCAGCGCGTGCTGAGCGCGCAAATGGAGAAGGCAGAACAAAATCAGCGGCACACATTGTTCCAAACAAAGTGTGTCATCAAAGAGCGTTCGTGCCGTGTGATCATCGATGGAGGTAGTTGCAACAACTTGGCTAGCAGCGACATGGTGGAGAAGCTTGCGCTTACCACAAACCTCACCCGCATCCATATTGCATTCAATGGTTGAATAATAGCGGTAAGACAAAGGTAACCAAACTTGTGCGAATCAATTTTGCCATCGGCTCCTATAAAGATGTTGAATGTGATGTTGTGCCAATGCAAGCATGTAGTATTCTGCTAGGAAGGCCATGGCAATTTGATAAAGATTCTATGCATCATGGTATATCAAATCAGTATTCTTTTCTATACCATGATAAAAAGATTGTGTTGCATCCAATGTCTCCTGAACAAATTCTAAAAGATGAACTTACTAGAGCTAGTAAATTGAAGAATCAGGAACATGGTAAAAGTGAAAATCAGATTGTGACAAACGAGCTTGAGAAGCATAAAAAGAACAATACCAAACCTGTTTATGATAATAAAAAGGAGATCAAGCTGAAAGGGTCATGTTTCATTGCTACCAAATCTGAATTGGATGAGATTGATGCTACCACTGCTGTTTGCCTTGATTTGCAAACAAACTTTGTTTTCACTTGAGGACATACCTTCTTCCTTGCCTCCTATTGTCACTAACCTTTTGCAGGAATATGCGGACGTTTTTCCTAAGGAGGTGCCATTGGGGCTGCCGCCGATTCGTGGGATTGAGGACCAGATTGACCTTATTCCCGGGGCCTCCTTGCCCAACCGTGCTCCATACAGGACCAACCCGGAAGAGACCAAAGAAATTCAGCGCCAAGTGCAAGAATTGCTCGACAAAGGTTATGTGCGTGAGTCTCTTAGCCCTTGTGCTGTTCCCGTGCTTTTAGTTCCTAAGAAAGATGGTTCATGGCGCATGTGTGTTCGATTGTAGAGCGATAAACAACATCACAATCAGATATCGTCATCCTATTCCTAGGTTAGATGATATGCTTGATGAATTGAGTGGCTCAATTGTGTTCTCTAAAATTGATTTGTGTAGTGGTTACCATCAAATTCGCATGAAGCTTGGAGATGAATGGAAAACAGCGTTTAAAACTAAGTTTGGCTTGTATGAATGGCTGGTCATGCCTTTTGGGCTCACTAATGCACCCAGCACTTTCATGAGATTGATGAATGAAGTTTTGCGCACTTTTATTGGCAGATTTGTGGTAGTATATTTTGATGACATTCTGATCTATAGCAAAACACTAGAAGACCATCTTGATCATTTGCGTGCTGTTTTTGATGCTCTACGTGATGCACGCTTGTTTGGTAACCTTGAGAAGTGCACCTTTTGCACAGATCGTGTCTCTTTTCTTGGCTATGTTGTGACACCGCAGGGAGTTGAAGTTGATCAAGCCAAGGTTGAAGCCATTCACAGCTGGCCGGTTCCAACAACAGTCACCCAAGTGCGAAGCTTCCTAGGACTTGCTGGATTTTATCGTCGCTTTGTGAAGGACTTCAGCACCATTGCAGCCCCACTGCATGAGCTCACCAAGAAGAGTGCGATATTCACTTGGGCTGCACCACACCAAAGTGCTTTCGACATGCTGAAAGATAAGTTAACACATGCACCCTTACTTCAACTTCCAGATTTCAGCAAAACCTTTGAACTTGAATGTGATGCTAGTGGAATTGGTCTGGGAGGTGTGCTGCTGCAAGAGGGCAAACCTGTAGCGTATTTTAGCGAGAAATTGAGTGGGCCTAGTCTGAACTATTCCACCTATGATAAAGAATTACTTGCTCTTGTTAGAACTTTGGAAACATGGCAGCACTACTTATGGCCCAAAGAATTTGTTATCCATTCTGATCATGAGTCTTTGAAACATATTCGAAGCCAAGCGAAACTAAACCGTAGACATGCTAAATGGGTTGAATTCATTGAATCTTTTCCTTATGTCATCAAACACAAGAAAGGGAAGGAAAATGTCATTGCTGATGCTTTGTCTAGGCGTTATACCATGCTCTCACAACTTGATTTCAAAATTTTTGGGTTGGAAACAATAAAAGAGCAATATGTACATGATGCTGATTTTAAATATGTGTTGCTGAATTGCAAGGAGGGTAAAACATGGAACAAATTCGTCCTCAATGATGGGTTTGTTTTTAGAGCTAACAAGCTATGCATTCCAGCTAGCTCCGTGCGTTTGTTATTGCTGCAGGAAGCACATGGAGGAGGACTAATGGGACACTTTGGAGTGAAGAAGACTGAGGACATCCTTGCTGGTCATTTCTTTTGGCCTAGGATGCGGAGAGATGTGGAGAGGTTTGTTGCTCGCTGCACCACATGCCAAAAAGCTAAGTCACGCCTTAATCCTCACGGTTTATACATGCCTCTTCCTGTTCCAAGTGCACCTTGGGAAGATATATCTATGGACTTTGTTTTAGGACTGCCTAGAACAAAGAAGGGGAGGGATAGTGTGTTCGTCGTTGTGGATAGATTTTCTAAAATGGCCCATTTCATACCATGTCATAAGAGTGATGATGCTACACATGTTGCTGATTTGTTCTTTCGTGAGATTGTTCGATTGCATGGTGTGCCAAACACCATAGTTTCTGATCGTGATGCAAAGTTTCTTAGTCACTTTTGGAGAACTTTGTGGGCCAAGCTAGGGACTAAGCTTTTATTTTCCACTACATGTCATCCCCAAACCGATGGACAAACTGAAGTTGTGAATAGAACTCTATCAACCATGCTTAGGGCTGTTTTGAAAAAGAACATAAAAATGTGGGAAGACTGTTTGCCTCATGTTGAGTTTGCTTATAATCGGTCACAACATTCTACCACTAAGAAATGCCCTTTTGAGATTGTTTATGGCCTGTTACCACGTGCTCCTATTGATTTACTACCTTTGCCAACTTCTGAAAAATTGAATTTCGATGCTGCACAGCGTGCTGAAATGATTCTAAAACTGCATGAAACAACTAAAGAACACATAGAGCGCACGAATGCTAAGTATAAGTTGGCTGGTGATAAAGGTAGGAGACAACTGATTTTTGAACCTGGAGATTTGGTTTGGTTGCATTTGAGGAAGGATAGGTTTCCTGAATTAAGAAAATCAAAATTGATGCCTAGAGCTGATGGACCTTTTAAAGTACTGCAACGAGTTAATGAGAATGCATATAAGCTTGATCTACCTGCAGATTTTGGGGTTAGTCCCACTTTTAACGTTGCAGATTTGGCGCCATATTTGGGAGAAGAAGATGAGATTGAGTCGAGGACGACTCAAATGCAAGAAGGGGAGGATGATGAGGACATCAACACCAATGATACATCCACACCACCACCGACACCGGCAACTGCGACATCTCCACCATCTGGTCCTATTACTCGCGCTCGTGCCCGTCAACTCAATCATCAAGTAAGTTCATTCTTAAGCTCTTGTCCATTATATTTCATCAATGGAAACACGTGCACTCTTGTTTTACTTAGGAATGATGGAGAGGATAAGAAGGGGAGCGGATTCGCGTGGGCTGGTTTCGGACAGCAAGACAGCACCAACTTGTGACAACGGTCAAGACTTCATTCGGACTCCGATTGGGACGTTCAAGTACTTCACGGAAAGCTTATGAAGTCCTCTTTCAAACGGATCTGGCCTCATGATGATAGCTGTTCTGAGTGGGGCACAGTCATCATGTCTTTACAGAAGGGTTTTCAGCCCATGGTGCTGCGCCACTCTATTTTGGCCCAATGGGCCGTGTATCCAGTTGAGCCCACTTTGGGCGCGTCCTAGGGTTGGAGGTCGTCCTCCCAGTACTTATCCCCCCAGCAGCCGCCATGGGAGGGTTGGGTTTTGTTTTCATGAACTAGCTATCGCTACTTCTCCTGGAGCGCGTGTGCTAATCCAGCCGCCCGTCTTCTTGTAATCGAAACCCCACATTCGATCAATCCAGACTGAGTTCTTGATTTCCCCTTGCGATTTCAGTGCTTGTTTACTTGTTCTTGCGAGTTTTGCAATTTGCTTGCAGGACGGGTGCCCTCGTGGCCGGTGTCGCGCATCACAAGGGCGCGGTGACCAGGGAAGAGGTGTATCGGTTGCTAAGGCGCAGCGTCTCTGGATTGCTGAAGTCGGACCGCCAACGCCTTCTCCCTCCCTCAAATCGAGTTATCCAGTTCGTCCTCACCGAAAGATCGGGAAATCCCCCACGGGTTCTCATCAGAAGGGGCTCTCCACCATACTGCTTGAAGGCTGCTTCGTACTCCCGATATACCTTAGAGCCATGACAATAGAACTCCTCTTCCATCTTTTCTTTTTCAGTACGAAGCTTCTTAAGAGCGGCCCTGTGCCTGTTAGCTTCGTCGCTCAGAGAGTTCTTCATGTCAACAGCAACGAGGAGATCCTTCTTGTACTTCTCGGCATCAGCAGAAAACTTCTCCTTCGCACCTTCCAAACTCTTTATCTGATTCTTCAACTCGTGGACTAAGGAAGCATCTTCCACTATCTTGGTACGAAGCCCTTCAATAGTTTCGGCGTTACGAGTGCGCTCGGCTTCAAGACTAGCCACTCTATCTTTAAGCACAGACATCTCTGTACAAGCGCCTTCACGTTGCACACGAAACTGTTCTTTTTCAGCTTCAAGAGCTTCCTTAAGCCTGGCAACATCAGCTTGCTCAGAAACCCATTTTCCGCGCTCCTTCCGCAAAGCATCCAATTCGGCTCTCTCGCTCTCAATATCATTGAGATGAACCGGAAGGCGCGCGCACATCTCTTGAAGCGAAATCATTGACTGAAAACAAAGGCAATAACTTAAACGAAGCCAAAAATAAAAAAGAAACACAAGATCGAAGGAAGCATCAATTACCATCAACGAGATCAAGATCAAAATCTTCACACGATTCTCAAATTCTACAAAAAATAGTATAATTAGTAATGAAGCCAAAAATGTCATGACAAAGAAAAAACAAGAGCGAAAATAATACCATCTGGAGAAAAATCTGGGACATCGTTCATAGAACGAAGCCCATCTCGACGGAGACGATTAACAAATGAATCAACACCAATATTGGAAGTGCCTGAAACATCACACGAACACTTGAAATTCATCTAAAAGAATTGGATTAAGCAAAAACAAAATGAAGCTAAGAGCAAACATTACCTTCCATAGGGGCAGGCCTCGAATCAGCCTTAGCCGGGCTGGCAGAGGGTTCAGCTTCAGCGTCATGAACATGAACCACAGGGGAGGCAGTAGCTGTTTGCAAAGCATCGCCTGAACCCTCGCCAGTCTCGGAAGCAGGCTTAAGATGCTCAGCATCCTCCCGAAGAGTCTCAAGAGGAGACTTAGCCACCGCCTTAGCAAGAACATCAAGAGAAGAAGGCAGGACTTGAGACGATGAAACTTCAAAATCTGCAGGAGCTAAATCTCTAGTCTCATCCTCCCTCAAAAGGTGGCTGTAGCTAACATCTTCCTCCTCCTCATCAACACAACCCGGGATACGAACCCGGAGATAAGGACTAGTAGGCAATTTTGCTGGAGAAAACAAACAAGTTAGCAAAAACAACCTAAAGAGACGAAACACAACACAAACAACTAACCTCCAAAATTAAGGTCTATTGTTGCCGAAGCCGCGGCAAGACCAGAAGAGGGCACTGCCAAAATGGCAAAAGCTGGAGCAGCAGAGGGCGCAGCCGGAGCCACTGGGGCTGCAGACGAAGCCATCAGGGGTGGAGGCGCACTTGAAATCGGCACAGCAGGCAAGGCACCGCTCAACCGTTGCCGCTTCGAAGCTTCAAGCGCTGTGGTGGACGCACGCTTCTTAGTCGGGACGGCTTTGGTGCCACGACCTCTTGCCTGATCACCACGGCCAGAAGGGGCTATGGCACTACTGCCACCGCCTTCGTTCCCGCCCTCATCAGAACCACCGCCCGTGGCACGACCTGAGCCATGGCCCCTTTTCCCACGGCCACGTCCAGGCTTCATAGCAGCTGCCACACTAGGGTGGTCAATAGACGTCATCTTCTTCCCGGGCTTGGGGGGCAACACGCTGAGGATAGCTAACTTTCATCTCCTCAAAAACTCTGTTGAAGCGATGCCCGCCCAACAGAGCAACACAACTTTCGTGCTCCTTCGATGTATATTTCCCCAGAATTATGTCAGCCATCAGCTCGATGGACTGAACAAAAGCATAATCTGACATATGTGGAGGCTTCTTGGCCCCAAAACGTGGAAAGCACACATGCTGAAGCCCCCGGTACGGCCTCACGTCAACCACAAACGGCTTCCATTTCGCTGAAAGAAAGTTCACGCCCATGGCAAGGCCCTCTTCAATAAGATCGCGGCTGCTGCTGATGCGACTCACTTTGAAAAAAGCTGACTCACAACGGCTATAGTTAGGCGCCTTCGGATCGAAAGGAGGACAAGAAATGAAGTTACTTGGAAGGACTTGGCCATGCAAAGGAAAGCAGACTTGTTTCGTGCCATCCTCCAAAACCCTCTCCAATGGAGGCACCTTCACGTACAGCCAGTACTTATGCTAGTTTCGATCCCAGGCATTCTTCTGACTGAAGGTAAGCTCTACCTTCTCCAGGTCAGTAAGACGACGGCGGGCGCAGAAGCTGATGCTGCCATAATCTGGCTCATACTCAATACCGTCAATCTCAACGGCCTTCGTTTGGCGATGGCCCTCAAAATAACGGAGAAGCCGTCAACATCAACATCAGATCCATTGGTCTTAACTGCCCAAAAGAATCGAAGCAGATGGGTGACGCCATTGGGAGTAAGATGATAAAGCTGAATTCCAAACCTCCCAAGCATCTCCGCAATGATGTTATGAATCGGCATCCGAAGCCCAGCATTGAAAAAATCCCTAAACACCACAGCTTCGTCAGGATGAGGGGCGGGAGTGACCTCGTTACCAGGGGCATGGCCATCGCCAATGGGGAAATAGCCTTTCTCCTCATAAAACTTAATCAAGGCATCAGTTACGAAAGACTTGCCAAAGACAGTCGTGCGAGGCTTCTTCTTCGGATCAACCAGATCTGATACATCTGCCTCGACATCCTCAAGGGCTTCATCTGCTATAGATTTGGCATCGCCATCATCTTCTCCGTCTCCTGAATACCCGCCCTCATCTGCAACGGTCTTGCCCTTTGGATCAACCTCCACGGTATCAGCACCTTCCTCAAGGTGCGCAGCAAAAGCAACACTTCGTCTTCTGTCATGTGGACAGGATTATGAGAGCCTTCACCCTCAGAATCGGAATTGGAAGCTCCGATCAGCCGAGCGGTCTGCTTCGTGCGAGCCGCTGCAAAGGACAAAAATAAAAACAAGCAAACGAAGCAGTCAAAAAAAAACTAAACAGAGAAACAAAGCAGCTTGACATAACTCAGAAAGTTTACTTACTTGTGACCGAAGCAGAGGAAACCTCGAAAAGCTAAGGCTCACGAAGCAGTAAAAAAGCGTCACCAACAAGCTATCGCAGAAAGCATGAAAGCGAAGCAAGTAAATTTACCCCCCCCCTTCGGTCCTATTTATAGGCGGGTGAAAAATGTGACCGTTAAACCATCTCGGTAAATGAACCGTCGCAGGAATTCAAATTCGACGAAGGCAAATAAAATCTACAATAAAAAATTATGACCATTGCCTGCCTCAAAAACTGAATCGTCCCAACAAGTTCAAAATAAACGAAGCCAATCTTACTTGATAACAAAAACAATCGAAGCCAAATTATCAAAACAAAATACTTACTCGGGCATTTCTACAACAAGAGGAGGCGTTTCTCGGACAGGCGAGCAATCCAAGTTTCGTGGAACTCGGCCTGTTGAAGAAAGCCCTCGTCCGCGAGGGGCTACTGTTGGGGGATTGGCCTGCCGAGAAATACCTTTGATAAATATAAGGCATTGCTCCAGCCGTATTACCTTCGTTTTATGAAAAGGCTGGCAGTTTTTGGCTTCGTCATGCTAACGCGTCAATAAATGGCTTCGTTTCCTTGTTCCGACACAGGACCGGATTCGTCCATGTGTACAATAGAGAACACCCAAATATGGCTTTGTGAGCGCTATAAGCAATACCTGAGCTGAACAAAGGTAACCCTGAGCTCTTAACATGACGGGTATAACACTTACCTGCTTCGTCTCTGGTTAAGTGACAGGGTTCGCAAGGAAACAATGGCTTCGGGCGAATGGTCGTCATCGCGGATTTGTTGAACCGAAGCTGACTACAGAGGTGGCCACGCCTTTCTAATCGCCAACGAAGCCAAGGTGGACCGAGTCCAAGCCGAGTCAAATACGGTGTAACTAGTCTGCGTATTCACACTGAAGGTTGCGAATGTACAATTATGTCCCTGAAACATCTAAGTTGTATAGTCTAGAGGATGATACTTGGTTTTCAGGGGCAAATGAGGAATGTAAAAGTGCCCTTTGGCCTCCCTATAAAAGGAGACCCCAGGCCAACGTGTAAAGGGCTGATTTCGGAGAATACTGTTGATAAGCAATATATTGTTGCTTGTCTCCACTTCTCTGTCTTAGCTGTTGTTTGGGCTCATTGGCTTCAGTCGGTAACCCAACAACCTTGATTTCGGGTCCGTCATGCTCTTGGTGTGATTCTTTCTTGTTTCCTGCATGATTAGCTAAAATCTCCCGACTAGCTTCTTGTACCGTAGCAGCTAGCTGGGCTGACTAGGTCTCTAGAATTTTACTTAAGCGCAGCTGGTTCTTTACGATGACTGGTAAGGCATTGAATCTAGAGCTTAGATCGTTCACCTTTTTCTTGGCAGGTATAGTGCGTGAACTTCCTCCTTGCTGGGATGGGTACCAGTTATGTTCTAGGAATAGATCTCTGCACTTCTGCCAAGAATCCATCTTTACCAGGTGGTGGTAATACCATTGTAGTGCCCTTCCCGCTAGGGAGAACAGGAATAAGCTAAGTCGGATGGATGTTGCCCCGATTCCCTCAAGCTGGAGCGGACTGCATATGGCTGAGAAATGTTGTAGATGTTCCGCTGCATCTTCTGTAGCCTTTCCGCTGAAAGGCTTGGCTTGCACTATTGCAATGTACATTGGGTCGATCATGAGGGTTTCAGTTGCCATCTTGGTGCAAGGCTGCTTCGATTTCAACCGACAGAATTGGAGGAACACTTGAGTGTTCTCTTCTGGGTGAAGGAGTTCTTCGGCGGATCGACAGTGTTGTGTACTCTTCCTGTTTCACACAAGTAGAAACAGAACAAGGGTAAACCTGTCTAGACGATGGTATTTAATTGTGACATAATGTTAATATAGAGGTTAACACATTCTTTGACCAATGCTTTCCCCGGCAACGGCGCCAGAAATGCTTGTTGGCATTTCTTAGCTTCACCATTACATGAGTGATGGCACTAGAGATGCCTTAATATAAATCTTAGCATTACATAGGTTCTGCAAGCGCACAGAAGTACATTGTAGCATTTCACCCGGGAGTATTCCATAGTATCGTATTTATTTCCTCAGGGAAAGCGGATGGCAAAGTAATGTGTTTTCCAATGCATTAATTATATCACAATCAATATACCAAGACCAGAACAGGGGATAACAATATATGAAGAGTTAGGTATGTTGACACACAGAAGGTTTCACTGCTCATTATATAAGTCTAGTTAATATGAAAGTCCTAAGAGAGAACTAGGGATTCTATGTACTTCTTACTTATGAGTTACATTCATTACAAGTGTATACTTTACAAGCTCAGCAATGGACACATGTTAGAGGGCAAATCGAGGAGTCGTGGGATTTCCTCATCCAAGGGTACTGTCATGATGTTTATCACTAAGGCCTGCAAACGGCCAAACCCAAATTGTGAGGATTACAAAGGCCCAGCGGGGCTGTCACCACCTGGGGGCTACCTCTGAATACATGGGGTAGGGTATCCCCAACGGTATTCCATAACCCAAACACCACGTTTGTAATATGAAATACATCTTTACCAGTTGTACGGAAAGGTAAAGAACAATCATAATGATTCATTGGGCCATTGCCATAACATGTATCAGCTATACTAAGGTGCAAGACATACAACTTATATGATGAACAAACAAGACTATAAGTCAAGTAACATAAGCAAGATAGTAATTCCATTAAGGCTCTAAGTCTTACAAATAAGCAAAGGATACAAGATAACTGAGCTCTAGGCTTACCAAGACACCTTCGGAAACCCGTAGAAGCTCAACTCCTAGAACTACTTCTCTACTAACTAAGACTATAACTTGTAGCAAATGGAGCTCTTCCTTCTGGTGTGTGTTGTACAGGAGATTTTGGCATCTATTTATAGCACTGGGAGGCGGTTCAGGGCCGGTACAAGGCAGTTGGGGCCGAGAGGGCCCACCCAGAGGTCGGCCGACCTGTGGACTTCGCCCAACCGTCTGATGAACCAACTGAACACATCCACGATGTAGATTTAGTCCTGAAGGCAGTGTAGATGCGTAGGAGAAGGGAGGGCCGCAACGGCCACTGGACTGGGTCAGCCGACCTGGTCTAGGCTCGGTTCGTCTTGGTCTTCTTCTGTGTGACTTGAATGTGGGCCCTGATACTTGTGGAGGCTGGGTATGACTCCTCGGAGTAGATCTTAATTCTCAAGTGCTCCCATCAATCCATGTGCTTCTCCTTATCTTCCTTTTCATCCCTTGGATGTAACCATCATTGATTCAACGTCCTAGATGATATGCATTTGTGTTTCTTCTAGATGGTTGAACTTGGACTTTGTTGCGCACCAGGTCAGGTCGGTCGACCAGAGTAGGTCGGGTGACCTGGGCTTGGCCCTGTTTTGCTTCATCTTTTGGCCCATGTTTCCTGCAACCAAATAATCTCCATGTACAAGTGGAACTACATTATTTAAAACCAAATTCTACTAATCATTGCTAGTTTATTTTATTTTATCATGTTGGCGTTACAAGATAATCATGACTTAACAAGCACCAATAGACTTCAGCAGAAGGGCCATTTGGCAGCAGCTTGACACATTCTTGGGACCACAGCCATCCCAGGAAGACACGCGCTGCCTCACGTTTGCACTGGCGAACGTCGTGATCCAGCTCGCGGGAGGCACCCCTCTTGCGCCAGAGGCGTTAAATGTTCCCTCGCCCCGTGCCATGCTGTTCGGTCTGCGGAATGCAGGCGAGACGGTATTGCTCTTGCTGGCACAATGCATGTGCCGGCCCCTTATGAATGACAAGTTCGTAGGGGTCATCGACCGCGTTTTGGAGTCCGTCTTTGACCTCCTCAGCGACGGTTCATCGAAGGCCTCTGAAATGGAGCTCACTGCAGAAAGCCATCACGTCTCTCGCGACTATTTCATGGCCGACGCTCCTGAGGGGGCCGTGGAGGAGGTAAACGAGGATGACCTCGAGCAACTGCCGGCTGCGAGTGTGGACGCCGGCCGTGCCACGTCGGTGAATGGTGGAAGGGCAAGCGCGAGCGCGGTGGGATGAGCTCCAAGAAGCACTTCGCCATCTGGAGTAAGATCGTGCCCAAATGGAGCAAGAGCGAGCCCATGTGGAGCAAGAATGAGCTCGCGTAGAGCAAGAGCAGGCGCACATCGAGCGCGAGCTTCGCCAATGCGACAACAGAGTGCAGGCACGCGCATGCGCTCTCGAAGTACAGCAGCAGATTGTCGACGACAATGGAGCACCTCCACGCTTCGTGAGGGCTAGCCAGAACATTGCAGCAGCTGATGGGGACTAGGGTTCCCAATCTTCCGTCAGGCCAAGATTCTCGTTTTGGGTGGGGCGTGATACACCGATCCGGCTTTAGATCCAAAGACCCAAATCCCTGCAATCTTAGCACCACAACTCCTCTAGTTATCAACCGTGTCATGATCTGGTTAACCTCGCCAAGAAGGCTAATCCCTGCCTGCGAAACGAAGAATGCAAGCAAGAACTCGAAAGAACGCAGCTCTCAAATTATGGTGACAAACTACTGATGAATGATTAAGCACACGAGTTGGGGTTTCACAAACCGATCAACGGCGACTGTTCGAAGACGGATTGAACTAAAGCAAAACCCAAACCCTAACGTGGGTGGCAGCGACTGAGTTATAGGGGTTAGGCTCGTGGTCAACCCCCTGGACGCGCCCCTAATGGGCTCAACGACTATACAGGGCCCAAAGGCCAAAATATAGCGATGCAGCGCCGGCGCAGATTCTGGACATCATATTGTTTTGATGATTCCTGTTGACTCAGGCATCATCTGGATGTGGGACTGGTGCCATTGGAAGCTCTATGAAATTATCTTTCCAACCATATGTGGATCGTCAAAATCGGACTCCGTATGTGGCCTAGGTGTCCAATCTGCAGACTGCTCCTGGACTCCGAGGTGGACTCAAAGTCGACTTGAATTGGGCCTCCACCTTGACTTGCACTCCCTCGCTGGTCCTCCACGCCTCCAAGCCCTTCTCCATGCATCTCCTGGTCCTTTCCTTGGTTCCTCTAAATTCAATTGTCATGCACGAGCTCTTGTGATTGGACCTTGAATGTCCAGCGGAAGAGTGTTGTGTGCATCCGAAGGAATGATGTCCTCATCATCCTCCCCCTCTTGAAGTGGAGTCGTCCTCGACTCAAGCTCATCTTCCTCACCCATGTATGGCCTCAAATCTGCAATGTTAAAGGTGGGACTAACCCCAAACTCCGGAGGTAACTCAAGCTTATATGCATTATCATTAATTTTCTCAAGAATTCAAAAAGGACCATCAGCTCGAGGCATAAACTTAGACTTTCTAAGATCTAAAAATCTATCTTTTCACAAGTGTAACCAAACTAAATCACTTGGTTCAAGCTTAATCGTAGCGGCGGGTCATCGAAGGCCTCTGAAACGGAGCTCACTGCAGAAAGCCATCACGTCTCTCACGACTGTTTCATGGCCGACACTCCTGAGGGGGCCGTGGAGGAGGTAAACGAGGACGACCTCGAGCAACCGCCGGCCGCGAGTGTGGATGCCGGCCCTGCCACGTCGGTGAATGGTGGAAGGGCAAGCGCGAGCGCGGCGGGATGAGCTCCAAGAAGCACGTCGCCATCTCGAGCAAGATCGTGCCCACATGGAGCAGGAGCGAGCCCACGTGGAGCAAGAATGAGCTCGCGTAGAGCAAGAGCAGGCGCGCATCGAGCGCGAGCTTCGCCAATGCGACAACAGAGCGAAGGCACGCTCACGCGCTCTCAAAGTACAGCAGCAGATTGTCGGCGACAATGGGGCACCTCCACACTTCGTGAGGGCTAGCCAGAACATTGCAGTGGCTGATGGGGACTAGGGTTCCCAATCTTCCGTCAGGCGAAGATTACTCTCGTTTTGGATGGAGCGCGACACACCGATCCGGCTTCAGATCCAAAGACCCAAATCCCTGTAATCTTAGCATCACAACTCCTCTAGTTATCAACCGTGTCATGATCTGGTTGACCTCACCAAGAAGGCTAATCCCTGCCTGCGAAACGAAGAACGCAAGCAAGAACTCGAAAGAACGCAGCTCTCAAATTATGGTGACAAACTGCTGATGAATGATTAAGCACACGAGTTGGGGTTTCACAAACCGATCAACGGCGACTATTCGAAGACAGATTGAACTAAAGCAAAACCCAAACCCTAACGTGGGTGGCGGCGACAGAGTTGTAGGGGTTAGGCTTGTGGTCAACCCCCTGGACGCGCCCCTAATGGGCTCAACATCAATACAGGGCCCAAAGGCCAAAATACAGCGATGCAGCGCCAGCGCAGATTCTGGACATCATATTGTTTTGACGATTCCTGTTGACTCAGGCATCATCTAGATGTGGGACTGGTGCCATTGGAAGCTCTATGAAATTATCTTTCCAACCATATCCAACCATATGTCGATCGTCAAAATCGGACTCCGTATGTGGCCTGGGTGTCCAATCTGCAGACTGCTCCTGGACTCCTGAAGCGCCCCTGCCTAAGCAGAGACTAAATGTGATACAAATTATCAGTCCCAGGAGGCTGATTACACATTTATTCAACAGATAGTTCAGAACCTTACATCCCCCAAGGGAGAGGGCACTTGATACAAGCCAAGATAACTAGAAGGTAGATAACGGCGATGAGCCAAACTATGAACCAGGCCGGCTCAACAAAGGGATCAGAGCTACGCGACAGCGAAGACATCTTGGGAAGGGCCAAACTCCACAGGCAAAGTTAGGTGCGGAAGCGACCACCTACTCAGCGTCCTCAACAACAAAGTTCGGGTCTTCTTCTGAAGCAACAAATACAAGGGTGAGTACAAATGTACTCAGCAAGTCCAACCACACCCACGGAGGGGTGAACACAGAAGTATGCACATGATATATCAAGGATAAGGCTAAGTTTCATTTGCAATAAAGCTAGAGTTTTACACATGCAAAGGTCTGTCAAGGAAGGTTTTAGCAAAGCAAGACTTTAGCAACAAGTTCAATAAGTGGGGTTGATCCAGAGGATCCAATTTTAATGCTACCAGATTCCCCATCCGCCGTAGCTCCCAGCACAAAGCCGGACTCTTTCCAAAACCAACACACGCCAACCAATTCCCCAAAACCTTTGGTATTGTGACCAAGCCATAACTTGCCCCTGACCGCGAGCACGGCTATTCGAATAGATGTTAACTCTGCAGAGGTGTACACTTTCCCCACAAGTAGGGTACCGCAACACGGTCACCTTAGTGCCAGTGCGGATCCTATCGAAGCCATTACCCACCATAGCCAAAACTGCCTAGCCATCTACGAGAAATAACCAAGGGGTTCCTGACCATCCAGAGAGGCCTACAACCATGACACTAAGTCTGCACTTGGCTTCCCGCTGCACACCTGCCTCTAGACGACTACCAGTCTAGCTAGTGGGATTTAGACTAAGCCCTTGCCACATACAAGAGTCGAGTGGTTGTATGAGATAAATTGGGTTAGGCAAGATGACACATCACCTCGGTTTAAAACAGGACAAAATGGATATCTCCCCACTTGCTTAACCACAAAGGTACAAGCCTACTAATGGTATTTCACAAAGAAACACCCATCCATCTCATCCAAGACTTTCTTTCTTTTAAAACCCGAAACCCATTTTCTTTTCTTAACACACTCACACATTTATTCTTTGATAAAACAGAGTGTAGTCATAATGGATTAAGTAAAGAGTAACAAGTCCTAAGCATTCTAGCAGTAAGTATCATCCAAACAGAGCATGTCATATTTAGAGATAACTAGGTCATCAAGGAATGATCATAACAATCAAGGAGTGGCTATCCAATTGGGTTTCAGTAGTAAAACAACATGCGATTTATAAAAAGGGCCAATAGGTTGTGTTTATAAAACTTGGGATAAACATGCATCAAAGGATGGGATTGGACTTGCCGTCTTCAAAGCCTTCGGGTAACTCATGCTCGCGGTACAAGTCCTCGGGCTCCTGCTCGCGGTACTCTCCTTCGTACTCCGGCTCGCGGTACTGTCCCTTCTCGTTCACTCCGTCGTCTAGGGCACACACAAACAAACATACAAGCACATAAATAAAATGAGCTCAAATGGAGATGAAAATAGGAGCAATGGATAGGATATGATTTTAAAAAAATTTAGAAAAAAGAATTAGATAAATCGGAGTTTGGATGGTAGAGATATTGCTTGTGCAAGGTGGCTGTGTTGATTTAATTCCGAAAATCAACGTAACATAATTAGGGGAAGCTCACGGGCTTTGAATATCTTAATGGGCTGGTGGTGGTTCGGTGAGATGGACTTGGATCCGTGTTCAGCTGGGGAGGACAAAAAATTGTCCCCAAATACTGTCGCATGCATGGAGCCCTAAATGAAGTTTATTTACAAAACCTTTTCACAGATGAGTGCAACTTTGCGCGACGAATCTAATGAGCCTAATTAATCTATGATTTGCTACAGTTATGCTACAGTAATCATCCTCTAATCGTGCGGTCAAAGGCCTCATTAGATTCGTCTCGCGAATTTGCCAAGGGGTTGTGGAGATAGTTTTGTAAACTGACTTTATTTAATACCCCTAATTAGTGGTCAAAGTAGCATTTAATGGAGGGACAAAAAAATTTGTCCCTCCAACCAAACACGGCCAGCCTACAGGTCCTGGTCCACACGACGAGAGGGAATTAACGGAGGAGAGAGAAATAGCAGGGAGGGGGAGGGAGGAGGAAAGAGAGAGCACAGGTGCTCGTGCTCGCTCGCTGCTCCTGCCATAGCCGAGCTTCTGAGCTCAAATCACCGGCAACTCTAGTGACCAAAAATCAAATCAAAGCATATGGAGAGGGAGAGGAGTGAAAGGTGAATCCGCTCTGCAGCTCACCTTGGTTGATTATAGCTCGGAGGAGGAGATCAGGGTAGCGCCCTTGTTTCTGTGTGGAGGAGCAGAGAGAGAGCGCTTGAGAGAGATGGACAGCGAGCAGAGCTTCGCGGCTCGGCGGGTTGGAGATGGCGGAGGAGAGCAGCTCAGCGTCGCCTTTTATAGGCCGGCGATGGGTGGCTGGCCAGTGAGCACAGCGGCTCGCCTTCAATGGAGTTCGCTGTGTCCAGGCGTCGGCTTGTAGCAGCGCTGGCGCAGAGAAGACGGCGCGTGCGGGCGAGGTGATGGCACGGCAGAGCAAGGGGATAGTGAGCAGCGGTGGTCGGTGGCGCGTAGCGGCGTGGACGGCAGTTTGGCGTGGTCGTCGGCCTTGTCGCAGAGCAGCTCAGTGTGCGAGCTCGGCGTGCTTCTGCTTGTTGTGGGCGTGAGCTGAGCGAGCAGGTGGGGGTGTGGCGATGGCGCTGAAGTGACGATGGCTAGGGTGAAGTAATGGCGGTGCAGAGGTGGGCGGTGGCGCGCAGCATCGAGGGAGGCAGCACGTCGCGAACACGGCAGCGCGGTCGACAGCGCGCAAGCGACGAGGCGAAAGCCGACGAGAACGGTTGCAGCGACCTGGGCAAGTTGGGGACGCCGCGTTGGGCGGCACGGCGAGGTGCTCGGCATGAAGGCAACGCGTGCTGCGGGGCCGGGCTGTCGCGCGTGCTGCTTTTGCTCTGTGTGCTGCTGTTGTGCTTGTGTGCTTCGCATGCAGAGCCGGGACGGCATGGCAAGGATGGGTCGGTCTTGCCACTTGCAAGCTTGCGTGCAGCGTGTTGTTGCTGTGATTTAGGCCATGTTTAGTTCACCGAAGTTTTCAAACTTTTTTGAATTTGCAATTTTAAACCCAAAATTAGGAGGACTAAACATGATCTAATTATAAAACTAATTACACGGATGGACGGGAAATCGCGAGACGAATCTAAGTCTAATTAATCCGTCATTAGAGATTGTTTACTGTAGCACGACGTTGTCTAATCATGGCCTAATTAGGCTCATTAGATTCGTCTCGCGAAGTTACCCAGGGGTTATGGAATGGGTTTTGTCATTAACACACGTTTACTACTCCATGCATGTAAGATTCCCTTTGATGAATAGTGAAGTTGAATTTTGGTGTTGAACTAAACATGGCCTTACTTCTTGCTCTGCCTGGTGTGCTTGCGCAGGAGGAGGGTGGAAGAAGGTAGGATGACAGTGCACTGGACGGTGATGTGCATGAGGGCATATGCGAGAGAGAAGAGATTAGCAGAAAGGAGAGATCAGAGAGATGAGGGTTGATTAGCTGAACTGATGAAGGGCAATTAATTGGGTGGTGATTAGACTACTAATGGAGTTTAGATGAACAAAGGGTTGAGCTCTGAAGTAATTTTGTAAAAAGTTTTGAAAACAATTTTTTGATTCGAGTGATTTTTGAATTTGAAATTTTGGGCTGTTACAACTCCGAGGTGGACTCAAAGTCGACTTGAATTGGGCCTCCACCTTGACTTGCACTCCTTCGCTGGTCCTCCACGCCTCCAAGCCCTTCTCCATGCATCTCCTGGTCCTTTCCTTGGTTCCTCTAAATTCAATTGTCGTGCACGAGCTCTTGTGATTGGACCTTGAATGTCCAGCGGAAGAGTGTTGTGTGCATCCAAAGGAATGATGTCCTCATCATCCTCCCCCTCTTGAAGTGGAGTCGTCCTCGACTCAAGCTCATCTTCCTCACCATGTATGGCCTCAAATCTGCAATGTTAAAGGTGGGACTAACCCCAAACTCCGGAGGTAACTCAAGCTTATATGCATTATCATTAATTTTCTCAAGAATTCAAAAAGGACCATCAGCTCGAGGCATCAACTTAGACTTTCTAAGATCTGGAAATCTATCTTTTCACAAGTGTAACCAAACTAAATCACTTGGTTCAAGCTTAATCTCAGCGACGGGTCATCGAAGGCCTCTGAAATGGAGCTCACTGCGAAAAGCCATCACGTCTCTCGCGACTGTTTCATGGGCGACACTCCTGAGAGGGCCGTGGAGGAGGTAAACGAGGACGACCTCGAGCAACCGCGGCCGCGAGTGTGGACGCCGGCCCTGCCACGTCGGTGAATGGTGGAATGGCAAGTGCGAGCGCGGCGGGATGAGCTCCAAGAAGCACGTCACCATCTGGAGCAAGATCGTGCCCACATGGAGCAGGAGCGAGCCCACGTGGAGCAAGAATGAGCTCGCGTAGAGCAAGATCAGGCGCGCATCGAGCGCGAGCTTCGCTAATGCGACAACAGAGCGCAGGCACGCACACGCGCTCTCGAAGTACAACAGCAGATTATCGACGACAATGGGGCACCTCCACGCTTCGTGAGGGCTAGCCAGAACATTGCAGCGGCTGATGGGGACTAGGGTTCCCAATCTTCCGTCAGGCGAAGATAACTCTCGTTTTGGGTGGAGCACGACACACCGATCTGACTTCAGATCCAAAGACCCAAATCCCTGCAATCTTAGCACCACAACTCCTCTAGTTATCAACCGTGTCATGATCTGGTTGACCTCACCAAGAAGGCTAATCCCTGCCTGCGAAACGAAGAACGCAGCTCTCAAATTATGGTGACAAACTGCTGATGAATGATTAAGCACATGAGTTGGGGTTTCACAAACCGATCAATGGCGACTGTTCGAAGACAGATTGAACTAAAGCAAAACCCAAACCCTAACATGGGTGGCGGCGACTGAGTTATAGGGGTTAGGCTCGTGGTCAACCCCCTGGACGCGCCCCTAATGGGCTCAACGACGATACAGGGCCCAAAGGCCAAAATACAGAGATGCAGCGCCGGTGCAGATTCTGGACATCATATTGTTTTGACGATTCCTGTTGACTCAGGCAACATCTGGATGTGGGACTAGTGCCATTGGAAGCTCTATGAAATTATCTTTCCAACCATATGTGGATCGTCGAAATCGGACTCCATATGTGGCCTGGGTGTCCAATCTGCAGACTGCTCCTGGACTCCGAGGTGGACTCAAAGTCGACTTGAATTGGGCCTCCACCTTGACTTGCACTCCCTCGCTAGTCCTCCACGCCTCCAAGCCCTTCTCCATGCATCTCCTGTTCCTTTCCTTGGTTCCTCTAAATTCATTTATCGTGCACGAGCTCTTGTGATTAGACCTTGAATGTCCAATGGAAGAGTGTTGTGTGCATCTGAAGGAGTGATGTCCTCATCATCCTCCCCCTCTTGAAGTGGAGTAGTCCTCGACTCAAGCTCATCTTCCGCACCTATGTATGGCCTCAAATCTGCAATGTTAAAGGTGGGACTAACCCCAAACTCCATAGGTAACTCAAGCTTATATGCATTATCATTAATATTCTCAAGAATTCAAAAAGGACCATCAGCTCGAGGCATCAACTTAGACTTTCTAAGATCTGGAAATCTATCTTTTCACAAGTGTAACCAAACTAAATCACTTGGTTCAAGCTTAATCTCAGCGACGGGTCATCGAAGGCCTCTGAAATGGAGCTCACTGCGAAAAGCCATCACGTCTCTCGCGACTGTTTCATGGGCGACACTCCTGAGAGGGCCGTGGAGGAGGTAAACGAGGACGACCTCGAGCAACCGCGGCCGCGAGTGTGGACGCCGGCCCTGCCACGTCGGTGAATGGTGGAATGGCAAGTGCGAGCGCGGCGGGATGAGCTCCAAGAAGCACGTCACCATCTGGAGCAAGATCGTGCCCACATGGAGCAGGAGCGAGCCCACGTGGAGCAAGAATGAGCTCGCGTAGAGCAAGATCAGGCGCGCATCGAGCGCGAGCTTCGCTAATGCGACAACAGAGCGCAGGCACGCACACGCGCTCTCGAAGTACAACAGCAGATTATCAACGACAATGGGGCACCTCCACGCTTTGTGAGGGCTAGCCAGAACATTGCAGCGGCTGATGGGGACTAGCGTTCCCAATCTTTCGTCAGGCGAAGATAACTCTCGTTTTGGGTGGAGCACGACACACCGATCTGACTTCAGATCCAAAGACCCAAATCCCTGCAATCTTAGCACCACAACTCCTCTAGTTATCAACCGTGTCATGATCTGGTTGACCTCACCAAGAAGGCTAATCCCTGCCTGCGAAACGAAGAACGCAGCTCTCAAATTATGGTGACAAACTGCTGATGAATGATTAAGCACATGAGTTGGGGTTTCACAAACCGATCAATGGCGACTGTTCGAAGACAGATTGAACTAAAGCAAAACCCAAACCCTAACAAGGGTGGCGGCGACTGAGTTATAGGGGTTAGGCTCGTGGTCAACCCCCTGGACGCGCCCCTAATGGGCTCAACGACGATACAGGGCCCAAAGGCCAAAATACAGAGATGCAGCGCCGGTGCAGATTCTGGACATCATATTGTTTTGACGATTCCTGTTGACTCAGGCAACATCTGGATGTGGGACTAGTGCCATTGGAAGCTCTATGAAATTATCTTTCCAACCATATGTGGATCGTCGAAATCGGACTCCATATGTGGCCTGGGTGTCCAATCTGCAGACTGCTCCTGGACTCCGAGGTGGACTCAAAGTCGACTTGAATTGGGCCTCCACCTTGACTTGCACTCCCTCGCTAGTCCTCCACGCCTCCAAGCCCTTCTCCATGCATCTCCTGTTCCTTTCCTTGGTTCCTCTAAATTCATTTGTCATGCACGAGCTCTTGTGATTAGACCTTGAATGTCCAATGGAAGAGTGTTGTGTGCATCTGAAGGAGTGATGTCCTCATCATCCTCCCCCTCTTGAAGTGGAGTAGTCCTCGACTCAAGCTCATCTTCCGCACCTATGTATGGCCTCAAATCTGCAATGTTAAAGGTGGGACTAACCCCAAACTCCAGAGGTAACTCAAGCTTATATGCATTATCATTAATTTTCTTAAGAATTCGATAAGGACCATCAGCTCGAGGCATCAACTTAGACTTTCTAAGATCTGGAAATCTATCTTTTCACAAGTGTAACCAAACTAAATCACTTGGTTCAAGCTTAATCTCTTGTCTACCTTTACTTCCAGCAATCCTATACTTTTCATTCATTTTTTCAATGTTGTGCTTAGTTGTCTCATGCATTTTTAAAATAAAATCAGCACGCTCTTTAGCATCATTGTGAATTATCTCCGTAGTGGGTAAAGGCAAAATATCAATAGAAGCACGGGGATTGAATCCATACACTACCTGAAACGGACTCACCTTGGTGGTAGAATGTGTTGCCCGATTGTATGCAAACTCCACATGGGCCAAACATTCTTCCCACATCTGCAGATTTTTCTTCAAAATAGCACGCAACATGGTGCCCAAAGTGCGGTTGACAACTCCGTTTGCCCATCGGTTTGGGGATGACATGTTGTAGAAAAGAACAATTTTGTGCCCAATTTATTCCAAAGAGATCGCCAAAAATGACTCAAAAACTTTGCATCCCGATCTGAAACAATAGTAGAAGGCATACCATGCAAGCGAACAATCTCTTTGAAAAAGAGGTCAGCAATATGAACAGCGTCATCACATTTATGACATGGAATAAAGTGTGCCATCTTAGAAAACCAATCCACCACAACAAAAATGCTATCCCTCCCCCTCTTAGTCCTAGGCAATCCTAAAACAAAATCCATAGAAATATCTACCCAAGGAATAGAAGGAACAGGAAGAGGCATATATAAACTATGTGGATTCAAGCGTGACTTAGCCTTTTGACATGTAGTGCAGCGGCTCACAAATCTCTTAACATCGCGTCTCATCTTTGGCCAAAAGAGATGGTTGGCCAACATATCCACCGTCTTTTTGGCACCAAAATGCCCCATCAAACCTCCACCATGCACTTCCTGCAATAAGAGAAGACGAACGGATCCAATTGGAATGCATAGGCGGTTAGCTCTAAACAAATACCCATCATTCAGCACATATTTATTCCAAGCACTACCCTCTTTGGAATTTAAAAGCACATCTTTGAAATCAGCATCAAGTTCATATTGTCCCTTAATCGATTCAAGTCCAAAAATTCGACAATCAAGTTGAGACAACATGGTATAATGGTGAGACAAAGCATCCGCAATAACATTATCTTTCCCTTCCTTATGTTTAATGATGTAGGGAAAAGATTCAATAAATTCAACCCACTTAGCATGTCTACGATTCAGTTTATTTTGCATGCGGAGGTATTTAAGCGTTTCATGATCAGAATGAATAATGAATTCCTTAGGCCATAAATAATGTTGCCACGTCTCTAGTGAACGAACAAGAGCATAAAATTCTTTATCGTACGTGGAATAATTCAAAGTAGGCCCATTCAATTTCTCGCTAAAATAAGCAACATGTTTACCTCCTTGCATCAGTAAGCCACCAATGCCAACTCCACTAGCATCACATTCTAGCTCAAAAGTCTTACCAAAATCAGGAAGTTGCAGCAAAGGTGCCGACGTAAGCCTTGCCTTCAAAGCCTCAAAAGCTTGTTCTTGTGCTGGACCCCAATGGAATGAAATACCCTTCTTCATCAACTCATGTAACGGGGCAGCAATGGTGCTGAAATCTCTCACAAAATGCTGATAAAACCCTTCAAGACCAAGAAAACTCCGAACCTATGTAATAGTCTCAGGGATAGGCCAGCTCCTAATGGCCTCAATTTTTGCTCCATCCACTTCAATTCCCTGTGGAGTCAAAACATAGCTAAGAAAAGCAACTCGATCAGTGCAAAAGATGCACTTCTCAAGGTTAGCATACAAGCGTGCCGCTCTCAAAGCATCAAAAACAGCACGTAAATGATCAAGATGTTCCTCATGTGACTTGCTATATATCAAGATATCATCAAAGTAAACCACCACAAATTTGCCAATGAAAGCATGTAAGACCTCATTCATTGATCACATGAAAGTGCTAGGCGCATTAATTAACCCGAAAGGCATGACTAACTACTCATATAGACCAAATTTTGTCTTAAAGGCAGTTTTCCATTCATCTCCCAAATTCATTCTAATTTGGTGGTAGCCACTACGCAAGTCAATCTTTGTAAAAATTATGGCGCCACTTAACTCATCAAGCATATCATCCAACCTAGGTATAGGGTGGCGGTATCAAATAAATATGTTGTTAATGGCTCTACAATCAACACACATGCGCATCGATCCATTTTTTTTGGAACCAAAATCACAGGTACAAAACAAGGACTAAGGCTCTCACGAACATACCCGTGGTCCAGAAGCTCTTGGACTTGGCGCTGAATTTCTTTCATCTCCTCGGGTTGGCCCTATATGATGAGGACATCACTCCTTCGGATGCACACAATACTCCTCCGCTAGACATTCAAGGTCCAATCACACGAGCTCGTGCGCGACAATTGAATTTAGAGGTGAGCTCGTTCCTAAGCACTTCATTTTATGATTTTGAGAATAGATTGCTATCTAATGATTATATTATGATTAGAACCAGGGAGAAGACCAGAAGATGCATGGAGAAGGGCTTGGAGGTGTGGAGGACCATCGAGGGAGTGCAAGTCAAGGTGGAGGCCCAATTCAAGTCGACTTCGAGTCCACCTCGGAGTCCAGGAGCAGTCTGCCTTAGATTGGACGCCCAGGCCACATACAGAGTCCGATTTCAATGATCCACATATGGATGGAAATATAATTTCATAAAGCTTCCAATGGAACTGGTCCCACGTCCAAATGATGCCTGAGTCAACAGGAATTGTCGAAACAAGATGACGTCCAGAATCTGCGCCGGTGCTGCGTCGCTGTATTTTGGCCTTTGGGCCGTGTATCGTCGTTGAGCCCATTAGGGGCGCATCCCGAGGGTTGACCACGAGCCTAACCCCTATAACTCAGTCGCCGCCACCCACGTTAGGGTTTGGGTTTTGCTTTAGTTCAATCTGCCTTCGAACAGTCGCTGTTGATTGGTTTGTGAAACCCCAACTCGTGTGCTTAATCATTCATCAGCAGTTTGTCTCCATAATTTGAGAGCTGCGTTCTTTCAAGTTCTTGCTTGTGTTCTTCATTTCATAGGTAGGTATTAGCCTTCTTGGCGAGGTCAACCAGATCGTGATACGGTTGATAACCAGAGGAGTTGTGGTGCTAAGATTGCAGGGATTCGGGTCTTTGGATCTGAAGCCGGATCGGTGTGTCGCGCTCCGCCCAAACAAGAGTTATCTTCGCCTGACGGAAGATTGGAACCCTAGTCCCCATCACTATAAGCTGCTCGATTGGGCAAAGATGCTCCTGGAATCAAATCAATTTGATGCTCAATACCTCTCAATGGTGGCAGCCCTGGTGGCAGCTCATGCGAAAACACATCCTTGTACTCCTGCAAAATGTTAGTGATAGTAGGAGGCAAAGTGCTAGCTATATCATCAATGGAGAATAAAGCATAGGTACATATCAAAGCATAGCACACAGTAGAGGCATCAATAGCATGAAGGTCAGATTTTGTTGCAAGCATGACATGATTCTTTAATTTAATTTCCTGCTGTTTTTCATTTTTAGCATCATCATCTAGTGTAGCAATCTTTCCTTATCAGCTTGGACAATTTCAGTAGGGGTCATGGGTTGCAAAGTAATTTGTTGGCCCTTATACATAAGAGTGTACGTATTACTCCTACCATGGTGAGTAGCATCATTATCAAATTCCCATAGTCGACCAAACAAGAGAGAACAAGACTCCATAGGCACCACATCACAGTCTGCATAATCAGAATATGGACCAAGGGAAAAATGCACCCGGGTTGTCTGAGTTACCTTAACCTTACCCGAGTCGTTGAGCCACTGAACATGGTACGGATGTTTATGAGGGCGTGTGGCCAAGCCTAACTTCTTCACCAAATCGAAACTTACCAAGTTGTTGCAGCTGCCTCCATCAATGATGACCCGAGCATGCCGATCTTTAATCACAAATAAAATCTGGAACAAATTGTGGCGCTGCATCTTCCCTGCTTGCTCCATCTGTGTACTGAGTACTCGGTGGACAATGCAAATCCGCTTGTCGCCCGCATCACCCGAACTCAAGGAAAAGCCATCTTTAGAAGCGGGTTCATCATCAATGTTGTCCTCCACATTTGAGGTGCTAATGTAACCATCATTCGTAACAATGTATGCCCATTTGCTTGGACATTCCTTTGCTACATGACCAAGTCCCTGACAGCGATGGCACTGTATAGAAGAAGAGCGGGCTGGAGAAGGCACCGACACCGACGGTGTAGTCTTGGTCTGATCCTGCAAACGGGTCTTACCATCGGAGGCCGAAGTCGCTGGCGGTGCAGAACATGTAGTAGCTGGTGACGCCGAGGGGGAAGCACCCGATGGTTTGGGCGTGAAGGACTTGGGCATGAAGGAGCTGTTGTAGGTGCTCCTGCTCCATGGTGGCTGTTGTTGTTGTCGTCCCTGCAATTCTTTTTCTGCAAGCATAGCAAGCTGGAACAACTAGTTGGCAGTAGTAAAATCTTTATAGTCAACGATATCCTGAATTTCACGTATCAAACCACCATAAAAGTGACACATTTTATCCTCAGTATCCTCTACTACCCCACAACGAAGCATACCCTTTTGCAGCTCTGCATAATACTCTTGAACAGACAGATCGCCCTGCTCTAAACGTTGCAATTTCTTACGTAAATCACGCTTATAAGATGCAGGAACAAATCGATCACGCATTGCAAATTTAAGCCCATCCCAAGTATCAGGTTGCATGTTTAAAGTCGCACACTCTTGCCACCAGACTATTGCAAAATCTTTAAATTCACAAGTGGCTTGTCTAACTTTATGGTGACCAGGAACAAGGTGTGAGGCAAATTTTTGTTCTACAGTCATCTCCCAATCAAGGAATTCCTCAGCATCATATCTCCCATGAAAAAAGGTATAGTAAACTTAATTTTAGCATAAGGATCATCATTACCTTGATTGTACCGAGTTCTAGAGCCTCTCATACCTTTTTTATTGCGTGCAAGTATTCTACGTGCACGTTTCTCATTGGTCGCAAAGCGGTCGGGCTTACCATCCGGACCGAGAACAACATCCTCATCTATCTCATCATCATCGTCTGGCTCATTCTTGGCGTCGTCGGTCTTGGAAGGGTTGATCTCAATCTGTTCAACCCTGTCGGCTAGCGTGGATACTCGCTTTTCCACACCCTCAATCGTATGATTGGCATCTTTGATTTCATTCGTTAACTTGCTCATCTCCTTAAGGAAAAGGTCCTTCAGCTCGTCCTTCAGCTCCTGCAACTGACTAGACAAAACAGGCACGTCGTCTGGCATGGTGGTTGTTGGTATTTCTTACGATCACAGATAAATCCGCAAGCGCACGGATACCGTTGTAGCTTTCACCCGGAAGTATTCAGGGTATCGAATCCACAGGGAACGAAAGGGCACTGTCTGATCACTAAAGCTGACCGGATCGATCGAGGTTATATGAAGGCTAGGTAGAGAGGATAACTTAGCACTAAGGCTGTGAATATAGCGAAGGGAATTCTCCTATGCTTGCTTTGGGCACCGGGGTATCCTAGACCTCTAGGAAATTGCCGGCCAACAGCTCTACGCCGTACCCGTACGTGGAGGATTACAAAGGACGGAAAGGGCTGTCACTACCTACCGCCTATCTCTTCTAATCCGTGGGGCTACGAGGCAAACAAAGGTAGTCGATAACCTAAGCACCACGCTTAAGGTATATACTACAACTCTAATCTTAGCTAGAGATTAGAGCACTCTATAAATAAAGCGACGAACCCACAAGCACAATAAAGAACTCAGCTTTCTATAACTCAGACTTAAATACTAAGATGAGTATCCCGGATGCTTACTAAGGAGCTCGCATCCGCCGAGGTACAAGTGGAGGGTCGCCGACACGCCGAGACTCCTCCAGACTCTCCCTCACTCTCTCCCTACTTCTACTCTCATTTGAGGAGGGCTTTGCCTTGACTTGATGCTCTAGCTCGATGATGATCTTCAATGACCGGTATGCAGCTATTTATAGCTTGTTGAGGCGGTTGGGAGTGGACACATGGAAGATGAGGACGAACGGACTCAGTCACAGGTCGGGCGACGCGGGGAGGTCGGCCGACGTTGGATCCACCGCCTTGAGTGATGCACGGCGTAGATGGACTCCTGGAGGCGGTGGGAACGCGCACCAGAAGGATGAGGCGGTTTGGACTCCGGACCAGGTCGGGCGCCCGTCCACCGGCACCGATCGGGCCCATCTTCGGCTGAGTGACTGTGTAGTGGGTCCTCATGGCGGTTCCAGGTTGTATAGGTGCATTTGAGTACGTTTACCAGGTAAGAATTTTTCACAAATAATTAACATGTGCACGCAATACAAAAAAAATGAAACACTACCTCTGGCTTTTTGTCCTCAGGGTCAGGAATGTACTCCTTGTCATCCCAGTCTTCAGGCTGCAATCGACAATACAAAACCACTGTTATTTCTTAAGAAGCACAAGCAAGGAAATTAAAAGAAACAGCAACTAATATTATAGCTGTACCTTCTTAGCCTCTGGGTCCTTGATTTGCTTCGGGGGAAGAATGTCCCAGTGCTCGTAGACGCTGCCAGTTTGCTTCTCTTCATTGTCAATGAGAATGCTGTATGTCGCATCAGGACGGAGGATCAAAGTGTAGACATGAGTCAACTGATCGGTCTCACAAGGCACATCCTTCTTGATCAGGTGGTTCTTGCCATCCTTTGTCAGGATAGCATGAACCTTCTTGGTGCTGTACCCACAGATATCCGGTCCAAACATAATGCTGCAGCACAGAAGTACCAAGTTAACTACATGATCAGATAAATAAAATAGGAACAAAAGAGTACAAGAATAGAGTCAAAAGCTACCTGTAAGGAGTGTCCCCACCGAATTTCTTCTGGTCCACATCACCGCCAAGCAACTTGACGTAACCACCACCGCAGTCTAGCTTCTGCTTGTGCTTCACTGAGAACTGCAGCACCAGGATCTTGTCCTTGTTGCTGAACTCAGGGTACTCCGCCGAAATGGCGTACAACCTGTAGTCCTCAGAGGTCTGGATACCTTTTATAAGAAACACAGTTCAGTAAATAATAACTGAAATAAAAAATTCTTCCTCTCTGAGGTGTTTAAAGGGATTTGCATTCACCTTTGTCCTCGGCATCTCCATTCCATTTCCCAGATGTGTGGTTCCATTCACCGGCCATGTTCTCATCCTTCTTCCACTCAGACTTGACCCAGCGACTTTCCCAGCCATCTGTGAATATACAGGATCTACTTAGACAGTGCAACAGGCCAGGCACGGTGTACCATCCGCAGGCAGAAGCAGAACAAGTAAAACCAGCAGTGCAACAGGCCAGGCACGGTGTACCATCCGCAGGCAGAAGCAGAACAAGTAAAACCAGCAAGCTAACTGAGAGTTCTGAGGGATCAGTTAATGATTATAGTATGTTAAATGCAATGGATGTCCTGACCCATCCTATTGATGGTCACCTGATGGAACAAACTGGAACTGGTAAATACAGAATATGGACCTAATCAACAAAAAAATTAACAAGAAAACTCATTAAGGTCTAGATTGCTACTGGTGTTCCCTAATCACTACCGGATGCAGGTCACGAAATCAAACATCCTCTCAGAAACAAACAAAACAGAGAAATGATAAATTAGATCCACCTCGTAAGAGGAGCTGAAGTAAAATTCACCACATTATCCGAATACAACCTATCAATTCAAACATCAACACCATAAATAAACGCCACCAGAATTATAACCTGTACTCTTTTTTTGCAGAATCTGTCGGCGGGATCGAATAATCTCGAGGCGTCGCCGGGCATGTCACCGACGTTCCCACCGCAGCAGCTGTTCGCACCTCGTCCGGACGGTCCACCCCCGTTCTAGCCACCTCCTTCTCAGTGAGCTACTTCACTTAATTTGCGTTTTTGAACTTTGTGGACTTGTGGATGGACTAGTGCACTTGTGGATGCACTGTAAACTTGTCGATGAACTTTGTGGACTTGTGGATGCACTAGTGGATTTGTTGTTGTTGAACGTGTGGATTTATCTATATTGTGTCTGTGATGGTTATTGTTGATGCCTGTGATGGTTATTATGAGATATATATTATGCCTGTGATGGTTATTATGAGATATATATTATGCCTGTGATTTTTGAATGAATGGGGATTTTTAAACGCGAAAATAGAAAAAAACAGAAACAATTTGGTCACTTTGCCGTGCGCCAAACAGGGGGGCGCACGGCAAAGTGACCATTACTGTGGCCCTATATCGCATCTTTGCCGTGCGGAATCTATGGCGCACGGCAAAGTGACCAAAGTTTGCCGTGCGCCGCGCACGGCAAAGATTGAAGGTTTGCCGTGCGCCAGAATGTGGCGCACGGCACAGATTGAAAGTTTGCCGTGCGCTGCGCACGGCAAAGATTGAAAGTTCGCCGTGCGCCAGACTGTGGCGCACGGCAAAGAACGCCGTCAACCCCCCCGCGCCGTTAGCGCTTTTGTTTGCCGTGCGCTTGGTTTTACACAAGGCATTGATTTTCGCCGTGCGTGCGATAAAAGGCGCACGGCAAACCCGCCTTTGCCGGGCAAATCTCTGCCGTGCAGCCTTTGCCGTGCGCGCCAGTTTGCCGTGCGCCTTTCTGTCTTTGCCGTGCGCCGCAGGCGCACGGCGAACCTTCGTTTTCCCGTAGTGTATGTTCCAGCAGAACAATCGAGTTTTATTAATTGCTCCCTTTGTATAGATAATACTATTATGTTTTTCATGAAAAGCAATTACGATATGAATGAGATTGATGAAATCAAATGTTCCTTCTGCCTTTTTCCATGTAAGGAAAAATATTAACAGCGCGACCAAACTTAAGCATTTTTCTCCATGGTTTTCTATCCTTATGTGTTTATTACTTACTTCCACATGTGATTCCCAGTGAGCCTGCCTATACACCACTCTCAAGCATAAATCAATGAAATACATCTTTCAACCACGGAAGCACACAATTGTCTACAACTTTTTGTACTTGTCCCTCCCTTATAAAATGTAAAATGTGTTTTTGTTTTTTCCTAAATCATTTTTCTCGAATTTTAATTAAGTGCATAAAAATTAGTAATTTACGTCTACAATACCAAATAAATGAACTATATATCAAAACATATTTTTATGATGGATTTAATAAAACTAATTTTATGTTGTAGATGTTGTTGAATTTTTCTATAAATTTGTCTAAATTAAAGTTAGAGAAATGTAGCGTAGAGCAAAACCAGAAGCATCTTGCATTTCGGAATAGAAGGAGTACATTTTTTGAAACAGTTTGCCGGGCATGGTGACTGAGTTTAATGCATTTCACAACTTTCTCTGATGAACATGAACAGTTGAAGCTAATAAACCATCAACTTCAATTCCCTTAACTATTGAAGCACGGCTATTAATAAAAGGAAAACTCACATAGCTTGCCTGATCAAATTTTCTTATCACATCAGCCAAATGTGAGTATGCATGTAGCGTTCTGATGGAGAGAGCTAGCAATGGCAGGGAGAAACTACCAATTAGGGCAAGAAGCACGATTCAGTGCAAGTGCATTTGAATTCATTAGGATCACGTGGCATATGTAAAAAAAAATAACTAGGTCTGATTTTCTGTCTGAAGTGCATGCCAAACTAGAAGATGTTTGAGTGAATATAAAGACTCGTAGCTCGTAGGACAGATGGGCACATGTCTAGACTGGAGGACCAATCACCCAGCAGGACGGAATTTAATCAGCTACCAGCCACTCATGCCAACTTCTCTAGCTAGGCAACGCTCTCCTTATGTCACACCCGGTTTTAAGGACAAAACTGAATGACAATCATATATGTGCCAGGATCAAGTTTTCACACATATGAGACTTCATCAGTGATAAACAATAGCAGTATCACGTAAAACAATACAAAAGACTTACAATCTATCAGAGTCACAGCTGATCCTGGAAACGAAGGCTCCAACACTTCACAGGAAATCGACTGGGGGTTGCGTACGCCTAGCACCATCTTTAACAACTTGACAACGCCTTCTGAGCAGCAGTAAGCAAGGATGAGTACACTTATGGTTGGTACTCAGCAAGGCCACAAGAAATAACCAGAACATGATTTATTATCCACTTAAAATATATTAATCATGTGAGGGTCCAGGCCGCTCTTAACCGTGAGCATGGCTGTTATAACAGTTTTTAACACTCTGCAGAGGTTGTACACTTTACCCACAAGAAGCGTAAACCCAACCACGCGGTGCTGATCAGGCACACTCATCACACTACCTTTGGTGTGACTGCATAGGGACGCTACAAGGCCTTTACAAAGACACACAGATAACTAGCGGCCCGCTAGAGTTTCAGCCGCGGTGAGGTCCATAACCCTCTCTAATGAGACCGTACCTTAGCAAAGGCTATTCCTCCAAGAGGACCGGGCTATGACCCCTTCACCGTCCCCCTCCTTGCACTTTCGGTAAGGCCACTAGTCACCCATACATCTAATTAATTAGCCAAGACCAGAGCCATATAGTACTTGTGGTTGTACTGTTTTCCTGGGTGGTTCTCCATGTTCCAATTAACATCATCATGATATATTAAAAGCATAGATAGGAGGATGGTTAGGGACACTTGCCTTTCTCCAACGTAAAGTTACTCTTACTGCTCTTTTGCTCTTGCTCACTTGGAATTCTTGATCTTGAAAGCAACGAATGACGATCCTTCTACTCGAAGCAATCATCGCACAAACGTACAAAGCAAACAAACAAGTACAACTAAGAACAATACACCAATCAAAAAGAAAAACATTAAAAGAGCGTACTAAGGGATGGGGCTCGAAGAACAGGATTCGGTGATATGGTTACGTGGGCTCAAGAAATGCTGAAAACAGAGGAAGGGTTGAAAGGACACAACTATCGTAAAACTTGCAGATTAATATATTATTACTTTAAT
>CM014272.1:40182816-40205060 GCA_004135705.1 Alloteropsis semialata | reverse complement strand
GATTTACAAAGCATCACTTTGTGGACTGCATGGTGTACAAGAAACAAAAGCAGGAAGAGGAGAGCCAGCAACAAGGGGGTCCACGTGACCAGGCCGTTCAGCACCCTTGGCAAGCGAACTACATGGATTGTGACGATGAACCACAACTCCCTGAAGACCTGGAGATCGCCAATATATTCGGTGGTTACTCAACCCGAACCTCCAAATCCCAGCTGAAGCTGGTCGAGAGGCAAATAGCGAGCACTGAACCTTGCAAGCAACCATTGAGGTGGTCCGACGTCCCGATCACCTTCGATCAAAGGGATCATCCCGACACGTTGTACGATGAGCCACTGCTACCACTGTGCATCAAGCCCTGGATCGGTTGGGCGAATCCTGATCGACAGTGGGAGTGCCCTCAACCTGTTGTTCGTCAATGCTTTTGACGAGCTCGGGATCCCGAGGAGGTCCTTGTCCCCGGTGGAGAAGCCTTTCTACGGGGTTATACCAGGCATCCAAGCCGTCCCGTTGGGGAGAATTGATCTGCAGGTGACCCTCATGGAGGGGAAAACATCCGATCAGAGTTCCTCTCCTTTGAGGTGTCGGACCTTACATCAGCCTACAACTGCATTTTGGGCAGGCCATTCTTGAAGAAATTCATGGCGGACGCCCACTCTGCCTACTCCATGATCAAGATACCGGGGCCATTGGGCCCGATCACAGTCTGCGGAGATCGCAAGGGCGGTTCAATGCGACATGAAAAACCTAGACATGATCAAGGGAGGAGAGCAGGAATCAGCCAAGGCTGCCGAACCTGCCAAGAAAAAGACCAAGAATCTACCGACTACAGCCAGACATGCTACAGTCGCTGAAATGTCCCGGGCAGCTGAAGCCCGATCAAAGGCAAAAGCGCAGCCAGTGCCCGCGACGGACAGAAAGACCAATGACGACGCCGCAAAGAAGCTGACCTCGGTGCACCAGACCCCAATCAAGGGGACGCCACCTCAAGCGGTAGGCGAGTCACCAGCTGACGCCTCACCGATCACACCGACAACAAAGCGTGCCGAGCCAGGCACGAAACCGGTGGCCCTTGATGAGGCAGACCCGACCAAGACCATGAATGTGGGCTCTGTCTGGGTGACAAATAGGAACTCGAGCTCATTACTTTCCTCTGGGAAAATGCAGACGTGTTCGCTTGGGAACCGTCCGATATGCCCGGGATCACTAGGGGGGTGATAGAGCACAAGTTTGGCATACGAACTAGTGTCCGACCAGTCAAGCAAAAGCAAAGAAGATATACCCCGGAGAAACGAGATGCCATTAACGAAGAAATCAACAGACTACTCAAAGCTGGCTTCGTTTGAGAGGTCCCTTTTTTGGAGTGGCTGGCAAACCTGGTCATGGTGAAGAAGCCCAACGGAACGTGGCGAATGTGCGTGGATTACACCGATCTGAATAAAGTGTGCCCGAAGGACGAGTATTCGTTGCCTAGGATAGATCAAATTTTAGACTCAACCTCAGGATGCGAGCTGCTTTGTTTTCTAGACGCCTATTCGAGGTATCACCAAATCAGCATGTGCACTGACGATGAGGAGAAAACTGCATTTGTAACTCCCTTCGATGTTTATTGTTATATAAAGATGCCTTTTGGTCTGAAAAACGCAGGTTGCACTTATCAAAAATGTGTTTACATTGTTCTCGAAGGCCAAATCGGCCGTAATGTGGAAGCATACATAGATGATATCATTGTGAAAAGTAAGTTAAAAGGCGAGCTGATTGCCGATTTAACCGAAACATTCGACAACTTGCGCAAAAATAGGATGATGCTCAACCCCGCCAAATGTACCTTCAGTGTATCATTGGGTAGGCTCCTCAGTTATCTCGTGTCACAGTGGGGTATAGAGAAAAATCCACACAAGATCAAGGCAATCGACGACATGAAGTCTCTACGTAGCTGTCACGAGGTCCAAAAGCTAGCAGGAATGATGGCGTCCCTGAGTCGATTTGTATCCAAGTCAGGCGAACGAGGTATGCCATTTTATAAATTGTTACGTAAGACTGATCGCTTTGAATGGTCGGCAGAGGCAGAAGAGGTGTTCCAGGCGTTTAAACAATACCTATGAAAAATGCCCGCGTTGGTCCCGCCACAACACAAAGAAGAGATGTTGTTATATGTAGCAGCGACGCCAACGGTTGTTAGCACTGTTCTGGTGGTCGAAAGACCCACAGAAAATTCAACAACACAACACCCCATTTACTTCGTAAGCAAAGTGCTGCACGATGCAAAGACAAGATAAAAGTTGTATCGACCTACCCTCTAGGCATCATTTTACATAATCTGGATGCCGTGGGTAGGATCGCACAATGGTCTATGGAGCTGGGGGCTTACGATATAGAATTCATACCCAGAACTGCCATTAAGTCGCAGGCTCTGGCAGATTTCATCGAAGAGTGGACTAATCCCGAACCCCAAGAAAGTGCCCAAAATCCCGAACACTGGACCATGTTCTATGATGGAGCATTTTGCAGAGCAGGCGCGGGGGCTGGGGTGGTCCTTATCTATCCAAACAATGACATCATCAGGTACACATTACAAATCAATTTTGTTGATCCAACCCCTACTAACAATGTTGTCGATTATGAAGGGCTATTAACAGGGCTTCGCATAGCTGCATCTTTGGGCGTTAAGAGGCTGCTCATGAAAGGGGATTCCGAGTTAGCCGCAAAACAAGTCATGAAGGAGTATAGCATGCGAAGCGACGTCATGGCCAAATACTTGGAAGCATACAGGCGGATGGAAACCAAATTTGATGGGTTTGAAGTGCGACAAGTCAAAAGGGAGTACAATGGCGATGCAGATAAGCTGGCAGCTGTCGAAGGCACACAGCTTCCAGGTAATGTGTTACTTGAAGTTCTTACTAAACCATCTGTGTCGATATCTTTACCGAACCAAAAAACTACGCCTGGCAAAGGTACAGTCTCGACAACCAACGAATCCATTAAGGAGTCTATGTTGGTCGATACGGCTCGAGCTACCACTGTAGTTGGAAATGAGGAGAATTGGATGGATTCAATCAGGGCGTACCTCACAAACCAAGCTATACCTGACGATGATGCGACCCTGGAGAAAATCCGTCGTAAAGCCAAGAATTATCAATTGGTTGACGGACGACTATACAAAATAGCACGCAATGGATTGCTCCTCAAATACATCACACAGGCCGAGGGCATTATTTTGCTCCAAGATATTCATGGAGGAATCTGTGGATCTCACGCTTCTCCCCGATATCTAGTGGGGAAAGCATTCCGACAGAGCTTCTACTGGCCTACAGCTCTTCAAGACGCAAGTGAGTTAGTTAAGAAGTGCGAAGCATGTCAATTCTTCGTGCAAAAATCAACTAAACCTGTGCAAGCTTTAAACACTATTCCCATGTCATGGCCCTTCGCCACATGGGAAATAGACATCCTCGGTCCTTTTCCAAGGGCCATCGGGGGTTACAGATTTCTGTTCGTCGACATTGACACATTTACAAAATGGGTCGAAGCCAAGCCGATTCAGAAAATAACAAAAGAGGCAGCTGTCAAATTCCTACGGAGCATTGTCGTACGATTCGGCGTCCCGAACAGGATAATCTCCGACAATGAAACACAGTTCAAAAGTAAAAAGTTCTCTAATTTTTGCTACGACCATGGGATCAAACATGATCGGTCATCGGTAAATCACCCAAAAACTAATGGGTAAGTAGAGCGCACTAACAGCATTGTACTCCAAGGCATCAAGAAGAGAATTTTAACAGATTGCAAGCTTACGATAAGCGATGGATTCATGAAGTCCCTACAGTACTATGGACGATGAGGACCACCATGGACCGTGCAACGGGCGAAACACCTTTCTTCTTGGTGTATGGAGCCGAAGCAATTCTACCGTCCGATATCCGGTTACAAGCCCCACGCGTGGCAATGTTTTCAGAAACTAAAGAGCCTGACAGGCGCACTAATGAGCTGCTCCTCCTCGAGGAGGCTCGCGACGCAGCCGCTTTCAGAGTGGCCCAATACCAACAAAAGCTGCGACAATAGTATGATGCTAACGTTCGTAAGAGAGGCCTGTGCATCGGTGACATGGTGCTCAAATTAAACCAACGCACCAAGGACAAAACTAAATTGTCCTCTCCATGGCAAGGGCCTTACATCATAGTAGACATCGCATGACCAGGAGCCTACAGGATTGCAGAGATAGATGGAGACGTACTGGCAAACACGTGGAATATGGATCAACTACGCAGATTTTACGCTTAAGTCAAGGTAATGAAGCAAGTTCAAGCCTATCCAACAACTTGGTAGAAGTAGTCATCATCCGCATCACATCCGGCACCAAACAAAACAAAAAGATAAGTTCTATAAACTCTACTCACCCTCGCAATTACGCTCGAGGGCTGGGTTCTATTTTTCTATTTTGTTTCTACTATTTGTTACCAAACTGCATATACTAACAAAGAGTCGGGAACTACTACGCTGAAAAGTTTTCAGGCCTATACTATGAACCTGTTGACGGTCCTTAAGTACCACTTTTGAATGTCAAATTCCTGCAGAAAACATACGAAATATAAAGACCAAACATAGTTATAGGGTTTAATACTAATGAATTCCGCGAGTGTTGGTGTTTTGGACTGGCTATGCAGGAAATGACGCTATGGGCCTGAGAAAGATCTGAGTATATCATTATCACAAAGTATCTCCAATGCTGATTTGGATTGCGCCATTGCGAAGAGCTCGTTAAGAGGATTCAAATGGATATATTACTAGTATATTCTAGAGCTCACACCAAAAGGATATTAAATATACAAATTGACACAATATATTGCTTACGTGAGCATCTTTCTCATGGTATTTCTGCTGGACGGAATGCTCTAAGTGCATGCACGTGAGGCAGGGGCCCACCAGGCCATGTGCACTGAGGCACAAAAACTACGGGCCTGCAGGAGAATACTGCTTGAGCGGGGCTGAACAGCGACAAGCAGCTCGCTCGCTCGGCCACGCTGCGGTCATGAAGAAGGCACACGGCCAGGGGCTCAAGCCATCCACGGAGCACTGCACTCTGTAGGCCCAAGCGGGACCCACGTGGCCCACAGGCCACGCAGAAGTGCAGCAAACATACATGTAGGCGGACGCAGAGAAGGGGCCCAGCCCACGCGAGGCATCAGGGCAGCGGCCGTCTAGCCGAGCGGCCGAGCGCCGACGCTGCGCGTCAGCGTTTCCGCATGAAGGAGCTGATCAACCAGCGACGTGGCGCCACCTGATTCGCCAGATGCTGGTTCACGCGGATCGAGGACGCAGCTACGTATGGGATTCTCCCGAAGTAGCACAGGCGCCGGATTTGTTCTCGCTCGACTGTTTTCTTCGCTCCACCGACGTTCGTAGGTCGGTTCCTAGGGACACTTGGCACAAGGAGAGTATAGAAAGGGGAATATTCTCTAGGACCTAGGGAGGATCTCTACATCCTCAAGGCACATCTCCCACTATAAGTAGAGGCTCCACTCTCTCATTCAACACACAAGAAGTGAAGCAAAGCTCTAATGCTAGATCCAATGTAGTGTTAGAATAGGTGAGAGGTGAGACGAGAGTCTAGGAGAAGGCGGGGATGTCGGCTCCTCTCCTCTTTTTGTTCCTCGGCGGATACGGCTCAGGTTCGGGTAACATCCGGGTATTTTCTTAGTGTTTCTGGATTAATATTTAATTAAGTTAAAGCTTTACTTTATTTACTTGTGGGCTCCTCGCTGTGATAAGTGTCTTAGTACTTGCAAAACTAAGATTGCGAGCAGGTGTTGAATCACTCCGCAGCCACTTGAAGCTCACCAGCTCTACGCACCGGCGTCCATGCTTGGTGGCACCCACCCCTGTCTGCTCCAGCCGTGCGGCTCGATCGAGCTCGAGCGGTGTGGGGCGAAGCCCACGGCCGCGGCCGAGCTCCGGCTGGCGCTAGCGGCGACTGGCGGCGGGGCCGTGCGCGACTCCGTCGAGCTCCGGCGGCCGTCAGCGACGGTGCCAGGTGTGGCTCGACCGCGCTCCGCCTCTCCGTTCTCAAGTCCGGTGACTGTCGTCCGCGTCTCATTCTTTTGTTGCGAGGCAAAGAGACAAATAGAAAAGCGAGGAGATGGGCGTAGCTGTGGGTCCCGTTTAGCATGGAAAGGTGTGTATTGGCTCTCGCCAGACTCAGCGACAGCCGTTTCTCTTTCTTCATTTCTCTTTCTTCCAGCTCAGCTAAAAAGTGACATGGAAATCTTGTAGGGAGCAGCTAACGACCCGCTGCGGCTGCCCTAAGCTTGCAAAACTCTGATGAAAACCCCATACCTTCACCTCAGCATCTCACTGGAGTCAAGGACGACATCCGGATCTTCAACCATGGGGCAAATCAGATAAGAACTCTTTAATCAAGTGCCAATTTGAATGCTTCCAAGTATAGGTTTTAAGAAGTTATGAAACAACACCCCTTTGCATGTAAGCCTTTTTGTTCTTTCTAAATGAAAAGAGCATTTTGTCGTCTTTTAACCAACATTTTTAATGTTTTGGTCATGGAACAAATTTCGAAGGAGTCCAACATACTTGATTTTTGTTGTCCCGTGACACAAAAATCCAAGTGTAGAGGAGGACAGTAAGTGTTTCGCAACAAGTTCCATTTGTACAAAATTTTATCTTGGTTTTTAGGTGATGTTGGTCTTTCATCTTGCTCTATAAAAAATGTGTCCCATAAAAATTTGCATAACTAAATAAATAAATAAATTTTTGACTTCAATAAGGCTTCTGGTCTTTAAAACCAAAGAGCCATTGTTTTGTTTCCACCATGTATGAATAAATGCAGGTACAAGATCAAGTGTGGAGGTCTCTTGAGTTTTCTGACGTGCACATGTTGGGGACCACCCTCAGATAGGCTGCACAACATCGCACAAGCTTGCAGAGGAAAGATCAAGGTGATCGAGGCCCAGAAGGGGTCAGCCGATCCCCTTGGTCGGCCGAAGACCCTCTGGTACCTCTCATCTCCAATTTCATCTAGATTGATGGATTGCACACCCTACCCTTCATCCTCTTTGATTCACGAGTTTAATAAGCCTTATCCTGAGATGATCACTGAAATTAAACTCATGCTAAAATGAACTTGGATGCTCCTTTGGTTTACATGTCTATCCTTGATTGGCTTGCATATTCTTTATTCCTTGCACATACACTTGTTGCTTGCGAACATATATATTTAGGAAAACATGTTTATCTAAGTGGTTGATGAATGAGATATGGTATGATGATAGAAATCTTGCTCCTTCTGTATAAAGTACTTGGGATGTTTTACTTGCAAAACCTTAAAATCAATAATCTTATAAAGCTCCTCAATGATGACTTGTTCCTACCAAAGCCATATGTTGTTCATATCACAAAACCCATACACATATGCTGCTTGTTTATTGCATTGAGCTTTGTCAAATTGCTGTGACCCTTGTAAGATGCTTTTCATGCTTTCATGATCAAGATCACGTACACTCCACATACACATGCTGAACTTCTACACTGGAAGTTAGCAACATGCATTTCATTCATCCACAAAATAAATGCTCCATATAAGTATTGATCTCCCTCTCTCCAAATATCCTTTGCAAAAGAGACATGGGCTATAAAAAAAAGAGAAAATACATGCTCACACAAGCATTGAGCATGATTAAAAAAGAGAAAAAAATAGATAGTCATGTCCTCAAAACAAATTCTTGAGGAGAAAGATCATACAAAGGAGCTACAATTCCATTGGTCCACACACATGCACATCTTGATCAGATTGTACGAATAGTTTTCTTCTTGGATCCACTCTTTGACTTTGCAATATATGTGATGCAAGTATGCCTTATCTTTACTCCCACCTTGAACTACATATAAGCCTTTAGAAGTAGGGTGAGAGAAGGCAAACAAATGCCTTGGTAAGGAATCATACACAAAGAGCGATTTGAGAGAATCATTTGGAAGCTATGTAAGGTTGTGCTTTTGAAAATTTACCAAAAACCCAAGTTACTTAACAAAAGAGTGCAGATGACTTGAATCAAGGTCGTTCCATTTCTCAACCATCCAAGATGGCATGATAGACACCTCAAAATTCACGAGTAAAGGTATGTCTTGGAATAACTTATATGCTTGCGTCATATCAATTGGAGCCATGGTTTCTACCTTAGTCCTTAAGCTTTACTCGAGGACGAGTAAAGGCTAAGTGTGGGGGAGCTCGTTGATGGTCCTTAAATGCCAATTTTGACCATCAACTCCTGCAGAGAATATGTGAAATATAAACACCAAACAAAGTGATAGGGTTTATTACTAACGAATTCCACAAGTATCGGTGTTTTACCGTGTTATGCAGGAAATGATGTTATAGGAGCTAAAAATTTCAATATCACAACTTATCCCAAATTCCAAGTTGGAGCGTACCATTGAGTAGAACTCGTTGAGATGATTCTGATGGATATATTATTTGTATTATTTGGAACTCGGGTCAAGAAGTTATAAAAGCACAATATATATTAATGTCATGGGCTCACTAGACTGGGACCCACCCAAGCGGACCCAACAGCCAATTAGTGTGGTCAACACACGGGCGGGTCCCAACCAAAGCAGCGGCAGCAGCACACCCTCCCTTTCACGGTCAACGCCCGAGGGCAGACGCGGAGAGGGCAGGCTAGCGTGCTCGCTCGGCTCTGGCACACAGGCAATGTAGGCCGGACAAGGGAGGCAGGGGCCCAGCGGGGCCCATGCAGCAAAGCTCTGCTGCAGCACACACTCGGGCAGCCCAGGCCGGACACACCTCCCTGCGGGGCCCAGTGGGGTGCAGAGCACCGGCGCGGGACAAAGGAAAAGGCCGCCAGGGGCACGTGGCTGTCGCCCGCTGACCGAGCAGCATCATCGCGGATTGCCAGGCGCGAGCGCATGCATGTGCTGGAGTAGGCCCAGCACACGCATCAGTTACGGGTTGGCCGACGGGCCATGGCACGGATCGCCTAGCGCATGTGCGCGTACGCAAGGATCAGCAGGGCGACGTGGCGCTTTTCTGATTTGCTGATCAGATCAACACATGGATTACAGCACAGGAACGCTAGGGATCAGCCGCCAGAAGAACAGTCGTCGAAGACTTTTTCCGTCGCGCGCTGTTTCTCGTGCGACCGACATAGGAATGTCGATTTCCATGGACACTTGGCACAAGAGGAGGATAGGAAGGGCAATATTCCCTAGGTCTTAGGGAGGATCTCCACTCTCCCAAGTCACCTTCTACACTATAAATACCCCCCTACCCCTCACTCTCAAGACACACAAGTTTCGAAGCTCTTCTCCAAGGCAAAGCTCTACATCAACTCCTACTTAGAGAATAGGGAGAGAGTGAGGGGTAGTCCGAGGAAAGTGCCGGGACTGTCGTCACTCTTCCCCAATCTTGTACCTCGACGGATGCTTTCTTCTCTTAGTAAGTATCTGTGATCTCTTATGGTATTAAGTACACTTGATTAAGTAAGTTCCCTTCTATTGTTGCTTGCGGGTACGTCGCTTTATCTCTAAAGTACTCTAGTCTCTAGCTAAGATTAGAGTAGTAGTATATATCTTAATCGTGGTGCTTAGGTTATCGACTACCTTCATTTGCCTCGTAACCCATGGATTAGTAGAGGTAGGCAGCAGGTGGTGACAGCCCTGTCTGTCCTTTCTAATCCTCCACATTCGGGTACGGCGTAGAACTGTTGGCCAGCAATTTCTTAGAGGCCTAGGATACCCTGGTGCCCAAAATAAGCAAACCATAGACACTGAGCTTATCCTTCATCAAGGTCCTTAGCCATAGGAATCCTCTCTACCCTCGCGATCCTTTCTCTTGTTGTCCTTGGATGATCTAGTTAGAAGATTAGTACACACGTTCCCTACGGATTCGATACCCTGAATACTTCCGGATGAAAGCTACAATGGTATCCGTGCGCTTGCAGATTTAGCTATGACCGTAAGAAATACCAACAGCCAGGTCACCCAACCTAGCCAGGTCGGTCGACTTGGGCCTAGGCCCAATCTCCTTTATCTTTTTCTCCAATGTCCCTGTACTCAAATATATTCTAGATATGCATACAACAATATTATTTGAGCATAAATGCCTAGGTTATGCTTAGTCTTCATTCCTTTTCTGAGACTATTGACGGTCGGATTTTTGTTATAAGGACCGTCAACACTAAGGATGAGCATCGCACCCATGTCGAGTACCATGAAGTCAATGGGGATGGTATGTCCCCTGACTTCCAATGGCATGTTTTCCACAACTCCCACCGGATAGCAGACGGATGAGTCTGCTAGCTAGAGGATGATTGTTGTGGAGCGGAGGTTCTTGAGGTGAAGTTTTTTCGCTACAGCTTCTGACATCATGCTGACGCTGGACCCGAGGTCACACTAGGCGTGGCTGAATTTGTAGTCCCTAATGATGCGTGGGACTGCCGGGCATCCGGGGTCTTCCTTCTTGTCCCTGGGTTCTTTCTTCCCTCGCGCATGCTGTCCTGCAATGTTAGGAATGGTGGAGTGCGAGTGGTCATACCACCCCTCACACTCACCATGTTTACTTGCTCGAAGGTAGTCTCGGGTTGCCCTGGGATCTTCCCTTCACCAGAAACAGGACAAGCTGTGGCCAGCTGAGCCAGTTGAGTTTCAATCATTTTATTGAAACATAGCTGGTTTTTGAAGGCAGAAGAGAGTGTTTCCATTTTTATATCTATACTCTCCAAGGTTTTCTCATTTGCGAAAAGCTTTTTAGTAAGATTTTCAATAATTTTTACTTGCCCAAAGATGACATCTTTCAAGGAGGGCCGATTGGCGTTGAAGCCAAAATTATAGTTACCTCCTTGATATTGCGGGTGCGACTGATTCCGCCCTTGAGCTCCTTGAGGACGATACCCGTTGTTGTTATTCATGTATGCCACTTGCACATGGGACTTCGGGCAGTCATTCCCCGAGTGGTCCTCGTTCCCACAGACCTCGCAACCAAGTTGCAAGTCTACCATGTTGACGGCGTTGAAAATGGGCTCCTTTGCCTTAGTGTTGTTGCCCATCTTCTTAAGTAGGATGTCCAACTTTGCCACGAGCATGTCCGTCTCTTTGACGGTGTGCATGCCGCGTGCATGGGGCCAGAGACATTCTTCGCTCCACCCCTGGTTGGAGACCATCTTCTCCATCAGGGTCGTAGCCCGTGAAAGAGTTAGATCGAGGAAGGCTCCTCCAGCAGCAGTGTCGAGGTGACCACGAGAGTTGGTGATCAACCCATTGTAGAAGCTCTGTAGAATTAGCCAGCCCTCCATACCATGATGGGGGCAGGCAGAGACGTACTCTTGGAGCCTCTCTCATGCCTCGGGGATGGATTTCACCCCTGACTGCTGGAAACTTGTCATCTTCCCACGAAGGATGTTGGTTTCACCCAACGGGAAGAATATGGCGAGGAATGCGGCGGCGCGCTTGTCCCATGTGTTGACGGCATCCTTATCCTTATAGAACCACTGCTTCTCCTTCCCTAGGAGGGAGAAGGAAAACAGACGAAGCATGATCGCATCCTTGGTGACTCCATGTTTGGTGACCATGTCGCATATGCTAAGGAAGTGTTGGAGATGCGCGTTTGCGTCCTCATTTGGCTTGCCACAGAATGGGCTAGCCTGCACCATGTTGATAAGGTTGGTCTTGAGCTCAAAGTTGATGTTGCCCACATTGGCAGTGGGTCCCTTGGACAAGTTCTCCATGGACGGAGCAGAGAACTCGCAGAGCGTCTTCTCAGCCATGGGGCTGTCAACTACTGGTGCTGGAGAGACTGGTTCTTCTACTGGGAGAATGGGCTGAGAAAGAACGGCGCGAGTGCGGTTCCTTCTCAGGAGGGTCTCGAGATCTTCAACGAAGTTTGTCGGCAGGGAGAAACCACTCATGCACTACCCTATTTTCACCATAAATGAGAAAACAAAGAAAAGTTATCTTGTATAAGCAATGACCATATTTTATACATAAGTCTTATTGTCTGTAAATTCTTTTTAACCATTGCCATCCCCGGCAACAGCGCCAGAAATGCTTGTTGGCATTTCTTAACATCGCCACCAGGTTTGTTAAGCCCGGCAACATCGCTTAGAAATGACTCGGGTATCTCATTACGTTACGTTTCCGCAAGCGTACGGAAATACCATTGTAGCATTTCACCCATGAGTATTCATGGGTATCGTTATTTATATTTTCCCAAAGGATGGCATTAGGTGATAAAGCATTTACAAGACAATCATACTTAAGGCATTACGACATAAGTTCTGGACAAAGTTCATATAGAGGTAAGTGATAATAATGAGGTAATGCAACACATCATCTAAGAAGCCAATCTCAAGAATAAAGAATAAATAATAAGTCCTAAGGTTAGATGGAGCAAGGCAAAAGAATCCTATAGTATTATACAAAGATAGCACATGTTATACAAGTCATGCAAAGGACTTAGTTCTAAGCACCCAAGCACACAACGGGGAGACCAAACCACACTGGTCTGCCAGCAAGCGGCAAGGCTTTATGTATCTCCTACACTATACCCGAACATGAAGGAATACAAGAGACGGACAGGGCTATCACCACCTTCCGCCTACCCCTCTATACCGTGGGGCACAGTCATATTCGTAGGCTCTCGTCATGCCCAAGCACCACGCTTGTGCATGAGAGAACTACCCTAGTCCTCCCAGGAAACATGGAACTAGAGCAATCCCAAAGGAACAACAAACCAATGCCGTAGCTTAGATTGACTAGCCTATGCATAAACAATGTATAACTCATGATAAGGCATGAATATGAAATAAGCACTATAAGAGTAGCATTTAGATCAAAGTCCATACTTATATCAATACCGACAAAGTATACAAAGACCGTACCGAAGGTCGAAGGTTACGTCCCACAACAGCCCAAGGACGACTCTGAATACTACAGCACTAAGCCTAGCCTGAGCTCCACTAGCCTAAGGATTACAAAGTACTACTTAGATAGAGAGAGAGAGAAAGACTCTTGAGGATGAGTGTGAGTTGAAGAAGGCCTCCTACCCCCTATTTATACTAGGGGAGGACGGTTCCCGGGGGTCCTCAGATGCTAACATCTCTTGGCGCCAAGGGGGAGACACAAGAAACGTTGGCACCAAAACTTGGCACCAACAGAGCCCGTCCAAGTTCGGCCGAACCAGGGGGTCGGCCAATCCCTGGCGGGGGATTCTCCCACACTTCTTCCTCTGGCGTATGACATGTGGGCCTGTGGTTCATCTGTGGTTGGTTCCCGCGAGTTTGGCCCATGTATGACTGATAGCTGGGCCCTCTTGTCCTTGTATTTGCAGAGTAGTATCAGCGTGACACGTTCTCCATCATTTGAGCATGTTTTACTCTCTGTTGTAGTCCTTGTTTCCTGTAAAGACTAGATCTACGATACAAGTGGAACTAGATTATTCATAAAGATATATCCTAGTAAGTGTATAGTACATCCTTATAAAGTGAGTATATTGATGGTCGGAATTAGCATGCATGGACCATTAACAATACTTCTAACCCCCTGGATACTAGTCACTTCACCTTAACAAAACATACATGGTCATAAGCCATCGCTTAACCAAAGCTTGCTTAGTCCCTCGCTCTAGTCACCTCATTTTGTTTCTTCACCACTTACCCTTGCCTCATTAAGTTTAGCTTTGCTTTGGCATCACTAGTGAATTCCCATTTAAAAGATTCTTCAAATGCTTGCTCTTGATTGACAAAGAATATCCCATGAATATTGCAAGCTTCCAACAATAAGACCATTATGTAACACATAACCCCATGTCCTCTTATCATACATACATGAAGTCTTGCAATGTCCATTTATGTATATCCTTCTCATGTCAAACAAGTCATCACATCGTTTCATATGGCGTTTTCAAATACCGCTGTTTCATACGACGGCAACCCTTTCATTCGGCGGCAAGAGGCCAGATCTGCAAATTTCTTCATCCAAAAACTATTTTTGTGAAATCATAAAAAATTAAAAATAAAAAAATCCGATTGTTGAGGCCATAATACCCGGGTGCCCCATCACGAGGATTGCCGACTACCGACTCCAAGCGAAGAAGACTCCAAACAAGACACGACAGTTGGATCGAGGAAGGAAAGCCCGATGATAGTTAGAGTCCTACTAGGTTTAGGTCTGTTTTGTCCTGTAAGACACGTCTTCCCGGATATAAATAGTGGGGGGAGGGTCTTGTATGTAGAGGGTATCCCAATCTTAGCCAATCCACCCAAGAGTCTTTGTTACACAATTGTAATATGTACTCGCCGAGATAATACAAGCAAACAACTGTACGTAGGGTTATTACTCATTCTTGAGGGCCCGAACTAGTATAAAAATCCGAGTCTTTTTGTTCATCTACTATGATCAATCTTCGCACAAAGCGGGTTGCCTCCCCGACAAATATCTGCCGAGTACAACCTCGGCAGAGGGGCGCCAGGTAGGGGCCCTTGCGTGATGAAAGATCATGCCGATCATCAACAGAGTTTGGTTCGCCGATGCGTCGAGTTCATCAACGCCCTACATGCCCAGTTCCATCAAATCAGAAGCCATCGGGAGTTCCGCCTCCGCTTCCGATCTCTACTCTCCAAGCCATCTAGTGCCTGCACGGTCGATCCGGTTTGGGGATCTCGTGTTCGAGCACTAAGGCGATTACGAGCTCAAGCTGACAGGGATCCATGATCCCGATCTCACATGTGTCGGTCGGGTAGTTTTCGCCACTTTTGAGGATCCAACTCCCGAAGACATTGCTGATCGCACTGCACAATTGGATTTCAACTACAATGGATCTAGCAATGGGTCGGAAACAGCCTGAAGACCGTTGCATTCACGTGCTTACTGGGAACATGGAGAGTGTTGCCGCCGAGTCATCCAGCTCGCGTAGACCTCCGATCCCTCGTCTCAGCAACGCACCAACCCTTCAAACTGCCAAGTCCCGAACGGTGGTAGCTCCATCCTCGTTGGCTCCCCAGAATCTCAACAACGAATTCTAGGCAATGGAACAGGACAACATGTAGATCCAAACCCTTTTGGAGACAATGGAAGCTATGGCTGAGGGAACCCCAATGGCCACCATTTCCAAGAAGGCTCGGGAAGCAGCGGATAAGGCCAAAGAACGGCTAGATGCCGCCGCTGCTGCACCACCAGCTCCGTCCAACAGCACGGCGAACCCCAGCTGGTTCGCTTCCGATCTGTTAACGGACATCCTCAGTATCGCCCACAGGAGGGGCATGAAATGAGGCCGCAGCTCGAACGCAATCGTAGAAACTGCGATGCTCGGGAAACTCTCAACTACAATCGGGATTACCGAGCATGTGAGAGCTACTACCGGTCCCATCCAGACTCTCCACCACGTGACTCCCGAACCGGCACTAGGGGGTGCCTTGCGTACTCTTCAGGCCTGCGCAAGGTCAGGTGGCCAGAGAAGTTTTGTCCTACTAACATTGAGAAGTATGATGGAATGACCAACCCCCGCGAGTGGATCCAGATCTATTCCACGATCATCGACGCCACCTGGGGAGATGATTACGTCAAAGCCAACTACTTGTCGACTGCCCTGCAGGGATCAGCCCGAATGTGGCTCATGAGCCTGCCCAAGGCTAGTATCAAGTCATGGGCCCATCTTTGGGAGACGTTTGAGGCCAACTTTCAAGGCACCTACAAACACCCTGGACATGAGGGAGATCTGCTCAACTGTGTGCAGAAACCCGGGGAATCCCTTCGTGACTACATCCGCCGATTCAGCAACACCCGGAACACCATCCCTGACATGGTGGACGATCGGGTGATTGTAGCCTTCAATCAGGGCTGCAGGGACGAGTGGACGGTGGAAGAACTTGCCGAAAAGAACCCGAAGATGATGGCAAAACTCTACAAGATCCTCGAGGAGACCGCCAAGATGGCGGACGCCCGAGCCTAGGTCCAATCGAAGCCCGAACAGAGCAAGCCGCCTAGGGAAAGCAAGAAGAAAGACAAACATAAGCACAAGAAGTGCAAGGCCGAGGGAGAGGAAGTCATGGCGGTGGACAGGAAGCCCTCGTATCGGCGCCAAGGGAAACCTGAGGACCTCCCAATGTACTGCCACATTCATCGATTGACAAAGCATCACTTTGTGGACTGCATGGTGTACAAGAAACAAAAGCAGGAAGAGGAGAGCCAGCAACAAGGGGGTCCACGTGACCAGGCCGTTCAGCACCCTTAGCAAGCGAACTACATGGATTGTGACGATGAACCACAACTCCCCGAAGACCTGGAGATCGCCAATATATTCGGTGGTTACTCAACCCGAACCTCCAAATCCCAGCTGAAGCTGGTCGAGAGGCAAATAGCGAGCACTGAACCTTGCAAGCAACCATTGAGGTGGTCCGACGTCCCGATCACCTTCGATCAAAGGGATCATCCCGACACGTTGTACGATGAGCCACTGCTACCACTGTGCATCAAGCCCTGGATCGGTTGGGCGAATCCTGATCGACAGTGGGAGTGCCCTCAACCTGTTGTTCGTCAATGCTTTTGACGAGCTCGGGATCCCAAGGAGGTCATTGTCCCTAGTGGACAAGCCTTTCTACGGGGTTATACCAGGCATCCAAGCCGTCCCGTTGGGAAGAATTGATCTGCAGGTGACCCTCATGGAGGGGAAAACATCCGATCAGAGTTCCTCTCCTTTGAGGTGTCGGACCTTACATCAGCCTACAACTGCATTTTGGGCAGGCCATTCTTGAAGAAATTCATGGCGGACGCCCACTCTGCCTACTCCATGATCAAGATACCGGGGCCATTGGGCCCGATCACAGTCTGCGGAGATCGCAAGGGCGGTTCAATGCGACATGAAAAACCTAGACATGATCAAGGGAGGAGAGCAGGAATCAGCCAAGGCTGCCGAACCTGCCAAGAAAAAGACCAAGAATCTACCGACTACAGCCAGACATGCTACAGTCGCTGAAATGTCCCGGGCAGCTGAAGCCCGATCAAAGGCAAAAGCGCAGCCAGTGCCCGCGACGGACAGAAAGACCAATGACGACGCCGCAAAGAAGCTGACCTCGGTGCACCAGACCCCAATCAAGGGGACGCCACCTCAAGCGGTAGGCGAGTCACCAGCTGACGCCTCACCGATCACACCGACAACAAAGCGTGCCGAGCCAGGCACGAAACCGGTGGCCCTTGATGAGGCAGACCCGACCAAGACCATGAATGTGGGCTCTGTCTGGGTGACAAATAGGAACTCGAGCTCATTACTTTCCTCTGGGAAAATGCAGACGTGTTCGCTTGGGAACCGTCCGATATGCCCGGGATCACTAGGGGGGTGATAGAGCACAAGTTTGGCATACGAACTAGTGTCCGACCAGTCAAGCAAAAGCAAAGAAGATATACCCCGGAGAAACGAGATGCCATTAACGAAGAAATCAACAGACTACTCAAAGCTGGCTTCGTTTGAGAGGTCCCTTTTTTGGAGTGGCTGGCAAACCTGGTCATGGTGAAGAAGCCCAACGGAACGTGGCGAATGTGCGTGGATTACACCGATCTGAATAAAGTGTGCCCAAGGACGAGTATTCGTTGCCTAGGATAGATCAAATTTTAGACTCAACCTCAGGATGCGAGCTGCTTTGTTTTCTAGACGCCTATTCGAGGTATCACCAAATCAGCATGTGCACTGACGATGAGGAGAAAACTGCATTTGTAACTCCCTTCGATGTTTATTGTTATATAAAGATGCCTTTTGGTCTGAAAAACGCAGGTTGCACTTATCAAAAATGTGTTTACATTGTTCTCGAAGGCCAAATCGGCCGTAATGTGGAAGCATACATAGATGATATCATTGTGAAAAGTAAGTTAAAAGGCGAGCTGATTGCCGATTTAACCGAAACATTCGACAACTTGCGCAAAAATAGGATGATGCTCAACCCCGCCAAATGTACCTTCAGTGTATCATTGGGTAGGCTCCTCAGTTATCTCGTGTCACAGTGGGGTATAGAGAAAAATCCACACAAGATCAAGGCAATCGACGACATGAAGTCTCTACGTAGCTGTCACGAGGTCCAAAAGCTAGCAGGAATGATGGCGTCCCTGAGTCGATTTGTATCCAAGTCAGGCGAACGAGGTATGCCATTTTATAAATTGTTACGTAAGACTGATCGCTTTGAATGGTCGGCAGAGGCAGAAGAGGTGTTCCAGGCGTTTAAACAATACCTATGAAAAATGCCCGTGTTGGTCCCGCCACAACACAAAGAAGAGATGTTGTTATATGTAGCAGCGACGCCAACGGTTGTTAGCACTGTTCTGGTGGTCGAAAGACCCACAGAAAATTCAACAACACAACACCCCATTTACTTCGTAAGCAAAGTGCTGCACGATGCAAAGACAAGATAAAAGTTGTATCGACCTACCCTCTAGGCATCATTTTACATAATCTGGATGCCGTGGGTAGGATCGCACAATGGTCTATGGAGCTGGGGGCTTACGATATAGAATTCATACCCAGAACTGCCATTAAGTCGCAGGCTCTGGCAGATTTCATCGAAGAGTGGACTAATCCCGAACCCCAAGAAAGTGCCCAAAATCCCGAACACTGGACCATGTTCTATGATGGAGCATTTTGCAGAGCAGGCGCGGGGGCTGGGGTGGTCCTTATCTATCCAAACAATGACATCATCAGGTACACATTACAAATCAATTTTGTTGATCCAACCCCTACTAACAATGTTGTCGATTATGAAGGGCTATTAACAGGGCTTCGCATAGCTGCATCTTTGGGCGTTAAGAGGCTGCTCATGAAAGGGGATTCCGAGTTAGCCGCAAAACAAGTCATGAAGGAGTATAGCATGCGAAGCGACGTCATGGCCAAATACTTGGAAGCATACAGGCGGATGGAAACCAAATTTGATGGGTTTGAAGTGCGACAAGTCAAAAGGGAGTACAATGGCGATGCAGATAAGCTGGCAGCTGTCGAAGGCACACAGCTTCCAGGTAATGTGTTACTTGAAGTTCTTACTAAACCATCTGTGTCGATATCTTTACCGAACCAAAAAACTACGCCTGGCAAAGGTACAGTCTCGACAACCAACGAATCCATTAAGGAGTCTATGTTGGTCGATACGGCTCGAGCTACCACTGTAGTTGGAAATGAGGAGAATTGGATGGATTCAATCAGGGCGTACCTCACAAACCAAGCTATACCTGACGATGATGCGACCCTGGAGAAAATCCGTCGTAAAGCCAAGAATTATCAATTGGTTGACGGACGACTATACAAAATAGCACGCAATGGATTGCTCCTCAAATACATCACACAGGCCGAGGGCATTATTTTGCTCCAAGATATTCATGGAGGAATCTGTGGATCTCACGCTTCTCCCCGATATCTAGTGGGGAAAGCATTCCGACAGAGCTTCTACTGGCCTACAGCTCTTCAAGACGCAAGTGAGTTAGTTAAGAAGTGCGAAGCATGTCAATTCTTCGTGCAAAAATCAACTAAACCTGTGCAAGCTTTAAACACTATTCCCATGTCATGGCCCTTCGCCACATGGGAAATAGACATCCTCGGTCCTTTTCCAAGGGCCATCGGGGGTTACAGATTTCTGTTCGTCGACATTGACACATTTACAAAATGGGTCGAAGCCAAGCCGATTCAGAAAATAACAAAAGAGGCAGCTGTCAAATTCCTACGGAGCATTGTCGTACGATTCGGCGTCCCGAACAGGATAATCTCCGACAATGAAACACAGTTCAAAAGTAAAAAGTTCTCTAATTTTTGCTACGACCATGGGATCAAACATGATCGGTCATCGGTAAATCACCCAAAAACTAATGGGTAAGTAGAGCGCACTAACAGCATTGTACTCCAAGGCATCAAGAAGAGAATTTTAACAGATTGCAAGCTTACGATAAGCGATGGATTCATGAAGTCCCTACAGTACTATGGACGATGAGGACCACCATGGACCGTGCAACGGGCGAAACACCTTTCTTCTTGGTGTATGGAGCCGAAGCAATTCTACCGTCCGATATCCGGTTACAAGCCCCACGCGTGGCAATGTTTTCAGAAACTAAAGAGCCTGACAGGCGCACTAATGAGCTGCTCCTCCTCGAGGAGGCTCGCGACGCAGCCGCTTTCAGAGTGGCCCAATACCAACAAAAGCTGCGACAATAGTATGATGCTAACGTTCGTAAGAGAGGCCTGTGCATCGGTGACATGGTGCTCAAATTAAACCAACGCACCAAGGACAAAACTAAATTGTCCTCTCCATGGCAAGGGCCTTACATCATAGTAGACATCGCACGACCAGGAGCCTACAGGATTGCAGAGATAGATGGAGACGTACTGGCAAACACGTGGAATATGGATCAACTACGCAGATTTTACGCTTAAGTCAAGGTAATGAAGCAAGTTCAAGCCTATCCAACAACTTGGTAGAAGTAGTCATCATCCGCATCACATCCGGCACCAAACAAAACAAAAAGATAAGTTCTATAAACTCTACTCACCCTCGCAATTACGCTCGAGGGCTGGGTTCTATTTTTCTATTTTGTTTCTACTATTTGTTACCAAACTGCATATACTAACAAAGAGTCGGGAACTACTACGCTGAAAAGTTTTCAGGCCTATACTATGAACCTGTTGACGGTCCTTAAGTACCACTTTTGAATGTCAAATTCCTGCAGAAAACATACGAAATATAAAGACCAAACATAGTTATAGGGTTTAATACTAATGAATTCCGCGAGTGTTGGTGTTTTGGACTGGCTATGCAGGAAATGACGCTATGGGCCTGAGAAAGATCTGAGTATATCATTATCACAAAGTATCTCCAATGCTGATTTGGATTGCGCCATTGCGAAGAGCTCGTTAAGAGGATTCAAATGGATATATTACTAGTATATTCTAGAGCTCACACCAAAAGGATATTAAATATACAAATTGACACAATATATTGCTTACGTGAGCATCTTTCTCATGGTATTTCTGCTGGACGGAATGCTCTAAGTGCATGCACGTGAGGCAGGGGCCCACCAGGCCATGTGCACTGAGGCACAAAAACTACGGGCCTGCAGGAGAATACTGCTTGAGCGGGGCTGAACAGCGACAAGCAGCTCGCTCGCTCGGCCACGCTGCGGTCATGAAGAAGGCACACGGCCAGGGGCTCAAGCCATCCACGGAGCACTGCACTCTGTAGGCCCAAGCGGGACCCACGTGGCCCACAGGCCACGCAGAAGTGCAGCAAACATACATGTAGGCGGACGCAGAGAAGGGGCCCAGCCCACGCGAGGCATCAGGGCAGCGGCCGTCTAGCCGAGCGGCCGAGCGCCGACGCTGCGCGTCAGCGTTTCCGCATGAAGGAGCTGATCAACCAGCGACGTGGCGCCACCTGATTCGCCAGATGCTGGTTCACGGGGATCGAGGACGCAGCTACGTATGGGATTCTCCCGAAGTAGCACAGGCGCCGGATTTGTTCTCGCTCGACTGTTTTCTTCGCTCCACCGACGTTCGTAGGTCGGTTCCTAGGGACACTTGGCACAAGGAGAGTATAGAAAGGGGAATATTCTCTAGGACCTAGGGAGGATCTCTACATCCTCAAGGCACATCTCCCACTATAAGTAGAGGCTCCACTCTCTCATTCAACACACAAGAAGTGAAGCAAAGCTCTAATGCTAGATCCAATGTAGTGTTAGAATAGGTGAGAGGTGAGACGAGAGTCTAGGAGAAGGCGGGGATGTCGGCTCCTCTCCTCTTTTTGTTCCTCGGCGGATACGGCTCAGGTTCGGGTAACATCCGGGTATTTTCTTAGTGTTTCTGGATTAATATTTAATTAAGTTAAAGCTTTACTTTATTTACTTGTGGGCTCCTCGCTGTGATAAGTGTCTTAGTACTTGCAAAACTAAGATTGCGAGCAGGTGTTGAATCACTCCGCAGCCACTTGAAGCTCACCAGCTCTACGCACCGGCGTCCATGCTTGGTGGCACCCACCCCTGTCTGCTCCAGCCGTGCGGCTCGATCGAGCTCGAGCGGTGTGGGGCGAAGCCCACGGCCGCGGCCGAGCTCCGGCTGGCGCTAGCGGCGACTGGCGGCGGGGCCGTGCCCGACTCCGTCGAGCTCCGGCGGCCGTCAGCGACGGTGCCAGGTGTGGCTCGACCGCGCTCCGCCTCTCCGTCCTTAAGTCCGGCGACTGTCGTCCGCGTCTCATTCTTTCGTTGCGAGGCAAAGA
>CM014272.1:40139257-40173091 GCA_004135705.1 Alloteropsis semialata | reverse complement strand
GACACGGGGAGGTCGGCCGACGTTGGATCCACCGTCTTGAGTGATGCACGGTGTAAATGAACTCCTGGAGGCGGTGGGAATGCGCACCAGAAGGATGAGGCGGTTTGGCCTCCGGACCAGGTCGGGCGACACCGATCGGGCCCATCTTCGGCTGAGTGACTATGTAGTGGGTCCTCATGGCGGTTCCAGGTGGTATAGGTGCATTTGAGTACGTTTAGTTTGCGAGGTGGGCCCTTCAATCCATGTGACCTCCCCTTGGACCATTCCCGTCTCTTGGATCCAACCGACATGGAATCAGTGGCTAGGATGTTCCTAGAGTGTGCTTCTTTGCCCTGGAGGAAAGTGGGCCCCATTGGGCTCCGGGCCAGGCTCGGCCGACCGGGCCAGGTCGGCCGACTCTTTTGTGCCCGATTGGCCTCATCTTTTACCAGCCACTATCTTGCAGGCCGTGGAGTTCCACCCTAGGTGACATCACTCCATTTGAGTATGTGTACTTGTGGATGTGGCCCCTTTGTTCTTCTCTTGAGGTCCTTCTCCCATATGGGCTTGACCCAACCTTGGTGCATAGGCAAGGGTTGGTCTAGAGTGGCTTTCCTAGCATATATCCAAAGATAGGGTCATTTGGCTTCAGTTGGGCGTCGGCCGACCTGGCTAGGTCGGGCGACGGCCCACCGAGCCCGTTTCACCTCAAATTTCACCTGTTACCTCCTGCATACACATAGTCACCAAAACTAGTTGAATTTGTTAGATATAATCCCTATAGCTAGGGTGAATGTATATTTTTATGTCAGAGTTGACGGTCTGAGATGTGCATTAATGACCGCCAACAGTGGTTAGTGATCAACAAAAACCCTATTAACTATATAGGTCAGCTTGTGGAAACACACCCTCACACATGTCTTACCAAGTTTTTACCAAGTTCTTACCAACGCAAGCAGTGGATGGTACAACCGGCGGCTAGTTCGTGATACCTGTGAGGAAGTGGTATCGAGATTGCAAGGGTCCTTTGTTGTACTGATCTGAAGTATATGTGGTGCTTGGAAGGCACAAAAAGAATCACAATGTTTTTGTGGTACACAAGTCAGTAACAGAAAGTAATGCTGAATTATAGTCCCAAGTACTTGTTCCCGTTGCTGGTCTAAGTGTGCCAAATACCAATAGTGTGATGGACAATGTGCTGAACAAATGTGATGGATAGTAAGAGCAATAGGACAGCAACTAAACATAATGTATACAAGACAGCACACACTAACACAGCTCAATGGCCCTTCGCTATGTGCTCCTATAGATGTTGTTCCAATTTTGCCTTCTTTTTTCTATTTTTGGGCTGTTGTTGTTTTTTTGGGAAATTTTTTCTTTTTGTTTTTATTTTTTTGATATTTTTTCTTTACTCAGGAGCATAAAGGAAGGAACCACACAAAAGTTGAGCTTAAACAGATGAAAAACATGGCCTGTAGAATTTTCAGAAGGTATGCCAAAAATTCAGAAAAATGTTCAGGCCTCGGAAAGAGGAACTTCCAGGCCAATTTTCGCAAGAATGGCAAACCCGCCAAAGGCGACGACGGGGCCATGCAAAATTTTCTCCTGATCAAAAAGCATATAAAGGTTGCCCCAATCGGAGTTCGTATGTGGGAGTTATAGCCGTTTGAAGTGAGGACTCCGAAACTAGAGGACAAACCGGGAACAATGGTTGTAAAAAAAGGTGGCAACGGCTAGGGTTTGGTGGATGGTGGAGGGAAAACACACGAACTGGACTTGAACACACCCTAACCAGCAACAAGACCTCGACCAGGACACAAACTCAACACGACGGACTTGAAACTGAAATATGCAAAGGCTATGGCATGGAAGGGTCTAGGATGGGGGTAAACAAAGTATGGCACTGGACTATAGGATGAAGGCGAAACACTCGACAAAGGGGATACAAACCTGACGAAAAACATGTCTCTTAATACCACTTGATGGGGACTAGGGTTCTCAATCTTCCGTCAGGCGGAGATAACTCTCGTTTTGGGTGGAGCGCGACACACCGATCCGGCTTCAGATCCAAAGACCCGAATCCCTGCAATCTTAACACCACAACTCCTCTGGTTATCAACCGTATCACGATCCAGTTGACCTCGCCAAGAAGGCTAATCCCTACCTGTGAAACGAAGAACACAAGCAAGAACTCGAAAGAACGCAGCTCTCAAATTATGGTGACAAACTGCTGATGAATGATTAAGCACACGAGTTGGGGTTTCACAAACCGATCAATGACGACTGTTCGAAGACAGATTAAATTAAAGCAAAACCCAAACCCTAACGTGGGTGGCGGCGACTGAGTTATAGGGGTTAGGCTCGTGGTCAACCCCTGGACGCGCCCCTAATGGGCTCAACGACGATACAGGGCCCAAAGGCCAAAATACAGCGACGCAGCGCCAGTGCAGATTCTAGACATCATTTTGTTTCAATGATTCCTGTTGACTCAGGCATCATCTGGACGTGGAACAAGTGCTATTGGAAGCTCTATGAAATTATCTTTCCAACCATATGTGGATCGTCGAAATCGGACTCCGTATGTGGCCTGGGCGTCCAATCTAAAGTAGACTGCTCCTGGACTCCGAGGTGGACTCAAAGTCAACTTGAATTGGACCTTCACCTTGACTTGCACTCCCTCGCTAGTCCTCCACGCCTTTTCCATGCATCTCCTGGTCCTCTCCTTGGTTCCTCTAAATTCAATTGTCGTGCACCAGCTTTTGTGATTGGACCTTGAATGTCCAGCAGAAGAGTGTTGTGTGCATCCGAAGGAGTGATGTCCTCATCAGTGGCAGCGGTGCTTCTGCGGGGCCTCTCTGACCCCGTGATGCCAGAACCCCATAGGTCTCAGCACGAGGTGGGCGAGCTCCTTGAGTGAGTGGCAGTGCAGCAGGCCGAGAGTTCGCAGTCTTGGCGACGCGGCCCCTAGGCTAGCCGGCGTGCCGCCTCGAGGCAGCCTCCGCGTGACCGTGGCAACCGCAACCCGCAGGATGTCTTGGTCCACCAGCCACGTCCTGGACCTGATGGAGGGCCCCGAGCCCCGATTCAAGGGTGCCTCAACCCGGTTCAGGACGCGCGCAACATACTAAACGCACGTCGCCGCCAGCCGACCGACGGCGAACGGGAGCCCCAGCGCGGGCGCGCCCCATGTTGAGGCGGTTGCTACGACGACAACGACGAGGAATGGAGCCCAAGCCTGGACACGCCGGGGCCACGCGCCTTCAGTTCCCAGATTAGGAGTGCGTCGTGCCCTCAACGCTTCCACCCCCCAACGAACTTGCCAAGGTATGCTGGGAAGACGAATCCTGAGCTCGGGCTCAAGGATTACCGGACGGCGTGCCGAGCTGGCGGAGCAGATGATGATGATTTCATCATCCGACACCTGCCACTGTACCTGGCCGACTCGGCCTGGGCATGGCTCGAGCACCTCCCTATGGGTCAGATCCCGAACTGGGCTGACCTCAGGGAGGTCTTCGTAGGGAACTTCCAGGCGACTTACAATCGCCTGGGGAACCCATGGGACCCCAAGGACTGCCGTCAGAAGCAGGGGGAGACTCTCCTGGAGTACATCCGACACTTCTCCCAGTAGTGCACTGAGCTGCCCAACATCACCGATGCCGATGTCATTGGTGCATTTCTGTCAGGGACATCCTGCAGGTCCCTCGTCCACAAGCTTGGACGAAAGAGGCCTCACACGGCGACCTCCTCGACATCGCGACAAGCCATGCCTCCGGTGAGGAGGCGGTCGGGGCCATATTTTACCACCCCACCGAGGGAAAGGATAAGTGGGATGAAGAGGCCGACGAAGGCCCCTTCGACCGCCCGAACAAGAAAAAGAGGAGGAACTAGGCGCGGCGCCACGACAGCAACGCTGCCATGGTGGCTGAGGCTGAATGGAAGCCCGGCGCCAAGCCTCAGTAGGGGGGTGACCGACCACTTCGAGAAGAAGTGGAACGGTCCGTGCCCCAACCACGAGTCCGCCGTCAAGCATCTCTATAAGGATTGCTCCCTCATGAAGAAATTCATGTCAGGGGATGCTCGGAAAGGGGAGCCGCGGAGGCAAAAGCCCGATCCGACTCCAAAGGGACCTGAGGCAGTGAGGCGAGCGGGGATATGGAGTCTGACCCCTATCCGGAGACCGATGGATGTTTGATGATCTTCGGCGGCACCAAGGCCTCGATCAGCAAGGGTCGGGTCAAGTTAGAGCGCCGCAAGGTGTTCGCCGTCGAGCCTGCCACGCCGACCTTCCTACGGTGGTCAGAGGCGGTGATAGCCTTTGATCGCGGAGACCACCTGCAATTTGTCCCCGACCGGGTAAATACCCACTCGTGGTCGATCCAATCATCAGTCGGAAGCGACTCACCAAGTTGCTGATGGACGGCGGAAGTGGACTTAACATCCTCTATGTCGACACGCTCGATGTGATGGGCATCGATCGGGCGCGTATCTGCCCGACCAGGACGCCCTTCCACGGGATCGTCCCAGGGAAGCAGGCCGTCCCCCTCGGGCAGATCGACCTACCCATTATGTTTGGGACCCATCCAATTTCAGGACGGAAACCCTCATGTTCGAGGTGGTGGGTTTCCATGGGTCCTACCACACCATTTTGGGTCGGCCATGCTACGCGAAGTTCATGGCCGTCCCCAACTACACCTACCTAAAGCTCAAGATGCCGGGGCCGAAGGGGGTGACCACTGTAGGCTCGTCCTTTCAACACGCCTATCAGTGCGAAGCTGAGAGCTGTGAGCTGGCCTTGGCGACCATCACTTCCGCGGAGGAGTTGGCCCCGATCCGGGCCCGGCTGGTTGAGGAGACTCTAGACTCCAATCGCAGCGCAACTTCCTTCTAGCCAACGGAGGACACCAAGGAAATGTAGCTCGACCCGAACAATGCCAAGGAGAAGGTGGCACAGATCGGGACCAAGCTGTCCCCCAAATAGGAAAGTGCGCTAGTCGACTTCCTCCGCGCGAACATCGACGTCTTCGGATGGAAACCCTCAGATATGCCCAACATTCCGAGGGAGGTCGCCGAGCATTCCTTGGACATTCAGGCTGGATCCAGACTGGTGAAACAACGCCTGCGCCACTTTGATGATGAGAAGCATAAGGCCATCGGCGAGGAGATTGTGAAGCTTTTGGCAGCTGGATTCATCAAGGAGGTGTATCATCACGAGTGGTTTGCCAATCCTATTCTTGTATGGAAAAAGAATGGGAAATCGAGGATGTGCGTTGACTATACGAGTCTCAATAAGGCACTCCTAAAGGATTCATTTCCTTTGCTGTGCATTGATCCGATAGTCAATTCGACCTCGAGGTGTGAAACCCTCTGATTCCTCGATGCGTACTCCAGATACCATCAGATCGCGATGAAAGAGTCCAACCAGCTCGCAACCTCTTTCATCACCTCGTTCGGTTCGTATTGCTACGTGATGATGCCGTTCGGGCTCAAAAATGTGGGAGCTAGATACTAGCGATGTATGCTCAGATGCTTCGATGATTTCATTGGGCAGGCTGTAGAAGCATACGTGGACGACATCATAGTCAAGTCCAAGCAAGCCGAACAGCTCGTGGTCGATTTGCAAAAAACGTTCGATAAACTCCGGGCGAACAGTGTTAAGCTCAACCCTGAGAAATGTGTTTTCGAGGTCCCGAGAGGAATGTTGCTTGGCTTCATTATTTCCCAGCGAAGGACAGAGGCGAACTCGGAGAAGATCGAGGCCATCAACAAGATGGGCCCGATCCAAAACCTCAAGGGGGTACAACGAGTCACGGGATGCCTGGCCGCATTGAGCCAGTTCATCTTATGGCTCGGAGAGCGAGTTCTCCCCTTATAACACCTCTTGAAAAAATCCGAACGATTCGCTTGGACTCAGGAGGCCCAAGAGGCCATTGCACAGATCAAGGTCATCCTGACAAAGGCGTTGATCCTGGTCCCTCCGACCCCGGGCGAACCCCTCTTGCCCTACATCGCGGCAACGACACAGGTCATAAGCGCAGCGATGGTAATAGAACGGGAGGAAGAAGGACACACCCTCAAGGTTCAATGCCCGGTGTACTTCGTCAGCGAGGTACTTAGCAACACAAAGACACTGTACCCGCAGATCTAAAAACTGTTGTACGCTGTCTTGATCGCCAAAAGGAAGCTGCGCCACTACTTTGACTCGCACCCAGTCACTGTGGTATGTTCGTTCCCCCCTAGTGAAATCATCAACAACCCTGACTCCATGGGTCGGATCACGAAGTGGGACTCGAACTAATGGGTCAAGGGATCACATACGACCCTCGGATGGTGATCAAGTCCCAAGTCCTCGCCGACTTCATTGCCAAGTGAACCGAAAACCAAATGCTGCCGGTACCGGCTAACCAAGAGTACTGGATCATGTACTTCGACGGGTCGCTGGTTAAGACTGGCGCAGGGGTCGGACTAGTCTTCGTCTCCCTGCTAACCGCTAGGGGTGAGGATGAAGTACATAGTTCGCCTACACTTTCCGGCTTCGAACAATGCGGCCGAGTATGAGGTCCTCATTAATGGCTTGAAGATCACAATCGAATTGGGGATCCGACCAGGTCATGAAAGAGTCGAGCTACGAAAGGGAGACTATGGCCGTGCCAAGAAGCCCAGAGGCTCGACGACAAGTTCGACGGCCTCGAGCTAAAACACATTAAGCGGCGATTTAACGAAGCCGCTGATGAGTTGGCCAAGAAAGCATCTGGCCGAGAACTAGTCCCGACTGGTGTCTTTGCCAGTGACCAACAAAGCCCGTCAATTAGCATTCTAAGCCTGGAACAGACAAACACGGCGCTGCCCACCCAAGACTGGGCAAAGCCGCCCACCCAGGGCTCGGGGGCTAATGACGCCCCGACCCCGACCACGACTAAGGTCATGGAAATCAAGGACTCCGCGGCTGACTACGACTTGACCGACCAAGCTTTGACCGACCACTTAGCCTTGGCGATGGCCACCCTGACCCAGGGCGAAGCCACCGAGGTCGACCCCACAGACTGGCGACGACCTTTCCTTGATTGCCTCCTAAGGGAGAAGCTCCCTGAGGACAAGACAGAAGCCCGGCACATCGTGCATCGCTCTAAATCCTATGCAAACGTGGGAGAAGAGCTCTATAGATGGAGCCACACCAATGTCCTCCAACGCTGCATTCCCATCAAACAAGGAAGACGACTGCTGAGAGACGTACATGGAGGGACATGCGGCCATCACGCCGCCCCTCGGAACCTCGTTGGAAACGCGTTCCGACAAGGTTTCTATTGGCCAATGGCAGTAAAGGATGCCATAGAGATCGTGCGCACCTGCGAAACGTGCCAATTCTACGCCAGGCAAACCCACCTGCCCGCTCAGGCCCTCCAAACCATCCCCATCACATGGCCGTTCATGGTCTGAGGGCCGGACATGGTCGGGCCCCTCAAGAAGGCACCCAGGGGCTTCACCCACTTGCGCGTCGCCATCGACAAGTTTAGTAAGTGGATCGAGGTCTGTCCCATCACAACGATCCGATCCAAGGAAGCGGTCAAATTTTTCCTCGACATCATCCATAACTTTGGGGTCCCAAATTCCATCATCACGGACAATGGTACACAGTTCACCAGGAAAAAATTCCTGCAATTCTATGACGATTACAACATCCGGGTGGATTGCGCACCTGTCGCACACCCCCGCACGAACGGGCAGGTTGAACATTCGAATGGAATGATCCTCCAAGGCCTAAAGCCCTGAATCTTCGAATGATTGAAGAAATTCGGTGGTCAATGGGTCGAGGAACTACCCGTGGTAGTCTGGAGCCTAAGGACGACGGCAAGTCGTGCGACTGGGTTTACCCCGTTCTTCATGGTATATGGGTCAGAGGCCATTCTTCCAACCGACCTCGACTACAGGTTGCCGCGAGTTCGTGCCTACGATGAAGTCGGGAACCAAACCTCTCTGGAGGACGCGGCTGACCAACTAGAAGAGGCTTGGGAGATCACACTAGAGCACTCGGCCAAGTACCAGCAAGCACTACGGCGATACCACGGGCGCCGAGTGCTCAAACACGCATTCCAAGTCGGTGACCTGATCCTGCGCCTGGTCCAAAGCAACAAAGACCGGCACAAGCTCTCATCCCCCCTGGGAAGGCCCATACATCTTTTCCCAAGTCCTCTGACCCGGCTCATACAAGTTGGAGAATGCTGACGGCGAGGAATTCACTAACGCTTGGAACATCGAACAGCTACGATGCTTTTACCCTTAAAACTCTAGTCAATTCTATACATACTTTGACACACTCTCCCGACCGCTCACAAGCGACCCCCGACCCCATTACACGGGGTCGAAGGTCTCTCGGGGACTAGCCAGGGTCCCCCCAGGGCACTGAACCTTACCAACATCCAATGATGAGGACATCGTCATGCTGAACATACACGCGTCATGGTCTTTCCCAAGTTGCAATTCATCCCCAGCTCAGCTGCCACGTTCGCCTGGGATTCAGCTGACCCCTGCACGGTTTTGGCGATATCTCCTTCATACGACATCGAAATGAGGCGATCTTTGATGTGTTCAAAAGGAAACGACGACACCGTTGTTTTGGTTCTGGTGCAAGCTCCAGAACGTCTGTCCGTGCATCATTCTTTGTGACCACAACAAGGTGCTGCATCACCTTTTTGGGCCATGTCGGGCCTTTGTATCGTGTCAGGCCTTAAGCCCAGGTTGTGGACGCCCCCTGGCCACCCCCAACCCTAGCTCGCCCCTTGAGGGTATTAAACTCAGCAGCCGCCGCCACTTTAGGTTTGGGTTTTGTTTAGTCATGTTTTCAAAGTCGAAACTGTGATAGATACATTGTAACTGTGGTGACAAGTCCGTTTACAATGATCCAAGGCCCCCGTCCTTGTTCTACAACCCTATGGTGATTAGTCCTTTGTTGATCAGAGCTTGAACCCCTCTCATATTTGCTTTATATAGATCTACAATTTTAGATTGCGTGTTTATCTTCTCTTGCTTGTGTTCTTCGATTCGCTTGCAGGGAAAGCCTTCTCAGCGAGGTCAATCAAGTTGTGCTTGGTTGATAACCAACAGAGCTGTGGTGTAATGATTGCAGTTTCAAATAGTGTCTGGTTTGAAGCCGGATCGCCAACTTCGAGTTCTCCACCAATCGAATTTACCCACTATCTCTCGAAAGATCGGCCAGCCTGTTATCAAGTGGTATCAGGATTCCAAGTTGCCCGTGAGGTATTATCGTGTGCCCTTTAGATTCATTCGTGTTCATCCCCTACAGTCCACAAAAAGCCCTCAAAATAGTTACTTTCTGCTGTCCTACTGCCCTGTTTAGCCTTGCAATTTTGTTTTCAGATTCGCTTTGTTGAGTTTGTGTCCATGGTCGAGTCTTGTTGCTGGTTTAGGTTGTGTTCGTCGTCGTAGTTCAATCGCCCATCGTTGTGTGTTTGTTTCCGCCGCTATCCCATCCACCTTTACCCAAACAACAAGTCGATCCACCTCATTACTCACTTGCCCTCGCTTGCCGCCTTGTGCGAATTCTTGCCGCGCAAACCCTAGATAGGTTGCAAGCCGCTTTGATCGCCTTTGCATCGCATACTTGATCTTGTTTCATCTGGCGAATACCTATTGCTTCCTGCATAGACATTGCCCTTGGTTTTCATTGCTGAGAAGCTTTGCTCAGCCGTGATCGGATAGGGAAGCTTTGCCCTAGCCGCCGCAGTGTTCCTGCCGAGTTGTGCCTTCCGAAAAACTATAACTTGAGGACCTTCCATAAAACAGACATAACTTTTCGCTCGGTGCTCCATTTTAGCTAAAGTTTTTACAGCAGCTTGGAAACTAAAAGTTGCACATATGATTCACTGGCTTTGCTGGTTTCGCCGTTCTCAAAAAATCAAAAAAATCAGTAAGGCCGACTTTTTGGGCTTGTTTTGCTCCACCGCCGACTCTTGCGATCCTCCAAGTCTTCAAGCACCACAACATCCTGTCATTCCAGAGAACATGCCACCTTCCGTGTATTGCACCAAATCTTGCGGTCCTCCAGATCTCCCAGCACCGCAACAGTCGATCATTGCAGAGATTATGTCACTTATATCAAACTAGGACCAAACATTGCGGTGATCCATGCACCAGCACCGCAACTTCCTGAGCCAGACCGGTTAGACCGGTCAGGCTAACCGGTCTGACCGGTCAGCCGCAGCCTGTGCCAATTTTGGTTGTCAATATATGCCCCCTGTTTTCTGGTAAAGCTTGCGTACGATAAAACACATCAGCACCAAAATTGTCACCTAAGGACGATGTTTTAACAGAATTCATCGGCCATTATATTTTTCTAAGGGCGATATCCAAATATCAGCCATATGCCACTTCATGCTTCTTGCCAAACACTTGGATAGTACTTCTTTAAGTACCTCCCATTCAGTGCCTTAGGCAAACATCCTCCTTGCAGCGTCTCCACCATATAGGAATTCCCGCCATTGATCTTGAATACTCGATATGGACCTTCCCAACTTGGAGACCACTTGCCGAATTTATTATCTTTAGTACCAAGTGGCAAAATTGTCTTCCATACTAGATCACCAACTTGAAAAGTCTTCTCTTTAACCTTCTTCTTGTATGCTCTAGCAACCCGGATCTTGTCTTTCTCAATTTCCTTAAGAGCTTGTAAACGCTTATCGGTCACTTCATCAATGTTGTCCATCATCAAGTCATAATATTCACCAACCGAAAGCTTATTCTGTCTAGCAAGTCTGTAAGCGTCCAGATTTACCTCAACGGGCAAAACGGCCTCTTGTCCATAAACAAGCTCAAAAGGAGTGACTTTAGTAGCACCATGTCTAGATATGCGATGAGCCCATAAAGCTTCAGACAAGACTTCATGCCATCTTCGGGGATTCTCCTCTATCTTCTTCTTAATCAACTTAATCAAAGTCTTATTACTAGACTCGGCCTGACCATTGGCCTGGGCATAGTATGGAGATGAATTGAGCAACTTGATCTTATACATATCGGCAAAGACTCGCACTTCTTTAGACATAAAAGAAGTACCTTGATCCGTAGTTAAAGTTTGTGGAATGCCGAATCTGTGAATAATATGCTCAGTAATAAACTCAATTACCTCCTTGTGGGTCATATTCTTGAGAGGAACAGCTTCTGTCCATTTAGTGAAATAATCCGTAGCAACCAACACGAAGCGGTGACCCTTTGAAGAAGAAGGATGTATCTCTCCAATAAAATCCAATCCCCATCCTCGAAACGGCCATGGTTTAATAATAGGATGAAGCAATGCAGCAGGTACCATCTGAATATTTCCAAATTTCTGACATTCCTCACATCTCTTGTAGTAACGAAAACAATCGGCCATCATAGTAGGCCAACAAAATGCAGCTCTCCTAAGTAACCACTTCATCTTAGGAGCCGATTGATGCGTTCCACAAATTTCTTCATGAACTTCACCCATGGCCACTCTAGCTTGATCAGCACCCAAGCATTTAAGTAATAAATCATCGGCGGTGCGACGATGCAACTCATCGTCAACTAAAATGTATTTGAAAGCCAAACGCCGAGTTTTCCTGTCTCTTCCAGAACTAGGATTCCTTAAATACCTGATAATGGGCGCTCTCCAATCATCAACTTCGGCCTTTTCATTTTGAAGATTTTCAGTGGCCGAATTTGAAACTGCAGACACCGCACCGGTCTGACCGGTTCCCGGATCGGTCTGACCGGTCTCTGTATGAGACGCTGGACCGGTCTGACCGATCTTGGAACCGGTCTGACCGGTTCGGCTCTGCTCTGCAGCGAGCGTTAGAGCTTCTCCATTGGCAATAGCAATCAACGGCCTTTTCTTATGAAAGTGCCTTTTCTGGACATTATAGCCTGATGCTTGCTGTGCCAAAGTATTAGCTCTAGGATTATCACATCTTGGAACATGATAAATGGTGAATTCATCAAAATATGGTATAACATCAAGGCACTTGTCAAGATAAATATTCAATGAACTTTCCAAGCATTGACACACCTTAGATACTTGCTGCACAACCAATAATGAATCACCAAAAGCTTCAACATGCTTTACTCCCATGTCATGCAAAATTTCTAGTCCGAATAATAAAGCTTCATATTCGGCTTGATTATTTGTGCACTCAATTTCTAATCGGCTAAGAGCTTCAAAAACAGCTCCATTAGGAGAAACAAGAACAATTCCAATTCCACATCCGTTCTTGCAAACCGATCCATCAAAATGCAATTTCCATGGACTAAAAGTCATGTAATCAACTTCTAAATTATGCTCATCCTTAATCCGATGTTCAACAATAAAATCAGCTACAATTTGGCCTTTCATAGATTTCAAAGGTTCACAAGCCAAATCATATTCAATAAGTGCATATGCCCACTTACCGATTCTTCCGCTCAAAATCGGTCTATGCAACATATACTTAATAACATCGGCTTGACACGCAACTATGCAAGTACTAGATAATATAGAGACAAGCATAATTTTTCAATAGGTTTATACCTTGTTTCCGCATCCAAAAGCCGTCGACTCAAATATGTAATGATGTGCTCCTTGCCATTTGTTTCTTGAGTCAAAACAGCCCCAATAACATTATCTTCGGCCGAAATATAAAGCCTAAATGGCACCCCATTCTTAGGTGCTTTAAGTACAGGCGGTGAAGACAAGTATTTCTTGATTTCCTCAAAGGCCTCTTGCTGCTTTGCCCCCCAAGTAAATTCGGCTTCATTCTTTAACCGAAGTATAGGAGTAAAAGCACTAACTTTCCCGGACAAGTTAGAAATAAACCTCCTCAAGTAATTAACTTTGCCCAAGAATTTCTGTAAATCATGCTTGCAAGTAGGCGCTTCAAGTTTATCAATAGCTTTTATTTTCTTAGGATCTATCTCTATGCCTCTTTCATGAACCATGAAGCCTAAAAATCTTCCAGCCGATACACCAAATGCACATATCAATGGGTTCATCTTTAAACCATACCGACGCATTCTTTCAAAAGCAAGACGCAAATCAGCCAAGTGAGAATTTAATCCAGCCGATTTGACAACAATATCATCAATATAGACTTCTAAGATAACACCAAGTAAGTCATGAAAAATTAAATTCATTGCTCTTTGATAAGTAGCGCCGGCATTCTTCAAACCAAAAGTCATCACAACCCATTCAAATAAACCAACAAAGCTGGGACATTTAAAGGCCGTTTTGTATACGTCTTCTTCGGCCATAAAGATTTGATTATATCCCGCATTGCCGTCAAGAAAGCTAATAACTTTATGTCCAGAAACATCATTAATAAGCATATCGGCTATAGGCATAGGATATTCATATTTGGGAGTCTCTCTATTAAGATCTCTAAAATCAATGCACACTCTAATCTTATTAGAACCTTTCTTCTCAACAGGCACAATATTAGAGATCCATTCAGCATAGCGACATGGCCGAATAACTTAGCTTCAAGCAAACGATTAACCTCTTCTTTTATGCGATCATAAAACAAAGGATTAAATCGTCTATTGCCCTGTTTATATGGCCTAAAACCAGGTTTAATCGGTAAACGATGTTCAACTAACTCACGACTTAAACCAGGCATCTCATGATACTCCCAAGCAAAGCAATTAGAATATTCTTTCAATAACTCGATTAATTCAACTTTATAATCGGCTTTCAAATTTTGATTTACAAAAGTCGGCCTTGGTATAGAACCATCATCTATATCTATTTTTTCTAAAGGATCAGCCGACGTAAATCCTTGTCCTAACTTTTCTACTTCTTCAAAATCATTAATGGCTTCACATGCATCGTTCATATTGGACCGATAATGCTCCACCCTCTCCTTTAGCCACTTCTCGCTTGTATCCATCTACTCTTCATTATCTGAATCAACCGATCTTTGAACCGGCCTTAGAGCAGCAGACACAAAGCCATCCTTAGTGCAAGCAAGAAACTCAATGTCCGAAATATCAATCCCGGTCAAGCACTTGACATTATCATGAGTTCCCAGAATAGATGCATCGGCCATAGCAACACATGCCGAAGTATCCGCATGAACAACCTCAACTTCGTCACCAACCCACTGAATCAAGCATTGATGCAAAGTAGAAGGCACACTTTGATTTGCATGAATCCAATCGCGCCCCAAGATAACACTAAAGTTACCTTGCACCTCTGTGACGAGGAAAGCAGTTGCCAGCGTCTTGCTCCCAATAGTAAGCTCCAAGGATGCAACTCCCTTGGCACTCATCGGTTCTCCTCCTCCAATGCCGCTGATCGTCATGCTCGTCTTAATGAGCTCGCCGTCCAAACCTCCCAACTTCTTGTACAAAGTGTCTGGCATGAGGTTCACAATAGCACCACCATCAACGAGCATCCTAGAAATCAGCTTTCCCTTAATGTGACCCTTCACATAAAGAGCTTTCAGGTGATTATTCGATTCTGAAGGCCTCTAAAATACGGCGTTCTTGGGAGCAAAGTCAACTTGAGCCACTCTCTCATCATCTCCGACAAAACAATAATCGGCGTTCAAATAGATAACATTGATATCCATGTCAGTCCTACTGAGTGAAGGCTCAAAATCAACAGCTTCCTCCTCATTGCCCATCTGAGTATCTGAAATAGCAGTGGGCGGAATCGAAACTTTAGCTGAAGACGAAAAAGCATCGGCCACTGACTCTCTGGGCGACACCGGTCTGACCGGTTCCTCCTGACCGGTCTGACCGGTTCCAGTTCCCGAAACTGGAACAGTAGGCGACCGGTCTGACCGGTCGGGGACACCGGTCTGACCGGTTGCGGCCAGGTCAGCCGACTTTGCCGCGGATGGCTCGGTCTTTTCTGGTGTCTTGGTTTGAACATCTTAGGCACCAGAACCATCCTTGGAATTCTGACCAGATGGTGGAATCATCAGCTTAGCCTCATTGAACCACTCCTCCCGCTTCTTAGCCGATTCTTCCTCCCTTTGCTTCTGAGTGCGCAACCGCTGCAATCTCCTCTTCTGAGAATGAGTCAAGCCAGGAGGACACCACTTTGGCTGCGTGTACTGAGGCAAAGGAACCTTTTTTACGGCCGAAGTACCAATAACATTAGGTGCGTTGGCCATTGATGAATCAACTGCCATGGAGCCAATTTGAATTACACTCTTCACAACTGGCTTTAGGATATCAGGGGCAGGCTCTTCCTTCTTCTGCACGGGGCGATACTCTTGCTTAGCCGGCTCCTTGCCCGGTCTCCTCTGGAAACCGGTCTGACCGGTTGGAGGGACCGGTCTGATCGGTCCGTGCTGGGGCACGAACACCGGCCTCTGGGCACCGGTCGGACCGGTCGTAGGCTCCAGTCTGACCGGTCTGTGCTGTTGAGGCACAAACATCGGCCTTTGTTGGAATCCTGTAGGCCTAGGCTGTTGTTGAGTTATTCTGTCATGAACAGGAGCACCAGGCCGTGGTTGATTTGGTGCAGGACAGTAAGGCACGTACATAATTCCATCCCTCCAAATAGGCTGAGGAGAGGGAGGTGGAAACGGCCTCCATGGCCTAGAAGGACCAGCACCATGAGATGAGCTTGGACCCTGATTCCACTGTCCTCTTGATGCCTTCATCACACCAGAATTCCTTTGCGGCGAACTTGGTCTCTTTTTTGGTGGCCGATCTTGTTGAACGGCCATGTTTTGCATGTGCTTCGCCATGACTTGATCAAAGGTTGCCTTCGGCCTGAAAGTTTTCCCTTGATCTTTGTCCTGGTTCGTCTTCCGAGTTCCCACTTCAGGACGTTTAGGCACAAAAGTTCGGACCGGCCTCTGGGCCGGACCGGTCTGACCGGTCAAGTCAACCGGTCTGGCCGGTGCCCCCTAGCAGCAGGAGCAACCGGCCTTTGATCCCGCGCTTTGAGAGCTTGACTCTCCCCTAATTTCAGAATTCTTCACTGTAATAGTCAAGATCTTCTTTCCATCAGGAGCTTGCTTAAGCACAACTTCTCTCCCAAGCACTTTGTCTTGTTCCATCACCCTCCTTGGTTCTCCAATCACAATATTCTTGCCTCCTGCTGCATCGGCATTGTCGGGCCGAACCAACATCTTGGCATCTTGAAGATCCATGGTATTGACTACCATATTGTTGACTGGAAACGGGCGCTTATCAACTTTCATCTCATTTAAAATCAATCGTCCATCATTTACAGCCGATTGAATCTGCCGACGAAAGAAATTACAGTCGTTAGTTGCATGAGAAGAGGAATTATGAAACTTGCAATAAGCACGCCGCTTTAACTCCTCTGGTGATGGAATTTTAAAAGAACATTTGATATATCCATTCTTATGTAATTCATCAAAAATTTTATCGCACTTAGATACATCAAAAGTAAACTTCATCTCCTCCTGCCGATTTCTATGAGTCGGCTGAAGAGATGTGCAAGTAAAAGCTTTATTGGATGCTAGCCATACAAATTCAGCAGCCAACACCTCATGAGACTCTTCATCGGAGCTACAAGAATCACATTCTACATTATGCACATTAGCTCGATGAGTTCTATGGCTTTCTTTTAAGTCTTTGCTTCGGTTTTCAACAGCCAAAGCTCTTTGATGCAATTGGTTTACGCTATAAAATTCTGAATTCTCTAATTTTTCTTTAATATGAGAACGCAAAGCATTGAAAGCCAAATCAGCAAGATCCTTTTCGGAAATAGAAACACCAAAACAACGGTTTCTAGTATCACGGAAACGCCTAATGTAATCATTAACAGTTTCATCACATGATTGTCTAACCGATGCAAGATGTGACAGCTTAAGCTCATTAGTGCCCGAAAAGAAGTGATCATGAAACTTTTGTTCTAATTGTTCCCATGAAGTAATAGAATGAGGAGCTAATGATGCAAACCATGAGAAAGCTGTACCAGTTAGAGACAAAGAAAATAAACGCACTTTTAAAGCCTCACTAGAGCCAGAATCGCCTAGTTGTGCCATATATTGACTAATATGTTCAAAAGTGCTTTTAGAATCCTCCCCATTAAATTTGACAAAATTAGGAAGTCTAAATCCAGCAGGGAAAGGAACTAAATCAGAGCGAGGAACATAAGGCTTTTGATACAATCTAGCCTTATCCCTAACATCTACTCCCAAGTTCTCCTTAAGAGCTGAAGCCAAATCAAGTTTGTACTTAGAAAATATTTTATCTAAATACTCTAATGAATTATCCTGAGAATTTGGCTGTTGAGTATTATGCACAGGAGTAGAAGGCAAATTCCCCGTTTCTGCTCCCCCGGGACCGGTCTGACCGGATCTAGTGACCGGTTTGACCGGTTGGAGCGGCACAATCTGGGTTGCCGCATCCGACCCTCCAGGGCCGGTCTGACCGGTCACGGCGACCGGTCTGACCGGTTGATGCTGGCCAGATTGATTGGCCGACATCATCCCCTATATTTGTCGGCCGTACCTTCCAAAAAGCTCGTAAGGTACTGGGCCTTGTGAAAACAAATTTTGCACTAGTGGAGGTATAGAATATCCGTAGTTCGGATTTTGCGGGGTAAAACTTACAACTTCATTGTTAACTCGGCCGTGATTAACCGAATTAGGTATAGTTGCAAGTTGTTGAGGTGCAGCAGGCCGAGTAATCATTGGATTGGATAGTGTAACAGATTGGCCTTCAAAATAATTCAACGGCATGCCATATGTAGGTTGTTCTACGGGCTTTGCTACCAATGTTTTAAAATCAGGCACTATAGGAATCTTAGAAATTAAAAGATTAGGATCGGCGGCAGGTTGTTCAGCCAAGGGCTGTTTGCTTTCTGATTCTAAACACTTTTTCATCATCCAATTAACCAAATTAACATTGTTTTCGGCCAATTTATCCTCCATGTACTTAAGGAAAACTTCATGAGAGTTTTCATCGGATTGTACCTTAGGAGATGCCGCTGAAGATGTAGCAGATGGATCTACTTCCTTGATCTTGGAGACCACGCCCTTGCGGTCTTTCTTGAAGTGCGACAGGTAGTAGATGCGTTCTTCTTCCGCCTTCTTCTTCAGGTACTCTTCAAGTCCTTGGCGGTCTTCAGCGGAGAGTTCGTCATCCTTGATGGTGATGATGTTCTCCAGATCGAACTCGGTATTGGCACCCATCTAGATAGAATTAGATTGATCGGCTGCACGAACTAGATCTCCAATTCCCCAGCGGAGTCGCCAAAAGTATGTTGACGTAGAAATCAGGTCAACACACGAAAGCGCTAGAACGCGCAGCACGTAACACGATAAACTCGCGACCTCCCTGCGCTGACCGGTCAGACCGGTCAGGGGCACCGGTCAGACCGGTGACCGTCGGAGAATCGGGGGTAAACCCTAAAACACGCCTCCCGGAAGGATCCGTCAGGGAGAACGCGATCAGGGGTGCCCTAGGGTCGGCAGGCCACCTAGGACGCCTTCAAACGTCGCGGACACGCAGGAAGAACAGCAAGTAGGGTTGGAAAAGCTAGGGTTTGGAGATGCAAAAAGTAAAGGATAAAAGTAGTAAATTTGATTGATTCGATTGTTGTGTGTTCAATCGGCCGAATCCCCTTATATTTATAGAGAGAGTAGGTCTTGTCCCGCAAGGAAACCAAGTTACAACTCGTTACAATCTCGAAATCCCAAAATAAGAGTCCTAGTCGGATTACAACTCGGGTAACCGGTCTGACCGGTCCCCCACACCGGTCAGACCGGTCTGGGTGCCGAACTTCGCCCTTTTGCTTGTTTTGCTCCACCACCGACTCTTGCGATCCTCCAAGTCTTCAAGCACCGCAACATCCTGTCATTCCAGAGAACATGCCACCTTCCGTGTATTGCACCAAATCTTGCGGTCCTCCAGATCTCCCAGCACCGCAACAGTCGATCATTGCAGAGATTATGTCACTTATATCAAACTAGGACCAAACATTGCGGTGATCCATGCACCAGCATCGCAACTTCCTGAGCCAGACCGGTCAGGCTAACCGGTCTGACCGGTCAGCCGCAGCCTGTGCCAATTTTGGTTATCAACAGCATGCCTACATTGCTACTGCTGATGGCGGATATATAAGTTCTAGTGATGTTGAAGATGAATTGGCTCTTGCTGCTAATGTTGATGCAGATACAGATGGTGAAGAAGAGACCATTGCCATTGATTCGTTACCTGCAACTGTGGGATACAAAAGTATTCTTGTGCAGTGTGTATTGAGTTCACGTGTGGGATATGAGGAAGAGACGAAGCTCCAATGCCACAATTTGTTCCACATGCTTCTCATCGTCAAGGACTGCCATGTTCTTACCATAATTGATGGTGGGAGCTGCAATAACTTGGTTAGTTTAGATCTGATCGAGAAGCTTGGCTTGACCACACGACAACATCCACATCCATACAAGCTCCAATAGTTCAACAATAGTGGTAAGACAAAGGTAACTAGATCAGCACGCATCAACTTTTATATGGGTTCATATCATGATTCTACTGATTTTGATGTTGTTCCAATGTAAGCTTGTTCTATTTTATTGGGCCATCCATGGGAAGTTGATACTGATGCTTCACACCATGGTAGAACTAATACGTACACTTTCATGCATAAGGCCGAGAAATTTACTTTGCTTCCGTTATCTCCTATGGATATTAGGAACCATGCTAATGCAATTAAGAATAAACCTCCATTAGACCTTGCTAAAACCAATGGGATTAAGTTAAAAGGAGGTGCTTTTCTTGCTACAACTTCTACTACTGCTGAGCTATGTGATAATCATGATGCACCTTGTTATACTATGCTTTGTCAAGATGTTAGTGTTTACCATGATACTATATCTTCTACTTTGCATCCATCTGTCACTAACCTTTTACAGGAGATTGTTGATGGGAAGGAGTCGTGGTCTTTTCGAAGTTGCAATTCGTCCCCAGCTCAGCTGCACATTCGCCTCGGATTCAGCCGACACCCCTGCACGGTTTCGGCGATATCTCCTCCATACGACATCGAAACGAGGCAATCTTTGATGCGTTGGAATAGGGCTGGCATAATTGACCGAAAACTGAGAACCGAACCAATTTAACCAAGAACTGAACCAAAATAACCGAAACCGAGAAGTTCTATCACCAGTTCGGTCGTTCCTAGTTCTTACTAACTGAATTATTCTCGGTTTATTCAGTTCTGTGCCTCGATTAACCGATATAACCAAAATAAATGTTGTATACGTGGACTAAACACGGGGAAGCCCAATAACTACTGATTCTAGCCCAACCCAATACTAACCCTACATATATAACCAAGCAAGCAAGCAGCCATTCCCACACCTCACTCGTCCTCTCTCCCAACCCTAGCCGCAGCCCGCACCCGACGGCCGCTGCCCTGTGCTGTGCCTCTGCTCCACTCGAAGACAAAGCAAGCAGGGCGACGGCAACTCCACTCTCCACTCCCCAACCCCCACAACAGCAAGGCCTGTAGACACGCGAGCAGTGGCGGTGATGTCTGTGGCCACAGGCGAGCGCGCAGTGTGGCGGCTCTGCTCCTATTGTACTGCTTAATGAAGATAAGCACTGGAGATTGCAGTGTTGTCAGAGATCTATTTGTTTCAGTGTTTCTACTCTGTAATTTGTGGGATTTAATTCATCCGAGGAGTGAAAGACTCGATTTCTCTCTTGTTCCTGGGACTCATCTGCTCCTACGACTGTTACTTTGTCTCATGTGTGGTCTCCTCGCTCTTCGATGCAGTACGAATAGGAATAGGTGGTTCTTTTTTGCTTGGTCAAAAATCTGGCGTACTTGCTTGCATGAATTATTTTTCAATGTATTGGAATTTCTTACTCCTGTTGGCTGTTGCTCACTGGTACAGGTATCGTGTGTTTTTTTTGCTCTATTCAATTGCATTTGATTTATCTCAAAGAGAAAATGGCAGGCAACACTACATCTCAAGTTTTTTTTTCGTGCGTTTACTGATGGCTCGGTTAGTTCGGTTAGAACCGAACAGCAAACCGAACTAACCGAGACCGAAGTTATCGGTTCCCAGAAATTTTAAGAACGGATCGGTTCACATTTTTAGCTAACCGAACTTTGTAAAAAACCAAGGAACCGATCGGTTCGGTTCGGTCTAACCGAATGCCCACCCGTACGTTGGAAAGGGGACGACGACGCCATTTTGGTTCCGGTCCTAGCTCCAGAACCATTAGTGGATCATTCTGTGTGACCACAACAAGGTGCCGTGTCACCTTTTTGGGCCATGTCGGGCCTTAAGCCCAGGTTATGGGCGCCCCCCTGGCCGCCCCCAACCCTAGCTCACCCCTTGAGGGTATTAAACTCAGCAGCCACCACCACTTTAGGTTTGGGTTTTGTTTAGTCAAGTTTTCAAAGTCGAAACTGTGATAGATTCTTTGTAACTGTGGTGACAAGTCCGTTTACAGTGATCCAAGGCCCCGTTCTTGTTTTACAACCCTGTGGCGATTAGTCCTTTGTTGATCAGAGCTTGAACCCCTCTCATATTCGCTTTATACAGATCTGCAATTTCAGATCTAAGTGTGTTTATCATTCTCTTGCTTGTGTTCTTCGATTCGCTTGCAGGGAAAGCCTTCTCAGCGAGGTCAATCAAGTTGTGCTTGGTTGATAACCAACGGAGCTGTGGATCGCCAACATCGAGTTCTCCACCAATCGAATTTACCCTGTACCTTTCGGAAGATCGGCCAGCCTCTTATCACCCGACTTCTCTTATGCCATGGGCAAGGCTAAGGGTAAGCCATAGCGGTGTAGGCTCAGACACATTGGTCAGACTGCGGAAAGCCAAAGGCCTCGAAGGCAACGGTTCAGACGCTCACCAATCGCACCGAGTCCACCCTGCCTCACAGTAAACCCCGACAGCACACAAAGCAAGAAGAAGAATTCGGGGGCTGGCATAGACACACATATAGCTAAAAATGACGAAACCAAATACGGCCGACCCAGGATCACGTCCTACTTGGCCACAAGTTCAAAATACATAACAAGTTTGAAAGTTCTGAACAGTACGAACAACAAAAGAAAAATAACTAAAGAGCCCATGGCCCATCCTCCTTCTGTGTCTCTGCAGTAAGGGCCGCCGCCAAGGGGGTCACGTCTTCTTCAAGCACCCGCACTTCTGCGAGGGAACAGCCTGGCGTGAAACCTTCGGTGAGGTACTCCAGCCCAATCTGGTCATAGTGCGAGCGAGCCACGGCAAAGGCCCGTCGCACGCTGAGGTACAATCCATCCACGGCCAAAGCTCACGCTTGGGTCGGAATCCGGGAGACTTGGGTGAGCAGCGAGCTTGACCCCACATCTGGCTTCATCCCGAGGACGTTGAGGGCGGAGTTGACGGCAACACGCAAAGCGTCGCGTTCGTCACCATCTTGCTAGAACGCGGCCTCAAGCTGACGCCGTTCGGTCTCGAGCCGGGCGATCTTCGCCTAGTCCCCCACTGCGGCGGTCGCCAGATCATCGCAGACGTGCTCGACGTCAACCCGAACTTCCCTCTTGACCTCCAAGGCCGCATGAGCACCCACCAGATCCTGAGCCCTGATGCTGGCGAGCCGAGTGGCGTCGTTGCACGCCGTCAGAGCCGCAGCAAGCTCTTGGCGCGCCAGCTGTAGGGCGCCCATGGCCTGGTCCCGCTCGACACGAAGGTGATCATGCACGTCCAGCAGTTGACGACGCTCCTCGTCTCGAGCAGCCGACTCGGATGCCCATGAAGCGAGCACGTCCCTCTTCTTCGCCTCGGCATCCTCGGCGTGCTCGCACGCTTCCTGGGCCTTCGCGCGAGCAGCATCGGCCTCTTGACGAATGGCGACCAGCTGTGCCACGAGCGTTTCCTGAGCCAGAGCGTGGGCAGCGTCGGCTACCTGACTGGCGGTAGCCAGCTGCTCCTCGAGTGCTGCCTGAGCCTGCGCACGGGCATCATCCGCTTCGCGATGGGTGGCAGTCAGCTGCGCCACCAGTGCTTCGCGCTCCTCCCTCTCGGCGGTCAACCGATCCCAGACGTCCTTCTCCCGGCGGAGGAAGAGGGACTTGTCGCGGCTATGGTCCATCACAGACTGCTAAAGGACGAAGAGAATCAAAGGTCACCCCTTCCAAGAGAAAAACCAAAAAACCAAAAAGGAGAAGAGCCTTACCTCCCCGGCCGGGACGATCACATTGTGGATGGTGTTCAACGCAGCGTGCAGGCCCCGACCACCGAGTCATACCCGGCCTCGATCTGCCGGTTGTCCTCTTGCTCTGTGACGTCGTCCAAGATGAAGACGGTGGCGTCCGGGTTTTGCCGGTCAGCTCATCAAAGCTGAGGACCCCCGAATGCGAAGGCGTCCCTCTCCAGTCACAACACTTCACGACGCCCGGTGATCTCCACGTCCGGCGAAGAGGCCCGGATCAGGCTCGTCCCTAGGGCCTCCTCCGGCCTCCCTAAAGGCACCAGCCCAGCCTCCGGTAGGGCCTCCGTGGCGATCGAGGAAGACGCAGCCTCCTCAACAACTTGACTTGGTGGTGGGGCCGAAGGCGCCATGATCCACGCACCCCCCGGTGACCCACTCAGGGGCTCGACGCGTGAACCATCACCTCGTCCTGTGAAGATGGGCGCGTCTGATTGTTAGAAGCACTAAGATCCAGGACAGGCGGCTCAGGCTCTTCTAGCTCCTGACGCAGAGTCTCGGCATCCGGGGACCGCTGGTCAGGCGAGGCTGGGTGGCCAGCGCTAGGGGCCTGAGGGTTGGCCTCCGTCGCCGGGACCGGCGAAGTCGGCGCCGTGATCCCGACGACCACCAAGCCGCCCGGTCGACAGCTCGCGTCCCTCGACCTGAGCGCCTCCCATGCCATGGGGTCGGTGAAGCTTATCCCCACTGATAGAGCGGCATCCACAACCTGCCGTGTGATCATCTTCCAAGGTGCCAGCCCGAGGGGCACGGCCCGACTCCCTACCCTGCACCAAAAACAATCTGAGAAACCAGACATAACGTAAGATTGGCGAGACTGGAGGGCATGAGAAATACACCTAGATGCCACCGGGAACGCCGAGTCCGGCTTTTTCTACGGTGGCTCCTCTGAGTCCATCTCCTTGGGCCGCGGCTGTTTGCCTTTATCGGTCCCCGGGGTCGGTGATGATCGACCGGACCCCGTTGAGCCCCCAGGTCTCGGATGATCGCCATCTGACCCCCAAGCCGTCACGACCCCAAGAGGCGCGACTCCCGGGCCCAGCTCGGGTTCGGACAAGACATCAACAGCCACAACGGTAGGGGGCAATGGCGCCCAGGCCCGACCTGTAGGGTCATCCTCTTCACGTTCCACCACCCCCAAGCGGACGGGGGACACGTCGCCATCACCACCGGCATCCCTCACGGAGCCCTCAACGTCCTTCTCGGACCCCATCTCGAAGAACCCAGACAGGTCAGAGTCTTCATCTTCTTTGTCGACGGCCTCCTCAGCGACGAAGGGGCCCATGCTCTCGTTCCACCGCCCCTCCATTAACGCGATGCTGCGGCGGTGGTGGTATTCCTCTTGCTTCTTCATCTTAGCGGCCAGCTTGGCCTTTTTCTTCTTCCTTTTGGCCTCCTTCTCTCTCCTCTCCGCCTCTGTGTGCTCGCTATTTTGTGCCCTCTGTTGCGCATCCTCCGGCAGAGGCGGGCGCAGCTCAATGTAGTTGAGGATGCCCTACGAATCCAGGGACAGAGTTTTCAGTAAACACCGACTGTTCGCCAATAAAAGGGATAAAAGTGAAAGAAGGGAGAAGAAGGAACAAGAGCTCTTACCATGACAACGGCCCCATCGTCGGGCTTCATCGGTGGGTGCCCTCGATCGGGTACTCCGCTTCATCGCAGACCACGGCATCACAGAGGCGCCGACGGATCTCGTTGACCGACAGCACCTCACAGGACATCACCAATCCGGTCCAATCCACTTGAGGTGTCATCTCGAAAATCGGCAGCCAGGACGCCATAAGCGGGAGGATTCGGCGAGCGTGATACGCCGCGATCACTCCCACGCCGGTCACCTTCCAGGTCTGTAGCCGTTCAATTCCCTTCCAAAGATTGGGGAGCGTCTTCTTCTCCAACGCCCCAGGGCCCAGTGCCACACATCCGGGCTCTTGGTGAAGATACGCCCGGTGAAGGTCGGGAAAGGGGCGGCGAGGTCGCTCCTTAGGTAAAACCATTGGGTGTGCCACCCTTGTTGGAGGAAGGAAGATGGAGCGTGAGGCAGCCAGGCCCCCGTTGCCCCTGAAGGCGAATATCGACGCACCCGATCGAGGTCGGCCGCCCCTCCTTCTTGACAGGCTCCACGGTGAAGAACCACTTCCACAGAGCGAAGTGGGGTAGTATGCCAAGGAATCCCTCACACATGGTGATGAATGCCGCAATGTGCTGAACCCCGTTGGGGTTGAGATGCTGCAGCTCGAGCTCGTAGTGATGAAGGATCCCCTGAAGGAAGTAGTGGGGCAGATACCCCGCCCTCCGCTCGTGGAAGAGGATGAAAGAGATGAAGTAGCCGGCCGGTGGGGTCGGGCAGTCCTCATTATCGGGCGCAATCCACTCCACCAGCTCCGTCCGCTGGCACAAGAGCCAGCGCTCCACCAAGCGATTGAGGTGAGCTTCAACCACTGATGACCGCATCCAGTGCCCCATCACAGGTCAGAGCCTGAGGCGGAATCGAGGAGGCGGGCGGCGCGAGCGAAAGTGGCGAGGCAAAGGAGGGGACCGAGTCGCGACTGCGGAGGCGAGCGAAAAAGACGAGCAGCGGTGTGAGAGCAGATTGGATGCCCAACGATCCTCTTTAAAGAAGGCGAGACAAGATATGCCCGGCTCCTCCTCCCACCTCCTCGTTTCTCACGCCATGTTCCTTCCCCACGATGCCCACGACGCTCCGTCTCCAATGGCCTCATGGGCCTGAAAGGTAAGTGGCCTTGGGCGAGGACACCTCGATAAAGTCCAAAATAGCCAAGGAGTTCTAAGGCCGGCCCATGAAGGGTCCGACGGCCACTCCTAGGCGTCCTCCGAGTGAGGGGAGAAGACGGGTGAGCCCGCTAGTGGCCAGTACCCTAGTGCAGAGCACCAAGGGCACCCCGACCCGCTTTCGAGCCCAAGTGTGCGCCAACCCCATGTTTCTTATCGCACAGAGGCGCCGAGCCCTTGCAGTCGGTCGAACGACTACGGGAACTAAGGGGGTCGGGTACTAGGGATTTATTGAGGTCGATCACAAGCTGATCCGTCGACTCCTCTTCGAAGGGGCGTTGGGGCCTCACTCGAACTAACCCATTTGTAACTCAACAAGAGCCATGCTTGGCCTACGTGGCAAAGCGTGACGCGTCTCTAACCATCTGTACTACCATAAGGAAAGCGCGAGGGGAAAATGCAGACAAGACGAAATGATTACCTGTTTGGACGCGCATCCCGAAACAAGACACGGGGGTCAAAATCGCAAACGAGAGATCGACGGTGCAGTCGCAGAACCCACGAGTAAAATAACTTCTTTATATATGGACAAAGCACGGAGTACAAACGGCCTATGGCCGCGGAAAGATACAAACGGGAATCGCCACACCTAGGTGGCGATTTAGGACGACCAAGGGGAGGAGTCCTCCTAAACCGAGCAGGAGGCCATGAGAGCCTACGTTGCAGGCCTTCTTTTGGCATCGTCCCCCCCAAGGACGCCGTAGGGAGAGAAGGTGCAGGAGCACAGCTCCCAGCGACAAGTCGACCACTACGGCGCACGCCAAGCCTCCCTCGCCTCGAATTCAGCTGGCACCGACAACGGGTACCCGTAGAAGAGAGGACGAAGAGCAGCAGCACGACGGTGGGTGCACACGATCCCCCACGACCTTGAACCCTTCTGGAAACACCCGTGAAGTGCAAGTACCAGTAATGACGAGTAGGGTGGTCGGCGACGACGCCAATGACCCAAGTGGCACACGACAGCCGACCAAACAACCGCCCTCAAAGTGGAAGGTATGGGAAGAAAGTCGATAGTACCGAGGGCTCGTGCGACACCGAGTAGATGTCGCACCATGCACCTTGGCTCCCAAGGTTCACAGGGATTCTTCTGGCATCAACGAACGGCTTTCTTGGCCCCACTATCAGGGGGACGGCCAAGAACAAAGCCTACATATGCTAACTCCATTTGGGGGAAGAAGGGCGAAGAAACCAGCTCAAGTGCTGGAGTGGCCAAGCTGAAGACCCCTATTTATAGCAAGGAACGCCCTTCCCGGGCCCACACTAGGGCTACAGGAACTTGCCATGCGGCGCGATCGAGCGATCGGTCCAAAAAAGGCAAGGACCATCACGGGGGAAACAGTGGCGACACGCCTTAAAAAGACCGACATGACCGCTCAGGACAGGGCCAGGCGTGACAGGCACGTCGCGCAGCGAGCCCTAACGCAAGGTTACGAGACCCTTGGCAGGTGATTAAGGCCTGCGTCAGACCCTCAAAAGCAGCGAAGCGGTGACAGGACCACTCAGGCAAACGAGTCTCAGTACCTGAGCAAATTTATTATTCGTCCATTGGCTCTGGGGCTACACCCACCGGGTGCGCCCGCGCGCCCCTGGTGAGGAAACGACAAACTGCCCTCGAACTGACCCTCTTGACGAGTCCCCGGCTTGTCCAAACGCTCCGGGGCTACACCCGATGGGTGCACTCGCGCACATCCCCGGGTCAACCGACCAAATCAAAGCGATAAGTCCCTGTGCAGGTCGTAACGACCCCCGCATGGACTCAGGGGCTACTATCAGATATCAATATCCGGGATGCCTTAACCGATCATCTATTAAGAGTTACCCACTCAAAATAGGTCATAATGTATAAGGCCCTTCATTCACAACATCCCTTTATCAAGCGTCCTAGCTACGGCCCGACAAGCTGAGCTCCGCTTCACCTGACCCCGGAGGGGGGTCGGGAGCGAATACACAACCGGTAAACTGCTCCGCCTTGCCCGACCCCGAGAAAGGGTTGGGAGCAGGACCGCTGTAGACGAAAGCCTCCGCCTCGCCCGACCCCCGCGCTCGGGTCGGGGTGGGGCCCCCACGGACTTGTCTCCGCCTCACCCGTCCTCCCCCCTGTCTAGGTCAAAGACTTGCCCCCTAGGTGGGGCCCAGGGGGGTCAGGTTCGTAAGACGGGTATGGCCCGTGAAGTGAACGGATGCAATGGGCATTAATTGCTCCGGACGGGCGGGATGGGCGTCGTACACCTAACACAGGGACCACTCCGTCCTAAACGAATGACAGGGCGTTGACACGCTTGTCAACCACTCCGTCCAACTGAATGATGGGGCGCTGACACTCGGCGTGGGACATCAAATAGTCCTATTTGGCACGCCCGCAGGGTACCCTTCTTGGGCGTCATCCACAGTTCCCCAGGAATGGGGCCCCAGGAGTAGGTGAAGACCAAGGACATGGATGGCTTTTCTTCTGCCCGAAGCCTTCTCCTCTCTCCCCCTCACCTCTCTCTCTCTCTCTCCCTCCCATGTAAACAGCTCGGCCCATCTCCTTGAACTGTAAAAGGGAATGGGGGCCTTCCATGGTGCAGGTTGGCAACTTCACCTGACTCTCACTCTTAGGCACACACTCACAGAGACTTGGGGACTGTTTCCTCTCTCGATCGCTTGTAACCCCTACTACGAGCAACGTGAGTAACACGAGCAGCCTCAAACTGGACGTAGGGCATTCATGCTTGAACCAGTATAAATCCTTGTGTCCTCTCGTGAACCATCTGAGCCTAAGCACGCAATCCACTAAATTTACTAGTCGGTGATTTCTTGCACCGACAAGACCATCAGATGGAAGTTATTTCTGTTCTCTCTCAAGGAGAAGGCGAGGAGATCGTACTACCAGACCGTCAGGGACGTAAATAGAAATTGAGGAAAACTACGGGACAAGTTTTGTCTTTACTTTTTTCCCACTCACTATATATGTGCCCTTCGGAGGGAGATTGTTTGCTTGGGCAGGGTGAGAAGGAAACTCTATGTACAGTTTGGAAAATATTTGTTTCACTAAATAAGTTTGGCCTAGACTTAGGCATACCTGATTCATGCTCTTGCAACATTTTCGATCGGGCCTAAACGGTGAAGGTGCTTTCATCCTAGATGGAGCCGCTAGAGGTTCGTTCATCCACGTAACCCTGGATGAAGGGAGAGCTCTTCTAGAAAAGATTCTGGAAGACACTTCCTCCATCGAAACACAACACAAACCCCAGGCCAGCTCTAAGACAAGATCCAAGCAAGATGATCCTAGAATGGCTGTATCCGAGCCAAACCTTTTCACCTCACAAGGTGTAGCCTTAGAGACCACTCCCGAACCAAAATCCTTGAAGGAAGAGGAAATTCAACCTTTGGGATTCAGTTTTAAATTCAAGGATGATCTACCTGAAAATCATGGAAATCCCTCGGATCACACTAGGCACAAGAAGGTTGCGCCACCTCCTTTTTCTCATCCTTCAGATCCACTCAAGGAGGTTTTCCCCAATACTCCCATAAGGATACCACCAATGGAATGGTTAAAGGAAGTAAAATGTTCTTCTGAAGCAATTTGGATGGTTGCACCTTCCACAACCATGCCTTGCTCTTTAAGGGGAATTACCGTAGAAGCCCTTTACAAACCAAACGCCGAGGCTAGCATCATGTCTGAATCCTTTGTGAACATTTTCTTGGGCAACATGCCTCTAGCCTCGACCGACAAACTTTTCAGAAGTCCATCAGGACTCATCTTTGAATGTCATGGAATTGCAAGGGTTGTGCTGATCAAAATAGACAAAATCAAAGTTCATCTAGATTTCCATATCTTTTCTATCCTCGATTTTGATCTTCTCAAAGGATTCCCACTAGAAAAGCTTCTCCAAAAAGAAGCATCTCAAGGGGGCCTCCATGAAGAGTCTGGGAAAGTTGCTTTTGCCACTCCTACCTCTTGCCCAGAAATTTCAAGAGCAAAGCCTCCTCCCCAGCATAGCCCGCTCAAGAAGGTGATGTTTGTATCACCATTCGAACCACTTCTCATCTCTATGAACTCGAACGACCTTCATCGTCACCTTCAATCAAATGGAAGCTGTGTCCCTTAGGCCCTCAGGAAGTTATTCTCGATAATGGTCGAGAAACAACTCTGATCATCAATGATGAACCTCTTGAGTTGGAGAACCCAAAGGCAATGGACACACTTGAAGCTTTGACTATGGAGTCCGAGCGAAAGGATTCTATAAATGAGCATGAAACCTTCTCTTTTGAAATCCCACCAGAGTCATGCTCATTTAATGAATCGCCAAAGCTAGTCACGCTTTGTGCCACAAAGCGCATGCGAGGGCTACAACCACCTTAAGGTCCTCTTTTCTAAAATGTTTAGGAGGTTGGTTGTATGCATTCGTTTATCATAAACATTGCAGTTTTCGTGTTGCATCTTTGGCACTAACATTGCAGCAAGAACATCAATGGTACATTTACAATTGACGATGGAGTTGGGAACTACGTCGCCAATGATAGCAGCAATGTGAGGATTCCCCATGGTCTAGCTTCAAACCATAAACAAAGCACAGCCAGGAGATAGTCCGGATTATCATTTATTTTCCTTTCAAATAAAAGTAAGAACATGTTTTTAGGATAAACTTTCCTTAGGGTATATTTGGTCGCTAACTATTTCAGGTGGAGATTATGAAGAACGATGGACAAGTGACGCTTAAGAACATGTAGCCACATCAGATGTAACAGCTTGGTAAGTTTTGGTCATGGAACAAATTTCGAAGGAGTCCAACATACTTGATTTTTGTTGTCCCGTGACACAAAAATCCAAGTGTAAAGGAGGACAGTAAGTGTTTCGCAACAAGTTCCATTTGTACAAAATTTTATCTTGGTTTTTAGGTGATGTTGGTCTTTCATCTTGCTCTATAAAAAATGTGTCCCATAAAAATTTGCATAACTAAATAAATAAATAAATTTTTGACTTCAATAAGGCTTCTGGTCTTTAAAACCAAAGAGCCATTGTTTTGTTTCCACCATGTATGAATAAATGCAGGTACAAGATCAAGTGTGGAGGTCTCTTGAGTTTTCTGACGTGCACATGTTGGGGACCACCCTCAGATAGGCTGCACAACATCGCACAAGCTTGCAGAGGAAAGATCAAGGTGATCGAGGCCCAGAAGGGGTCAGCCGATCCCCTTGGTCGGCCGAAGACCCTCTGGTACCTCTCATCTCCAATTTCATCTAGATTGATGGATTGCACACCCTACCCTTCATCCTCTTTGATTCACGAGTTTAATAAGCCTTATCCTGAGATGATCACTGAAATTAAACTCATGCTAAAATGAACTTGGATGCTCCTTTGGTTTACATGTCTATCCTTGATTGGCTTGCATATTCTTTATTCCTTGCACATACACTTGTTGCTTGCGAACATATATATTTAGGAAAACATGTTTATCTAAGTGGTTGATGAATGAGATATGGTATGATGATAGAAATCTTGCTCCTTCTGTATAAAGTACTTGGGATGTTTTACTTGCAAAACCTTAAAATCAATAATCTTATAAAGCTCCTCAATGATGACTTGTTCCTACCAAAGCCATATGTTGTTCATATCACAAAACCCATACACATATGCTGCTTGTTTATTGCATTGAGCTTTGTCAAATTGCTGTGACCCTTGTAAGATGCTTTTCATGCTTTCATGATCAAGATCACGTACACTCCACATACACATGCTGAACTTCTACACTGGAAGTTAGCAACATGCATTTCATTCATCCACAAAATAAATGCTCCATATAAGTATTGATCTCCCTCTCTCCAAATATCCTTTGCAAAAGAGACATGGGCTATAAAAAAAAGAAAAAATACATGCTCACACAAGCATTGAGCATGATTAAAAAAGAGAAAAAAATAGATAGTCATGTCCTCAAAACAAATTCTTGAGGAGAAAGATCATACAAAGGAGCTACAATTCCATTGGTCCACACACATGCACATCTTGATCAGATTGTACGAATAGTTTTCTTCTTGGATCCACTCTTTGACTTTGCAATATATGTGATGCAAGTATGCCTTATCTTTACTCCCACCTTGAACTACATATAAGCCTTTAGAAGTAGGATGAGAGAAGGCAAACAAATGCCTTGGTAAGGAATCATACACAAAGAGCGATTTGAGAGAATCATTTGGAAGCTATGTAAGGTTGTGCTTTTGAAAATTTACCAAAAACCCAAGTTACTTAACAAAAGAGTGCAGATGACTTGAATCAAGGTCGTTCCATTTCTCAACCATCCAAGATGGCATGATAGACACCTCAAAATTCACGAGTAAAGGTATGTCTTGGAATAACTTATATGCTTGCGTCATATCAATTGGAGCCATGGTTTCTACCTTAGTCCTTAAGCTTTACTCGAGGACGAGTAAAGGCTAAGTGTGGGGGAGCTCGTTGATGGTCCTTAAATGCCAATTTTGACCATCAACTCCTGCAGAGAATATGTGAAATATAAACACCAAACAAAGTGATAGGGTTTATTACTAACGAATTCCACAAGTATCGGTGTTTTACCGTGTTATGCAGGAAATGATGTTATAGGAGCTAAAAATTTCAATATCACAACTTATCCCAAATTCCAAGTTGGAGCGTACCATTGAGTAGAACTCGTTGAGATGATTCCGATGGATATATTATTTGTATTATTTGGAACTCGGGTCAAGAAGTTATAAAAGCACAATATATATTAATGTCATGGGCTCACTAGACTGGGACCCACCCAAGCGGACCCAACAGCCAATTAGTGTGGTCAACACACGGGCGGGTCCCAACCAAAGCAGCGGCAGCAGCACACCCTCCCTTTCACGGTCAACGCCCGAGGGCAGACGCGGAGAGGGCAGGCTAGCGTGCTCGCTCGGCTCTGGCACACAGGCAATGTAGGCTGGACAAGGGAGGCAGGGGCCCAGCGGGACCCATGCAGCAAAGCTCTGCTGCAGCACACACTCGGGCAGCCCAGGCCGGACACACCTCCCTGCGGGGCCCAGTGGGGTGCAGAGCACCGGCGCGGGACAAAGGAAAAGGCCGCCAGGGGCACGTGGCTGTCGCCCGCTGACCGAGCAGCATCATCGCGGATTGCCAGGCGCGAGCGCATGCATGTGCTGGAGTAGGCCCAGCACACGCATCAGTTACGGGTTGGCCGACGGGCCATGGCACGGATCGCCTAGCGCATGTGCGCGTACGCAAGGATCAGCAGGGCGACGTGGCGCTTTTCTGATTTGCTGATCAGATCAACACATGGATTACAGCACAGGAACGCTAGGGATCAGCCGCCAGAAGAACAGTCGTCGAAGACTTTTTCCGTCGCGCGCTGTTTCTCGTGCGACCGACATAGGAATGTCGATTTCCATGGACACTTGGCACAAGAGGAGAATAGGAAGGGCAATATTCCCTAGGTCTTAGGGAGGATCTCCACTCTCCCAAGTCACCTTCTACACTATAAATACCCCCCTACCCCTCACTCTCAAGACACACAAGTTTCGAAGCTCTTCTCCAAGGCAAAGCTCTACATCAACTCCTACTTAGAGAATAGGGAGAGAGTGAGGGGTAGTCCGAGGAAAGTGCCGGGACTGTCGTCACTCTTCCCCGATCTTGTACCTCGACGGATGCTTTCTTCTCTTAGTAAGTATCTGTGATCTCTTATGGTATTAAGTACACTTGATTAAGTAAGTTCCCTTCTATTGTTGCTTGCGGGTACGTCGCTTTATCTCTAAAGTACTCTAGTCTCTAGCTAAGATTAGAGTAGTAGTATATATCTTAATCGTGGTGCTTAGGTTATCGACTACCTTCATTTGCCTCGTAACCCATGGATTAGTAGAGGTAGGCAGCAGGTGGTGACAGCCCTGTCTGTCCTTTCTAATCCTCCACATTCGGGTACGGCGTAGAAC
>CM014272.1:40085740-40135906 GCA_004135705.1 Alloteropsis semialata | reverse complement strand
CCATCGCTTAACCAAAGCTTGCTTAGTCCCTCGCTCTAGTCACCTCATTTTGTTTCTTCACCACTTACCCTTGCCTCATTGAGTTTAGCTTTGCTTTGGCATCACTAGTGAATTCCCATTTAAAAGATTCTTCAAATGCTTGCTCTTGATTGACAAAGAATATCCCATGAATATTGCAAGCTTCCAACAATAAGACCATTATGTAACACATAACCCCATGTCCTCTTATCATACATACATGAAGTCTTGCAATGTCCATTTATGTATATCCTTCTCATGTCAAACAAGTCATCACATCGTTTCATATGGCGTTTTCAAATACCGCTGTTTCATACGACGGCAACCCTTTCATTCGGCGGCAAGAGGCCAGATCTGCAAATTTCTTCATCCAAAAACTATTTTTGTGAAATCATAAAAAATTAAAAATAAAAAAATCCGATTGTTGAGGCCATAATACCCGGGTGCCCCATCACGAGGATTGCCGACTACCGACTCCAAGCGAAGAAGACTCCAAACAAGACACGACAGTTGGATCGAGGAAGGAAAGCCCGATGATAGTTAGAGTCCTACTAGGTTTAGGTCTGTTTTGTCCTGTAAGACACGTCTTCCCGGATATAAATAGTGGGGGGAGGGTCTTGTATGTAGAGGGTATCCCAATCTTAGCCAATCCACCCAAGAGTCTTTGTTACACAATTGTAATATGTACTCGCTGAGATAATACAAGCAAACAACTGTACGTAGGGTTATTACTCAATCTTGAGGGCCCAAACTAGTATAAAAATCTGAGTCTTTTTGTTCATCTACTATGATCAATCTTCGCACAAAGCGGGTTGCCTCCCCGACAAATATCTGCCGAGTACAACCTCGACAGAGGGGCGCCAGGTAGGGGCCCTTGCGTGAAGAAAGATCATGCCGATCGTCAACGGAGTCTGGATCGCCGACGTGTCGAGTTCATCGATGCCCTACATGCCCAGTTCCATCAAATCGGAAGCCATCGGGAGTTCCGCCTCCGCTTCCGATCTCTACTCTCCAAGCCATCTAGTGCCTGCACGGTCGATCCGGTTTGGGGATCTCGTGTTCGAGCACTAAGGCGATTACGAGCTCAAGCTGACAGGAATCCATGATCCCGATCTCACATGTGTCGGTCGGGTAGTTCTCGCCACTTTTGAGGATCCAACTCCCGAAGACATTGCTGATCGCACTGCACAATTGGATTTTAACTACAGTGGATCTAGCAATGGGTCGGAACAGCCTGAAGACCGTTGCATTCACGTGCTTACTGGGAACATGGAGAGTGTTGCCGCCGAGTCATCCAGCTCGCGTAGACCTCCGATCCCTCGTCTCAGCAACGCACCAACCCTTCAAACTGCCAAGTCCCGAACGGTGGTAGCTCCATCCTCGTTGGCTCCCCAGAATCTCAACAACGAATTCTAGGCAATGGAACAGGACAACATGTAGATCCAAACCCTTTTGGAGACAATGGAAGCTATGGCTGAGGGAACCCCAATGGCCACCATTTCCAAGAAGGCTCGGGAAGCAGCGGATAAGGCCAAAGAACGGCTAGATGCCGCCGCTGCTGCACCACCAGCTCCGTCCAACAGCACGGCGAACCCCAGCTGGTTCGCTTCCGATCTGTTAACGGACATCCTCAGTATCGCCCACAGGAGGGGCATGAAATGAGGCCGCAGCTCGAACGCAATCGTAGAAACTGCGATGCTCGGGAAACTCTCAACTACAATCGGGATTACCGAGCATGTGAGAGCTACTACCGGTCCCATCCAGACTCTCCACCACGTGACTCCCGAACCGGCACTAGGGGGTGCCTTGCGTACTCTTCAGGCCTGCGCAAGGTCAGGTGGCCAGAGAAGTTTTGTCCTACTAACATTGAGAAGTATGATGGAATGACCAACCCCCGCGAGTGGATCCAGATCTATTCCACGATCATCGACGCCACTGGGGGAGATGATTACGTCAAAGCCAACTACTTGTCGACTGCCCTGCAGGGATCAGCCCGAATGTGGCTCATGAGCCTGCCCAAGGCTAGTATCAAGTCATGGGCCCATCTTTGGGAGACGTTTGAGGCCAACTTTCAAGGCACCTACAAACACCCTGGACATGAGGGAGATCTGCTCAACTGTGTGCAGAAACCCGGGGAATCCCTTCGTGACTACATCCGCCGATTCAGCAACACCCGGAACACCATCCCTGACATGGTGGACGATCGGGTGATTGTAGCCTTCAATCAGGGCTGCAGGGACGAGTGGACGGTGGAAGAACTTGCCGAAAAGAACCCGAAGATGATGGCAAAACTCTACAAGATCCTCGAGGAGACCGCCAAGATGGCGGACGCCCGAGCCTAGGTCCAATCGAAGCCCGAACAGAGCAAGCCGCCTAGGGAAAGCAAGAAGAAAGACAAACATAAGCACAAGAAGTGCAAGGCCGAGGGAGAGGAAGTCATGGCGGTGGACAGGAAGCCCTCGTATCGGCGCCAAGGGAAACCTGAGGACCTCCCAATGTACTGCCACATTCATCGATTGACAAAGCATCACTTTGTGGACTGCATGGTGTACAAGAAACAAAAGCAGGAAGAGGAGAGCCAGCAACAAGGGGGTCCACGTGACCAGGCCGTTCAGCACCCTTAGCAAGCGAACTACATGGATTGTGACGATGAACCACAACTCCCGAAGACCTGGAGATCGCCAATATATTCGGTGGTTACTCAACCCGAACCTCCAAATCCCAGCTGAAGCTGGTCGAGAGGCAAATAGCGAGCACTGAACCTTGCAAGCAACCATTGAGGTGGTCCGACGTCCCGATCACCTTCGATCAAAGGGATCATCCCGACACGTTGTACGATGAGCCACTGCTACCACTGTGCATCAAGCCCTGGATCGGTTGGGCGAATCCTGATCGACAGTGGGAGTGCCCTCAACCTGTTGTTCGTCAATGCTTTTGACGAACTCGGGATCCCAAGGAGGTCATTGTCCCTAGTGGACAAGCCTTTCTACGGGGTTATACCAGGCATCCAAGCCGTCCCGTTGGGAAGAATTGATCTGCAGGTGACCCTCATGGAGGGGAAAACATCCGATCAGAGTTCCTCTCCTTTGAGGTGTCGGACCTTACATCAGCCTACAACTGCATTTTGGGCAGGCCATTCTTGAAGAAATTCATGGCGGACGCCCACTCTGCCTACTCCATGATCAAGATACCGGGGCCATTGGGCCCGATCACAGTCTGCGGAGATCACAAGGGCGGTTCAATGCGACATGAAAAACCTAGACATGATCAAGGGAGGAGAGCAGGAATCAGCCAAGGCTGCCGAACCTGCCAAGAAAAAGACCAAGAATCTACCGACTACAGCCAGACATGCTATAGTCGCTGAAATGTCCCGGGCAGCTGAAGCCCGATCAAAGGCAAAAGCGCAGCCAGTGCCCGCGACGGACAAAAAGACCAATGACGACGCCGCAAAGAAGCTGACCTCGATGGACCAGACCCCAATCAAGGGGACGCCACCTCAAGCGGTAGGCGAGTCACCAGCTGACGCCTCACCGATCACACCGACAACAAAGCGTGCCGAGCCAGGCACGAAACCGGTGGCCCTTGATGAGGCAGACCCGACCAAGACCATGAATGTGGGCTCTGTCTGGGTGACAAATAGGAACTCGAGCTCATTACTTTCCTCTGGGAAAATACAGACGTGTTCGCTTGGGAACCGTCCGATATGCCCGGGATCACTAGGGTGATAGAGCACAAGTTTGGCATACGAACTAGTGTCCGACCAGTCAAGCAAAAGCAAAGAAGATATACCCCGGAGAAACGAGATGCCATTAACGAAGAAATCAACAGACTACTCAAAGCTGGCTTCGTTTGAGAGGTCCCTTTTTCGGAGTGGCTGGCAAACCTGGTCATGGTGAAGAAGCCCAACGGAACGTGGCGAATGTGCGTGGATTACACCGATCTGAATAAAGTGTGCCCGAAGGACGAGTATTCGTTGCCTAGGATAGATCAAATTTTAGACTCAACCTCAGGATGCGAGCTGCTTTGTTTTCTAGACGCCTATTCGAGGTATCACCAAATCAGCATGTGCACTGACGATGAGGAGAAAACTGCATTTGTAACTCCCTTCGATGTTTATTGTTATATAAAGATGCCTTTTGGTCTGAAAAACGCAGGTTGCACTTATCAAAAATGTGTTCACATTGTTCTTGAAGGCCAAATCGGCCGTAATGTGGAAGCATACATATATGATATCGTTGTGAAAAGTAAGTTAAAAGGCGACCTGATTGCTGACTTAACCGAAACATTCGACAACTTGCGCAAAAATAGGATGATGCTCAACCCCGCCAAATGTACCTTCAGTGTATCATTGGGTAGGCTCCTCAGTTATCTCGTGTCACAGTGGGGTATAGAGAAAAATCCACACAAGATCAAGGCAATCGACGACATGAAGTCTCTACGTAGCTGTCACGAGGTCCAAAAGCTAGCAGGAATGATGGCGTCCCTGAGTCGATTTGTATCCAAGTCAGGCGAACGAGGTATGCCATTTTATAAATTGTTACGTAAGACTGATCGCTTTGAATGGTCGGCAGAGGCAGAAGAGGTGTTCCAGGCGTTTAAACAATACCTATGAAAAATGCCCGCGTTGGTCCCGCCACAACACAAAGAAGAGATGTTGTTATATGTAGCAGCGACGCCAACGGTTGTTAGCACTGTTCTGGTGGTCGAAAGACCCACAGAAAATTCAACAACACAACACCCCATTTACTTCGTAAGCAAAGTGCTGCACGATGCAAAGACAAGATAAAAGTTGTATCGACCTACCCTCTAGGCATCATTTTACATAATCTGGATGCCGTGGGTAGGATCGCACAATGGTCTATGGAGCTGGGGGCTTACGATATAGAATTCATACCCAGAACTGCCATTAAGTCGCAGGCTCTGGCAGATTTCATCGAAGAGTGGACTAATCCCACCCGAAGAAAGTGCCCAAAATCCCAAACACTGGACTATATTCTATGACGGAGCATTTTGCAGAGCAGGCGCTGGGGCTGCGGTGGTCCTTATCTCTCCAAACAATGACATCATAAGATATGCATTTCAAATCAATTTTGTTGATCCAACCCCTACTAACAATGTTGTCGATTATGAAGGGCTATTAACAGGGCTTCGCATAGCTGCATCTTTGGGCGTTAAGAGGCTGCTCATGAAAGGGGATTCCGAGTTAGCCGCAAAACAAGTCATGAAGGAGTATAGCATGCGAAGCGACGTCATGGCCAAATACTTGGAAGCATACAGGCGGATGGAAACCAAATTTGATGGGTTTGAAGTGCGACAAGTCAAAAGGGAGTACAATGGCGATGCAGATAAGCTGGCAGCTGTCGAAGGCACACAGCTTCCAGGTAATGTGTTACTTGAAGTTCTTACTAAACCATCTGTGTCGATATCTTTACCGAACCAAAAAACTACGCCTGGCAAAGGTACAGTCTCGACAACCAACGAATCCATTAAGGAGTCTATGTTGGTCGATACGGCTCGAGCTGCCACTGTAGTTGGAAATGAGGAGAATTGGATGGATTCAATCAGGGCGTACCTCACAAACCAAGCTATACCTGACGATGATGCGACCCTGGAGAAAATCCATCGTAAAGCCAAGAATTATCAATTGGTTGACGGACGACTATACAAAATAGCACGCAATGGATTGCTCCTCAAATACATCACACAGGCCGAGGGCATTATTTTGCTCCAAGATATTCATGGAGGAATCTGTGGATCTCACGCTTCTCCCCGATATCTAGTGGGGAAAGCATTCCGACAGAGCTTCTACTGGCCTACAGCTCTTCAAGACGCAAGTGAGTTAGTTAAGAAGTGCGAAGCATGTCAATTCTTCGTGCAAAAATCAACTAAACCTGTGCAAGCTTTAAACACTATTCCCATGTCATGGCCCTTCGCCACATGGGAAATAGACATCCTCGGTCCTTTTCCAAGGGCCATTGGGGGTTACAGATTTCTGTTCGTCGACATTGACACATTTACAAAATGGGTCGAAGCCAAGCCGATTCAGAAAATAACAAAAGAGGCAGCTGTCAAATTCCTACGGAGCATTGTCGTACGATTCGGCGTCCCGAACAGGATAATCTCCGACAATGAAACACAGTTCAAAAGTAAAAAGTTCTCTAATTTTTGCTACGACCATGGGATCAAACATGATCGGTCATCGGTAAATCACTCAAAAACTAATGGGTAAGTAGAGCGCACTAACAGCATTGTACTCCAAGGCATCAAGAAGAGAATTTTAACAGATTGCAAGCTTACGATAAGCGATGGATTCATGAAGTCCCTGCAGTACTATGGACGATGAGGACCACCATGGACCGTGCAACGGGCGAAACACCTTTCTTCTTGGTGTATGGAGCCGAAGCAATTCTACCGTCCGATATCCGGTTACAAGCCCCACGCGTGGCAATGTTTTCAGAAACTAAAGAGCCTGACAGGCGCACTAATGAGCTGCTCCTCCTCGAGGAGGCTCGCGACGCAGCCGCTTTCAGAGTGGCCCAATACCAACAAAAGCTGCGACAATAGTATGATGCTAACGTTCGTAAGAGAGGCCTGTGCATCGGTGACATGGTGCTCAAATTAAACCAACGCACCAAGGACAAAACTAAATTGTCCTCTCCATGGCAAGGGCCTTACATCATAGTAGACATCGCAGACCAGGAGCCTACAGGATCGCGGAGATAGATGGAGACGTACTGCCAAACACGTGGAATATGGATCAACTACGCAGATTTTACGCTTAAGTCAAGGTAATGAAGCAAGTTCAAGCCTATCCAACAACTTGGTAGAAGTAGTCATCATCCGCATCACATCCGGCACCAAACAAAACAAAAAGATAAGTTCTATAAACTCTACTCACCCTCGCAATTACGCTCGAGGGCTGGGTTCTATTTTTCTATTTTGTTTCTACTATTTGTTACCAAACTGCATATACTAACAAAGAGTCGGGAACTACTACGCTGAAAAGTTTTCAGGCCTATACTATGAACCTGTTGACGGTCCTTAAGTACCACTTTTGAATGTCAAATTCCTGCAGAAAACATACGAAATATAAAGACCAAACATAGTTATAGGGTTTAATACTAATGAATTCCGCGAGTGTTGGTGTTTTGGACTGGCTATGCAGGAAATGACGCTATGGGCCTGAGAAAGATCTGAGTATATCATTATCACAAAGTATCTCCAATGCTGATTTGGATTGCGCCATTGCGAAGAGCTCGTTAAGAGGATTCAAATGGATATATTACTAGTATATTCTAGAGCTCACACCAAAAGGATATTAAATATACAAATTGACACAATATATTGCTTACGTGAGCATCTTTCTCATGGTATTTCTGCTGGACGGAATGCTCTAAGTGCATGCACGTGAGGCAGGGGCCCACCAGGCCATGTGCTACGGGCCTGCAGGAGAATACTGCTTGAGTGGGGCTGAACAGCCACAAGCAGCTCGCTCGCTCGGCCACGCTGCGGTCACGAAGAAGGCACACGGCCAGGGGCTCAAGCCATCCACGGAGCACTGCACTCTGTAGGCCCAGGCGGGACCCACGTGGCCCACAGGCCGCGCAGAAGTGCAGCAAACACACATGCAGGCAGACGCAGAGAAGGGGCCCGGCCCATGCGAGGCATCAGGCCAACGGCCGTCAGGCCGAGCGGCCGAGCGCCGACGCTGCGCGCCAGCGTTTCCGCGTGAAGGAGCTGGTCAACCGGCGATGTGGCACCACCTAATTTGCCAGATGCTGGTTCACGCGAATCGAGGATGCAACTACGTACGGGATTTTCTCGAAGTAGCACAGGCGCCGGATTTGTTCTCGCTCGACTGTTTCCTTCGCTCCACTCTCTCATTCAACACATAAAAAATGAAGCAAAGCTCTAATGCTAGATCCACTGTAGTGTTAGAATAGGTGAGAGCTGAGGCGAGAGTCCGGGAGAAGCCGGGGATGTCGGGTCCTCTCCTCTTCTTGTTCCTCGGCGGATGTGGCTCAGGTTCGAGTAACATCCGGGTATTTTCTTAGTGTTTCTGGATTAATATTTAATTAAGTTCAAGTTTTACTTTATTTACTTGTGGGCTCCTCGCTATGATAAGTGTCTTAGTACTTGCAAAGCTAAGATAGTATTTAATAGAATAGACGGATGTCTAGTCATGTTGAATACCTTGGAGTGCGCCTAGTGCCACGGATTTGTAGTGGTAGCCCCAAGTGGTGACAGCCCTGACGGCCTACGTAGTCCACCACGTGACAAGCACTAGAGAGTAGTAGGACCATTGCTTGGCTTGCCTAGTCCCCTTCTCATCTCTTTCTGAGACTAGGATGGTTGGGCGTCCCGAATCAAGTAATACAGTAAACAACTTGACCTCATCCTTAATTATCCAGAATACATAGAAATAAGCATCTCTACCTTCTACACATATATCACTTCTTTTGTCCTTGGTCGTTCTTAACTCTGCACTAGTCCACACACGTTCCCTGTGGATTCGGTACCTTGGAATACTCTCGGGCGAAAGCTACATCGGTATCCGTACGCTTGTGGATTTATCTGTGATCGTTAAAAATGCCAACAAGCTATCTGGCACCATTGCCGGGGAACGGTTGCTGTATTAGTGTTGAACCGAGTTCGCCCATGTATCACCATTCCATATCATCACATCATTTCATTTATGTTTACCATTCATTTTCATCACTACCCATCCATCTTTCACATGAAAAAAAAACTAGCAAGAGCATGTTCTTCGGTTAAGTTCTCCTTCGGGTATTTTTCATTGCTAACCATTACAGGTTGAAACTAAAAAGATCGACGGGTGTACGATGCTTAAGAACATGAGAGCTACATCATCTGCAACACCATGGTAAGTTTTGGAAATGGAACAAAATTCAAAAGAGGCCAACACACACTTGATTTTGTTGTCTAATGACACAAAAATCCAAGTGTGGGGGAGCTTTGCAGATATCCCATGACAGGTTCCATTATTACCAAATTTTTATCTTTGGTTTATGGATGATGCTAGTTCATGTATCCTTTCTTGCTATTAAAAAAACAAATGTCTGCCTGGATGTAACCAGGCATTATCCCTTGCATTTCAAAGTATTCATGTTGCACACATATTTGTTTCGAAGCATTCATGTCGCACTTCATTTGCAAGCAAACTCTTGTGCCTTCTTTTTGAATGGGTGGCTCCTCGGCTTTGAACTGTATTCGGGCACTGTGCCTAGTCTAGGTGGGTGGCGAAATCTTTCATCACCTATCTATTCGGGTTCCTAGTCCAACTCATGCAATCCCTACAGGGTCGGTTAATTGCCAGAACGTGGTTGGTAGACCAATCAATAGGGTTAAAGGGAACTGGCTCCCACCATGTCATTTAGATCCAAGGGTTGATCAGTTCGTGCTTTGAGAAACGCTAGGCCTCGAGTTTCTTACAAATTGCATATCATGTTTTAATTCTCCCTCATTTGGATTTTCTAATCTCACAGCATATTTGTTTCATTCAGGCATTTTAAATTAGTGGCATATTTATTTCCCAATCATGATTGCATATAAAAAACAAAAAAATAAAAAGCTGGCGAGGATTAAGACATCTGGTTGTGCAAGCCACAGAGCTGTTGCACCTCGGTAGTCTCCATTTGCCTCCTGGCTCTGCTTTGCCTTCCTTGGTCCTTGTGCATGCTTTCATGAGAGAAGGTGTTTGTTGCGTGCTCGTGTTTTGCATATGTGCCAGCTACTTGTTGGAAACACCCCAACATTTAGCGCACACATGCTATCCACGCACGACCATGTCACCATTATTAATGTCACCAAGAGCCAAGGAACTACCACGATGGCAATTCTAAACTCATCATCCGATGCCAGTGGTAAGTATAATAAGGTAAGTGGAATGTCCTGCTTTTGACCTTAAACAAAGCCCTTCCGGGAGGTAACCCGAAGTTCACCATTTATATACTCATGTTCATCTCCATTTGAAAATAGCTTGATCATGTTCTCATGCTTCTTTTATCTCTTCTCATATGCTCTGGTTTGAATGTATCCCTGGAATGCATTCATAGGCTTTTTAAATTAAGCGTGGTGCTTAGGTTAAATAGTCTTCTTTAATCAAATAAGACATGGTGTCAAGTTTGATTAATGAACCTTTGAGTAAATGCATGTATAGATATTGGTTGTACGTACGGACTAACCCCTGCAGGAAAATTTTCAAATTTGATCGGGTAAGTCATCAAGCTTGATTCAAACTGGAGACAAAGCAAGGCATTGGATACACTGCAACAAATTCTGCACAACATACAAGGAGGTACATCACCTTTCTAAGGTTCACTATGAGTATATTGCAAAAACCCCTTTGATCATGTTGATGCAATTCAGCCTTGTTTGAGTGGTGCTTAAAAGAAGGTGGTGAAAATAAATGTTGAAAAAAGGGACTATTTGAAAAGAAATGCTAAAATAATGGCAAACAGGATCTACGCTTAACGATATCAAGGACTAATTTGTTTTTAAGCGTGGATGTGAACAACTAACCCGATGGCAACAATGATTTATTCTTTATAATCCTTCGGGTATTTGTTGTCCACTAACTTTTTGCAGGGATGAAGTGCTGACTAAAGAACGGCGAGCATAACTCCAACATCCGGCAGCTTTAGTCACATGGAAGAAATTTGCACGATAAATCAAGATGAACAGTGGACAAATCTTTGGCCCTCTTAAGCTCAAATCTTGCATTCATTTGCAAGATCAAAGCTTGGGGGAATTTCACCAGGGAAGTACCTAAAACACTCTGTGCATTTATTTTCCCTTAATCTGCCTGCTAAGTTATCTTGAAAGGCTTTGCTTGCCATGAGAAAAAAAGAGATAAATCAATAAAAATTTGCATAACCCAAAAACATCAAAAATATTTGAATTTCAAATAAAGATTAGGCTCCCTGGTTTGTAAGACCAGTAGAGCCATTGTTTTATTTCCACCTTGTTTTGAATAAAAGCAGGTACAAGATCAAGTGTGGGTGTCTCTCAGGCTCCTTCATGTTCACACATTCGAGACCACCCACAACTACACCTCATAGCATCGCATGGACCAACATTAAAAAGATCACGACAGTCGGGTGCTAGAGGGGTTTGAACGAATTTCTTCAACCCAAAGACCTCTGGAACACAACGTCGTCCACTTCGTCCAATGCGATAGTTTGCATGCCAATCCTTCGCTCTCTCTCATTCATGAGTTTAAAATAATCCTAAGATGATCCTTAAAACTAAACTCAAATGAAACATGATTCTCCTTTGGCTTATATGTTCATCCTTGATTGGTTTGCATATTCTTTATTCCTTGCACATTTGCCTGTTGCTTGTGAAAATATATCTGTAGGACAGCATGCTATCTAAATGGTTGATGAATGAGATATGATGAGATGAATTTTGCTCTTTCTGTACAAAGTACTTGGGATATTTTTCTTGCAAAAGTTTAAAATCACTAGCCTTACAAAAGCTCCTCATTGATGTCCCATTCCTACCAAAGCCATATGTTGCTCACATTGAAAAGCTTATACATATGCTGCTTGTTATTGCATTGAGCTTTGTCAAATTGTTGTGACCCTTGTAAGATGCTCTTCATGCTTTCTTGATCAAGATCATGTACACTCCACATACAGTTGCTAAACTTCTACACTGGAAGTTAGCAGTATTCATTCATCCACCAAATAAATACTCTATATATTTTATGAACCTCTCTCCCAATATCCTTTGCAAAAGAGACATGGGCTATAGAAAAATATTTTGGACACATGAAGGTCCAAGAAAAAAAACAAGAAAAAAAAGACATGCTCATAAAAGCATTGAGCATGAAAAAAAAGAACAAAAAAAGAGAAAAAAAGATAGCCATGTTCTCAAAATAAATTCAAAGGAGAGAGATAAAAAAAGGGAATTTCCATACACCTTCCACTTTACACACACATGCACATCTTGATCAGATTGTATGAATAGTTTTCTTCTTGGATCCACTCTTTGATTTTGCAATATATGTGATACAAGTATGCTTTATCTTTACCCCTACCATGAGCTCCATATAAGCCTTTTTAAAAGTAGGGTGAAAGCAGGCAAAGAAATGCCTTGGTAAGGAATATACACATTGAGTGATCTGAGAGAATCATTCGATGAGCTAGGTAAGGTTTTGTTTTTGAAAATTTATCAAAAACCCAAGTTGCTTACCAGAAGAGTGGAGATTAATCGAATCAAGGCCGTTCCATTTCTCAACCATCCAAGATGACATGATAGACACTTCAAAACTCACAAGTACAGGTATATCTTGGAATAACTTATATGCTAGCTTCATATCAAAAGGAGTCATTTTGTTCCACCTTAGTATTTAAACTTTACGTGAGGACGATAAAAGCTAAGTGTGGGGGAGTTTGTTGATGGTCCTTAAGTACCACTTTTGAACGTCAAATTCCTGCAGAAAACATATGAAATATAAAGACCAAACATAGTTATAAGGTTTAATACTAATGAATTCCACGAGTGTTGGTGTTTTGAACTGGCTATGCAGGAAATGACGCTATGGGTCTGAGAAAGATCTAAATATATCATTATCACAAAGTATCTCCAATGCCGATTTGGATTGCACCATTGCGAAGAGCTCGTTAAGAGGATTCAAATGGATATATTACTAGTATATTCTAGAGCTCACACCAAAAGGATATTAAATATACAAATTGACACAATATATTGCTTACGTGAGCATCTTTCTCATGGTATTTCTGCTGGACGGAATGCTCTAAGTGCATGCACGTGAGGCAGGGGCCCACCAGGCCATGTGCACTGAGGCACAAAAACTACGGGCCTGCAGGAGAATACTGCTTGAGCGGGGCTGAACAGCCACGAGCAACTCGCTCGCTCGGCCACGCTGCGGTCATGAAGAAGGCACACGGCCAGGGGCTCAAGCCATCCACGGAGCACTGCACTCTGTAGGCCCAAGCGGGACCCACGTGGCCCACAGGCCACGCAGAAGTGCAGCAAACATACATGTAGGCGGACGCAGAGAAGGGGCCCAGCCCACGCGAGGCATCAGGGCAGCGGCCGTCTAGCCGAGCGGCCGAGCGCCGACGCTGCGCGTCAGCGTTTCCGCATGAAGGAGCTGATCAACCAGCGACGTGGCGCCACCTGATTCGCCAGATGCTGGTTCACGCGGATCGAGGACGCAGCTACGTATGGGATTCTCCCGAAGTAGCACAGGCGCCGGATTTGTTCTCGCTCGACTGTTTTCTTCGCTCCAGCGACGTTCGTAGGTCGGTTCCTAGAAAAGGGAATATTCTCTAGGACCTAGTGAGGATCTCTACATCCTCAAGGCACCTCTCCCACTATAAGTAGAGGCTCCACTCTCTCATTCAACACACAAGAAGTGAAGCAAAGCTCTAATACTAGATCCAATGTAGTGTTAGAATAGGTGAGAGGTGAGACGAGAGTCTAGGAGAAGGCGGGGATGTCGGCTCCTCTCCTCTTTTTGTTCCTCGGCGGATACGGCTCAGGTTCGGGTAACATCCGGGTATTTTCTTAGTGTTTCTGGATTAATATTTAATTAAGTTAAAGCTTTACTTTATTTACTTGTGGGCTCCTCGCTGTGATAAGTGTCTTAGTACTTGCAAAGCTAAGATAGTATTTAATAGAATAGACAGATATCTAGTCATGTTGAATACCTTGGAGTGCGCCTAGTGCCACGGATTTGTAGTGATAGCCCCAGGTGGTGACAGCCCTGACGGCCTACGTAGTCCACCACGTGACAAGCACTAGAGAGTAGTAGGACCATTGCTTGGCTTGCCTAGTCCCCTTCTCATCCCTTTCTGAGGCTAGGACGGTTGAGCGTCCCGAATCAAGTAATACAGTAAACAACTTGAGCTCATCCTTAATTATCCAGAATACATAGAAATAAGCATCTCTACCTTCCACACATATATCACTTCTTTTGTCCTTGGTCGTTCTTAACTCTGCACTAGTACACACACGTTCCTTGTGGATTCGATACCCTGGAATACTCTCGGGTGAAAGCTACATCGGTATCCGTATGCTTGCGGATTTATCTGTGATCGTTAAAAATACCAACAGACCCTAAGCACAATGCTCGGGGGCTCCCCTTATGGTCGGGAAATTCTTGTGACTCGTACTTCTAGACTCTTTTATAGCATGTCTACATGCTACAAAAAGAGCCCGGGGGCTACTATGGTACTACTACCGCACAAGAATTGGGATTTTTAATTGACAAAGCTAAACTACGCTAAAGTATCGAATGCCATGACTATAAGGAGTTACACAGTTCAGAAGGCCACTCGCGTCTCAGCAACTAAACAATTCCAAAATAGCTCATGGCAATGGGACATTTAGCTATGTCAAAGCTATCAGTTAAAAAGTGCCATCAAAATCCGATCAGCTCCATAACTTACGCAAAGGCATGCAAGCATATGTTTCATGAATTAAATAAAGGTCACAAACTAAAACTACCAAGTTCTTGCTCTATTACAGGAATTCATCACAAAGTTCAGGAAGAGCCTTCGGAGTCAGTCAAATGAAGGCCAAGTTTCTTGACAAAAGGTTCTACCAATGGAGCAAGGTCATCGAATAAAGCCTGCGCATCCCCAGCCGAACACTTGAAGCCCTGAGAGAGCAGCGCGGCGTCAAGGTCTGGAACATGGCTCTTCAAGGCTCCAATGGTGTGCGTCGCTGCGACAACCGCACCCTCCATGAGCTTGCCTTCCAGGGTTAAGCCACGCTTCTCTGTAGCTTCAAGACGAGCGGTGAGATCGGCAACCTCCTTGTCCTGAGCAGCAAGCTGGCCTTCCAGATCCGAGCTTTTCCTCTCGAGCATCTCAACGCTCTTGGAGTTAGCTACAGGATGAAAGGCATTGTGTTAACAACAGTTTGTGGGACAAGAACCAAAAACAGACGTGCCCAACAATTCAATTACCTTCTTTCTCGGACTGGAGAATGGCAACTTGGACCTCCAGCCTGGTAGTCACCGATGCTTCCTGCAGTTGAGGCATGAGCCTCCAGCGAATGCCATTGCTCCTCTGCAACGGAAAGTGAAGCGATGATTGGGCTCAAGGGCGTCAGGACAGGTCCTATAACCTCCGCGGATTTCTCCTCATGATCGGGCTTGGCCGCCACGCCTAGATCAGGAGTTTTCTCCTTGTCCGACGGCTTGATCGGAGGGGAAGCTACAGGCTTGGAGGGCCTGTTTTTCCCAAACAAAAAAATAACTCAAGGATTCCCCCTGGGGGAGTTAATCAATCAAAAAACCGAATAGAACAAAGTCCTTACTCGGATGTTGGGAGAGTGACTCTAAATTTCTTCCAAGAAATAGAGGAAGGCTTTGACGGTGGTGGGGTTGGACGAATTTCCTGACGAGAAATCTTTCGACCACGTTTAAGTTTGGTTACATAATCAAAAGCTACAAATAAACGCCCGGATACGATCATGCTTGGTACCTGATCTTCAAGGCAAGGCGGGTCGCGCGGTGGGCAGCCCAGTTGCATCCGATGCCCCAAAAGACGCCGATCCAGGAGTCACTTTCTCCATGCTAGCATCCCGCAAACGCTTATGGGTTCTAGGGATGACGACTCTGGTGCTGGTCGGGGCCTCCTTTTTCTTGGCAGGCAACTGCTTGGGCATTTCAGCAGTTGGGGTCTCAACACCCCGAACTGATGCTGGTTCAGCTTCATCCTCTAAGTTGATGGCTCCGCTTTGGGTGGTGGCATCGACGACAGGGGGAGCCTGCTTGGGAAAAAGAAGTCAGGACGATTGTACTCAACTTAGAAGGGATATTTTTTGAGAAAGAGTTTACCTCTAGAGCAGGGTTGTCGGCACTGTAGGGAGCTGGGATGCCCGTCCAGTCAGGGATATCGGCATTCAGCATCTTCTTCAAGAGAGCAGCCACTTCAGAGTCTGGTACAACTGTTGGTTAAGAGTCATGACACTTCAAATGACCGAATATTCTTCGAAATATTACCAAACAGAAGAAAAATGGCTTACCATCAGGCTTCATTCTGTTCGGGTCATTGTCGCACGTGAAAGTGTAGGTGTAGCAGTCATGGGCCATGAGTGGGATAAATCTCCATCGGATGAAAATCTCCGCCACATGAATCATTGTCAGACCCGTTTCACGGAGTGCCAAAACCCGATCAATATGTTTCTGCATCTCAGAAGTGACTTTGGGCAGGGCTTTGGTTTCTTTTTTGAGATAAGGCATCAAATATTTCTCTTTGGCCAATGAGGCTTGGGGAAGGGTGATGTAGAACCAATGACGTTGATAACCTTTCCAGGAATCTTTTACTGGAAAGGGGATATAAATGTCCCGATCTCACAAAGAAAACCCAATCAATTCGATCATAAGATGGTCCTTGTAGAATGTAGGGGCATAGAAATACCTCCACATGTTTAGCGATGGCTTAATTCCTAACCAGGCCTCACACAGGAAAGTGAAGACGCTAAGCATGGTAACAGCGCCTGGCTTGATGTGCACGAGCTCCATTTTATAGAAATCGCAGACACTGTGGAAGAACTCCGACGGATAGACCCCAAAACCATAATGGAAAAACTCGATGAACACCACGAGCTCAAGAGTGTTGGGTGTCGGGTAAAGCTGACCTTTCACCGGCCGGCGAGGGAAAGTGGTGGTGTTGGGGAGCAATCCGAGGTTCTCCAACTGCTGCAGCTGTTTCGCTGTAGTGGTAGATTTCTTCCAGTATTTATCGGTGGTGCAGATGCCGAATCCGCTGCGCAACTTCCTTTCGGGGGTGGCGGCGCTACTCTGCTCTCCCGACGACTCATCCCCGGATGAGGACTAGCGAGAGGAAACCATGGCAGCGAGGGTGTGGCTGGAGGGGTGGAGAAACAAGAAGATGAATGGCAGGAAGTAAATGAGGAATGGCGAGCTGTTGAGGATGTGAGTAAGGAAGACGAAGGACTAAATGGTGATCAAGCGGCCGCGCCTGAGGGTTTTATAGTTTCAAGAGGGAGCACGAACCCCGAGAAAACTGGCCTCAATCCGCATTATGCGCAATCACTGTTAAGTCAAAAGATTCTTTTCTTTCTCTGCGGCAAATGTCATTTCGAAAACCATGCAGGTCAAATTCAATGCATTTGGGATTGCTGGCTTATTGTAGAAGGTAACAATTTTAAATGACCAAATATAATATGTTCTGAGGCAATGACCCGAGTCTTTTTGTTCATCTACTGTGATCAATCTTCACACAAAACGGAGTGGCTGCCGGACAAATATCTGCCGAGTATAACCTCGACACCGATATTTGGTTTGCTACCGGACTAGAGACCTGCTTAGCCTTTTCTGCCTATGTGGCTGATCAGCCAATGCACACACAATGGGCCCATTGCCTCGCCGGGCCGCAATCAGACTTCCTGCAGCAGTCAAAACCGAAAAACCGATCCAACAGGCAATGACCATTGCAGTCAAAGAAAACAGGGCACGGCCACGCGTGCTCCCTCTCCTAGTGCATTTGACCGCCCAATCCTCTTCTTTCTGTCCTCGATTTATCAGAGCTATTTCCATATGTACACATATAGCATAGGTATGAAAACAATGTTTTGAGTGTTGTTTAAAACCTCAGTAACACTATAAGGATTGGCGAATCAGAAAAAAGAGACACTATGTATATAGGCCCGTCCACTTAATCCCGTCCACATATACTCATGAGCCCTCGATTTGCTTGAGCCGCTGCGCTTCCCACACGGAGGTTGGTGGGAGCCAGGCCGTGGCAAAAGCCGGCTGATGCTCATACCCAGGGAATATATAATTTCTTCTACCGCTAGCTAGAGCTCGATGTTGTTCCACCTTCAAAGCTCGGTGTGTATCCTGAGCTCCTCCAGATTCTCCACAACGACAAACATCTCCAAAACACTTTGCCCCTACATGGTTCTCTTCCTCATCTTTTGTGGCTCCATATTGGCGGTTGGCGGATCCACCGCGTGTGCTAAAAACAAAAAGACATTATGCCCCCGCTTGACACTATTAATCGGTGGTCATGCATCTTTTCGAGCGGATGGTCACGTGCTGCCCACTCCTAAACCGACCAGTGCTATTGGATTGACCTTCCTTTAAGGGCACCCGCAGCAATTATCGACACATGCTGTCTAAAAGGCTTACGTGTTCTTGCCAGCTCAATTTATAGATCGCTCAATCGACAATACGCTCAACGGTTTATGTTTAGCACAATATCCAAAAAAGATGTGGGACCCACTTGATATACTATTTTATTTGCTCATCTCCATCGTCTCATCGGAGACAAGAAAAAATCCCCCGCTTCCACCGTGTTGGCAGTCGATTTTTCTGCTCTACTCGACTCGATTCAATCCAAGGTCTGTTCCTCTACGAACAACGAAGCAAACCAGCACAGCGAAGCCGAGCCGGAGCTGCTGCGCATGTCACCGAGCTGGAAGAACTGGGATGCATGTGCGGAGGACGAATCTGACGAAGTGGAGGAGAGAAGCAGTGCCGTAAGACAACGACCAAGATCCGCAGCCGCTCGTCAATTGCGAGCAGGTGTTTGAATCACTCCGCAGCCACTTGAAGCTCACCAGCTCTACGCACCGGCGTCCATGCTTGGTGGCACCCACCCCTGTCTGCTCCAGCCGTGCGGCTCGATCGAGCTCGAGCGGTGTGGGGCGAAGCCCACGGCCGCGGCCGAGCTCCAGCTGGCGCTAGCGGCGACCGGCGGCGGGGCCGTGCGCGACTCCGTCGAGCTCCGGCGGCCGTCAGCGACGGTGCCAGGTGTGGCTCGACCGCGCTCCGCCTCTCCGTTCTCAAGTCCGGTGACTGTCGTCCGCGTCTCATTCTTTTGTTGCGAGGCAAAGAGACAAATAGAAAAGCGAGGAGATGGGCGTAGCTGTGGGTCCCGTTTAGCATGGAAAGGTGTGTATTGGCTCTCGCCAGACTCAGCGACAGCCGTTTCTCTTTCTTCATTTCTCTTTCTTCCAGCTCAGCTAAAAAGTGACATGGAAATCTTGTAGGGAGCAGCTAACGACCCGCTGCGGCTGCCCTAAGCTTGCAAAACTCTGATGAAAACCCCATACCTTCACCTCAGCATCTCACTGGAGTCAAGGACGACATCCGGATCTTCAACCATGGGGCAAATCAGATAAGAACTCTTTAATCAAGTGCCAATTTGAATGCTTCCAAGTATAGGTTTTAAGAAGTTATGAAACAACACCCCTTTGCATGTAAGCCTTTTTGTTCTTTCTAAATGAAAAGAGCATTTTGTCGTCTTTTAACCAACATTTTTAATGTTTTGTTGCCTTTTTAATCGACAATTTTAGTGTTCATCGTCTTTTTACCTAACATCTTTTAGTTTTTGTCTCACTCCAGACTTTAACTCGCCCCTAATCTTTTGGTATAGTGACAAATTCGCAACAAAGTTGTTCCTATATATCTTTATAAAAGGGTGGAAAAAAGTATATTTGGAAAAAAATCCACATTGATACCAGTATGCAAAGACTAAATGACCTAATAATCAACCCAAATTCCAAATCATGGGTAATTACTGGAAAATTTTTTGATAGTTCTAGCTCACTCCAAGGGTATCCTTGATACAATATTCGTGTACATATTTTCACAGTAACTCCCGTTGGAGGTCATCAATTATTCATTTATAGCCGAAGATTCACTTCGAAATGGATATTGTTATATTGTCATATCACATAACTAATTTCTCAGGATATTGTTTTATTCTTAAGTAATTGTTGGAGCATCTTTTTTCTAGGGATATAAGCTTTTGGACAAAGCGCCACGTAACCAATTTCTATTGACTAGAAGAGAATTATGTATTTCTAACTCATTACTTATTATAGTAATATTTTAATATTAACTCATCACACTATATTTTAGGAAATAATTGTTGGGGGATTGGCCTGTTAAGGAAACACCTTCACCCGGTTATCTTGTTTCAGGTTCAAGGAAATTACCTTCGCTACTTATCCCAGAAAGGAAATTACCTTCGCTGATGGCAGACAGAAGTTCACCGTACTCATATGCGAAGGCAGTCTGTGAGCTTCACACGCCTGAGTCCGGCTACTCTCTCATTCGCTGGGAGACTGGGCATCGAGGGGCGATCCGGTGCCCTCGGTGCCGGATGGCGCCGGAAATGGATGCGAAGGCATTATGAGCCGATCCGTTGCCTTCGCTCTTCTAGTCGGATTTTAGGCAGGTGCGAAGGTAACTGACGGATATCACTTGCATATGTTTGGTTCATCTTGTTACACAGGACAAGGACGTGCTCGGGTGGTGGCGCGGCAGTTTTTTCCTCCCTGAGCGGGAGAAGGCGCTGCCCGACTGAAGGCACATCGGGTGGTGAAGGCGACAAAGGTCACTGGAGGCACGGTGAAGGCAACGTGGACCAAGTCCAAACCGAGTCAAAGACGGAGTTGCTGGTCCACGCATTCATATTGAGACGTGTAAATGTACCCTTATGCCCCTGGGAACCGTAGGTTGTATAGTCTAGAGGATGATGCTTGATTTTCAGGGGTATAAGGGGAATGTAAAATGTGCCTCTTGACCTCCCTATAAAAGGGGACCCCTCACCAACGTGTAAAGGGCTGATTCCTGGGAACACTGTTGATAAGTAATTTATTGTTGCTTGTCTCTGTTCTCAGTCTTGGCTGTTGTTTGGGCTCATTGGCTTCGGCTGTATCCCAACAACTGGCGCCCACCATTTGTGCTGTGCACGAAGACAACCCACGAATCCCACCATGCCACCAAGAAGAACAATAAAACCACCAATCAACACCATCGAAGACACATCCCCAGCCGGCGAAGCCGATCCCCAAGCCATAATTCCACCAAGCACCCTATTACCCATAACCGAAGCCATCAATGAAGACATGGAAGTCGATGAAGACACTCTCACCACCGAAGAAAAGCTGCGCAGGGTGGAGGACAGGCTCCGCCTTCGCCGTCTGGAGCAGCAAAGAGAGCTCGAAGCTGCTCAGCTTGAGTTGCAACAGCAAATGCAGGAGGAAGAGGAAGAACAGCAACACCAGCTGCTGCAGGTCAGGAAGCAGTTGGAGGAGCTGAGACAAGCGAAGTAAAGAAGATTGAACTCCACTGGTTCTAGAGCTGCGAAGCTCCGAGAAGAACTCGAGAAAGCCAAGAAACAAGTTGCTCAACTCCAAGCCGAACTCAACGACCCAATTGCCTTCGCCAGTGCAGGAACAAATCACATTTCCACTTCGGAAACTGGCTTCCAAGTGCTGCACACTCGTCCCATCGATCGTACCTGCCCTCTCTCAGAAAGTCTACAGTTGGCAAGATGGCCGCCTTCATACAAGCCTATCTCTCTACCAAGGCACAATGGCCTCACTGACCCCAAGCAATTTCTCATGAGCTACGAAGCTGCAATAGCTTCGGCAGGGGGAGATGACGTCGTATTGGCAAAGTCTTTTATCATCGTCTGTGATGGCACCGCAATGAACTGGTACACCAGGCTTCCAGAGTTATCTATCACCAGCTGGTATGATCTGAAAAGAGAGTTGATCAAGAATTTCAGCATAATGGGAGACCAAGCACTCTCATACGCAGAACTAACTCTATACCAATAGCCGAAGGAATCTCTGGAGGACTACTTTCGCAGGTTTATGGGACTGCGATCTCAAGCTCCTCATATTACTGACGAAGCCGCCAAATTTGCAGCAATTCAGGGGCTTCAGCCAGGTCCTTTCGCTCAACACATTGTAAGGGAAACACCAGCAACCCTTGCAGATCTGTATGAAGAGTTCAAAAAATATTGTCGGTCCGACAATGACAACCGAATGCGGATGGCCAGAGAAGCCGTCTTGAAAACCAATATGATTCCCAAAACAAACAGCACCACTACAACCAAAACCACTACCAAAGCTACCCATCCCAAACCATCATGAGCGTGGAAAGCCCGCCTTCGCTCCAAGACAACAAACCCACCTACCCAGAAAACCAGTACCAGAGCCAAAGAAATGAGCCCACCCAAAGGGGTGAAAGAACCGGCAGAGGCCGAGGAAGAGGAAGGGGTCCACCTTCAGGACCAGAGCTATTTTGCCAGTACCATGGCAAAAATCACACCCATGGCACAGAACAGTGCCGAGACATCAAGAAAACCATCGACAAGATGAAAGCAGAAAAAATCCAAGCCACCCAAACGAAGCCTCTTTGGCTTCGCACCCAAACACCCAAACCCAAACACAAACCCAAGCTATCCAGCCTTATTGCCCAGTTTATCCCTCCCTAAACTCAAACTTTGTTCATCCCACAACCGCGATGGTGACTCAATTTTAGCCTTCGCCCCAAGCATTCCAGCATTATTACCAACAAAGCATGTACCCACAGTTCTACCCTCAAAACAATCAGCCTATCCCAAACAAAGACATCAAAGTGGAGGAATTACCACCACCACCCCCACCACCTCAAAAACAGCAAGACCACAACCCAGCAAACCCATTGCCCAGTTATGGCCTCATCATGCCTATAACTGGAGGATCCTCACTTGCCTTCGAGACAAAGAAGCAGAGAAAGAGCTACTTTCACCAGGTCAACAACATCTCAGTTGACGGTCCATACAAGAAATCAGAATGGTCTCACATGCCAATTACCTTCACCGAAGAAGATCTCAAGCTCCACAACTTTCCACACAATGACGCAATGTCGATTGAAGCCAACATTGCTGGCTGGAGAATTGGGAAAGTGCTAGTAGACACAGGCAGCTCTGCGGACATCATCTTGGCAAAAACTCTCAGATCCATGTCCAACATCAACCCAGATAATTTGGAACCATCAGATACACCTTTAGTCGGCTTCGGGGGAAAGCGCACTGCAACATTGGGGAAAATCACACTGCCAGTATCTTTTGGCGACACTTCAAATGCAAGAACAGAGTTCATTACCTTCGACGTCGTTGACATGTTCTTCGACTACAATGTTATCTTCAGCAGAGGAGTCATAAATGCCTTCGACATCATCATAAGGCAAGCTTTCTTATGCATGAAAATGCCAGCTCTCAAAGGGGTCATCACCGTCTATGGTGACCAAACAGAGGCAAGAAGAATTGAGTATGCAACACCCCAGGCCGGTGAAAGGTTCATGTCCTCGAAGAAAGTGATCCCATTTACCCAGAGGAGAAGCCAATTGCTGACAAAAGCAGCAACAGCATGCAAGGCGCTGCAGAAACAAAAGAAGTGCAATTGCAGCCTGATGTCTTCGACAGGAAAGTCATCATCGGCTCAGATCTTGAGCCAGACGAAGAGGAAAGACTCATCGAGTTCTTGAGAAACAACAAAGACGTCTTCGCCTGGTCAAGCAAAGATTTGCCAGGTGTTGACAAGAGCATAATCGAACACAAACTCGCAATCAGCCCCGACATGAGGCCAAAGAAGCAGAAATTGAGGAAAATGTGCGAAGAAAAAGTGAGTGCGGTCGAAGCTGAGGTGCAAAGGTTGCTCGATGCAGATGTTATACGCGAAGTTGAATATTCCAAGTGGTTAGCAAACACTGTGCCCGTGAAAAAAAAATGGCAAGTGGAGAATGTGTATTGACTTCACTGACCTCAACAAGGCATGTCCAAAAGATGATTTCCCACTCCCAAGAATTGACAAAATTATTGATCAGGCTGCTGCAAGTGAGATGATGTCTCTCCTGGATTGCTTCTCCGGATATCATTAGATCTGGATGAAGAAAGAAGACGAAGAAAAAACCAGCTTCATTACTCCTCTTGGCACCTTTTGCTTCGTCAGAATGCCAGAGGGGCTTCTCAACGCTGGTACCACTTTCTGCCGCATGTCTAGCACCGTATTCAAAGAAGAACTCTTTAAAACCATACTTGCATATGTTGATGACATCTTGGTCAAAAGCGTTAAAAGACAAGATCACGTCTCTGATTTGGCTGTCGCCTTTGCAAGAATGAGACAGGCCGGTCTAAAGCTCAATCCGGAGAAATGCGTCTTCGGAGGAACCAAAGGGAAGATTCTAGGCTGTCTGGTGTCAGCCAATGAAATTGAAGCCAATCCTAACAAGATCAATGCAATTCTCAACATGGAAGAGCCAAAATGCATTAGAGATGTACAGAAACTTTCTGGCAGAATCGCAGCACTTAACAGATTTATTGCAAAGGCCGCCGAACGCAGTTTACCCTTCTTCGCAACTCTCAGAAATGTATCAAAGTTTGATTGGGGAGAAGAGCAGTCGAAGGCATTTTATGAGTTAAGACAATACTTATTGCAGCTCACAAAGCTGACATCCCCTGACCCGAAGGCACCCTTGCTGTTATACATCGCAGCCTCGCAATCAGCCATCAGTGCTGCACTTATTGTGGAGAAGCTGGTCGAGGGTAGAAATATACAGCAGCCTGTGTACTATGTCTCTGAGACACTGGCTGGGTCAAAGCTGTTCTACAATGAGATCGAGCAAATGATTTATGCCGTGGTAATGGCATCCAGGAAGCTAAGGCACTATTTTGAGGGCCACAACATCAAAGTGCTCACAGATCAACCCCTAAAAGAGTTATTAAGCAACAAAGAAGCTTCGGTAAGAATACGCAAATGGGCTGCAGAACTATCTGAATATGTGGTCAACTTTGAGCGAAGAACAGCAGTTAAATCACAAGTCCTGGCTGATTTCATAGCCGAGTGGACATCGCCTTCGGCACAAACTCTGACCAGAGAAGAAAGCTGGTTAGTACACAGTGATGGCGCTTGGGGGGACAAAGGAGCTGGCATCGCAGCGATTGTGCAATCGCCTTCGGGCGTTAAGATGAGATATGCAGCGAACCTAGAGTTCTGCAAAAACAGCGACAGAAGTACGAACAACGTTGCTAAATATGAAGCCGTCCTATTGGGGCTAAGAAAGGCGAAGGCGCTGGGAGCTCAGCGCTTCGTTGTAAAAACTGACTCGAAGGTGGTAGCAGACCACATTGAAAAAGAAAGGGTTGCAAAGCAACCCGAGCTAATCAAATACCTAAATACAGTCCGATCAATGGAGAAAAAGTTCAAAGGTTTCACAATAGAATACATTCCAAGGGCAAAAATGAAGAAGCTGATGCAGTGGCCAAGGCAGCAGCAAAGGGGGACAAGTTGCCACCTGATGTCTTCTTCCAGACGCTGACAGTGCCTTCGATCAAAGAACTCGATGAGCAACCGCACTTGATCAATGCAATAAATTCAGAAGATTGGCGGTCTTCCATAATGGCATATCTCAGGGGATACTACGAACCAATTGACGAAGACGACCTCAAAACCATGCAGCAGAGAGCAAGGGCATACCAAATCATCGACAACACCTTGTACAAGAAAGGAGTCGTAGCTCCTTGGCTTCGCTGCGTGTCTATCAGCGAAGGCAGAGAGCTAATTCAAGAGATACACAGTGGCCTATGCGGAGCTCACTTTGGAGCGAGGGCAATTGTGGGAAAGGCAATGAGACAAGGGTTTTATTGGCCCTCAATTATCAATGATGCAACCAACACAATCAAGACCTGCGACAAATGTCAAAAATGTGCTGCAACCAGAAAATCACCTTCGGAGTTATCATAGCTGATAACCCCTACTTGGCCACTACAAAGATGGGGCATCGATCTGGTGGGTCCTCTCTCCACAGCTCAAGGAAACCTGAAATATGCAATAGTTGCAGTGGAGTATTTCACCAAGTGGATCGAGGCAAGGCCATTGGCAAACATTACGGCGAAGACAATTATCAAATTCTTCTGGCAACAAATAGTGTGCAGATTCGGAGTACCAAGGGAAATAACAGTGCATAATGGGAAACAGTTTGACTGCGACAAATTCAGGCAGTATTGCATGTCCATCGGGACAAAGGCAAGATTCGCATCAGTATACCACCCCCAATCCAATGGCGCAGTTGAAAGAGCAAATGGCATCATCTTCACTGCCATCAGAAAATGCCTTGCAAATTGTAAGAAAAAAGAAAATGGGTAGAGGAAATGCCGAAGGTAATCTGGGCTCACAACACATCCACTTCAAGAGCAACTCAGTTCACACCATTTAAGCTATTGTATGGCGAAGAAGCAATGTGTCCCGAGGAGATTCTTCACAAGGGGCTTCGCACTCAGCAGGAAGCACCAAAAGATAGCAAAGCTATAGATAAAGATCTCACAAAAATTTACAGGCTGCAAGCAGCGAAGAACATTTCCAAGTACCAGGAAGAAACCAGGAAATGGCGAGACAAGAAAGTGGTAAGAAAAGACATAAAGATAGGCGACTGGGTGCTAAGGAAGAACCCAAATATGCCTTCGGGGAAGCTGCAAAACAAATGGGAAGGCCCATTCCTAGTCATTAAGAGTAACAGACCAGGATCATATCACCTAGGTGATGGCGAAGGTAATGAGCTGCCGCATTCATGGAATGTTGACAGCTTGCGAAGGTACTACCTGTGAACACCATGTAACAATTGGCTTCGTAATCTATAAACGAAGTCAATTGATAGAATAGATTTTCATTTTTTTCTTCAAAAAAGCCCGTACTCTTTTCCTCACAGGGGAACCCTTAACAAGGGGTGAGGTTTTTAATGAGGCGGTGCTAATTGTAACTCATCCGAAATATATGAACGAGCTATTCCCCCAAAGAAGTTGCATCGAAAGCGATTGGCTTCGACCAAATCGCCAGTATTCGACAAAACAAGTAGAACAGAACTGACCCTACCAAGGGTAAGGCCAGCTCAGATCTAAATTGCTTACTCTAAGGAGTAAAAGGGGCTTCGGCTCAAATCATTTTCTATATACAATGCTTACCCCGACAAGTAAAAGGGGCTTCGGCTCAGATCAAACCTTGTATGATAATGCTTACTCTAAAAGAGTAAAAGGGGCTTCGGCTCAAACAACTCTCAAAATTAAAAATGCTAATTGAAGCATGAACTCGAAAGAGTAAACCCAGAGACAATTCCCCATCTAAACGCCAAAAAATCACCATTTGAGCGCGTCGAACAAAAAACACAAACTCGCTTCGGGGGGAGGAGGCGTCTCTTTCAAAAACGAAGGCAAACCGAGTTTGATCTTTTTCATTCAAACAAATCAAACTTATACACGCAAACAGTTTTTCACACATCATAAACAAATTCATCTTTGCATGAATAAACACAAGCTCGCTTCCGGGGGAGGAGGCGTTTCTCTCAAAAAAGAAGACAAATCGAGTTCATATTCATTCATACGAAGACATATTTACATCATGAGTTCCATACATTTACACCAAGCATTATCAAAACATTTCAAACACATATCCATAAAACTGCTCGCTAGACCTACTAAAACAAGGAGCGTTGTAAACGCAAGCAAAGCCCTTAACATCGGGTCCAACATCCAAAGGCTCCATCTTTGGAATGCCCAGGGAAATAGCTTCGGCATTTCTCCTAGCAGCGAGCTCAACTCGATCTGAGCCGTGAGCAACAAACGCTGTGAAAAAATCAAAAACACTGAATTCCGTGCGACGATAAAACTCGTGACAATACTCCAAAAAATCGTGATGGCTTGAGTTTGGATAAAGTCGTTGAAATTCCCTCCATGCGAAGCCAGAAATACAAAGCGGCCCATCACGCATGGCCAGCGGGGTAAGTGCAAGCATTTCATCGCCCTGAATATACACAAATGTACAAGTTCAAAAGAACTGCCCGCTCAATAAGTCCCAAACTCTAATTACAATTCAAAAGGTCCTTAGACCTGTGGATCGACCCTGGGGGGCCCTTGGTCACCCTGTCCTAGCGAAAAAGAAGCACCGGTAGCAGCAGAACTTGTTCCTGCACCAACTTCGGCAGCTTCTTTGATAGCGGCTTCCCTCGCGGCTGCCTCGGCTTCGGCCTTCTGCTTCTTCAGCTCCTTTGACTGAGAATACAGAAGCTACCAAATAAAATAATAGAAAAATTAAAAACAAAAATGAAACAAAGTAGACCATGACGGCAATTAACGAAGTACCTTCGCAAGCCGGTCGCGGACAATGTTCTGAGTCGCTTGACGACCACTGGCAACCCAGAAATATCTCAAGAAGAGCGCCTTCGCAACTAACAGCTGCTGCGGGAAATAATTGGTGTCGGCAAGATCTTTGGGAGCCGGATATGGATAGCCTTTCTGAACCAAGGCATTATAGTGATCACAGCCGTTCTCTGAGAGAATCTTCAGCAGGTTACTTGAACACATGTTGACAGCGAAGTCACTGACAACTTCCATGACATTTGGAAGCGAAGCAAATTCATTGTCAATCCAATTGAAAAGCTTGTCCAAGCTATACTCCTTGCTGGGAAAAGGAGCAGGCTCCGCTCCAAACTGTCGTAGGGCCTCCTTGTATAGGCGATACAGCTTTAGGCCACTCTCCCAGGCAACATCAACTACGCTTTCATTTTCCTTGCGAAGCGAAAGATTCGCAGTTTGCAGCGACAAGGCCTCACGCTCAAAATTTTCGCTGCGAGACTGATATGTATCGACATCGCCCGAAAGTTTTTCCTTCGCATCATTGAGCGTATTCACCTCACCCTTTAGAATGGAAATCAACTCAGTATCTTCAATAATTTTTTCGCGAAGGCCCTTTAGGGTGTCATCCTTGTCAACAATCTTAGCCTCCAAGGCAGAAACCGTCTCCTTAAGCAGGTTGGCTTCGCCAGCTTGAGCTTCCAAAGCAGCAACCTTGTCCTTCAAAGATTTGTTCTCACTAATAATGGACTCCCGGTCCTGGCGAAACAAATTCTTTTCTTTTTCAATATCCTCCTTGATCCTGTCAATAGTTGCTTGGATCTGGAGAAGCTCTGCCTTTTCCAGCTCCGCGCGCTCAGAAGCAACCAAGTTGAGGTTCGAAACTTGAGAATGCAGTTCATTGATAGCTACAACAACCTGCGAGAGAAAACAATCACCTCGATCAATATTATGAGCTTGGCAACTTGAAGCCAAGTTAGTAAAAAACAGAAAGCAAAGGCATGGAATTCACACCTTCAATCCCGCAGCCAAAATTTTAGAACTGATACTCTTAGGATCCAAGGTTCACACAAGACGTTCATACTCTACAAAAAATAATCTCAACTTTATTATCTTCACAAAAAATAGCTAAAGCAAAAAAACTAGCTATAACCCCGATCAAATAAGACACCTTCCCAATCAAAGTCTCGAAGAGGCCCACCTTCGCGCATACGAGACGGCCCATCTCCCTCGCCACCTAATAAACAAGTCTCCATCGCATTAGCATCAAACAACAGAGCAAACAACGTCGCTAATGGAAAAAACGAAGAAACATCACTAGTACCTTCAGGAAAAGAAGGAATACTCCCACCCATATCAACATCCATATAAGATTGAGAGGCAGCTTATCCTGGGTATCCACGACAATCGTCCCGGCAGCATGGGCCAAAACCTCCAAAGAGTCTCTGGCAGGAGGGGCAGAAGCCAATGCAGACGATGAAGGGATAACCGGCGGAGTGTCCACACGGGCTTCGGCTGTAGGATTCTCAACGTTGGTTTCGACATGAACCTCCTCCGGCACATCCCCAATAATGGGAGCACCCCGAATGGGGGTGTCCTCAAACATGCTAATATCAATGCCATCGTCGAATGGATTCGGAACCCGAACATCCTCAGATGTTTCAGCATCGCCTTCACAAGTAATATTGATATCAATCACGGGATTCTCCGTTAGGTACCTCGCTAGCAAAGGAAGACTTGAGCCCTGAAAGTAATTGCCAAAGAGTGCAACCTCACCTAGAAAAATATCATCCCCACTCCGGGGGGCTGAGCTCTCGAAGCCAGTCGCCGACGAAGCCGGCAACCGCGTTGGAGCCGGAGCTGCCGCTGGCACACGAGGAGGAAGAGGTGGACGACCGCCACGCGAAGCTGAAGAAACATCCCCAGGAGTCAAACGACCACTACGTGAATCTGTAGAAGTGGCTCCAGCAGGTGGAGCCGCAACAGACATGGAACAGCAGCAATCGGCTCTTGGTGACGCCTTTTCTCCACAGACTCATGAGAGCTGCTGCTGCCACGCATGGCCGGGACGGAGGAGGAAGTTGTCTTCGCAACAGTTTTTCTACCATGGCCTCCACCGCGACCAGACCGACCACCACCACGAGGAACGCGCGAAGGAGCAGATTCATCTTCATCCTGCTCCATCGCCTTAGCCTTCCCTCTTTTTTCCTTCTCTTTCTTCTCCTTCTTCTTCTCCCTAGCGGGGACGGGGACCTCACGAGCAACGTAAGAAATCTTTAGTTCCTCAAAAACTCTATTGAGTCTAACATGAACATAGTTGTCTTCGTTTATATGATGCTCTTTCGAGGTGTATGGACCAAGAATATCTGTGGCCCGCCGCTCCACTGTGGCAACGAACTCCGCCGCTGACATGCCTTCGGGTAACTTCGCTCCAAAGTAAGGAAAAGCAACCCTAGTACGTTCACCAAAGGCCTTCCACTCAACTCTGTAAGACTCCCAGTCGGCAGACAAGAAATAAACCCCAGCAGCTAGATCGGCCGCAACGCCTTCTTCAATAAGGTCACGGCTGCAGAACGTCTGCGAAGCCGCTCGAAACGCCTTCCAGCACTCCGTGAAACCAGTGCTCTCCGCGTTAAAAACAGGACAGGAAACAAACTTGAGCCAATCAATCTGGCTATGGAGAGGATAAGAGACTGATTTCGTACCATCCTCCAGAATAGTTTCCTCCGAAGGTACCCTCACGTAAAACCAGTACTTCTGCCAGTCTTTAGTCCATTTGTTCCTCTGAGCGAAGGTAGTTTCCACCTTCGCAAAATGAGAACCCGGCGGCGCCCAGTAAATGTCACACATCCAAAATCTGGAGTAAATAGCTCGCCTTCAACTTCAGATGATTTACTCTGATTATGCCCTTCATATAGCTGAAGGAAGCCATCAACAGTAACCGCCGAGTCATGTGTCTTTACCGCCCAGAAGAAGCGAAGGAGATGGCTGATGGCATTGGGCGTTAGATGATGCAGTTGTAGGCCATAAGGTGCAATCATCTTCGCAATAATGTTATCAATCGGCATCTTAAGGCCAGCAATGAAAAAATCCGTGAAGACTACAGCTTCGTCTTCGCGCGGGTTAGGGGTAGTTTCAGTGCCAGGAGCACGACCCCAACCCTCAGGAAAATACCCTTTTTCTACAAAAAATTTGATATCATTTTTGCCAACCTTGGACTTGCCAAACACAAGTGTCTTCGCCCTCTTGCTGGGATCCACTAGTTCATCCACATCGGCCTCCACATCATCTAGATTCTCTTCTTCACCACCATCATCATCCTCGGCATGATCATCACCAGATGTTTCTTCCACAGTCGGAGTCTCATCCTCTATTTGTTGTGCAAACTGATCAGCTTCAGCATCATCCATTCCATGACGAGGAGAAACTCCCGTTCGTTGGGCATCGGGGCTGCCTTCGCCAGCCATGTCAATAAGTATAGTAGTTTGCTTAGTGCGCACCACTGCAAAAATAACAACAATTCTCAATACCTAAACGAAGGAAACCAGCAACAACAATAGTATCAAAAAATAGAGAGAAAACCTTACTTGTACAAGTGGGTATCACGAGGAGAAGCCAACACGAACGCGAAAGCGCTTATCAGGCTATGATCGGAGCAGGCGAAGAAGATTCAATAGCAGAAAGCGATTGATAGCGAAAGCGAAGAAAGGTAAAAGGGGGGACCCCGTCGGTCCTATTTATAGGTCAGTAAAAAAGTGACCGTTACCGTGGCGCGGAAATCGAAAAGGCCCAAAAAAATCCAAAAAAATAGTACAAATAAAAATAAATAATAAAGTGAAAAATCAGAAAAAATAAGGGATGCGAAGCCGAATCTGGAACAAAGACAACGACTCGGAACTTACTCCAACGGAGGAGGCGTTTCTCTGGAACAGGCGAAGGCAATCCTGAATTTTCGAGGACATCGACCTGTTGGAGAAAGCTCTCATCCGCGAGGGGCTACTGTTGGGGGATTGGCCTGTTAAGGAAACACCTTCACCCGGTTATCTTGTTTCAGGTTCAAGGAAATTACCTTCGCTACTTATCCTCGAAAGGAAATTACCTTCGCTGATGGCAGACAGAAGTTCACCGTACTCATATGCGAAGGCAGTCTGTGAGCTCCACACACCTGAGTCCGGCTACTCTCTCCTTCGCTGGGAGACTGGGCATCGAGGGGCGATCCGGTGCCCTCGGTGCCGGTTGGCACCGGAGATGCGAAGGTATTATGAGCCGATCCGTTGCCTTCGCTCTTGTAGTCGGATTTTAGGCAGGTGCGAAGGTAACTGACGGATATCACTTGCATATGTTTGGTTCATCTTGTTACACAGGACAAGGACGTGCTCGGGTGGTGGCGCGGCAGTTTTTTCCTCCCTGAGCGGGAGAAGGCGCTGCCTGACTGAAGGCACATCGGGTGGTGAAGGCGACAAAGGTCACTGGAGGCACGGTGAAAGCAACGTGGACCAAGTCCAAACCGAGTCAAAGACGGAGTTGCTGGTCCACGCATTCATATTGAGACGTGTAAATGTATCCTTATGCCCTTGGGAACCGTAGGTTGTATAGTCTAGAGGATGATGCTTGATTTTCAGGGTATAAGGGGAATGTAAAATGTGCCTCTTGACCTCCCTATAAAAGGGGACCCCTCACCAACGTGTAAAGGGCTGATTCCCGGGAACATTGTTGATAAGTAATTTATTGTTGCTTGTCTCTGTTCTCAGTCTTGGCTGTTGTTTGGGCTCATTGGCTTCGGCTGTATCCCAACAATAATTTTTTTGGATTGGTCAGGACATAGGAAGGGTATGCGAAACAATGTTATCAAATCCAAAAAACATGTCTCATTTCGCACCACCCTCAGGCCCTCTCGAACGGTACTAGAGACCTCGCCAGCAACTTGGATGGAGGAGAGACCAAGAGAGGAGGCCAGCACAATGGCAGCAGGTGGTTTGGGACACGTGCGTGTGAGGGGGAGATGCATCAGAGAGCATTCACACTAGGTGAGGAACAGAGCACTCGCGAGGCTAGTTTTGCACTATTCATCAATTAAAAAATTGATTCAGCCAGCGATTTCGCGGCTTTTGGAGGAGGCCTTAGGCTGTCCGCACTCGTCATACTCTATTTGCATCCTCTAAAAGGAATATTTGTCCTGGTCATCAAGATTCTTTCCTCTATATCTATCTCTCCCGTTTCCACCATCCTATATATCTCATATTCTATACTAACTACCCTATATTTTATTCAATCATCCCCACTATCATCTCTCTCAACAAACACATTCTTCATTTACAATAGTAGTTATTCTAAATCATGAGATCAAAATAATTAGTAATACAAGTTTTTAATTAAATAAAAATAGTTATTTTCTTTTTTTCCTTTTTTTCATTTTTCTTTTTCCCATCCCGATCCGTTCCCCACCTCCGGGCCTGATCTATCCCTTCCGTGAGCCTCCCCGTCTCCCTCCGTGAGCCCTCTGTATCTATCTCTGTCTCTCTCTCCACTCTGTCACCTCCCACGCGCTCCTCGTGACCCCGCCGCCACCCCTCTCCCCCACGCTCCCCGACGCCGCTTCTTCCCCCGTGCTCCCTCCCTCCGCCCTCTCCTCCACGCCTGATCTCTCGGGCAGCAGCAGCGCGGGGTAGCGGCGCCAGGCAGAGCAGGCCGCCGCCCCCGTCTTTTCGATCTCCGACGACTTGGAGGCTCCAATGCGACGATCTACCCGCGCGGCCCTTCCTCCTCGACAGCGCGTGGGCAGATAGAGGACGATGGCTCCCGTGGTGGCCGCATCCCGCCCCGGAGCCCCTCCCCGTGCCTCGGCTTCGTGGTGCAGGTGGAGCTGCTCCTCCTCGCGGCGGCGCTGCTCCTCCTCTCTCTCTCTCTCGTTGGTGAATGAGGTGGTGGGGTGAGCCGGAAGCGGCGAGCGGAGGAGGAGGTCTGCGCGCCTCCAACTCAAATTCATCCTCCACGCGGTACGACGACGGCGTGTTCAGCGCTGCGGCGGCACCGGCGTACGACGGCGTGTTCGCCCCTAGCACATGCTCCGCGCCGCCGCCGCCCGCCTACGACGACGACGACTCTTGCACCATAGCGATGTGCACCAGCCATCTCCCGCCGCCCGTGCTCTGCTCCCTCCCCTTTCCCTCTCCGGGCGCGCAAGCGGGTGGTTAGAGCGGGCGCGCTGGCCCCGCACCACGCTCGCGCGTAGTGGATGTCCGCTACTCCGCTGAGAATAGCGGAGCCGGAGGCTTCCGCTATTTTAGCGGAGGCTTTAGCGTCCCCCGGTGCAGCGGTTTCATCCGCTATTTTGGCACTGGAGTACCGGGTACCGCACCCCGGTGCGGACAGCCTTAGCGTCCCCCGGTGCAGCGGTTTCATCCGCTATTTTGGTACTGGAGTACCGGGTACCGCACCCTGGTGCGGACAACCTTATATGTTACATATCATAATTCAGAAGTATGGTGGATTGATAGCAATAAATTCGTCGTCTCGTAATGAGTTTGGGCAAAAATGGTTAGTTTATGAAAAAATATATTCCAGTGATGTTAAATAAATAATATTTAAAGTAAATGATTTATAATAAATAATATAACAAACGGGGCGGTCTCGGCGGGCAGCCAGCCCATCCGGGTGATCCAAAACTTTTCCGTTCGTTCGATGATCATCCAACGGCTAGTGATACAATATGTAACCATAACCATTTTACATTTTTGTACCCTCAAGTTTTGACGTAATGAACCTGCGCTTATCTGGACCTCTTAGTTAAACATTTTCGTCCATCCGGTGGCTATCCAACGGCCAGTGATACAGCCATTTTATATTTAGATCTCAAATTTTCATGTAATCAACCTGCGTTTATCTGACCCCGAGTTTAACATTTTGTCCGTTCGGTGGCCACCCAACGTCCAGTGATACAACATGTGGCCTGATCATTTTATATTTAGAACCCTAAGTTTTCATATCATCAACCTACACTTATTTAGACCTCCACATTTTTATATTTAGATCCTCGAGTTTTCATGTAATCAACCTGCGTTTATCTAGACCCCCGAGTTTAACATTTCGTCCGTCCCATGGCCATCCAACGTCCAGTGATACAGCATTTGGCCTGGCCATTTTATTTAGAACCTTGAGTTTTTATATAATCAACCGGCGCTTGTTTAGACCTCCGCGTTTTCATGGAATCAACCTGCGCTCCCAAGGCTAGCCATTTTAAATTTAGATCCCCAAATTTCCATGTAATCAACGTTTGCTTATTTAGACATCCATGTTTTCATTGAATCAACCCGCGCTCTCAATGGCTAGGTGTCACTGTCCCATTGGTCGAAAGCCTCTGTCCTCACGCATCATCCAGTGGCTGCTCCTTGCTCTTCTGCAACACCCATCAATGTGCCCACGCGTCGCTCATCTATAGGCTGGAACACTCCCGATACCCCTCGAATATCCTGGCAGTTAAATATCTGCCCTTCCCATCCTGATAGATAGATGTGTTCCTCGTCCTTCACTTGCTCATCTATGTTTTTGAGCTTGTCACAACCCTCGGTTTGATACGTTCAGATCAATTTGTTGCGTGCTCTTCTCGTAGACACTACGTCGTGACCATCCCTGCTCCCTCCCGCAGCTCAATGACGACACCCGGGACTCGCTGCGCTGCTCGAAAATATTATATGTTGTATATAAATATGTGGTTATTTATTATTACTAATATTCTATAAATTTCTAATGCTTAATACAAAACAAAAATTATATTAATCATGCAACACAATGCGTGCTCCAGACCGTGCGCATAGAGGCGCGCTAATCACTAGTAAATAAAAGAGTAAATTGCACCCACCATACGACAACTTGGCGAGTGGGTGCAGATTGGTCCAACAACTTGTAAAATGCTCAATTTAGTGCAACAACTTGGCAGGCGGGTGCGGATTGGTCCAACAACTTGAAAAATGCACAATCTAGTACAATAACTTGATAAAATGGTGCATAAACAGTCAAAACGTTACAATGGTGATGTATTTGGTATTTTAATAAATAAAAAAATGTTAGTTAATTCATTAAGCCTATGTCTATATCGAATCTGAACAATTATTATTTATTTCAAGCTATTTAGACTTTTTTCTTAATCTTCAAATGGAAATTAATTCCACAATGTTTAGATGGAAAAATTTAAAAAGAATATTGCAACATTAATTTAAAAGAGATGGTAGAAATTAGAAATTATTTTGGTCATAGTATTAAGAAACAAAATCCTAGAATGGCACAATACAAGTCTTGTACCATCCCATCCAATATCTGAGTAGCCAAATATATCATCGTCATAATGTTTGGACTACAGATACACCAATTTATCAAGTTGTCGCACTAAATTGAACATTTTACAAGTTGGAGGACCAATCTGCACCCACCTACCAAGTTGTTGCACTGTATTGAGCATTTTACAAGTTGTTGGACCAATTTGCACCCATCTGCCAAATTGTCGTATGGCGGGTGCAATTTACTCTAAGGGCCTGTTTAGATCGGTGAGAAATTTTGCAAAATTTACTGTAGCAATTTTAAACCAAAGATTAGGAGGACTAAACATGATCTAATTATAAAACTAATTATACGGATGGACGGGAAATCGCGAGATGAATCTATTAAGCCTAATCAATCTGTCATTACAGATTGTTTACTGTAGCACGACATTGTCTAATCATGGCTTAATTAGGCTTAATAGATTCGTCTCATAATTTTACTCGGGGTTATGAAATGGGTTTTGTCAGTTATACATATTTAACACTCCTAATTAGTATCCGAACATTCAAATTTACTGTAGCGATGAAAAAAGTTGCCATGCTAGACATGGCTTAAATAAAAATCCAACTGGTGTCGTATCAGCCGTGGTCGATATGCTGCCTTTGACTTTCGCATCGGGTGATGTAAATGTGCACTGACCTCACATGTTAGGAAGAAGTCTACATACCCTCCCAAAGTATTGACATCGGTGCACTTAACCCCCTCCCCTCCAACAACAAAACCAGGTATCAAGCACCCTAATCTTTGTTAATTGGTGCACTTAACCCCCTTGAGCGGTTTTGCAGGGCTGCTTTGCCACGCTGGACGCTGAGGTGGACATCTGACGAGAGGGGCCGGCTTGGAAGTGAGATAGGGCGGAGGAGATGGTGGGAAACCCGACCTTAGTTCCCGCTAGGGCTATATTACCTGTTGACCGGCACAGAAACAAGAAGGACGGAGAGATTTAGAAGAACAGAGGCGAGATTAAGGGAGCGAGGCGACCGAGAGGCTACGCGGGGGGATGGCGGCATCAAGCTCGCGCTCGCGCTCATCTCGGGTGTCAGCATCGGCCGAGGAAGGAGGCGGGGAGATGCTGAGGGCGCCGGTGCCATACCGAGTTGGGCCATTCTCGTATTCACCGGAGGTGAGGTGCTACTGCAACCGGAAGTGTGGGCACTGGACCTCCTGGAGCGACGAAAACCCCGGCCGGAGGTACTACAGATGCCCTGCAGGATTGGTAAGGTTTGTTTTTTTTTGTGTGTGTGTGTGCCTTGGTTCGGTGTCTGATTCCATGTTGGTTGGCGTTGTGAGTGCAGACGCCTGGAGATTGCTCATATTTTGTATGGATTGATCATGAGGCATCCGAATATGAGTGGACCTTGCTTTGTGATCTTCGTGATGCTGTGAGAAAGTTGAAGAAGGAGAAAGCAGTGGACAAGCAGCAGCTTCTGGAGTTGCAAAGGCAAAATGCAGAGCTGATGCAGATGATTCATCAGGTGCAGGTGGATAAAGATGAGCTAAATTTGCAGAATGCAGAGTTGATGCAGATGGTCCATGAAAAGGAAGATGAGAAAGACAAGCTCAAGGAGAAGGTGGAGCAACAAGAACTTGCAATGCTTGGAATGGCTAGGCAGATGAAAGGGATGACCAAGATGAAAGTAGGCAAATGTTGCTGGTTTAGTAGGTTCATTGTTGTAGTGGCTATCATATGCTTGGTGTGTGTCATGATGTACTCGAATGTGTGACATGGTTGTCGTATTGGAATGAAAAATGCTATGGTTTATCTTGAGCAGTGATGGTACAAATTATCTTTCCATGTTTGCATTGAGCAAGTGTGAGCATTGAGAAATGAATATAAGTAAATCTGCACATTTCAATAGGAAACTTGAAGAAACCTGAACATGCATTTCAGTAGCACATTTTTTATTGCAAGTAGCATTTCAGTAGGACATCAGCATTTTAGTAGCACATCTGAAACACATAGGGCACTTGTCCAGATATTTACAGCACAAGTACTAGGTGCCAAGGTGGGATGTCAAATTTACACCAAAATACTATCCATAACTTCAGTACTTAACTACATAACTTCAGTACTTAACTATATATGTTCAGTAGTTATCACCGAACAACAGGTAAGAAATGCCACTTCTCCTTGGGATGCTCTTCCTGGCCTGATGGCTTGGACCTAGAGCCTGGTGGCTTGCTGCTGCTCTTGGTGCCTGATGGCTTGGACCTGGACCCTGGTGGCTTGCTGCTGCTCTTGGTGCCTGATGGCTTCGACCTGGAGCCTGGTGGCTTGCTGCTGCTTTTGGTGCCTGATGGCTTGGACCTGGAGCCTGATGGCTTGCTGCTGCTCTTGGTGCCTGATGGCTTGGACCTGGAGCCTGATGGCTTGCTGCTGCTCTTGGTGCTTTCTGAGCTCTTGCTGGTGCCTACGAGATGAGAGATAAAGCAAGTCATTCCATGATCAGGGACAAAACAGTAGTAGATAACAGACAAAATCTTACACTAGGTCCAGCAGCAGTTGTAGCAGCCTCAGTTTGTTCTCTTTCTAACAGTATCCCTTTTGATGTGTGCATTCTTCTTCTTTCCTGCTTGCTTGTTGTAAGGGCATCTTCTGATGTTGTGTGTTGTTTTCTGGCAGAGGCTACATTTCATTTTTACTCCTATTTTGGTTATCTTTGTACCTGCAGGCTTCTCTCCCACCTCCCTTGTTCTCTTGGTCTTTTTTCTATCAGGCATCTTCACATAAGCAGGTGGATGTGGCCTTGTGTCGGGGGTAGACCCCCAGGGGTACCTAGAAGACGGATTGGCCCAACCAGCAAGGGGCAGCCCAATCCGAGTGCTATCGGGCCGGTTTGTCAGACTGGGTGGTCCACCACTCGGGAGGCCCACCAGTCGGGCGAACCGGATGATTACGACGGCGCGCGTGGCAAGGAAGCAGGCGGCGTATCCCGCAAGAAGCTTGGAGATCAAGATAAACTAACCAGAATTATAGGGAAGGATATCTGTAATCGTTATAGGATCGCATCCTTGTATTTCGGGTAGGTTATGATCTCTAGCCGACTTGTAACTCAAGGCAGCCGGACTATATAAGATGCCTTGAGACCCCCCTCCAGAACACATATTACAACTCACGATACGAAACCTAGGACAGAATCCAACTACGGAGATCCTTCAGGAACTTCATACACAGCAATCCATACACCCAACACAAGACGTAGGGTATTATGTCATCCTGACGGCCCGAACCTGTTCAATCCTTGCGTCTTGTGTTACCATCGACTTCTGATCCTCGATCTGTCCCTCGACAAATCAACCACGCAGACTACCCTGTGTGGACTGCCGGGTCCATAAATCCGACAGTTGGCGCGCCAGGTAGGGGTTGATCGACGAGATCAATCTACAAGCTCGATGGCAGATCCATCCACAGACAAAATTTTCGCCGCCGGCGTGACGTCTGCACAACCAGCGTCCCTCGCACGAGCGTCCGACTCCGCCGCCGGCAACTCGGCAATCCTCGCCATGGAGATCGAGTACCGATTCGCTGTACATGCGCAGCGAGCATACAGGGAAGATTCCCTCTTATTTTCTTCAATACGTCCAATCCCATCTGCAACTTGTTTTTAATCGGATTGTTCTAATCTGATCCTTCTTCAAATCGTGCATGCAAAGAAGGGCACGTCACCGTCAGCCATGATAGCTGCATACGAGAGATGCGGCGACTGCCACGCTGGCTCGCCGGCTCGCCGACGCACGCCTACACGTCTACGCGAGAAAGCCGCCAGCTGCCGCCGGAATCAAAGGCAGCATGCACGCACGGCTGGAAGACCTAGTAGAACCAGAGCCATGTCGGTCTTGCTTTTGCCACGTTTCCGTTCTACTCGCCGAATCGCAGCGGGGACAAGCCGGAGTCACCGCTGAATCCATCTACACAGCTGGCTATTATTATTATTTTTCTAATCTTCTTTGTCTTTCCTGTTCCCTGTACACGCATGCATGGATTTCCAATTATTTCCTAATCTATACTCCTACTGCTGTTTATCTTTTGTCTCGTATGCATGTGTGCCTGATGGCCGAATCATGGACGAGACGCGTCGCCGGAGATGATCCCACGCTGTCGATCGGATGCGTGCACGAACCTGTTTGCCTCGCTGCACACGTCCACCATCCGACGAGCGCCGACGTGACCGTGCTGGCTTATGATGCGCCGACTCCGCCACGCCGCTAGCCGACTCGCCGCCCACAGTTCCGATCATTCGAGACGAACTAGCCGACTTCGTCGACAACGTCATCCAACTCGGCCACAATTGAGATGACGCCCGAAGATGCCAAGTGGCTTCTTAGCCCGCATGAGAGGGTCACGCGTCAATTCTCCATCATCAATTTCTTAAATCTAATTTTCCTCTTGAGTTAAATCACTAGTATATGATGTTTCTTCCATGGCTGGCTAACGTGTGGTAGAATCCATGCACGCACGGATTGTAGTTGTTTCTCTCTGCAGATGGAACAACCCGGCCAAGTAGACAGCCCGAGTACTCGAGGTGGTCAATCCACACACGCATGGGCGGCTTGGGCATAAAGCACGCGGCGTTCCTCTTCATCTACACAGTAAGGCGCGGGGCTGCACGAGTATGCACGAACCGATCCGCCGCGGCGCTGCCCATACTGCTGCTACTCCATGGCACTCGGTGACCGCTCAGACCATGACGAGCACCGATTCCCCGACTTCAAACGTCGACTCCAACATGTCGCTCGCCGCCTCGCCGACCTCCTCGACAACCTCGTCCACTCGGCCACGACGGCAACGATGCCTGAGACTTGGTACCAACACTCGACGATGACACATGGATCCTACGACTCGATTATAAATCAAGCTAAGTCATATTTAAATACTTTCACAATATTTTTTGGTCACCGTGTATCGCCATATACATGTCTCCATGATCATCGCCGACTACCCTTGGTTTGTTCCCGACTGCTTATACAGCTCGAGCGCTACACGAGCAGTTGGGCTACACCCAACGGACACATATTGCATTTTTCTCCATCGTTTATTTCTTTTTCCACTCTTGTACAAGTCGCTAAAGTACTCGGGAAGCACACGCCTTAATCCGTGAAGCCTCGACTCTTCCGTACGCCTACGTTACTACGCGTGCATGCGGCCCAGCTCCCTGCGCTATGGACTACGGCTATCGGGGATCAGGTGCATAAACGTAACAGGATAACTACCCGAGGAAATTAATAGACTTAAAGAGTTGGAAGTAGAAATTCTATTACATACAACGCCGAATGTTTTTCTCCAGAATTAGTATTTGCTACACCATATACTACCTATCCTTCATATCTTCATTGCAGGGCACAGGTTTGGATCCCGAACTTGCTTGTTACGCTCGGGGGCTGGACCACTCGGGCATCGCCGCCAGCTGAGTACTCGAGTCAGTCAGTACTCGGGCTGGTACTACACTCCACGACGGTCGCTAGCCGAGTGCTTTGCAGCACTCGGGCTGGCGCTACACTCCACGACGGTCGCTAGCCGAGTGCTTTGCAGCACTCGGGCTGGCGCTACACTCCACAAGGATCGCTAGCTGAGTGTTTTTGAGTACTGGGCTGGCGCTACCACATGACGAGGAAGACGAAGACTTGACGGACCCTCGACTCGGCCCTCGCGCTCGGGGGCTGGGCGCCGGCGACTACTCGGCGTGCCTCGGACGGCTCGACTCGGCCCTCACGCTCGGGGGCTGGCGCCGGGGCGACTACTCGGCGTGCCTCGGACGGCTCGACTCGGCCCTCACGCTCGGGGGCTGGGCGCCGGGACTACTCGGCGTGCCTCGGACGGCTCGACTCGGCCCTCACGCTCGGGGGCTGGCGCCGGGACGACTACTCGGCGTGCCTCGGCCCTCACGCTCGGGGGCTGGTGCTGGGACAACCACTCGGCGCGCCTCGGCCCTCACGCTCAGGGGCTGGCGCCTGGACGACTACTTGCCGCGCTTGCCTGCTGAGCCCTCACGCTCGGGGGCTAGCGCGGGAACGACTACTCGGCGTGCCTCGGACGACTCGACTCGGCCCTTGCGCTCGGGGGCTGGGCGCCGGGGCGACTACTCGGCGTGCCTCGGACGGCTCGACTCGGCCCTCACGCTCGGGGGCTGGGCGCCGGGGGGACTACTCGGCGTGCCTCGGACGGCTCGACTCGGCCCTCACGCTCGGGGGCTGCGCCGGGACGACCACTCGGCGTGTCTCAGCCTTCACGCTCGGGGGCTAGTGCCGGGACGACTACTCGGCGTGCTCCGGCCCTCACGCTCGGGGGCTGGCGCCGGGACGACCACTCGGCGTGCTCAGCCCTCACGCTCGGGGGCTGGCGCCGGGACGACCACTCGGCGTGTCTCGCAGGACTCCGCCGGTCCTCACGCTCGGGGGCTGGATGCCGAAATCAACACCGGATGATTCAGTCAGATGCTCCTCGATAAAGCCTTGAGCCGATTCCTACGGAATTGCCTTAAGGCTCGGGGGCTACGGCCAACGGACGCACCTCGCGGTGCATCCGTTGATTGTCTGGCGACCTCAGAACAAGGCTACTAACCTTGGACCGATTCCTTCGGAATCGCTTCAAGGCTCGGGGGCTACGGCCAACGGACGCACCTCGCGGCGCATCCGTTGGGAAACGGCTCTCTTTTCTCTCCAGTATCACGCGGTTTCGCTTCCAACTGCAGCAAGCTCGAAGCTCATCAGATGGCACGACCTCGCCGACTTGTCGCTCAACCACGTACTACTCGGGCTTGTCGGGGTAGACCCCCAGGGGTACCCAGAAGACGGATTGGCCCAACCAGCAAGGGGCAGCCCAATCCGAGTGCTATCGGGCCGGTTTGTCAGACTGGGTGGTCCACCACTCGGGAGGCCCACCAGTCGGGCGAACCGGATGATTACGACGGCGCGCGTGGCAAGGAAGCAGGCGGCGTATCCCGCAAGAAGCTCGGAGATCAAGATAAACTAGCCGGAATTATAGGGAAGGATATCTGTAATCGTTATAGGATCGCATCCTTGTATTTCGGGTAGGTTATGATCTCTAGCCGACTTGTAACTCAAGGCAGCCGGACTATATAAGGTGCCTTGAGACCCCCCTCCAGAACACATATTACAACTCACGATACGAAACCTAGGACAGAACCCAACTATGGAGATCCTTCAGGAACTTCATACACAGCAATCCATACACCCAACACAGGACGTAGGGTATTACGTCATCCTGACGGCCCGAACCTGTTCAATCCTTGCGTCTTGTGTTACCATCGACTTCTGATCCTCGATCTGTCCCTCGACAAATCAACCACGCAGACTACCCTGTGTGGACTGCCGGGTCCATAAATCCGACACCTTGGCATATCAAAGACAGGCCAGGTTGTAAACAATATTGGTATGTCTTCATGTACTGTGTGATTGAGTAAGATGGATCTATGTACTCATCCAAACTTTGTGAGGCCATGTAAGCAGCACTGATTGCATGGCAACATGGAAGGCCTGAAAGTTGCCAGTATCTGCAGCTACATGTTCTCTGAGCTAAGTTGACAGTCAACTTCATCTTGTCCTTCTCCTTCACTTCAAACCCATCCTGTCCATTCCATAGCACATGGCACTGCCCTGATCTTATAATGTTTAGCTTCAATTTCTTGAAGACATTTGGACATATAGTGTGACACCCGGCCCAATTTGGATATGGCCCGATAGTGGCCCATGAGTGCAGGTGCACATGTTAGTACCACATTGCTAGTTGAGCAAGAGTGGAACCAGCTTATAAGCCTTTGTCCTCCAGCCATAGCACCTTCGGGTTAACCCTTTTACACGAAGCGAGGACGAAAGTGTAAGCAGGGTGCTATGTGTAAGCGGGCGAGCCCCTACGGAAGGGCGGCGCTGTGCGGTGTTGGAGGGCGGGGTGTTACATATAGTGCCCTGTCATTTCTCTGCCTTGGTCCTGTTCTCTTGAATCCTTACCATCACCTTGCGTCTTATAATTTCATTCATATAAATGACTGGTAAGAATCTTGGGTCCATGATAGAGTTGTTAAAAGACTCACACATGTTGTTATCAACTGAATCACAATTAGGGCCAAGCTTGAAGAAAGCCTTACACCAATGTTCAGGTGTTGTTTTCATCATGTCCTTTGCACCATCAGGAGTTTTTTGTGCTAGCTTTGCTCTGTTGTAGTTGAATATCACCTGACATGATGACTTTGCACACCTCCAGAATTTTCTCTGTAGTTTCTGCCCTCTGTAAGTCTTCCTGCAATTTGCATACATGTGTCTGGCACACATCCGATGCTCAGCTCTTGGAACAAGCTCACCTACAGCCTTCAACAGACCCTGCAAATAGGAAATGAACATTTCTTACACAAAGCAAATCATAAATTAACATGTGTTAAACAAAACATATCACAAACAATGCATACCTTTTGCTGGTCAGAAATGAGCACCCATCCTTCACCTTCATTACTGATGGCCAAATCTTTTTGCAGTAAACCAAGAAACCAGTACCAGGAATCATAAGTCTCCCTCTCCACATATGCTCAAGCAATAGGGTACATCTGATTGTTTGCATCCCTGCCAATAGCACATAACAATTCCCCATTGGTTGCACCCTTGAAAAAGCAGCCATCTAGACCAATTACTCTTCTGCACCCAGCAAGAAACCCTTTTTTACATGCATCAAAACTCACATAAAATCTCTGGAATACTTTCTTCAGAACAATCTCAGGGTTTAGCACAACCACCACAGTACTGCCAGGGTTGCTTCTTAGTAAATCCAGTTGATAGTCATACACCCTTGAGTACTCTCCCTTAGTACTGTCTAATGCTTCTTGTAGCACCATAGCCTTGGCTCTCTAGCACTTGGCAAGAGAAATATCACACAGAAGGTCATTCAATACTGCCTGCCTGATGAGTTCTACCTTCCAAGTGGGATTGTCCCTGATCTGGTCCTTATACTTATTTGCAATTCTTCTTGATGTAACCAGCTTGTTATCTCTCCTAGGTGGGCAACAGTGCTCATCTACAAAAGTCACAACTTTGAACCATTCTGACCTGCTGGTTTTAGATCCATATATCAACCACTTGCATCCTTTCCATGAACATACAGCTCTAACCTTGTTCTTCTCATCCTTTGGAAACAAAAGATGTCTATGTTCTGTCAAGCCATACTTAATAAGTGCTTTCTTGAATTGTCTGCTAGATCTAAAAGCCATCCCAAGAGCAAAAACTGGCACATGGGTTTTACTGTCATACCTGTTTTCAGTGCTTCTCCACCTGACAGATTCACCTTCACTGTCCTCCCCATATGAGTAATCATCATTTGAGTTCATAAAGGGGCTGTCATCATCTTCTAAGTTCTCAAATTGAAGATCTGATCCACCTACCTTCTTAGCTATGTTGTCCATCTTGATCTGCTTTGCAAATTCCCTCACTTGCTCTGCTTCTTCATCATCTCCAGAGCTGTTAAGGTCTTTTGGAATGTACTCTCCATCTGAACTGTCACTTTCAGTACTACTGTCTTCTTTCATGTGTGCCTTCCCCTTGCTTGCAACAACTTGTTTAAGTGGCTTGGAGGGTGACCTATAGAACTCCCTGAATGACATTAAGTTCTTGTCTTTCTGCTTCTCTGGGGTTGTCATAACCTCAATAGGCATAGATGCAGGCACATCAATGTCCAGTTCCTCTGGTTCTTCATCAGCTTCAGACAAATTATATTCCCAATCACTGTCTTCCTTGTCCTTTGGCTCCTCATCCATAACAACGTCCTCCACATATATATCAGCAACCCCACTATCAGTAATGTGATCAAGAATCATGGAACAAGAGCGGTCATCATGCAGCAACCTAAGTCCTTCACCCAATTCCATTCCTGGATATAACCAGTGTAACTGCACTCCACCATACACCACCACATAGTCAGCCAAGTGACCTTCAATCTCGGGTAAAGAAAGCTTGTCGGTTTCATGTAAGACATGCCAGTGCTTCCTCCAAAGTACTGCAAGTGCCCTCCAATTGTCAAGAATTCCCCTCCATAGTGAAATCTCACCGCCACATTGTTTAAGGGATCCATGCTGACAAATAAAACAATACATTAATCACCTACCACATGGCAAAACAACCACAATTCATCAAATTTATCACCTACACTTGCAACTATACAGATTTAAACCTAGCATTTTCAATCCTCTTTATCCCTTCTGTGTAACCCTAAAATCGACGAGCTATCAACAACACAGGATCCAATCAATGAAAAGCCACTACCTTTTCTAAAATTATTCGACCACAAATCAACAGTCAACATCACGTCCATACAAAACCCCACCAAAACCCCAAACAAAAGTGTTGATGCTAAAACGCGCCGCGCCAAACACTCACACGCGCAGAATCGCAGAACGCAGACCTGGCAGCGCAGAAACCGGTGAAACCGGTTTGGGAAACCGGTGAAACCGGTTTGCTAGGGTTTCCTGCGAAGACCAACGAACGCTCGCCCGGGAGGGACCCCGTCAGGGTGTGCGCACCTTGGGTTGTTCTAGGATCGGTCAGGCCACCTAGAACGTCCTCAATCGTCGTGGAGACGAAGGAAGAACATCAATTAGGGTTTGGAAGAGCTAGGGTTTGAGAAACATAAAGTAGAGACAAAAAGTAAAGACAAATAAAAGATAAATTGTGTTTGATCGATTGGATGATCCTCAATCGGCCGCAACCCTTTATATTTATAGGGTGGGGAGGTCTTGCCCCGCAAGGAAAGTTCAATTACATCCCGGATCTACAAAAAGAGACCAATCCTATTACAACTCATGGAAAACCGGTTCCACCGGTCCCAAATCCGGTTCTACCGGTTTGTCTTGTCAGACGCGTCACAGTGAACCAAACCGGTTTCATCCGGTTCATAAATCCGGTTCCACCGGTTTCCCTGCAGAACTTATTCCTTGTCAATTTTGATCGCTAACATATGCCCCCCTGTTTTCTAGTAAACTTGTGCACTAGAAAACACTTCTAAGATCAAAATTCTTCTCTGGACGATGTTAAACATATAATGCATCGGCCATGTCATGCGTCTCACCTATTTTGAAGTTGAAGCAACTTGTTTTGGTCTCCACACCATCCTTGTAGGTGCCGCTGATTTTTGTTCAACTTCTGGCTCCATTGATTGCCTGCGCATTCTTTGTAATTTTCTCTTTTGAGTGCGAGTTAAGCCTGAGGGACACCACCTCGGCTGTATATACTTAAAATCTGATTTGCTACTGTTCTCACACTGTTTAGGATTAGTACGTGCTTCCTTTTTAACCGGATTACCCCCGTAAGCAATCGGTTGTTGCGAGACATTATAATTTGGATAAGAAATAATATGTGGCGGCATGTACATACTACCATAGTCACTAGGAGCATAATAACAAGGATATGACCAAGACAACGGCATATATGATCCACTAAAATAATACGGTGCAGCAGCACAATTACCTTGGTATTGATGAAATTTTTGGCTACCTTGATGTCTTGGTGGTGAATTTGCGTCTCCAGTGCTATATGACCGACTTCTTTGTTTCTGGACAGCTCCCTTCTTCTTATACTTTTCCAAAAGTTCTTCAAAGGTCGGCCCTGCTTTCTTTTTTGAACCTTCAGATTTTTCAGGTATAAACTGGTTATACCGGTTTGAGGAACCGGTGCCACCGGTTCTATCAGAACCAGCACATTTGCCCTTGGCTTGCCCCCCGAGTGTCAGATTCCTTTTTGCAACTTGAGGGTCTTTTTTAAGCCACACCTTCTTGCTCCTTTTCTGTTCTGGTCGTGCTTCACCAATGATTACATTTTTTCCTTTTGTTGTATCGGCTTGATTTGGCCGGATCAACACTTTAGGATTCTGTAATTCAATGGTATTGACAGAGAAATTCTTAGAAAAAGGATCAGAATCAACCTTCATTTCATGCAAAGTCAAATGGCCTTCATTAAGGGCCGATTGAATTCGCCTACGAAATACATTACAATCATTAGTTGCATGTGAAAAAGAATTATGAAATTTACAATATGCACGTCGCTTCAACTCATCAAGCGATGGTAAAGTATATGCGCATCTGATGTATCCGTTTTTATGCAACTCATCAAATATCCTATCACATTTGGACACATCAAAAGTAAATTTCACTTCTTCTTGACGATTTTTGTGGATCGGCTTAAGTGAAGGGCAACTATATGATTGAGACTTGCTTGGCCATGTAAATTCAGCAGCACATACTTCTCCATTCTCATCGTCCAATAAATCATTGTTTAACATATGCATGTTAGGACGATCAGATTTTGGCCTAGCATCTTTACTTCGGCTTTCTTAAACCAAAGCTTTTTGTAATACTTGATTAATGGTAAGAAACTCATAGCCTTCTAATTTATCTTTGATATGAGATTTCAAACCTTTAAAAGCTAATTCGGCAAGATCTTTTTCAGAAATAATCAAACTATAACATCGGTTTTTTGTATCTCTAAATCTTCTAATATAATCTGCAACAGATTCATCATTCTTTTGCATAACCGATGTTAAGTGAGATAGCCTCAATTCATTATCACCACTATAAAAGTGTTCATGGAATTTATGTTCTAATTGAGACCATGTATAAATAGAATTAGGAGATAATGCCGAAAACCATGAGAAAGCAACACCAGATAATGACAAAGGAAATAATCTAACTTTCAAATGATCAACGCTACCATGAATACCCATTTGTGCATTAAACTGGCTAATATGCTCCCATGTAGTCCTATTGTCTTCCCCAGTAAATTTGATAAATTCTGGCACTTTAAAACCTTGAGGATAAGGCATAGTATCAAAAACTGGAGGATAAGGTTTCTGATATACTAAAGTTTTATTCTTAACCTCTACGCCAAAAGTATCCTTAATCAAAATAGCCAAATCTTTTTTATATTCTTCCATCAGACTCTGAATATAAAGATCATTTGAGCTTTGCTGATCATTGACATTTGGCACATGTTGTGACATTTGGTTCGGTGATGCATGTAATGGTTGTTGCAAATAACCCGAACTTTGGGAAGACATAGGATTTGTATATGTCATTGGAGTACATGTAGGTACATGACTAGAAACACCATTAACTCGGCCAGAATTAGCCTGAGCAATTGGCATACTAGTTATAAGTTCAGGTGTTGTCTGATATGCAATAATAGGAGTAGAACCGGTAGGACCAGTTCCTACAACCGGTTGGACCGGATTTTGGCCGTACTGTGCGTTAGTGTTAAAACCGGTAGGACCGGTTACAGAAACCGGTTTCACCGGAATTGCCTGGCCAAATTGTCCCTGAGAATTCTGTCCTGTTAAATGATTCAACAGCATCCCATATTGTGGATTTTTGGGTGATACTGCTGCCGATGAATTTTGAGGTACAATTGCATGCTGTGAAGTACCCACTACATCAGAATTAATAGCATTACTAATTACGGTCGAAGGTTGTTTTTCTACGGATTTATCAATCATGCCTTGAACTATCGTAAGAAGACTTTTTTGACCAGAAAGTAATAAGCCATTAATTTGATCAAGGGTAACAGGCGCGGATGCAGCACTTACAGTGGGTGTTACCTCATCTTTTTCTTCTTTTCCTTCTGAAAGAACAACCACCTCCTTGTCCTTGGAGATAGCACCCTTTCGATCCTTTGAGAAGTGTGAGAGGAACCATTGCGCCTTGTCTTCAAGCTTCTTCTTGGCTCGTTCCATCTCCTCCTTTTCTTGCAGCAGGAGTTGCTCGAATAGATGACGATCCTCAGCCGATAGCTCATTAGCAGTCGGCCTCTGAATATTGTCAGGATCAACTTCGCCTGGTTTCGGTAGATTTGACATGGTAGTAGATCCTTTTTTCTTGTTCCCCAGCGGAGTCGCCAAAAAGTGTGTTGACGC
>CM014272.1:40072795-40084740 GCA_004135705.1 Alloteropsis semialata | reverse complement strand
GATCTCCGTAGTTGGGTTTTGTCCTAGGTTGAATAATCGGGTGTTGTGGTTATTGTTTTGGAGGGGGGTCCTGTTGACGCTAAAACGCGCCGCGCCAAACACTCACACGCGCGGAGTCGCAATGACTGTGCAGAAACAGGTGAAACCGGTTTGGGAAACCGGTGAAACCGGTTTGCTAGGGTTTCCTGCGAAGACCAACGAACACACGCCCGGGAGGGACCCCGTCAGGGTGTGCGCACCTTGGGTTGTTCTAGAATCGGTCAGGCCACCTAGAACGCCCTCAATCGCCGTGGAGACGAAGGCAGAACAGCAATTAGGGTTTGGAAAAGCTAGGGTTTGAGAAACATAAAATAAAGGCAAAAAGTAAAGACGAATAAAAGATAAATTGTGTTTGATCGATTGGATGATACTCAATCGGCCGCAACCCTTTATATTTATAGGGTGGGGAGGTCTTGCCCCGCAAGGAAAGTTCAAATACAAGTCGGATCTACAAAAAGAGTCCAAACCTATCTCAACTCGGGGAAAACCGGTTCTACCGGTTTCTAAATCCGGTTCCACCGGTTTGCGTTATCAGATGCAGCACAGTGTAACAAACCGGTTATACCGGTTAGCAAATCCGGTTCCACCGGTTTCCCTGCAGAAACTATTCCTTGCCAATTTTGATCGCTAACATATGCCCCCCTGTTTTCTAGTAAACTTGTGCACTAGAAAACACTTCTAAGATCAAAATTGTTCTTCTGGACGATACTAAACATATAAAGCATCGGCCATGTCATGCGTCTCGCCTATGTTGAAGTTGAAGCAACTTGTTTTGGTCTCCACACCATCCTTGTAGGTGCCGCTGATCTTTGTTCAACTTCTGGCTCCATTGATTGCCTGCGCATTCTTTGTAATTTTCTCTTTTGAGTGCGAGTTAAGCCTGAGGGACACCACCTCGGCTGCATATATTTAGAATCTGATTTGCTACTGTTCTCACACTGCTTAGGATCAGTACATGCATCTTTTCTAACCGGATTACCATTGTAAGCAATCGGTTGTTGAAAGACACCATAATTTGGATAAGAAATAATATGTGGTGGCATGTACATACTACCATAGTCACTAGGAGCATAATAACAAGGATATGGCCAAGACGACGGCATATATGATCTACCAAAATAATATGGCGCAGCAGCATAATTACCTTGGTATTGGTGAGATTTTCGACTACCTTGATGTCTTGGTGGTGAATTTGCATCTCCAGTGCTATGTGATCGACTCCTTTGTTTCTGGGCAGCTCCCTTCTTCTTATACTTTTCAAAAAGCTCTTCGAAGGTCGGCCCTGCTTTCTTTTTTGAACCATCAGTGTCTCCAGGTGAAAACCGGTTATACCGGTTTGAGGAACCGGTTCCACCGGTTCTATCAGAACCAGCACACTTGCTCTTGGTTTGCCCCCCGAGTGTTGAATTCCTTTCTGTAACTTGAGGGTCTTTTTTCTGCCATACCTTCTTGCTCCTTTTCTGCTCTGGTCGTGCTTCACCAATGATTACATTTTTTCCTTTTGTTGTATCGGCTTGATTTGGCCNTTCTTTTGTTGTATCGGCTTGATTTGGCCGGATCAACACTTTAGGATTCTGTAATTCAATGGTATTGACAGAGAAATTCTTAGAAAAAGGATCAGAATCAACTTTCATTTCATGCAAAGTCAAATGGCCTTCATTAAGGGCCGATTGAATTCGCCTACGAAATACATTACAATCATTAGTTGCATGTGAAAAAGAATTATGAAATTTACAATATGCACGTCGCTTCAACTCATCAAGTGGTGGTAAAGTATATGCACATCTGATGTATCCGTTTTTATGCAACTCATCAAATATCCTATCACATTTGGACACATCAAAAGTAAATTTCACTTCTTCTTGCCGATTTTTGTGGATCGGCTTAAGTGAAGGGCAACTATATGATTGAGACTTGCTTGGCCATGTAAATTCAGCAGCACATACTTCTCCATTCTCATCGTCCAATAAATCATTGTTTAACATATGCATGTTAGGACGATCAGATTTTGGCCTAGCATCTTTACTTCGGCTTTCTTAAACCAAAGCTTTTTGTAATACTTGATTAATGGTAAGAAACTCATAGCCTTCTAATTTATCTTTGATATGAGATTTCAAACCTTTAAAAGCTAATTCGGCAAGATCTTTTTCAGAAATAATCAAACTATAACATCGGTTTTTTGTATCTCTAAATCTTCTAATATAATCTGCAACAGATTCATCATTCTTTTGCATAACCGATGTTAAGTGAGATAGCCTCAATTCATTATCACCACTATAAAAGTGTTCATGGAATTTATGTTCTAATTGAGACCATGTATAAATAGAATTAGGAGATAATGCCGAAAACCATGAGAAAGCAACACCAGATAATGACAAAGGAAATAATCTAACTTTCAAATGATCAACGCTACCATGAATACCCATTTGTGCATTAAACTGGCTAATATGCTCCCATGTAGTCCTATTGTCTTCCCCAGTAAATTTGATAAATTCTGGCACTTTAAAACCTTGAGGATAAGGCATAGTATCAAAAACTGGAGGATAAGGTTTGTGATATACTAAAGTTTTATTCTTAACCTCTACGCCAAAAGTATCCTTAATCAAAATAGCCAAATCTTTTTTATATTCTTCCATCAGACTCTGAATATAAAGATCATTTGAGCTTTGCTGATCATTGACATTTGGCACATGTTGTGACATTTGGTTCGGTGATGCATGTAATGGTTGTTGCAAATAACCCGAACTTTGGGAAGACATAGGATTTGTTGTATATGTCATTGGAGTACATGTAGGTACATGACTAGAAACACCATTAACTCGGCCAGAATTAGCCTGAGCAATTGGCATACTAGTTATAAGTTCAGGTGTTGTCTGATATGCAATAATAGGAGTAGAACTGGTAGGACCGGTTCCTACAACCGGTTGGACCGGATTTTGGCCGTACTGTGCGTTAGTGTTAAAACCGGTAGGACCGGTTACAGAAACCGGTTTCACCGGAATTGCCTGGCCAAATTGTCCCTGAGAATTCTGTCCTGTTAAATGATTCAACAGCATCCCATATTGTGGATTTTTGGGTGATACTGCTGCCGATGAATTTTGAGGTACAATTGCATGCTGTGAAGTACCCACTACATCAGAATTAATAGCATTACTAATTACGGTCGAAGGTTGTTTTCCTACGGATTTATCAATCATGCCTTGAACTATCGTAAGAAGACTTTTTTGACCAGAAAGTAATAAGCCATTAATTTGATCAAGGGTAACAGGCGCGGATGCAGCACTTACAGTGGGTGTTACCTCATCTTTTTCTTCTTCTCCTTCTGAAAGAACAACCACCTCCTTGTCCTTGGAGATAGCACCCTTTCGATCCTTGGAGAAGTGTGAGAGGAACCATTGCGCCTTGTCTTCAAGCTTCTTCTTGGCTCGTTCCATCTCCTCCTTTTCTTGCAGCAGGAGTTGCTTGAATAGATGACAATCTTCAGCCGATAGCTCATTAGCAGTCGGCCTCTGAATATTGTCAGGATCAACTTCGTCTGGCTTCGGTAGATTTGACATGGTAGTAGATCCTTTTTTCTTGTTCCCCAGCGGAGTCGCCAAAAAGTGTGTTGACACTAAAACGAGCCGCGCCAAACACTCACACACGCGGAATCGCAGAACGCAGACCTGGCTGCGCAGAAACCGGTAAAACCGGTTTGGGAAACCGGTGAAACCGGTTTGCTAGGGTTTCCTGCGAAGACCAACGAACGCTCGCCCGGGAGGGACCCCGTCAGGGTGAGCGCACCTTGGGTTGTTCTAGGATCGGTCAGGCCACCTAGAACGTCCTCAATCGTCGTGGAGACGAAGGAAGAACAGCAATTAGGGTTTGGAAGAGCTAGGGTTTGAGAAACATAAAGTAGAGACAAAAAGTAAAGACAAATAAAAGATAAATTGTGTTTGATCGATTGGATGATCCTCAATCGGCCGCAACCCTTTATATTTATAGGGTGGGGAGGTCTTGCCCCGCAAGAAAAGTTCAATTACATCCCGGATCTACAAAAAGAGTCCAATCCTATTACAACTCAGGGAAAACCGGTTCCACCGGTCCCAAATCCGGTTCCACCGGTTTGTCTTGTCAGACGCGTCACAGTGAACCAAACCGGTTCCACCGGTTCATAAATCCGGTTCCACCGGTTTCCCTGCAGAACTTATTCCTTGTCAATTTTGATCGCTAACAAAAAGCTTCCCCAACTTCAAATCATCAGGTTCAGATTGAGAAAACTGCGGGGAAAGAGTTCGAACCACTAACCTTCACTCGTGTCGCGGGACGATAACCCAGATCTCGTCCCGATCATCACCGCGCCGTCCGCTTCGCCGTCGAAGGGTGGAGGGCGGAGACACAGAGGCGAGAACTGAAGGCGGAGGGGTCGAGATGGTTCATCTTAACGAAGTGGTCACTGACAACCGGGTCCCACTGCTCCGCCAGTCCATATCGACAGCCTCTATCCACCTCAGCGTCCAGCGTGGCAAAACAGCCCAGCAAAACTGCTCAAGGGGGTTAAGTGCACCAATTAACAAAGATTCGGGTGCTTGATACCCAATTTTGTTGTTGGGGGGTTAAGTGCACCGATGTCAATACTTTGGGGGTTATGTAGACTTCTTCCTCACATGTCAAGGAACGGCGTCCCGCTGACCAGCACAGAAGCTCCCCTGCGCTGCGGTCACTGTGCATGGTCGAATTTGCCCCTGCCGCTTCTCTACCCATCTCTCAGGCTCTCAACCCGACCCGACCTTGCTCGCCGTCTCTGCTACGCTCTGCCCTGCCGTGCCGCCCCCTGCCGCGATCTCTCTCTCGGTCTCTCCCCCCGAATCGCCGAATTTTTCTCTCTCCTCCTCCACCCCACCTCTGGATCGAGTCCAACCCCAATCTTCAACCGAGCCCGACCGGAGCCCGTCAATTCCGCCGGATTCGAGCCCCCGCCGGTGAGGGGGTTCGCCTGAATCGACCGATTGGACGCGAATTCGGGCGTTCCGGATGCGCTCACAGCGGAGGCCCGCGAATCTAGGGTTTCGGAGGGCCTAGGGTTGCCGCCGGCGATCTGGTGATGGTGCCGCGGCGCGTCGCCGGAGCTCGGCCAGGAGGAGGGATCGGCGGCGCCGTTGGAGAAGATGCAGCGAGCCGGATATGCATGGGTGGCGCGGCGCTGAGGGGTGCGACGGCAGGAGGCGGCGTCTCGTTCGGCTCATGTGGCCAGCCGCTCGCGTAGAGGCAGAAGCTCCACCACCACCAGCACAAGGACCACCTATTTCTCCTTCCAGTTTATCCGTTCCCCCATCTCAGACAACTTCTTATCCGCCGGAATCTGCGGCGCGGAAGCAGAACTGCGTCGATTCTCCCGCCCAGTGTCAGCCGACTCGTTTGTAAAGGTGAGTTATCGCTTTGGAATTTGCTTGATCGCCTTGACGGGTTTAGTCCAACTGAGAATGCTAACCTTACCAAATCATCGTCTTTACTTTTTTTTTCCCACTTGGATAATACCTGTTATATTTTATGAAGTCATCTACATTAGAATTCTCTGCCTAGGTGGTAGTATACTGGAGCAATAGCCTGAAACATGTCATGAAGTTTTCCTGTTGAGTAAATTGTTGAGTTTCGATGTCCTACTAGCAACTTAATCATGCTAATATGGACATAATGGCATGATTGTATTGAATTCTGTGAACAACTTTGCTATCGAATATGACAATTTTGGCATACCATATCATTTGTCTACTGAAAGGAGCGGCAAAAACTATTTTTTGAATGAATTTCATCAGTGGTCTGAACTTGTCCTGCGTTCTTGTCTCCAAAGCCACAGCCAAAAGCATATTGGTTACTTTAAACTTGTCCCTGGTTTTCAGGATTTCAGGTATCCTAACCCGTCCAAATTAAGGCAGTTGCCTCCGTGTCATGCTACCATGGCGCTCGCATGGCTTAGCGGTCACGCGAATCATACCTGCATCTAGTATTATTTGTTGAATACTTCACAAATATTGTTTAGTAGAAAGTCATGTTTAAGGAATATGTTGAAAATGCTCTAACACAGGCATCTTCTCTAACCACTGTCATCTGCACTATTGTTGAGACTTACAAGCAGGCAGCCATGGTGGGCTGGTGGCACAACACATAGGAAGCTAGGGCTGAATGGGCCGAAGCCAGACGAAAAGACCGCCGGGGTCGGATGCATTAAACACTGGGGTTGATCACATGATAAATAATGTTGAACAGTATTTTTCCATTGATTTTGGCAAAATTCGTCGGGGTCCGGCGACCCCAGTGAGTCCATGTAGCTTCGCCCCTGGGGCTGATTTTGGGCTGGTTTGATGCCCCAGGGGCATAGCTCTGTCAAGTCCCGAATATGCAATTTGAGAGTTTGTGGACTGGATGAGAATGTGGGAGAAGTTTAAGGAGCATTGATGTCACTCCTCTTTCTCTCTCTTTTTAAATGATCATGAGAAACTACCATCTAATGAATATGTGTGCTGTAATGAATTATTTAGTTCTGTGTTACAGTGGTATTGTTACTTGCTGCAAATTAGGCAAGATATACCTTGCTTGTGCTGGTTTTCATTGCAATTATACAGTTTACCGCTACTTGTTCATTGCTTATTTGATTGAATGTGCTCATGGAGGTTATACATGTTAAACATGTCAATCAAACTAACAAGAGAATGGAACTACATTATTGATGTTTTGTGCTGGTCAAACAGATAATAAATTACTGTTTAATTTTCAGGACGGGCGTGAGATTCGAGTTGGTGATTGTGCTCTTTTTCGGGCTGTTGATGTTCCTCCATTCATTGGATTGATACGTTGGATTGAGACAAAAGAAGAAGGCTATCCCAAATTACGTGTTAGTTGGCTTTATAGACCTGCAGACGTGAAGCTTCACAAGGGCACTCAACTCAACGCTGCACCACACGAGATATTCTACTCTTTCCACCAGGACGAAGCATTTGCTGTTTCCCTGCTGCATCCTTGCAAAGTTGCCTTTTTACGTAAAGGCGTTGAGCTACCAGCTGGAATTTCTTCATTTGTATGTAGGCGTGTATATGATATTGACAACAAGTGCTTATGGTGGCTTACTGACCAGGACTATACTAATGTAGGTTCATTAATTCTTTTGTTTTTTATCAATTATATCTATTATATATTAATGTAGGTTCATTAATTCTTTTGTTTTTTATCAGTTATATCTATTATAATTTATATATACTGCTTCACATATGAAATATATGACCAGGAACGGCAGGAAGATGTGAATCGGCTTCTACATAGAACAAAACTAGAAATGCGTGCCGCGGTGCAGTCAGGTGGACGCTCTCCAAAGCGGTTAAATGGTCCATCAGCTTCCCAACAACTGAAGACCACTCCAGATGGTACACAGAATGGTGGTTTGTCTAAAGGGAAGAAGAGAGATAGAAGTGAACAAGGAATTGATCCAGCTAAGCGGGATCGGGATCGTCTTCTTAAGGTTGATGACAGTGAGCCTGGAAGCTTTAACTTGGAAGATATAAAGTCCGAGATTGCAAATATAACTGAAAAAGGTGGACTTCCAAATGCAGAAGCTGTTGAAAAGCTTGTACATCTTATGCAACTTGATCGGACTGAGCAAAAGATGGACCTTGCCGGCCGGGTTATACTTGCGGATGTTATTGCTGCTACAGAGAGTTCTGATTGCCTTGGCAGATTTGTGCAATCAAGTGGCCTTCCCGTGCTTGACAGTTGGCTTCAAGAGCCCCACAAAGGGAAGTCTGGTGATGGGAGTAGTCCTAAAGAAGCAGACAAACCTATTGACGAACTTCTCTTGGCCCTGCTTCGTGCACTAGCTAAATTGCCTATTAATCTTAGTGCATTGCAAAGTTGTAGTATTGGAAAGTCTGTCAATCATCTGCGCAGCCATAAAAATTTGGATATTCAGAAGAAAGCTAAGTGTCTTGTTGAGAACTGGAAGAAGCGTGTTGATGCTGAAATGAAGTCAAATGATGCGAAGCCTTTAGTCTCAGGTCAATCTGTTTCCTGGACAGGAAAAGCAGGATTCCAAGAAATTTCAAATTCTGGAAATAAACGAGGTGGCTCAAGTGAGAACAGTCCAAAAAATCCAGTGCCTATTGTTTCATCGTCAAAAGTGTTGACTGATAAACCTGGGGGCACAGATGCCGCTGCGAAGTTGAACCCTGTTGTATCTGCCTCATCAAAATTACATCACGTGAAACCAATGAATGTTGTCACCAACATGAAGGAGCAACCCTGCAAATCAACTGGTGGGGCTGGTGGTTCTGAGCTACCTACTGTGAAAGAGGAGAAAAGCAGCAGCTCAAGCCAATCACCGAACAATAGCCAGTCATGCTCTAGTGAGCCATCGAAGGATGCGAGAAGTTCAAGTGCTGTTTCTGGTGGTGCTAGCAAGCCTTCTGGAAGTTCTTCAAGGAGCCATCGAAGGGCAAACAATGGTCTTGTTTCAGGGAACCTGAAGGAAGCATCCGCAGGAAGATCTGCCTCCCTTGATCGATCTTTGCTGCAGGATAAATCATCTCAAACGGGAACGGCTTCTGAAAAAGGAGTTGATATGCTATCTGATCATGGAAACAATCATAGATTGATTGTTCGGTTTCCAAATCCTGTCTGTAGTCCTGCTAGAAGTGCAAGTGGAGGATCCTTTGAGGACCCATCTGTTACTGGGGGTAGAGCTTCATCTCCTGTGGTTGCAGATAGACATGAGCAGACTGACCGCAGAGTGAAAATGAAGACTGAAAGTTGTCGACCTCATTTAGCTTCTGATGCTAATGTGGAGTCTTGGCACAGCAATGATATCAAAGGAGCTGCAGGTTCCGATGAAGGTGATAAATCACCATGTGCTATGTTAGATGATGACAACAGCAGGACACCTGATGATTCTATTAAGGATGCACATGTATCACGAGTTGCATCTTCATCAAATATGAACGAAAATGGTGTCCGCTCAAATAAAACCAGGGTGGGAAACTCGTTCAACCCAATGAATGCTCTGATTGAAATCAAGTACTCTGAAGCTAGTCATTCCTTGCAAGCTGGAGATGACACAGCTATGAATCTTCTTGCTAGTGTGGCAGGAGAAATATCAAAATCTGAATTGGTTTCCCCATCTTCTTCGCCCCGAATTTCATCTGCAAAGAAATTGGTCTGTGAGGGTGACAGTTCTGGAAAGTTTAAAGTAGAAAGTGATATGGGTCCATCACAACATCCAGGGCCCACCGATGCTAAGAAAGTTGCTGTGGGGAAGGAAGTGAAAAATGACGCTTGTTTGGTTGCAAAGGAGGAACAACGCCAAACCGTGTCATCTCCTGAGCTAGATTCTAAAGCAGTTGGATCTTCAACCAAAGTTGAAATCCATGAAGGGCGACCTGCTTCAGTTGATTCCAAAGGTGAACATGATCAGAACTACAATTTGTGCCAATCAGCTAATATTAATGTTCAATATGTCTAATATGGATTCTTCTGCAGGTGAAAATCTGGATTCCTGTACTGTCCGTGGGAAAGTTGAAGATGGTTGTACAGACAAGGATGGTGCTGTTGAATCTGTGTTGGGCAGCCAGTGTAGCTTGGTTGTCTCCAATAGAAATTCAAAATTGGTCCTTGCCGGTGAATCTTCATTGGCTGTTGCTGACAAACAAGCCCAGAGTTTGTTAAAGTCAACTAATCATAAACAGCTTATGGGTGTATTGGACCACCCAGGAGCCTTTGATAGACGTGACAGTATGGCTGGCAAATTAGATTTGATGGTTGCAGAGGTGATAAAAGCTAATGCTGTGGGAGATAGTAGCGCAGTGCAGAATGAGGATGAAAAGAAGGAACATGCTACTTCCTCTTTCGATAATGTTCCCAAAGTAGAGTCCTCACTTGGTGTGGTAAATGCGATTAAGGAAGTGAAGGAATCAAAAGACAGTTCCAGTGAATCCAATAGTCATGTAAAATCTGAAGGTCTCAATTCTCAGCAGAACGAGCATAGTGCAAAGCAGAGTTCAAAGAAATCCAGTGATGGTGTGAGTGGAAAAGAGGAAGGAAAAGAAGACCTTATCTCATCAGATGAGGGTTCTTCTCTAGCCGCTCACACAAAGTCAAATGCCACAGCTAAACTTGACTTCGACTTGAATGAAGGGATACCTGGGGATGATGGGCATCAGTCTGAGCCAACTATCTCACCTTTTATATGTTCCTCAGGGATGCATTTACGTGGGCTTTCGCCATTCACTTCACCTAATACAAGTGGGCTGCAGCCAGCTCTGATTACAGTAGCTGCTCCAGCTAAAGGAGCCTTTGTTCCTCCTGAAACCCTACTAAGAGCAAAGCCTGAGATCGGGTGGAAAGGTTCAGCAGCTACAAGTGCATTTCGTCCTGCTGAACCGAGGAAGGTTTTGGATTTGTCTGTCACCACACGTGACATTCCAGTATCTCATGCTGGTGGGAAGCAGTCTCGCCCCACCCTTTGCTTTGATTTGAATGTTGCAGAGGACCAAGCTCTTGAGGAAGATGCCCCACAGAGTTCTCCACAGACTACTTGTTCTGAATCTGGAAATACTAGAAGTCGTGATGGCTCTTTACGAAGTGCTGGCATTGAGCTTGATCTGAACAGAGCTGATGAAGTTTCAGATAATGGTCAATTTGTACCAAATGCTTCACACAGAGTTGATGTCCCATTGTTACTGACAAGATCATTACCTGGCGTCTTCTCTAATTCTGGCCTGAATAGCTTGAGGGACTTTGATCTTAATAGTGGACCAGGCCTTGATGATGCTGGCGCTGAACCTGCACCAAAGAACCTACCTACTAAGACAGGTAGTATTCAGTTCCTACCACAAGTTCCTGGTGTTAGGATGAATAATGCTTCCTTGAGTAATGTATCACCATGGTTTGCCTCTGCCAACCCTTGTGGTCCAGTAGCAATACAATCATTTTTGCCTTCTAGAGAACAGCCTTGCCTAGTTGAGGCAGCACCTGGAACCCAAAGGATTATTGCTCCTACAACCAACAGTAGCCATTTTGGAGGTGATCCCAGCAGGGTTCCAGTTATTTCATCGTCTCCAACGATGGTTTTTCATCCGCCTGCATATCCATATGCAGGATTCCCTTTTCCTCCCAGTGTTCACCTTCAAACACCAGCATTTTCAATCGGATCAGCAACATTTGCCAATTCTGCACCTGCAGGAGTTCCTTATTTTCCAACCATTTCTCCCTTGCTTGTTGGGCCAACAGGTGCATTACCTGCCCAGCATTCAAGGCAGTATGCAATAAATCTTGCTGAGGGCAGCAGCAGCAGTGGGCGTGACAGTAATCGAAAATGGGAAAGTCATGGTCTTGATCTTAACTCAGGCCCTGGAAGTATAGATCTAGAGGGAAAGGATGAACGGGCAACTTTACCAATTAGACAAAATTTGATCACACCCCCACATGGCTTTGCAGAGGAGCAAGGGAGAATTTACCAAATGCCAGTTGTAGGGTCAAAGAGAAAGGAACCTGATGGCAGTTGGGATACAGACAGATCTACATACAAGCAATTATCATGGCAATGAGGGCTCTGAAGGAGGTCACTTAGCAGTGATTTGTCTGCGGTGAGCATGTAAGTAGTTTGATTCTGACTTTTGAGACCTGTTTGATTTCTTACTATTAGCTACTAATCATGTGAAATTTTTGGAATTGTGCATTTATTTGCAGAGGTACCTGCAATGCAGAACTTGGGCAGGGTGTTCTTCCAGTCACTGGAGTAAACTCATGAATTCACCCAATGATGACGATGCCGGGTTGTGAGATGAAACAAAAACTTGCTGTAATTGTTGTAGATTTTTCTTAGCTGTTAGGCTTTTGGTTCTAATTTACTCAGGAGGGTATGGCTTTGGAGGTGGTACCTTTGT
>CM014272.1:40029412-40071795 GCA_004135705.1 Alloteropsis semialata | reverse complement strand
CCGGGCCACTCGGAGAAGAACGGGCCCGAGACGGTGTTGCCGCGGCCGTAGTTGGTGGAGCGCGAGCGCGAAGGCACAGTGGAGATTGGCGGCCGGCGCGGGGATGTGGAGAAGGTGGCGCGGCGCGTGACGGCGGCCGTGTGCGAGGGTGCGGCGGCGCTGCAATGTGGGTGGCCGGCGGCGTACGGTTCGGCGGCTGGGACTGACTGAGGGAAAAGATCGGCCCGAAGCGGTTAGGGTTCAAAAGGAAACGGACGGCCAAGATTCAGTGACGGGTAGATCAAACGGACGAGATGTGCTGAGGACCGACTGTTGCGGTGGTAGGGAAGAACACCCACCGCAACAGTCTGTCAAACCAGGAGCTAATAACACTAACCCCCGAGACCACCAAATGTTACGGTGGTTTTCTCGATCCACCACCGCAACTTCTTGTGGTGTTTTTAAAACATATTCGAACGGTTACGGACACATGACCGACTGTTGCGGTGGTTGGATAAACCCCGCTCCCACCGCAACAGTCCGTCAAACCAGAGACGAACTGGTCTCTGCCAGTGGCGGACCGACTATTGCGGTGGTACACAAGTACCACCACCGCAATAATCGGTGGTCTTCTGACTCTGGGCTCCCCTGGCCCATAGCTTGGCCAACTGTTGCGGTGGTACCTGAGTACCACCACCGCAACAGTCGGTGGCTTCTGCCCCTTGTGGCCATGGCGGCCCTACAAGGACCGATTGTTGCGGTGACCACCACCGCAACAGTCGGTGGTTGGCTGAAAACCAATTCTAAGTTAAGGAAACTCGTCCAATTCAAATGTCTTTGAGTTTCTAACTCTTTATAAGGTTCCAAGGCTTCACTTAAGCTACCTAGTGCTAGAATTTCACAAGTCGCAATCAAGATTATTATCTGAGGTGTTTGTGTCATATGTGTTTCTATGTTTTCCCCTTGTAAATGAAACTAAAGTTCGGATTGAAAAATAGTTACTTTTTGGCGTCCTTTTCAGTTCATTCCATCACATAACATAATAATTGCATCAAAGGTTTCCACATGACCCAAGTCCATCACATAACAAGTCCATCACAAAGGTTTTGACTTGACCCAAGTCCATCACATAACAATTCCATCACTAAACATACGTCCATCAGAAAGGTTTTCACATGACCCAAGTCCATCAGATAACGAGTCCATCACTAAACATATCCATCACATAATCTTACTTCACTAACTCTACTTGCGGCGTGAGGGGTTGGGTGTGTAGGGCTTCTTCTTGCGACGCTGGCGTCCTGGATGGGTAGGCAACACATTAGGGGTGCCAACATCTGTGTGATCCCGTCGTGCCCGCCTCCTAGGCCTCTGACTGCCCTGTGATGGATCAAATGGCGCATCAGGCAACTGTGAGGAACCAATCTCTTCTTGACCATACGAAGGATCATCATGTTCTGAGTTCGAGCTATTTTCCTCCTCCTCCTCCTCCTCCTCCTCCTCCGGGTCAACATCCCTACTAGGGCCGGGAATGGTGAGAGCCCCTGCATGAACAAATATACATTTTGTATCAAAAACCAATGATGAAAACCAAAAATGCACATACAGTACTAGTTTGAAACCAGGCCCGCACCTGGACTCGTGGAGGTGGCCCTAGTACCCCTAGTGGATGGAGGTGAACGTGTACCAGAACTTGAGGGACCACCAGCCGCTTCTTGTTCTCGTGGGGCCATGCAATTCAACTTGCGGGCCATTTTTCGGCACCCACGATGGAATCTCTAAAATCACAATAAGGTTAAATTGGTAGGCTCTAAATCAGAGATAAAAGCACTTTACCATCTAACCTGTACGAAGGCCCGTAGCTTGCTCGCCTCTTCTGGATGCCCAATTGGCACACCCAATGCTACGAGAGACTCGTTAGCAAAACGACCAAGTTGTTGTCCCTATCATTGCCATGTGAAAATTAAACCATTTAATCACAATTCAACCAAACTTACAATGTAGCCAAAACCAAATTACATTAATGAAATAAGCAAACAATTCAACCAAACTTACAATATAGTCTTCCACCGGTCCCCGCTGTGTCTGCGTGGCCTGCCTTGTCATCTCGTCATACTGGTCAAACACATCTTCTGGGTCTGAAGGTAGGTCCTCGACAGGACCAGCATCCATAGCCACCTTAAGTTTAAGCCTTGTGTTCGCTCTCAACCATTGCAAATAATTTTCAAAAGGGGGGTCACGGTGAAGTGGACCTCCAATGACAATGTGGGCTCCACGACTATCCCAAGCGTCAATATATCCTTGGTGCTTCATGCCCCAATCCTTTCTACCCCTCTCGCGTCGACGGTCAATACTACATTCAAGACACATTCTTTATCAAATACAAGTATATAACATACCATGATTCCAAGAATATAAACTCAACAAACACACAACATACCGATGAAGCTCTTGATTAGTGTTTATGTACTCTGGAGGGTAAGGTTGAAGACAGCCAAACTGCCTCATCACTCTACTTGGAATATGGTACTCGACAATGTAGAAGCAAATGAGGGGACAAACCGAGCGCCAATAATCTTGATTCATCATGCAATATGGACTAAGCTCCATGGCTTGCACCTCATCTCGATCATAAGGGCGCCAATTCACCTAGGTATCATGAATCAAATAAATTTCCAACAATGCCAAAACCATTACAATAGAACAGACAACGAAAATAAACCTCAATACCAAAGAACGTGCTAAACACAACTTACATGTGCAGGAGTGAGGCAGTCCAGAGCGTTGCTGTAGTCAGTGTAACGTCTCACCGGGTTTCCATGCACATTGAGAATATTGTGCCATAGATAACCGACAGTGGCCAAAGGCTCTTCACCATAAGTTGGTAATTGCTTCAACCAGACAAATATAATGTCAAATTAACAATATCTCATATCATACTTAATGAAGCAAAAGATTTTATCTTACCCCATATGTATACCGCTCCGGCCGACCAACCGGAAGCCGCTCCCACATCCACAATTGCAAAAGATAGGCACAACCCCCCATGTTAGCACTAGCCCCCTTGCGGCTGCAAGCATCACACATCTGCCGATAGAGCCATGCAAGAACTCCACTAGCCCAACTATAAGTGGCGATGTTCTCCCAAGCTTGCCCAATTATGTCTAACCACATCCAAGAAAAGGTGTTCCCGCTCGAGTCCGGAAATAAAAACCCAGCCACCAAGTGCCATAGCCATGCCCTAGCATATCGAGCAACAACACCACCTGGAGCATCAGCAGGAGGGGGAGTACCAAAGTGCTGCACCAACCAAGCGGAGTTCACTCCTGTGGTCTTCCTATCCTTTTGATCGTCCGGTGGATCCGCAGGACGAACACCAACCAACATCTCCACCCGATCTCGCCAACCAGCAGGATCAATTGTCCCAGTGACCGCTTGACCGTCTATGCGAAGACCAAAAAGCATGGCAACATCTTGAAGTGTCACCGTCATCTCACCACAAGGGAGGTGGAATGTGAGTGTCTCAGGCCTCCATCGGTCCACTAGCGCGGTAAGAGCCGCATTGTCCATCTTCGGCAATCCACCCTTCACAAGCATCGCCAATGGAAGAAAGCCAGCTTGCCGAAGGTATGGGGCGTACCTATCATCCCACGCCAGAGGATTGTGGGTGCGGATACGTAGAGGATTCAACACCTGCAAACAAATCATCATACCCCATGTTGGACTACATCCACCCACCAAATTCATTAACTCGATACAAAGTCACAAACTAACCTCAATACGCTCCTCAAGTATCCTCCCGCGGTGTCGCTCGTCGTACGCCATCTCAAGCAATGGATATTGTGCGTGCCGCGCCATTTTGACCTTCATCACATAAACGAAAATGAATTTCATGTGGTGAATAAGAACATTGCTTCACATACAAACGCTACAAGATTTCACATTGCCATCTCACGTCATAAACATTGCCATCTCAACTCATAAAAGATTTCACATTGCCATCAAACAAAATTCACATATATACTTCACATAATTCACATTTCCTTATACACATAACCATGAACTTGAATATATACACATAACCATGAACTTCACATATATACTTCATATATTTCACATTTTCATATACACATTTGCCATATATCAAACAAAATTCACATATATACTTCACATATTTCGTATTTCCATATACACATAACCATGAACTTCAATATATACACATAAGCATGATATCAACTTCTATATTTCCATAGCAAGGTACATTAATAGAAAGTCCAAAAAACCAAGTTAAACTAACTTAGTTCTTTTCTAATATCATCCACATCTACACATGGTTATGTCAACGAAATCATCACATGCAAGAAAATCTATACGATAGACAGGCGTTACCAACAACCAAATCCACCACTTAGTACAACTAAACCATCTCAAATCCGTGCTCAATCCATCAAATCAAGTCAAACCCTAGCTAAACCTAACCTCATCCAAAACTAAGGAAATCAACCAAATCCACAAAATGTACATGGTCAAAGTGGAGGAGTTACCTTTCAGGAGTCTTTTCCACTAAAATCCGTGGTGGGAATGGCCGATCTAGGAGGTGGACGCGGCGCCGGCCACGGAGGAGCTCGGGCTAGGGTTTGGGGAAGAAAGAAAGAAAGGGAGGAGGGAGAAGAAAGGGCTCGGGTTGCTGGCTGTATACAGGCGAGTCGCGCCACGACATTTGGCGCGACCAAGTCGCGCCAAGGCATGTGGCGCGACTGGCCCTGCCATGTCAGCCGCCGCGCTGGCCGCCCGCGGCCGGGCCGGCCGACGTGGCAGGCCAGTCGCGCCACATGCTCTGGCGCGACTGTCTCTTAAGTCGCGCCACGGCGTGTGGCGCGACCAAAAGGGTTATTTGTTGGAAATACAGTTCGGGTGGGGTTTTTTTTTAAAATTTCAGTTTAAAAAGGATTAAAAAATAAAAAAAATTCTATCTTAAGGGGCTGAAATTATCCGGCCCTACCGCTCGGACATACGCACCACCCTGTCGCTCGCGCAATGTCCCCTCGCGCTCACGGCCCGCCGCCGCTCCGGCCCCGCAGTTGCTGCTCGTGCCGACGGTGCCGCTGACCCTAGCTCGCCGCCGCCGCGGGCACCATGCCCCCTCGAGCCATCAGTGCTGCAGCAGTTGCTTGCGCCGTCGGCGCCTCACTCCCGACCCACTGCCTGTCTGCCGCCGCCCCAGTCCGTCGAGGATCTACTGCTAGTGCCTGGCCCCGCATGGCGGGGCCAGAGATCTCGGTCTCATGAAATCTGTCGCTTGAGTCCATCGAAAGTAGAAGATGCTGCTTCATGGCGTCGGACGTTCACAAAGATTGGAAAAAAGAGAATCTAGATTCCATTTATTCATGCAAAGTCCACGGAAAATCCAAAGTTTTAAGCACGGAAGGATTTGGCCCCGTATATGCACTCGAAGCAGCAACAATCAGAGATGCAGGTAGCAATCAGGGGCGTAGCGTTGGCACAAGGATTGGAGTGGTGATTTTTCAGTGAATGGCATCAAGAACGTCTCGGTCAGCGGCAGGGAGGTGCCGGAGGCGACGCTCCTGGAGCGTCCGGTGCCGGCGGTCTGTCCTCCAAGCTCAAGTCCTTCAGTTTCTCTCGGCTCTGTATTGCTTGGTTAAGAAAAGAAAGAGAAAAACAGGGGAGGCGGTGATTGCATTTTTGTTCACCAAAGCAGAGAAGGGGTGATGCCACCCAATCAAGCCAGGCAACTAAACAGACATAGAGTTAGCTAGACTAAAGTCTATGCAACCAACCAAACAAGAGCTAATTGCATTGTGCAAGCCTGGCTTATGATATACATGGTTTATTTCTAGCCAGGCTTATCCTAGGCCAGGAAACCAATCACAACTGATGACTCTTATCAACATCTGGTTTACGTCACGTTCCAGCTACGCTATCTTTTCTTCCCTCTCCTTTTTCACCTTGTTTCTCTTTGCCGCTACCAATATAAGGTGCATGGCCATGTCTGATGGTGTCCCGTCAGTTAGGATATGTTTCCCGTCAGTTAGGATATGTTTAGTTCATGAAAGTTGGCAAACTTTGGAAACTAGTTTGTAAAGTCCTAAAGTTTGACAAACTTGTGGAAACCAAAAGTTTTTAGAGGTGTTTAGTTGGAGGTGAACTAGTTTGCAGAATTCACTGTAGCAACATTTAATGCCATGCAAACTAGTGTTGCAACTTTGTAAATTTGCAAACTAGTTTTTCAACTGTCACCAAACTTGCAAATTTATTAAACAGTAAAGTTGAAGGAGGTGTTTAGTTCCAAGGTTGCAAATTTGCAAATTAGTTTTGTAACTTTCATCAACTAAACATGCTCTTAGTTGGAGCGACGCATGGTTCCTGTGCCTGCTACAAATAATAAAATCAGTGTGTCGTTCTCGAGATTATTGTGTCATGACTCTGGTATTGTGGTTAAGGATGCAGGCAGGTGCGCCTGCAGACAGCCCGCGCACCGCCGCATGTAAATTTTTTTTGTCTAATAGGATCCCCGCGTCTGCCCGTTAGCTCTCACTGAGTCATTTGCTACGAACGTGAATGGCCTCGCTTGCCGAAAATATCACATCAAGTTTGAGGATGCTAATTAAAAGGACTAAACATGATCTAATTATAAAATTAATTACACAGATGGACGGAAAATCATGAGATGAATCTATTAAGCCTAATTAATCCATCATTAGAGATTGTTTAGTGTAGCACCACATTATCTAATCATAGCCTAATTAGGCTCAATAGATTCGTCTCGCGAATTTACCCGGGGGTTATGGAATGAGTTTTGTCAATGATCTACATTTAATACTCCTAATTAGTGGCATCACGTTCAATGTTACTCGTGAATAGTTGGAACTTACTAATCTAAACAGGGCCTATGTATATCTAGGAAAACTTTTTCAAGGCTAGCACATGGGGCATTTCTGGATCACTACTCCTTAAATACAAAAGCGTACATCAGTTCCATATACATTAGCCTGATTCTCTGGTACGGTACTTGTTAACTGAGTTACACATCGCACATGTTAATTGTGTAAGGGATGGTAGTTAAATCAAAGGATGACATACTTGAAATAATTCAAAGGATAATACATGTTTTCCAACCAGTTAACTAAGAGCTTCTACACTGAAATAGCTTTTTCCTTGACAATGTAGGGACCAATTCGTTACATATAGAGACCATCTGAGACGACTTCTTCCTTCTTGTACATCAACTTCTCCTTTGCCTTCTCCAAATCAGCATAGCTCACCTAGGGTACGAGAAAACAAGCGGTCAAGGAAAATGGAAAGTATATCATCATTGAACAAGATGTTCTAGTCAAAGGCTACATATATAAGACTCTCATAATCTAAACCGTACACTTGAACTAATATTGGTACTGTGTAGTCATATTTTTCTAACAAATCACTGACTCATGGGACAATTCAACAGAATTCAAAAGGTACAAGTAGTAGCTAACAATGCTAATTAAACAGTACAGAGGCATATATCCGACTCTCGTAAGCTAAACCATACACTTGAACTAATATTGGTACTGTGTAGTCATATTTTTCTAACAAATCACTGACTCATGGGACAATTCAACAAAATTCAAAAGGTACAAGTAGTAGCTAACAATGCTAATTAAACAGTACAGAGGCATATATCCTGATCTGAAATCACTTGGAGGTGAGGCACCTATAGCCTGATCTGAAATCACTTGGAGGTGAGGCACCTATAGCCAGCTTGTGCTAAAAGCCAATACCAGTGCAAGTTCACTCACTATGGTTGCTTACTGCAATCCATTAGCACGCTAATTGATGACCGACAAATTTCTTATACTCATCCATTATGGTAGTGCTTGTGAACAAGAAAAGTACTACTGTGGACTAATCTCCATATGCTGCCTGATGATAGACTCCAGAATATAATCTAGCATGCAGAAAAAAAAATCAGACATGAAGTTCCCCATAGATGATCACAAAATAACCAGAAAATTAGCATCACCAGCCATCAAGAATCATCTCAAGAGTCCACATGCTTCCACTCTTAAAGTGGAACTTCTTGTGGCTGAGGTTGAGATGGAGTTGTTTCCATTGTGATCTGAAATATAGGAAGTATCAGATTAGTGGTGCATAAAAAAATAGTACTCAGATCAGTAGAGAGCAGTGCAGTGTAAACATAGAGGGACTTCAGATCAGTAGACAGCAGTGCAGTGATCTTGAAAATTTTAGCAATTATTAGATAGGTTGGAAAAGAAAGTGAGAAAATCAATATAGGCATACTGCCTAACAGGTCTTCAGAACTGAAAGGTGAAACACCAATGTTTTTGAAATTTCTAGCAGTAAATCTACTCAAAAATATTCAAGCACAACCATTTTTTTATTCACTGACTCATGGGACAATTCAACATAATACAAACTCCTTGCCACATCTGTGATCAATAGCATAAACATATTTTTTCTTTTATATAATAGATTTCCTAAACAAGCACAACCATTTGCAAGCAGACATCCGCTTAGACTAGAGGTAGCATAAGAGTAATCACTAATCAGGCACCCACACAAAAAGAAGAGTGTTGCAGTCAGTAAATCCGTAATGGAAATATATCTGTAATTAGTTTGCCATCAGACATTTGTTTTGCAACCAAACCATCTAACATGCTGCGGCCACAAACCAATTGGAAAGGGCACATAGCAAATGTTTGGTCAGTATCAAATTGCCAAGAACACTGTGAAGATCAAGCACAAGCCAACTACTTAATCTAGTGCACTAATGTTGGATCTTGCTCTTCGTAGGAAGTAATCGTGAGAGGTTGGAGGACGGGGAGAAGGAGAACGGCGGCGACGGGAATGCGACGCCGTCCTGGCGGCCGGCGTCGAGCGGAAGAGCGAGAGCAGTTGCCAAGAGCCGAAGAGATTAGATCAATCTCCAGCTTAACCTCTATTGAATCTCATTGTTCAGTACATATAGCAAACACACACCAGTTACTAACATGCATACATTGAAGGAAGTCACAAACGAACAACTGGCGCCTTGTGTCCGCGCCCACGACGCGCACGACTCGTCCTCGCGTGCCACACGAACTCGTCCTCACGCGCTGCGTTGCCGCCTAGCCACTGCTCGCCTTCCTCCTCCTCTGATACACCTTGCCGACCATAACATTTCTCCCCTCCTCGCGAAACAGCTCGTCCGCGAGCTGGAACGAAGGATGTTCGGCTCGGAAAGAATCCACGGCCTCCCAAGTAGCGTCACCGGCCGCCATGCCCGCCCACTGGACCAGAACATGCCATGTACCACGGCGAAGGCTAGCGCGTAGGACACGCTCTGGTCGAGGAAGCAGCGTCCATCTTGTAGTGGTGGCAGGTGCTGGGTCTCTGTTGGCGGTGTCCCCCGAAATGGCTTCAACACCCCGACGTGGAACACATCGTGGATGCGAGCGCCGGTTGGGAGCTCCAAGCGGTAAGCCACGGCGCCCACGCGTTCCAGCACTTTGAACGGGCCGGCGAACCGTGGTCCGAGCTTCCCACGACATCTTGGCTCGAGTGACTGAGTAGGACGATGAAGCAGGCGAAGCCACACCCAATCGCCCGTCACGAATTCAAGTGCGCGATGATGAGCGTCGTAGTGTTTCCGCGCGTACTTCTGCGCCTGTTGCAGTCGAACACGAACTTCACTGATGAAGGTGTCCCGGTCGGTCATCAGCGTGTCGACGGCATCCGTGCGCGCGCTCCCCGTCGGATATGGCAGGAATGGAGGCGGCGCGTCCGTAGACCACCTGAAATGGAGTAGCACGGAGGGCCGTGTGGAACGCCATGTTGTAGCAGTACTCTACCCACGGGAGCCAGTCGAGCCACGCGCGGGGTCTGTCGCCGGTGATGCAGCACAGGTACATGGCGATCGTCTTGTTCACCGCCTCGGACTGCCCGTCAGTTTGAGGGTGGAACGCCGTGCTCATCCGGAGCTTGACCCCTGCTAGCCTGAACAGATCGCACCAGACATGGCCGGTGAAAACCGGGTCGCGATCGCTGACGATGGACTTGGGAAAGCCGTGCAGTCGAACGATGTCGTGGAAGAACGCCCGCGCGACGGAGGCAACAGTGTACGGGTGACCAAGAGGGATGAAATGGGCGTACTTGGAGAGCCGATCGACCACCGTGAGGATGACACTCTTGCCGCTCACCTTGGGCAGCGCTTCAATGAAGTCGAGGGAGATGTCCGCCCAAACGCGAGATGGCACTGGCAGGGGTTGGAGCAGCCCGGCCAGGTGCAGCGCGTCCGTCTTGTTGCGTTGGCAGGTGAAGCAAGCCCGAACGTAGTCGCGGACCAGTTGGCGATCATGTTCGACATGGAAGTATGCCCGGAGCCGCTGGAGCGTTTTCTGGATGCTCTCATGACCCGCTATATGAGCCATCTGTAGAATGGCAGGAAGCAGGCCCGAGGACGGTGGAATGAAGACTTTGCCGGCGTTGAGGATGAGCCCGTCGTGCACGTGCCACCCATCCTCGTAGTGACCATCGGTGATCTTCGAGGGCCATGAGGTCCGGTCCGGGGAGGCAGCTATCTCGTGGCGCAGCTCGTCTTAGAGTTGAAACGTCGGTGATGAGATCGTGTTCATGGCCAGTTCCTCGCTGTCGCAGCAAGACAGAGCGTCCGTGACGGTGTTGAGGCGGCCTGGCCGGTACTCCACCCTGAAATCAAACCCGAATAGCTTGGAAATCCATTGATGTTGCTGTATAGTCGACAAGCGTTGATCCAGCATGAATTTCAACGCGTAGTGGTCCGTCCGGATGAGGAAATGGCGTCCCCAGAGGTATGGTCGCCAGTGCCGCACTGCCTGGACCAGCCCGATCAGTTCCCGTTCATAAGCGGCTACTTTCAGATGTCGTGCCGTGAACTGCTTGCTGAAGAACGCCAGCGGACCATCACCCTGATGCAGCACCGCTCCAAAACCCGACCCAGACGCGTCGCAGTCCACCATAAACTCTCTGGTAAAATCGGGAAGCTGGAGCACCGGGGCGACTGTTAGCGCATCCTTGAGAGTGGCAAAGGCAATGCTCGCCTCGGCCGACCAGTGGAAGGCGACCTTCTTGAGAAGCTGTGTCAGAGGAGCGGCGATGGCACCAAAATTCCTGATGAAACGCCGGTAGTAGCCAGCCAGACCGAGAAAGCCGTGGAGGCCACGCATGGAGCGAGGTTGCGGCCATGATGATACTGACTCCACCTTGGTGCCATCCATGGCGATGCCGTCCGCCGAGATGACATGCCCCAAATAGGACACGGTCTCGGTGGCGAAGGAGCACTTGGAGCGTTTGACATGGAGCTTGTTCGCGCGCAGCACCTCAAGGATGGCACGGATCTGCTGCAAGTGTTCTGTCCAACTCTAGCTGTAAATCAGGATGTCATCGAAGAAGACTAACACATAGCGGCGTAGGAAGTGCTGGAGCACCGAGTTCATCAGAGCCTGGAACGTGGCTGGCGCGTTGGACAAGCCGAAAGGCATCACCAAGAATTCAAACTGACCATGGTGTGTTCGGAACGCCGTTTTTTCCACATCTTCAGGATGAACCCGCACCTGATGATATCCTGAGCGTAAGTCGAGCTTTGTGAAGAACTTGGCGCCATGCAACTCATCAAGGAGCTCCTCGACCACCGGTATAGGAAACTTATCCTTGACGGTCATGTCATTGAGCGCCCTGTAATCCACGCAGAAGCGTCACGAGCTGTCTTGTTTCTTCATGAGCAAAATGGGCGCTGAGAAAGGGGACGTGCTGGGCCTGATGATCCCTTGCTCAAGCATGGCATTGCATTGTGCTTCAAGCTCGTCCTTCTGCAGCTGAGGGTAACGATATGGTCGCACAGCGACAGGTTCTGTGTTCGGTTTCAGGTGGATCCTGTGGTCACACGCGCGTGGCATTGGAAGGTCGGATGGGGTCGCGAACACATCCTCATAGGAGTGGAGCAGGCGGTCGAGCAGCTCGGGCTCACTGGTGCGGATGGCGTGGAGTCTGCCCGTCGAAGGGATGTCCCAGCGTGTAGAGCCCACGCCCTTCCACAGCACGCGTCGGCCATGGCGCCAGAAGGCCATGCAGAGATCGTCGAAATCCCATAGGATGGGACCCAGCGTGCGGAGGAATGCCACGCCAAGCACCATGTCGTAGCAGTCGAGGGGAATGGTGTAGCAGTCGACGTCGAACTATTCCTGGCCGATGTGGAGCGCGATGTCGTGGGCGAGGCCCTAGCAAGCGACGCGGTCGCCGTTGGCAACCACGACTGTCGCGCCGCCGCCGTCATGGAATCGGATGCCCGCCATACGAGCCACAACGTCACTGACGAAGTTATGCCTGGAGCCCGAATCGAGCAAGGCCGTGAATTCCCGGCCGTCCACCGAGACGCGGAGCTTCATGGTGTTCTCCGCGCGGATTTCGATGATGGCGTGCAAGGAAATCAGGGGTGGCTCCTCCTCGGCGCTCGTGTCCGCTTCGGCTGTGCTGTCCTCGTCATAGTCCGTAACCTCCAAGTAGAAGAGGCGCGGGCACTTGTGGCCGCGGACGTAGCAGAGGCCCTGGCAACGGCGTTCGGCCATCTCCGTCGGAGACAGGCGGCGGAACAGGCGTGACGGTGGCTGTTGTGTCGCGGCCGGCACCGTCAGGGCTTGGGGCGCGGTGGCCGGCACCACGGAACCGCCCATCTGTTGGGGTCGAGCGTGCGGACGTGGCGGTCATGGCGTGCCCGTGGGGGCAACCGCTGACGCGTGGTGCTCGTACGTGCGCGCAAGCACCATCGCGCGCTGGAGGTCGTTTGGTGTGTGGAGCTCCGCATCGATGTGGATCATGTCCGGAAGGCCGCTGATGAATAGCTGAACCTGTTGTGCCGGTGTGAGGGGTCCTGCGTGCGCCATTTTCGCCTAGAACGCCTCCTGATACGCCTCGACTGATCCGCCAAAGGGAAGCCAGGCCAGCTCCGCCAGGTGGTTGATGCCGATGGCCGGGCCGAAGCGCTGCTGGAAGAGTAGCTTAAACCTGTCCCATGTGACGGCGCCAACGTCGCGCTCCAGCATGTAATACCAGTGCTGTGCGATGCCGGTCATGTGGAAGGACGCCAGCCACACCTTGTCGCCCTCGCCGGTCTGCTGCGCCCGGAAGAAGTGGTCACAGCGGTTGAGCCATCCCAGTGGGTCCTCCTTGCCGTCGAACGTGGGAAAGGAGAGCTTGTGGTAGTGGGGAATACCGGCGCCGTCAGCCCGATCCACCGGCGCGGACAGCATGCCTGGCGACGGCCTGCTGAGGATCGGGATCGGGGATGGCGAGTGCGGGAACGGAATATGTGTGATCGGCACCTACTGGCTAGGGCCCGCCGTGTGGACGACGGTTGCAGATGCTGCTGGTACCGCCGGAATGCCACCGTAGCCAGGGATGTTGAAGGGGGTGAGCACGGGCGGCGCAGAGCCACTGGCGGCCCCCTGTGGACTATCCTCGACGCCGAATATCCGAGTCGCAAGCTGACCCATCTGGCGTTGGAGACCGTAGATGGCGGTGGTGAGGGTGTCTAGGGCCGCTATGGACGCAGCTGGGGTCGGCTGGTTCGTGGCTTGTGGTGCGGCGGAGTTTGGGGCCGGTGCAGCGGCGGCGGGCGAGAGCGAGGCGGCAGCGGGCGTGATGGCTTTGGTGACGGGGCCAGCACCGGAGGAGGCCAGCAACATCGTTCCTAGCAATGCTGATACCAGATTGTTGGAGCTTGCTCTTTATAGGAAGTAATCGTGAGAGGTTGGAGGATGGAGAGAAGGAGAACGGCGGCGACAGGAATGCGACGCCATCCTGGCGGCCAGCATCGAGCGGAAGAGCGAGAGCAGTTGCCAAGAGCCGAAGAGATTAGATCAATCTCCAGCTTAACCTCTATTGAATCTCATTGTTCAGTACATATAGCAAACACACACCAGTTACTAACACGCATACATTGAAGGAAGTCACAAACGAACAACTGGCGCCCACGACGCGCACGACTCGTCCTCGCGCGCCACACGAACTCGTTCTCGCGCGCTGCGTTGCCGCGTAGCCACTGCTCGCCTTCCTCCTCCTCTGATACACCTTGCCGACCATAACAACTAACATGGAGCAGCAGGGAGGTCTGTACCCCCATACATTATTGAAACAAGGGAAAAGTCCACTTTACATCTTCAACCATTATAAGAGTCTGATTTTCAACCCTTTGCTAGAAAACCAGACATCCTAGGCCATCCAACTATCGAAACCATGCAACTTTGGCCCTTTTAGTGGTTTTGAGGGCGGTTTTTCATTTTTTGGACAATTTAAAAAAATCTAGTTTAATTTAAATAATTCATAACTAATTTATTTTAAATGAGAAAAATATGAAACCAATACCAAAAAATTCTAAAAATGTAACCTATATGTTAGTGCTCTATGGAGAATTATTTGGATCATATAAACAAAACCATGAATAGAATCAATAAAATAGAAGGAACAAGAACAAATAAGATTCAAATAGCTCCCAATGGAGCACCAACATATAGGTTACATTTTTAGAATATTTTTGGTACCAATTTTGTATTTTCCTAATTTAAAATGAATTAGTTATGAAATTTTTAAATTAAACCAATATTTTTACATATTTTAGAAAATAGAAAACCACCTTTGAAACCACTCAAAGGGCCAAAGTTGCACGGTTTCGATAGTTGAATGGCCTATAATGTCCAGTTTTGTAGTAAAAGGTTGAAAATCAAACGCTTGTCATAGTTAAAGGTTGTAAAATGGACTTTTCCCTTGAAACAAACATACCCTACTAACTAAGGTAGGTAGTATAAATTAATATAAAAAAAGCAACTTTAGGCTAGGCCACAGACTTCAGTTGTCTCCACAAATGTTTACTGATCATCATAAACCGCAGTGGGCATATTTAGAATTCAACTGATAACGCCCTCAAGATAAATTGCTATAGGATTGTGACAGCCCCCAAATCGAGCACTACATTTAGCAGAAACCACACAATACAGAGGCACAGAGCTATGCCACAGTCTAATAATTATACACACATGAGATAAAATCAGACGAGATCGATTGAGAAGCTCACCTAGAACACCAATTTGGCTAGAAGCAAACTCCACTTCTTGAGCAGAAGCTGCAGCTCGGCTTCGTCTACGGTTGTGCTGCCACAAACACCAATCTACGCCGCCGCCAGACCTTCTTGGATAGTGTCGCACACACATTTACAAAGAAATCTGAATGCTACTATATGTGTGATGAGGACATGACAACCATGGATATGGCCATAATTATTTATTTTAGAGGAGTCCAACATGGATGTCCAAGTCAAGAAGAAAGCCTAAAACTAATTCGGTTCGAGTCCCCAAGGTGGATGTCCATCTTCTCAGACATGATAGAAGAATTTATGAAAGTTTTTATGGATGATTTTTCAGTCTATGGAAAAACCTTTGATCATTGTCTGCAGAACCTAGATAGGGTGCTACAAAGATGCTGAGACAAGGACTGGTGCTAAATTGGGAAAAGTGCCACTTCATGATCCGAGAGGGTATAGTGTTAGGACACTTAGTGTCCGAAAGAGGGATAGAGGTGGATAAAGCAAAAATTGAGGTAATAGAAAAGATTTCACCTCCCACTAATGTCAAGGGAATCCATAGCTTTTTAGGACATGCGGGGTTCTATTGGCGTTTCATTAAAGACTTCTCCCAGATAGCTAGGCCTCTCACTAGCCTTTTAGCTAAGGATGTGCCTTTGACTTTGATGATGAGTGTTTACATGCTTTCACAATCTTAAAGAATGCTCTCATCTCAGCGCCAGTCATTCAACCCCCTAAATGGACGCTACCTTTTGAGATAATGTGTGATGCTAGTGACTATGCTGTGGGTGCTATTTTAGGACAGACCAAGAATAAAAATCATCATGCTATCTCCTATGCTAGCAAGACATTGACAGGAGCTCAACTTAACTATGCTACCACTGAAAAAGAGCTCCTGGCTGTGGTATTTGCTATAGACAATTTCAGATCTTACTTGGTAGGAGCTAAGATAATTGTTTACACCAATCATTCTGTCTTAAAATATCTGCTCACCAAGAAAGATGCTAAACCACATCTTATCCGTTGGATTCTCCTACTCCAAGAATTTGACTTAGAAATTAAAGATAAGAAAGGAGTAGAAAATTCAGTAGTAGATCATTTGTCGCATATGCAGTTCACTGACATGCAGGACTTACCGATAAATGACTTCCTGCGCGACGACACCCTACTCAAGGTGACAGCCTCCGACCCCTAGTATGCAAATATTGTGAATTTTATGGTTGCAGGATATGTACCACCAGGAGAAAATAAGAGAAGACTTATCTACGAAAGTAGGCTCCACCTATGGGATGAACCAAACCTATACAGGGCATGTGCAGATGGCATGCTCAGGCGATGTGTACCAACAAATGAAGCGAGAAAGATCATCGAGCAGTGCCATGCGGCATATGGAGGTCACTCTGGGGTGTGCAGAACAAGGTCAAAGATTTGACAGAGTGGATTCTACTGGCCCACCATGTATGAGGACACAAAAGAATTCATTCGACGATGCCAACAATGCTAGAAGCACGGAGGGATTACATCAAGTGATGCAATGTGTCACACCCCGTTTTATAAAGAAAACCGAATGACTATCATATGTGCGCCAGGATCATGTTTACACACATATGAGACTTCATCAGTGATATAAAAGACAGTGCAAAATGTAAATAATATTAATCAACATTATTACGCTCACGTGAAGCGAACAACTAGCAGCGGAACTTCAACACTTCTCCACAGGCAGCTGGCTGGGGGAACACGTACACCTAGAAACTTTCAAAATACTCCACTGAAACTTTCTGTGTAAGCCTGAGCCGCAGATAAAACAAGATTGAGTACACTTATGGTTGGTACTCAGCAAATGTAGAGCAAAAGCATATGACATGCAAAGGCTTAACAAGAAAATAGCTGGCTAATTAAATTGCTTTAAGCACTTTAGTTGGTCATATTTTATTTAGCAGCATAATTACTAAGGTATAAGTGTATACCAACCCAATTAAGCATATGGTAAACCATAAGCATCATCATCAACATAAATAAACCAATTTATTTCATCTTTCGATATATTAATCATGTGAGGGTCCAGGCAGCTCATGACCGTGAGCACGGCTATTGCAATAGATTTTAGACACTCTGCAGAGGTTGTACAACTTTCCCCACAATTCGTGTTTCTCATTATGCCCGGGTTAATTACTCCCTTCAACACTTTTTTGGTGAGGAGCCAGAGAATCACTACGAGGCCTTTCCAAAGACTCCCTCTATGTATGTGTTGGTCCCTTCCTTGCAGGTCCACAGAAGGCGAACCTTCCTTCCCCACACATCTTACACAAACCAACAACCGCCAAACGAGCAACCCCAAACACAACATAGAGTTCATCTAGTTACTTAGCCAAGACCAGAGCTATGTAGTATTGTGGTTGTACGGGAAATCCTGGGTGGTTCTCCATGTTCCAATTAATCAATGTGGTCTTGGTTTTACATTAACATAATATCATCAATATAGATATACATGAGGGTATCACAAATTAATTATCTTCACATTTAGTGTAAACCATAACCATGTAGAGCAACTAAGCAATTTCTACCCAACATTAATATAAAACCCAGGTTGACAAGGCATGATTAAAGAAAACTAGTCATTCTTAGCATAGGACCCATCATGATTATAAAGCATGCAAGCATAGCGTAACTATAATGTGAAATGAGCATGTCATATGGTTATTAGGACTAAAATCATGATCAAGAATACACTTGCCTTAAATCTAGCTACTAAATGCTACTGCTCAGGGTCATCTCAACTGAATACTCGAACACCAAGAACGATCCTCGAAAACCACGAACGGTCTTTGTACACCTCAAAAGTTTCACCTCCTATACGCGTCACAGGGGCACACATAAGAACAATACAAAAAATAAGAAACAATACACCAAACATGGGCAACAGTACAAAAGGATGACGTAAAGCTATAGTTCAGGTCCTTACGGTCACGTGAGTGAAAGAATCACTCGAAACGGAGCTAGAACGATCGAGATATGGTCAAAACGGTGCTCCATGGGCTTAACTGCGAAGAAATGAACTTCCAGGGGTAAGATTGAAAGAAACAAAGGGCTAAAACATAATTATATGGACAACTACAAGGGCTAGAGCATAAAAGGACCGGGCTGGACGGTTGGTTACATTTATCAAAAGAACAGGGGCTAAACCGCAAAGAATAAGGACCTATATGTAATTATTTTACACAGCAGATGGATGGCGGGTGTTGGGTTACTGACCGAAGCTAATAAGCCCAGACAATAGCTAAGACAGAGAAATGGAGACAAGCAACAATATATTACTTATCAACAGTGTTCTCAGGAATCAGCCCTTTACACGTTGGCCCAGGGTCCCCTTTTATAGGGAGGCCAAGGGGCATTTTTACATTCCTCATATGCCCTTGAAAACCAAGCATCATCCTCTAGACTATACAACTTAGATATTTCAGGGACATAATTGTACATTCGCAATCATCAGTGTGAATGCGTAGACTAGTTACACCATGTTTGACTCGGTTTGGACTTGGTCTCCCTGGGCTTCGCCGGTGTGAGGGGAGGCGCAATCACCTTCGTTGCCTGCTTCTGCCAGCAGCCGAGGCGACCTTGCTCCACCGGTATCCGAAGTTGTTAGCTCCACTCCAATCCTGCATTAAAACCACAGACGAAGCAGACTAGAGCCCTGCCCATCACTTTTAGCACTCAACAATATCTCTGTTTTGCCAAAGCAACTGCAGAAGCCGTTCTACGATCGTATTTAACGTTTCACCCCTTCTCGGACACGAAGCTGTTTTTGGGGTGACATGGGGAGACGAAGCCAACGATGGTCTCTCCCTTTACAGACGAAGCTAGCGCACCTGTCATGTTGCTCGAAACTTATCTGAAGGTGTTTCTTGGCAGGCCAATCCTCCAACAGTAGCCCCTCGCGGACGAGGGCTTTCTTCAACAGGCCGAGTTCCACGAAACTTGGATTGCTTGCCTATCCGGGAAACGCCTCCTCTCGTTGGAGAAATCCCCGAGTAATTATTTTGTTTTGATTCTTTACACTGGCTTCGATTGCCTTTTGTACCTACAAGGATTGGCTTCGTTTGTTTTTAGCTCGTTAGGACAGTTTAGTTTTCGAGGTAAGCAACGGTCGTATTTTTTTACCGTTGATTTTTTTGCCTTCGTCGAATTTGAATTTCTGTGACGGTTCGTTTACCGAGACGGTTAACGGTCGGATTTTTCACCCGCCTATAAATAGGACCGAAGGGGGGGTAACTTTACTTGCTTCGGTTTTAAGCTTTCTGTGATAGCTTGTTGCTGACGCTTTTTGCCTGCTTCGCAAGTTTTAGCTTTTCAGCTCTCCCTTTATTTTGGTCACAAGTAAGTTGGCTTTCTAAGTTTCTTAGCTAATTTGCTTCGTTTGGTGTTCTATTTTGGTTTATTTGCTTCGTTTGCTTATAGCTATTTTTGCCTTTTGTAGCGGCTCGTACAAAGCAGACAGCTCGTTTGATTGGGGCTTCTGACTCTAAGGGGGAGGGTTCTCATAGCCCTGCCAACATGACCGAGGACGAAGCTGCCGCTTTTGCTGCACACCTTGAGGGATGTGATGACAATATGGAAGCTAAGCCAAAAGGCAAGGCCATCGCAGATGAGGGCGAGAATTCTGATGACGAAGATGATGGCGATGCTGAGTCCCTGGCTGATGAAGCCATTGAGGATGTTGAGGCAGATGTTTTAGACTTGGTTGATTCAAAAAAGAAGCCTCGCACCACTGTTTTTGGGAAGTCTTTCGTGAGTGATGCTTTGATTAAGTTTTATGAGGAGAAAGGCTACTTTCGTGCTGGTGATGGACGAGCTCCTGGTAACGAGGTTACTCCTGCCCCTCATCCTAACGAAGCTGTTGTGTTTCGAGATTTTTTTTACTGCAGGGCTTCGGATGCCTATTCACAACATTATTGCAGAGATGCTTGGGAGATTTGGGATTCAGCTTTACCATCTTTCGCCCAACGGCATCACGCATCTGCTTCGTTTCTTTTGGGCAGTGAAGACCAACGGCTCCGATGTTGATGTCGATGGTTTTGTCCGCTACTTTGAGGGCCATCGCCAAACGAAGGCCGTTGAGATTGAGGGTATTGAGTATGAGCCTGATTATGGTAGCATCAGCTTCTGCGCCCGCCGTCGTCTTACTGACCTAGATAAGGTAGAACTTACCTTCAATCAGAAGAAACTGGTGTAAATATTGGCTGTACATGAAGGTGCCTCCGTTGGAGAGAATTTTGGAGGATGGTACGAAACAAATAAGCTTTCCTTTGCATGGCCAAGTCCTTCCAAGTAACTTCATTTCTTGCCCTCCTTTCGATCCGAAGGCACCTAACTACAGCCGTTGTGAATCGGCTTTTTTCAAGGCAAGTCGTATCAGCAGCAGCCGCGACCTTATCGAGGAGGGCCTTGCCATGGGCGTGAATTTCCTTTCGGCCAGCTGGAAGCCGTTTGCAGTCGACGTGAGGTCGTACCGGGGGGTTTCCCATGTATGCTTCCCCCATTTTGGGGCGAAGAAGCCCCCGCATATGTCCGATTATGCCTTCGTTCAGTCCATCGAGTTGATTTAGCTTCGTTGGGCGATCATCGTTTCAACAGAGTCTTTGAGGAGATGAAGGTTAATTATCCCCAACGCGTGGCTCCTCCCAGGCCCGGCAAGAAGCTCACGGCTGTGGACCACCCTAGCGTGCAGCCGCCTCCGAAGTCGACCCGCGGCCGTGGAAGGAAGGGTCGTGGCTCAGGCCATGGCGCTGGTGGTGGTTCTGATGAGGGCGGGGATGAAGGTGGTGGTAGCAGCGCCATAGCCCCTTCTGGCCGTGGAGGCCAGGCCAGGACTCGTGGCACTAAGGCTGTGCCTACTAAGAAAAGGGGATCGACCACCGCGCTTGAGGCTTCAAAGCGACAGCGGTTGAGCGGGACCTTGCCTGTTATGCCCATTTCTATTGCGCCTCCGCCCCCGTTGGCTTCGTCTGCTCCTTTTACTGCTAATGTTGCTGTTCCGACTCCTATTGTTGTGACAGTTCCTTCTTCTGTTGCGCCTGCTACCCCTGCTGTTTCAGCTTCTGCCACATTGGCAGTGCCTTCTTCTGGTCTTGCTGCGGCTTCGGCAGCTATAGACCTTAATTTTGGAGGTTAGTTTTTTGTGTTGTTTTTCGTCTCTAAGTTGTTTTTCATTTTTAACTTGTGTTAGTTTTCTCCAGTGAAACTGCCTACTGGCCTTTTCCTTTGGGTTCGTATCCCAAGGTGCGTTGATGAAGGAGAGGATGATGTCAGCTACAACCGTCTTCTGAGGGAGGATGAGACTAAGGATTTAGCTTCTGCAGACCTTGAAGTTTCATCGTCCCAAATCATGCCTTCTTCTCTTGATGTTCTTGCTAAGGCGGCGGCTAAGTCTCCTCTTGAGACTGTTCGGGAGGATGTTGAGCATCTTAAGCCTACTGCCGAAGCTGAGGATGTTGAGCGTCTTAAGCCTGCTGCCGAAGCTGGCGAGGGTTCGGGTGATGTGCATGCGGCTGTCGCCTCACCCATTGTTCCTGTTCATGGAGTGGAAGCTGAACCCTCTGCCAGCCCGGCCAGAGTTGCTTCCGGGCCTGTCCACGCGGAAGGTAATTACTTGTTTTACCTTCATATTTGTTTTCTTAATTTACATTTTTGGCAAAAAAACGCTAAGTGGTTATGTTACACGTTTCAGGCACCGCTAATGTTGGCGTTGATTCCTTTGTTAATCGCCTTCATCGAGATGGGCTTCGTTCTATGAACGATGTCCCTGATTTTTCTCCAGATGGTATTTTTTGCTCTCTTGTTTTTCCTCTGCCATTATCTTTTTGGCTTCGTTACTAATTATAATGTTTTTGTAGAGTTTGAGAACCGCGTGAAGAATTTTGACCTTGATGTCATTGTTGGGTCATGCATCACTGGGAATATGATGGTAACTAATGTTTCCTTCGACCTTGTGTTTCTGTTTTATATTCGGCTTCGATTGAGTTAGCCTTTCTTTTCAGTCAATGATTTCGCTTCAGAAGATCTGTGCGCGCCTTTCGGTTCATCTCAGTGATATTGAGAGCGAGAGGGCTGAATTGGAGTATTTGCGGAAGGAGCGCGAAAAATGGGCTTCTGAGCAAGCTAGTGTTGCCAGATTGAAGGAGTCTTTCAAGGCTGAGAAGGAGCAGCTTCGTGTTCAGCGTGAAAGTTCTCACACAGAGATTTCTTCGCTTGAGGAAAAAGTGGCTTCTCTTGATGCTGAGCGAACTCACAATATCGAGACCATCGAAGGGCTTCATAACAAGATTGTTGATGATGCCTCTTTGGTCCATGATTTGAAGAATCGGATTAAAAGTTTGGAAGGTGTGAAGGAGAAGTTTTCTGCTGACGCTGAAAAGTATAAGAAAGATCTTCTTATGGCAGTCGATATGAAGAACTCTCTGAGTGACAAAGCTAATAGGCTCAGGGCTGCTGTTAAGAAGCTTCGTACCGAGAAGGAGAAGATGGAAGAAGAGATCTATTGTTGTGGTTCGCGAGCTTATCGTGGATACGAATTGGCTCTCAAGCAGTATGGTGCGGAGCCGATTCCTTTTCCGAACCAAGACTTTAGCTTCAAGAAGCTTTTTGACTGGCTTGACGATGAGTTTAAGTTCCTTCCGGACGTTCTGTCCAAAGTTGGAGATTAGGTAGCTCGCACGTGCATAACCAACGCCTTCAAACTTCTTTCGGACCAAGGTTGTTCTCATTACAAGAATTTCTTGAGGAGGGAGTATCGTTACCCTGCTGCCCTTAATCCAGATAAGGATGATTTATTCAGCGAAGCTATTGTCGCTACTCGTGGGGTATTCTTGAGGAAGTTCTGGTCCGTTAGTGGTCGAGAGTGCGCACGTCGCACAGCTCATGATTGACTTGCCAATGTTAGCTTCGTTTGCCATGGTTTTTATTTTTGCTTGTTTTTTCATCAACCCTTTCCATTATGTTCTTCTGATAGCTTATTTTCTCTCAAGCTAAGGAGCTGTTTGCGATAGAGATGCAGCAGAAGGCTGAAGCCGACGCTGCTGCCGCTGCCGCTACTGTTGGGGCTTCCACCTCGAGGGCTGGAGCCGAAGCTGCTCAGGGTGGAGCTAGAGCTGGAGCATTCGATTCCGATCCGAAGGTTTAACTTCGTCAGATCAATGACTATTGTGATTTTGTTGAGGGATTTTAAACTTTGTAAATTTGTATATATTCATATCCCTGATGAGGGAGGTGTTCTTGAACTTGCACCCTTGGCCATGCGGGATGGTCCCCTGTGCGTGTCTGGCTTCGCATGGGAAGAATTTCAACGGCGTTATCCAAATTCGTGCCTTAGTGACTTTTGGGAGTTCTACCATGAGTTCTATCGTCATAGCGAGTTTGATGTTTTTGATTTTTTTTTACTTCGTTCATTGCTAAGCGCTCGGTGCGCGTCGAGCTTGCCAGGAGGAGGAATGCCGAAGCCATTCCTTCGCTTCCTGCGAAAATCGAGCCGATGGACTTTAGCAATGGCCCTGTGGAATTTGCTTATGTTTTTAATGCTCCAATGTTTAGGAGATCTGGCCAGCAATTCGATGGCTATATCTTTGATGTTTTGATCATCTCTTTGTGAATAATCTGTTGTAATTGACTTGAGATGGTGTAACCAGATTGTTGTATGAATGAATGGAAACTCGATTTGCCTTCGTTTTCGAGAGAAACGCTTCCTCCCCCCGAAGCGAGTTTGTGTTCATTCATGCGCTCTACTATTTATTTTGCCTGGTACAAAGCTATTGCTTAAGATGTGATTATAATGAGGCACAATGCTTTTTGAATTCCCTTGGGAATGATTTTGTTTTTGATTACAGATGGGCTCAGCCAGCCAATTGTTTTGTTGTTGTTCGGTTCGAAGCCACTTTTGCTTTTTAGGTAGGCATTTTATATAAAGTGATTGTTATTTGAGCCGAAGCCCCTTTTACTCCTTGAAGTAAGCAATTTATACAAAGTGATTTTTATTTGAGCCGAAGTCCCTTTTACTCCTTAGAGTAAGCATTTTATGCAAAATAAATGTTAAAATGAGCCGAAGCCCCTTTTACTCCTTGGAGTAAGTAATTTATACAAAAGAGAAATGTTATGAGACGAAGCCCCTTTTACTCCTTAGAGTAAGCATTTTTAGATCTAAATTGGCCTTACCTTTTTGGTAGGTCAATTTAGTTCTACTTGTGTTGTCGAATACCGGTGATTTCGTCAAAGCACCAAATGTTATGCAGACAGCTTTCGATGCAATTTTTTGGGGAATATCTCGTTCATATATTTTGCACGAGTTACACTTAGCACCGCCTCGTTAAAAACCTCACCCCTTTGTCAAGGTTCCCCTGTGAGGAAAAGAGTATGGGCTTTTGAAAAGAAAAATCTACTCTACTAATTGGCTTCGTTTATAGGTTACGAAACCAATTTTACAATCTTTTCACAGGTAATATCTTCACAGGCTGTCTGCATTCCATGAATATGGCAGCTCATTGCCTTCTTAATCGCCTAAGCGAAATGATCCAGGCCTGTTGGTTTTAAGAACTAGGAACGGACCTTCCCACTTGTTTAGTAGCTTTCCTGATGGCGTGCTTGGATTTTTCCTTAGGACCCAGTCGCCTACATTGATGTCTTTCCTTATCACCTTTTTGTCCCGCCACTTCTTTGTTTCAGCTTGATACTTGGAGATGTTCTTGGCTGCCTGCAGCCTGTAGATTTTGATGAGGTCTTTGTCGACAGCTTCACTATCTTTTGGAGCTTCCTTTTGAGTGCGAAGCCCTTCATGGAGTATTTCCTCTGGACATACTGCTTCTTCACCATATAGCAGTTTAAAAGGAGTGAATTGGGTTGCCCTTGAAGTGGAAGTGTTATGAGCCCAAATTACCTTCAGTAGCTCTTCCACCCATTTGCCTTTTTTCTTACAGTTTGCTAGGCACTTTCTGATGGCTGTAAAGATTAAGCCATTTGCTCGTTCAACTGCCGCATTGGTTTGCGGATGATACACTGATGCAAATTTTGCCTTCGTTTCAATTGACGTGCAATATTGTCTGAATTCATCACAATTGAACTGCTTCCCATTATCAACTGTGATTTCTCTTGGGACTCCGAATCTGCATACTATTTGCTACCAGAAAAACTTGATTACTGTTTTTGCTGTGATGTTAGCCAGTGGCCTGGCTTCGATCCATTTGGTGAAGTACTCCAATGCTACTATGGCGTATTTGAGATTTCCTTGAGCTGTTGGAAGCGGGCTAACCAGATCTATGCCCCATCTCTGCAATGGCCAAGTGGGAGTTATCAATTGTGATGGCTCCAAAGGAGATTTTCGGGTTGTTGCACATTTTTGACATTGATCGCAGGTCTTGACTGCGTTTGTTGCATCATTGATGATTGTAGGCCAATAGAATCCTTGTCGCATTGCCTTCCCCACAATTGCTCTTGCCCCAAAGTGAGCTCTGCATAAGCCGCTATGTATCTCTTGGATTAGCTCTTTGCCTTCGTTGTAAGATATGCAACGAAGCCAAGGGGCTACCACCCCCTTTTTGTACAAGACATCATCAATTATTTGGTAGCACCTTACTCTTTGCTGCATGGATTTTAGATCATCTTCATCAGTGGGCTCATAGAATCCCCGAAGGTAAGCCATTATTGGCGATCGCCAATCTTCTGAACTTATTGCGTTGATTAGCCTTGGCTCTTCATGTGTGTCCTTTATCGATGGTGTTGTTAGTGTTTGGAAAAATATATCTAGTGGAAGCTTGTCCCCTTTTGCAGCTGCCTTAGCCAGTGCATCTGCTTCTTCATTTTTTCTCCTTGGTATATATTCTACTGTAAAGCCTTTGAATTTTTTTCTCCATTGATCTCACTGTACTTAGGTATTTGATGAGCTCGGGTTGCTTCGCGACACTCTCTTTTTCGATGTGGTCTGTTACCACTTTCGAATCTGTTTTCACAATGAATTGTTGAGCACCCAATGCCTTTGCTTTCCTGAGCCCCAATAATAGGGCTTCGTACTCAGCAACGTTATTTGTGCTTCTGTCGCTGTTTCTGCAGAACTCTAAGTTTGCTACATATCTCATTTTTACGCCCGAAGGCGATTACACAATTGCTGCGATGCCAGCACCTTTGCCCCCCAAGCAGCATCGCAGTGTATCAGCCAGCTTTCCTCTCTGGTCAGATTTTCCGCCGAAGGCGATGTCCATTCTACTATGAAATCAGCCAAGACTTGGGATTTGATTGCTGTTCTTCGTTCAAAATCAAACACATATTCTGACAGCTCTGCAGCCCATTTGTGTATCCTTACTGAAGCTTCTTTGTTGCTCAGGAGCTCTTTAATTGGTTGGTCTGTTAGCACTTCGATGTTGTGCCCCTCAAAATAATGCCTCAACTTTCTGGATGCCATTACGACAGCGTAGATCATTTTCTCGATCTCTGTATAGAACAGCTTCGACCAGGCCAATGCCTCAGACATGTAATATACTGGCTGTTGTACCCTTCTTCCATCTATCAATTTTTCCGCTATGAGTGCAGCACTGACGGTGGATTGTGAAGCTGCAATGTACAGTAGCAGAGATGCCTTCGGGTCAGGAACTGTTAGTTTGGTGAGCTGCATCAAGTATTGCCTTAGCTCATGGAATGCTTTTGACTGTTTTTCTCCCCATTCAAACTTTGATGCATTTCTGAGTGTTGCAAAGAAGGGTAAGCTTCGTTCAGCCGCCTTTGCGATGAATCTGTTGAGTGCTGCAATTCTGCCTGATAGCTTCTGAACATCTCTTATGCATTTCGGCTCTTCCAGGTCAAGGATTGCGTTTATCTTATCTGGATTGGCTTCGATTTTGTTTGCTGACACAAGGCAACCGAGTATCTTCCCTTTGGTTACCCCGAAGACACATTTCTCTGGGTTGAGCTTGAGGCCGGCTTGTCTCATTCGTGCGAAGGCGACTGCCAGATCTGAGATGTGATCTTTTCTTTTTGCACTTTTGACCAGGATGTCATCGACATATGCAAGTATAGTTTTGAACAATTCGTCTTTGAATACTATGCTTGACATGCGACAAAAGGTGGTGCCTGCATTCCGAAGCCCCTCAGGCATCCTGATGAAGCAAAATGTGCCCACTGGTGTAATAAGCTGGTTTTTTCCTCATCCTCTTTTTTAATCCAGATTTGGTGATAGCCAGAGAAACAGTCTAAGAGTGACATCATCTCACTTGCTGCAGCTTGGTCCACAATTTTGTCGATCCTTGGGAGTGGGAAATCATCTTTTGGGCAAGCTTTGTTGAGGTCGGTGAAATCAATGCACATTCTCCATTTGCTATTTTTCTTTTGAACTGGCACAGTGTTAGCCAGCCAGGTTGGGTATTTCACTTCACGTATGACATTGGCGTCCAGAAGCGTTTGCACTTCAGCTTTCACAGCATTTACTTTTCTTCGGACATCTTTCTTAGCTTCTGCTTCTTCGGCTTCATATCGGGGCTAATTGCCAGTTTATGTTCAATTAGGCTTCTGTCGACGCCAGGCAAATCTTTGCTTGACCAGGCAAAGACATCTTTGTTGTTTCTCAGAAACTCTATGAGTCTGTCTTCTTCGTCCGGCTCCAAATCCGAGCCTATAATCACTTTTCTTTCAAAGACGTCAGGCTGTAGCTGAACCTGCTTTGTCTCTGTTGCCTGTTGCATTCTTTTGCTATCTTTCTCGATATTTGGGTTTTCTTCTGGGTAGCATGGTTCCTTTTCTTCAAGCAGATGTACATTTCTTTGACCTGGTGCTTTGGCTCTCACAATGTTTCTGGCTTCTCTTTGGTCGCCAAATACAGTGATAACTCCCTTTAGAGCTGGCATTTTCATGCATAGGAATGACTGCCTTATAATGATGTCGAAGGCGTTTATAACTCCTCTTCCGAAAATGACATTGTAATCAAAGATTATGTCTACGACATCGAAGGTAATGAACTCGGTTCTTGCATTGGATGTGTCGCCAAAAGATACTGGTAATGAGATTTTGCCCAATGTTTGCGTGCGCTTCCCCCCGAAGCCAACTAGCGGGGTGTCTGATGGCTCCAGGTTGTCTGGGTTGATATTGGTCATGTTTCTCAATGTTTTTGCTAAGATGATGTCAGCGGAGCTTCCTGTGTCCACTAGCATGTTTCCAATTGTCCATCCAGCGATATTGGCTTCTATTGTCGTTGCATCATTGTGTAGGAAGTTATGTAGCTTCAAATCATCTTCGGTAAAATGTAATTGGCATGTGGGACCACTCCGATTTCTTGTAGGGACCGTCAACTGAGATGTTGTTGACTTGGCAAAAGTAGCTCTTTCTTTGTTTTTTGGTTTCGAAGGCGAGTGATGATCCTCCGGTTATGGGTAAAATGAGTCCATAACTTGGGAGTGGGTTAGGCTGTTCTTGTGTTTGGGGTTTTGGTTGTGGTGGTGGTGGCGGTAGCTCCTCAACCTTGATGTTTTGCGAAGACACTTGCTGGTAAGTTTGAGGGTATAGGTGTGGGTATATGGTTGGTGGGCAGTAATGTTGAAAGGTTTGTGGCGAAGGCGAATACTGAGTCGCCATCACTGCTGTTGGGCGAACAGCACTTGAGTTCAAGGATAGGTATATTGGGCAATATGGCTGGATAGGCTGAGTTTGTGTTTGGGTGCGAAGCCAAAGGCGCCTTCGTTTGGGTAGCTTGGATTTTTTTCAGCTTTCATTTTGTCGATGGTTTTCTTGATGTCTCGGCACTGTTCAGTGCCATGGGTGTGGTTCTTGCCATGATATTGGCAGAAAAATTCCGGTCCCGAAGGTGGACCTCTTCCTCTTCCTCGGCCTCTGCCAGTTCTTCCACCCCTTTGGGTAGGCTCATTTCTTTGGTTCTGGGATTGGCTTTCTGGGTAAGTAGTTTTGTTCTCCTGGAATGAAGGCGGGCTCTTGTAACACCCTAAAATCTAGGCCTTAATAAAAATTAGGGATTTAATATATTAAATTATGAATTGTTCATGTCATATAGAAATTAATTAGAATTATGATAGAAAAATAAAAGCAAAGGTAAGCGTAGGAAAACATGTTTTTGCACCCATACCGATGCATATTTTTGTTTGTTAGCTATTTAATTGATGGATGTTAAATTTGTATTTAAGATCCTCATTTAAAAAGCTTTGGAATGAGTGGTTGTTTTCTTTTTCGCGTTAAGTCCGTTTTTGCCCCCTGAGCTTTTGGCCCGGATCGCTTTTGCCCCCTTAACTCCCTGACCCGGCCCGCCTCACCTCCTCCCGCTTGCAACGCCGCGGCCCACCTTGGCCCAGCTCGGCCCAGAGCGGCGCCGCGTCCACCTCCCACTCCCGGAAAACGCCCAGCGCCCGGGCGCTTTCCAGCCGCGCCGCTGACAGGTGGGGCCCACCTGTCAGGGCCGTCGTCCCCCTCCGCTCGGACTCCGGCCGAGTCCGACGCCGCCCCGCTCAACCGCCGCCGCGATTCGCGCGCGCGCCCGGCCCTATCCGCCCCGGATTCCGCGCACGCCTATCCCCTCGCCCTACGTCCTATATAAGCCCCGGAGCCCCCTCCCCTTGACCCGTTTCCCTAACCACCGTCGCCGCCGCCATAGCCGTGAAGGTGAGCCCGCCGCCGAGCTCGCACACCGCCGTCCGGCCACCCAACGCCGCCCCTAACCTCGTGGACGTGTTCGCAGGAGCCCCGTCCGCGAGTCAAGCCGAGCCCCGGAGGAGCGCCGTCGCCTTCAACCGAGCTCGCCCGCCGCACCTCGACGCCGGTGATCCCTCTCCGCCGCCCAATCGACGCCCCCGAGCCCCTAGGTGAGTTCGTCGTGCCTTCCTCTTGCTCCCAAGCCAAAAACCGCTCGAAACCGAGGCCCCTAGCGCCCGTTTGGCCTCGCCGGAGTTGCGCCGCCGCTCACCGTCGTCGCCGCCGCGTTTCAGCTCGCCGCCGGCCGCCGCCCTCTGCCCGTTTGAACCTCGGCCATCCGATCCGATCTGGACGGCCAGAAACACCCCGTACCCCTTCACCCCCTTAACTGGTCCACCGTGGACCCGTGAACCAGGTCCACGGCGCGGTCCACGGCCACATCGGTGCCCCGTCAGCGCCACGTGTCTGACACGTGGACGCCACGTCAGCGCCACGCCAGCCCAGCCAGCCACGCAGAGCCTGTTTTGCAGAAAAGCCCCTCGGTTTTACCAAAATCAACCTGCAGTCCTGTGTAGTTCAAAAATAATTAGATATAGGTCCTTTTTCTTACGGTTTGAACCCTGAGCTTTTGAATAATCGAACCCGCCGTCCTAGGTTGTTTTATTTACACGTTAGACCTTCTGTATTTATACGTAATTATGTTTAGGCCCCTGTTTTCTCGCAGGTAGGTCCCTGGTAGTTTAGTTTCTTTGCCAGCAAGCCCCTAGACCTTGTTTTAGCCCTAGATTATGTGTTTTAACTCCGATTTCAGTGATTCTTGCGCTCATGTGTTCGTAATAATGCGTAGAATAGTTTTATTTTCTTTTTAGCCACTGTTTGAATTATTTGGTGTACTGTTCTAATTTATTTCACTTGATATGCATGTACTGGCTTGTTTGGTTTGCGTGTTGGTGATTGTTGATCGTGTCCAGCCGATGAGCCTTTCGAGCCGACCTTTGAGCAACACATTGAAGAGCCAGAGCAGCAGCTGCAGTACCAAGAGGAAGGCAAGTATAACACGAGAAATCCTTGATACCTATACACCATTAATGTTCACTTACATTCATGCATGAGTTAATTTGTTTAGGATATCCCTAGTACTTTTGAGACTTACTTTCTTGCTCAACCGGGTTATGCATTGATGGGTAAATTGAGCTAGGCTTTGCAACTTGCGCTTACTGTCTTCGGACAGTGATACTTGATATTTATACAAAGATGAATGTTAAAACTTGCTTTTTAGCAACATGGTTAGGTAGCTGGGGCATGTGCTGTGTGCTTTGCCCTCGGTAACCCTTGTTCTGGAATATGTGCTATGTGCTTTATTCTAGGCAATTCACGATCTGGAACATGTGCTGTGTGCTTTGTTCTAGGCAACCTTTAATTTGGACATGTGCTGTGTGCTTTGTTCCATCCAACCTAAATCGGAACATGTGCTGTGTGCTTTGTTCATTAATCAACCTTTAAACTGGGACAATTGCTGTGTGCTTTGTTCTGGGCATCACTTGTTATGGTCTATCTTAAAGTGGCAACCCGGGAAAACAGTGCAACAACGGGAATCAAATGGGCTCTGGTCTTAACTAAGTAAATTGTATGATCCTAGCTTGTCTAAGTGGCTATCTGGCTTGACTTGGAGGAGAGGGCCAGAAGCGGTGGCCTTGGTCTGTCTCGAAAATGGGTCGATATTTACTTTTGGTGGGAGCAGAGAAGGTTCACACTGTCACTAGCGGCTAGGGTCTCTTTTGAAAGGTTTCGTAGCGTCCCTATGCAGTCACACCAAAGGTAGTGTGATGAATGTGCCTAGCTAGCACTGCATGGTTGGGTTATAAAGTTCTTTTGAGCTTTTACGCGACCAGTGGGGAAAGTGTACAACCTCTGCAGAGTGTAAAAACTGATATATCAGCCGTACTCACGGTTACGAGTGGCCTGGATCCTTTTTGACAGTGATCTTTACCCTGGTGATGTTTAAAAATGCAAGGAACTGGATTTATGGTGAATTAAGAAATCTCTTTACTTATACTTAATTTGGGATACAACTGGGATTTACCTATTACACTGTAGTAATTTGGTTAATGCTAAAATTGAATAATTAAAAGTGCTTACCGCAGTTAAACCGTGTCTAGCCTTTTAAGCCTTCATCTCTCGTGTTATATTTGTTAAGTAAAGTTGGTTTACTTACACTTGTGTTATTCAACAAAATCCCGGATGGGTAATCAGATGAACCTGAAGGTGTTGTGGAGTTCCCTGAAGATTTCCCAGACTTCTAGGCAGCTGTCAACCAGTCGGTGTCCTTGCGGAGTAGATGGAGCCATGAGAGTTTATCTTTTCGTATGCGTAAACTTTGATTAAAGACTTGAGTCTTATTTGTAATAATTCTGGATGCTATTCTTTTGTAATCGAGCACTTGATTTACTTTGATATTCTGTTATTCTAAAGCTATATGTGTGTGTTGGACTTCCTGGGTACACATATAGTAGCATTCGGGTTTATTCGTAAATCCGAGTGTGACAGCTCTCAACATTCATGATGGTTTGATGGGAGTAGTTTTGGTAGTTGTGCTGGTTGTGGTGGTGGGGGTCTATTTTGGGGTTCATGTTGGTTTCTCAGGATAGCTTCTCTGGCTAATCGCATTCGATTGTCATTGTCAGATCGACAGTATTTTTTGAATTCCTCGTAGAGATCTCCGAGGGTGACTGGTGTCTCTCTCGCGATATGTTGTGCGAATGGTCCTGGACGAAGGCCTTGGATAGCTGCAAACTTAGCAGCTTCATCAGGGATATGGGGAGCCTGAGCTCTTAGGCCTACAAATCTGCAAAAGTAGTCTTCCAGTGGCTCCTTTGGCTACTGGTGTAGTGTGAGTTCGGCATATGAGAGTGATTGATCTCCCATAATGCTGAAATTTTTGATGAGCTCTCTCTTCAGGTCATACCAGCTGTTGATGGATAGGCCTGGTAGCTTCGTGTACCAGTTCATTGCTGTGCCATCGCAAACGATGATAAAAGACTTTGCGAGCACCACATCGTCTCCCCCTACCGAAGCTATTGCAGCTTCGTAGCTCATTATAAACTGTTTGGGGTCAGTGAGACCATTGTATCTTGGTAGAGGGATAGGATTGTACGAAGGCGGCCTTCTTGCTAATTGTAGGCCTTCTAATAGAGGGCATGTATGATCGATGGGACAGGTATGCAGCACTTTAAAACTTGTTTCGGATGTTGAAATACGGTTTGGGTCATTGAGTTCTGCTTGGAGCTCAGCAACTTGTTTTTTGGCTTTTTCGAGTTCTTCTCTTAGCTTCGCCGCTCTGGAGTTAGTGTTGTTCAATCTTCTCTGCTTCGCTTGCCTCAACTCTTCCAACTGCTTCCTGACCTGCAGCAGCTGGCGTTGTTGTTCTTGTTCTTCTTCTTGCATTTGTTGTTGTAGCTCAAGCGGAGCAGCTTCGAGCTCTCTCTGTTGCTCTAATCGCTGAAGGCGGAGCCTCTCCTCCACCCTGTGCAGCTTGTCAGTGGTGGTAAGTGTGTCCTCATCAACTTCTGGTTCCTCAGTAACAACTTCAGTTATGGGTGGTAAGGTGCTTGGTGGGATTATGGCTTGAGGATCAGTTTCGTCATCCGAGGTTGTGTTTTCAGTGTTTTTTGGGTTTTTGGGTACTCTCTTCAATGGTGGCATGGTGGTGTTCAAGGGTTTCCTTCGTGCACAGCACAAGCGGTGGGCGCCAGTTGTTGGGTTACTGACCGAAGCCAATAAGCCCAGACAATAGCTAAGATAGAGAAATGGAGACAAGCAACAATATATTACTTATCAACAGTGTTTTCAGGAATCAGCCCTTTACACGTTGGCCCAGGGTCCCCTTTTATAGGGAGGCCAAGGGGCATTTTTACATTCCTCATATGCCCCTGAAAACCAAGCATCATCCTCTAGACTATACAACTTAGATGTTTCAGGGACATAATTGTACATTCGCAATCATCGGTGTGAATGTGTAGACTAGTTACACTGTGTTTGACTCGGTTTGGACTTGGTCTCCCTGGGCTTCGCCGGCGTGAGGGGAGGCACAATCAACTTCGTTGCCTGCTTCTGCCAGCAGCCGAGGCGACCTTGCTCCACCGGTATCCGAAGCTGTTAGCTCCACTCCAATCCTGCATTAAAACCACAGACGAAGCAGACCAGAGCCCTGCCCATCACTTTTAGCACTCAACAATATCTCTGTTTTGCCAAAGCAACTACAGAAGCCGTTCTACGGTCATATTTAACGTTTCACCCCTTCTCGGACACGAAGCCGTTTTCGGGGTGACATGGGGAGACGAAGCCAAAGATGGTCTCTCCCTTTACAAATGAATCCAGCGCGCCTGTCATGTTGCTCGAAACTTAACTGAAGGTGTTTCTTGGCAGGCCAATCCCCCAACAGCGGGTTTATTTCCAAAGTCTACAAGGTCTCTTTAACAAATGTTGCATAGCTGACCGGTATGTTGTTCTTGAGTTCGATCTAGGACGTTGATTCACTGATGAACGGTCCACGCGACTTCAGCCCGCCGGAGTCGGACGCGGTGGCAGGCGGCGGCGCCAGGCGGCGGACTCGCCGGAGAACTCCCGAACCGGCGTTACAGGTGGCCAAACTCTACGCGGACTGCACCCGGACGACGAAAAAGCACGGCGAACCCAGCCACGAAGAAAAGAGCGACGTTCAGGGCACGTGGATGACGGGCAACATGGCGGGGCGACTGACTGCACGGTGAACGACGTCGTGAGCAATTTTGAAGCATAGATGGAAACAAGCTGAGTTCAAGCGGCAAGGGTAGATTCCAGACCTTGGGGCAAAGCTTCGGGTTGTGTCCTCGTGTATCGAGAGGTAGCACACCGAGAGATCGATGGTGGCGGGGATTAGAGGCCTTTGCAGCGGCGCTAGTTCGAACGGGAGCTAGGGCACGGGACTTCGTGATGGCAGGGTTTTGGGCTCTAGGGAATAAGGGGTGGTGGTGCGCGTTATAAAGGTAGGTGCAAGTCCTTGGCGTGTGAGCCACGGAGACGCGGGCGGAGCGGCCGCTCGGACATGGGCCCGAGTCTGGCTCAAGAGAACGACCAGAGGAGGAAGATGACATGTGGGGCTGATGCGTTAGAGAGAGGGAGGAGAGAAAGCGCACCCGCACGGGGGCGTTTCCATGACGGGAAAACCGATTTGCGCCGGCGCCAGCGAACTGGGCTGTGGAAAAGGAAATGGGCCGACGGCGGGAAAAGGGCCAAGGCTGGCGGGAGAGTAGAGGGGCAAAGGTGGACTAATCAAAATCTCAGGGAGGTAAACTAGACTTCAAACGAAACAACTAAACTAGGGCTCAAACAAAGGCAATACAAATTCAAATTTAAACAAATTTAAATTCAATTTTGACTTGCCTACAATACAAAACACAATGCACCAGCATGTATGCAACAAAAACTTTATTGAATCTATTAATTAATTATTTAATTCGATAAAATCCTAAATAATTCCGATTAAATCACAGAAATTTATTCAAGCCTTAAATAAATCCTAGAAAATTCAGGAAGTGTTTCTACAATTCCTTATGATGAAAATTAGGGTGTTACGCAATGCCACTCACAAACAACTTACAAGTTGAGTTGTTTGATGTGCGGGGCATTGATTTCATGGGACCCTTTGTCAAATCATACAACAGTGAGTACATCCTGGTGGCGGTTGATTACGTCTCGAAGTGGGTTGAAGCAATGCCATGTCGAGCCGCTGATGCTCCATTAAATCATCTTTCCATGTTTTGGAACACCCAGGATGGGAATCAGTGATGGAGGATCGCATTTCATCGACAAAACCTTCCGGAAATTTCTGGTAGAACTGGGGGCAAGGCACAACATAGCTACACCAAACCTGCGGTCAAGCAGAAACATCAAACAAGCAGATCAAGAACATTCTGCAGAAGACCGTGGCAGAAATGGGAAAAGGATTGAAGAGCATGCTACCAGATGCTCTTTAGGCATACCGAACGGCATACAAAACGCCAATCGTGATGTCCCCATATCAACTGGTTTATGACAAAACTTGCTAGTTACCAATAAGGTTAGAGCATCGAGCGCACTGGGCCATAAGAAAATGGAATATAGATTTACCAGCAGCCCAGCAGATGAGGAAGATGCCGTTATTAGAAGAATGGAGAGACAAAGCTTATCATAGTGCTAGAATCTACAAGGAAAGAACCAAGAGATGGCACGACAAGAGAATCAAGGTGAAGGAGTTCCACCCCGGGGATAAGGTACTACTCTTTAATTCCAGGGTGAAGCTATTTGGGCATGGAAAGCTTCGAAGCAAATGGGAAGGACCATTCGTTGTGGTGGAAACTTCGTTGCATGGGGCCATCACACTCCAAAACGATGAAGGTGACCTCTTTAAGGTAAATGGTTAGCATTTAAAAGTCTTTCTTGAGCCTAATAACAAAATAGAAGAGGAATTTGATGTGATCAATTTGGTCATGGATAGTTCCTATCTATAATTACCCTTTACCTAGATCTCTTAGTCCTTGGAAACCTATAGCAATCACTTTGGGTTTCTTTGGGCATGACACGTAGTGCACGAAAAAAATGAAGGCGATCGAGCTCAGGGCCAGGTCGGCCGACCTGGTCAGGTCGGTTGATGGCCTCCCGAGCCCGATCAAGCCTATCCTTTGCTCACGCTCCTCTCCAACATCTCTGAAGCTGTTCCGCGGTGGATGAGCGATTCAACCTCTGTTTGACCCGAGAAGAGGGTTGTTCTCTCTTTAAAATTTCACCCGTCCTCTTCTCCTTTCTCATCTGAGTTCTTCCTCGCCCACTTTCTGCAAACTCTGAGCCAAAACCTCCCAAATCCACAAGAATGGCCGGAAAGGGTCGCTCCATCTCTCGATCGACTTTCGATCTCGATGGCGAACCAACTCCGGCCAATCAATTGGCCTCTTCCAGCTAGAATCAACGATGGCCGTGGTGGTACCCCCCTTAGCAAGTTTCTCGCCAGAGGAGGGCGCGAGAGGCAGCACCGGGGGGTTCGGCCGACCCTTCAGGTCGGTGACGGCCCCTAGCGGCCCCTCGGCGCCCCATTAGGCGGTGCGATCCCACTCCCCAATGAGGCTCCAGAGACGCGAGGCATGGGCGTGAAGGCCGTACAGAAGGCCGACGACGGGGCAGCTCACACCCAAGAAGGCGACGGTGGCTACCCCACAAAGGGGGATGGGCTTCCGACTCTCCAACCTAGGCAAAAGCTGAAGGAGGTCGTGAAGAACAGGTGGGATGACATCGTGGCACATCATTATACGTCCGATGTTTCCATCTATTCTCCCACTAGCACCCCCTGAGCATTGATTTCGGGTCTTCGGGGAAAGGAAACCTGGAGGCGGCTATGGGAAGGGGTTGTTCCCTCCCTTCACACCAGAGGAGAGGAAGGAGTTGGAGGAATCAGTGGAGTCATCACCCGCTGGCAAGATATGAGGCATATTCAGCCTCCTCCAATTCAGAGGCCAGGGGGTGAGTATGAGAGTGATGAAGAAGAGAAGAAGAGCCCCAAGGCCCCCTCCAATGCAGAGTTGCTAGAGCTGATCAACCAGCCCCGTCGTGACCATGCTAAACTAGAGAAGAAGTTTGCTGAAGAGCGACTTGTGTGTTTGAGCCTTCAGGACGACTTTGTGTTGTGTAGAGCAACAGTTATCAAGCTTAAGCGCTTTGCTAAAGCTGTAGGAGATGAAAACCTCTATAATGCACCTTGAGCACCTAGGCTTTAGATTAGGATAGGCACATTAGTTTTTAATTCATTCATTTGTTTATTTCTTCATTTGATTATTCTGTAATGTGCCTATGCTATTATGGATAAAATAAAAATCCTTAGTATATTAGGGTTGTGTTTTTTGTTTCCACTTGATTTTGAATGAAGGTACAAGTGTGGGGGAGCCCCTCATCAGAAGATCGATGGAAAATAGAGTGATGCACCGTGAAACAGTACAGAGCAGAACAAAACAGAGCAGTACGCAAAAGAACAAGACCAGAAGGGCCAACCCCATGTCGCCCGACCCTACCAGGTCGGCCGACCTGGCTTGGGCTCCTCCTGGCCTTCGTTTCCTTCTGCACGCTGGTTTGACCCTCCTATACATTATTTTAGTTGAATCTCTGCAAAAACAGATCTTGGAATTCAGAACTTAAATAAAATCTTCACATCTCCCAATCATATGAAAAATATTATAACTTACTTATATTTTATTCCCTGTACCTTTTGGCTTGTGGATATCCTCACATATTTAGGAACTCATGTTATCTAAGTTATTGCATTTTGAGATATGTCTTTATCATGAAAGATGTTCTTGCCTATTCAAAGTACTTGGAATTTATGAAAAGTTTTAAAAACTTTCTAACCTTGCCAGTTTGAGTGACAACTAGTTATAATCATAGTCAAGCATATCCTTTGTGCTTTGAGTTGTTTCAAGGTTTGTGACCCTTGTTAGAGATACTTCATGTTTTCAAAGTCAAGATCACGTACACTCCACCATAAACGGCTAAACCCTTACACTAAGGGTAGGGCAAAAACATGCCTTTGTTTCATACTCATGAATAAATACTCCTAAAATGGCTTTCTTCCCAAAGCAAAGATGAAAAGAAGACGTGGGCTATATGCACAGAAAAAAAGAGAGACTCATGCTAAAAAGCATAGAGCTGAAAAAAAGAGAGAAAGTGCAATAGCCCATATCCAAAAGAAAAGAAAAAATGGAAGAAGGTCAAGACAAAGGAGTACATTACACTTTCACTTTATATCATACACTTGCACATCTTGACTTGATTACATGACTTATCTCTGATTTGGATCCAACCCTTACATAAGTGAAATAAGGTATATATATCCCGAGAGCTCCACATACACAGTTTTATCTTGGAGAGAATGAGTGTTGTCCAATCACCAATGAATACCTAGAGTGAGACTCTTTGAGGAGCAAGGCATTGGTTTTTCTTTGCAAAATTCTAAAAACGCAAGTACTTGGAGGTGAGATGTATCATGTCATAAAAGAGGCTGTTCCTTTCTGCAATAACCTAAGAAGACATGTTAGCCACTCGTATAATTCCTCTAAGCCTGAATGTTTGGGAATAACCTATATGTTTGTCTATAATTATTTTTGTGATGAATCTTAGTCTTTACTCGAGGACGAGCACAGGTTAAGTGTGGGGGAGCTTGTTGGCGGCTCTTAATGATAAAATCTTATCACCAACATAGATACAAAAGAATAATAAAAAGAATAGACATAGGGTTATTTACTAATGAATTCCACTAGTTTTGGTGCATATGTGCTTGCAGGGACAAAGTGGCAAAAGAAGAGCAAAAGTGGGCCCAGGGCCAGGTCGCTCGACCCCACTGTTGGTATTTCTTAGCATCACCACTTAGAGTAGTGATGGTACTAGAGATACTTCATCGTAAATCTAGACATTACAGATATTCTGCAAGCGCACAGAAGTACGTTGTAGCATTTCACCCGGGAGTATTCCAGAGTATCGTTATTTGTTTATCCGCAGGGAAAGCGTTTAGTTAAAGAGAGGTGTCATCCAATGTATTTACTTACAACAACATTAATCTACCATAATCTAAACAGGGATAAATGATATGGAAGTGTAAGGGTAATGCGACACACAGAAGTTCATTGCTCATCATTATGGTAGTCTTAGTTAGTCATAGAACATTAGTAAAGATTACAAAGGGTTTATTAGCATCATACAAATGGGACTTGGATACACTACAATACCCTATACAAGCTCATATAATTGACATATGCAAGAGGACATATCGAGGTGTCCAGTGGTTCCCTCATCAAGGGATGACAGGAGGACGTCTTATCATAAAGGCCTAATATCATCTCCCGAACGTGGAGGATTACAAAGGATGGACAGGGCTATCACCACCTGCCGCCTATCTCTACCAATCCGTGGGGTAGCGATACCCTCAATAGTACCCCGTATTCCAAACACCATGTTTGCAATAAGAAATAGAACTCTATCTATCACGTTAACAAATAGAGCAACCATAAGGCACATTGAGCCAATGTCATAGCATATGTCATCTTGGACAAGGTGCAAAACATAAGTAGTATATACTAAATAGATCAAGTATAAATGAGGCATACAACATGAGTATGAAGATACTTCCTTTAAGCTCAGAGAATTTGTTGACGGTCCTTAAGTACCACTTTTGACCGTCAGTTCCTACAGAAAATATATACAAAAATGCATTCACCATAGCTCTAGGGCTTATATCTAATCCATTCCACAAGTTTTGGTGAATATGGGAGTGCAGGGACTAAAGAGCAAAAGAAGGACCAAAGTGGGCCCGGGGCCAGGTCGCCCGACCTCCCCAGGTAGGCCGACCTGGGCTCAGGCCCAACTCGGTCCAAATTCCACTCATGCAGAGAAGCACACCTGGAGATCATCCCAACCATTGAATCAACGTCGATTTGCATCAAGGGCTCAAGATTAACATCACATGGATTGAAGGGCCCACACATGAAACAAGATGTACTCGTGTCAAACATACCCACCTGGAACCGACTTGAGGACCCATATATCAGCCACCCAGAGCAAAGTGGGCTCGGAAGGCGGTTACCCAAGGTCGACCGACCCCACTAGGTCGGCTGACCTGGGCGTGCGCCGGAATCGTTCGCCCCTTGACACGTGTCTGCAAACCGCCTCTAGGAGAAGATCAGCATCGTTGATGACCTAGGACGGTGGATCCTACAGTCGGCCGACCCTCTTGGGTTGACCGACCTGGGCCCACCTACTAACCGCTTCAACCGCCGCATACCGACTCCAAACCGCCTCTCCAAGCTATAAATAGAGGGACTCGGGGCAGGGCTAAGCATCATTGAGCTGGAGTATCAAGTCAAGGTGAATCCCTGCTCAAATGAGAGTAGAAATAGGGAGAGAGTGAGGGAGAGTCTGGAGGAGTCCCGGCGTGTCGGCGACCCTCCACCTGTACCTCGATGAATGCGAGCTACATAGTAAGTATCCGGGATTCAACTAGTATTTAAGTCTGAGTTATAGAAAGCTGAGTTCTTATTTTGCTTGTGGGTTCGTCGCTTTATTTATAAGGGAATCTAGTCTTAAGCTAAGATTAGAGTAGTATTATATATCTTAAGCGTGGTGCTTAGGTTGTCGACTACCTTCGTTTGCCTCGTAGCCCCACGGATTAGAAGAGGTAGGCGGCAGGTGGTGACAGCCCTGTCCGTCCTTTGTAATCCTCCACGTTCGGGTACGGCGTAGAGCTGTTGGCTGGCAATTTCCTAGAGGTCTAGGATACCTGATGAGGACATCAACACCAATCATACGTCCACGCCGTCCACGCCGACACCTGCTGGTCCTATTACTCGTGCTCATGCTCGAAAACTTAATCATCAAGTGAGGTCCTTCTTGAGCTCTTGTCCATCCTGTTTAGATCTTGGAGACACGTGCACTCTTGTTTTGATTAGGAATCAAGGAGAAGACCAAAAGGGAAAAGGAATCGCGTAGGCTGGATTCGGACTGCAGCACACCTCCAACTCGTGACGGTCGCCACGGTTACATACGGAGTCGGATTGGGATGGTTCTGGACTTGTTGGAAAACGACCCCTCCTGTCAGGCAAGGTAAGAATTGATAAGAACGTGTGTAACAAGTGGAGAGCGAGCGACTTGCTGTAGCTACATCCTAGTAGTTGTAGGGCTTTTATTTCTTCACTTGGCTTCTTGTTGTCTTTGTCTTTGAACCATGCCAGGGTCCGACGAAGATAACGGAATGGCACATTCACCTCGCACAAAGGGCATCATTCAACATTTTGAAAGGCAAGTGAAGCTGCACACGGAGGGACTGGATAACGACGTGCAGGTGACAAATGAAAAGCTTGGGCAGTTGGAGTGGACGGCGTGGACGTATGATTGGTGTTGATGTCCTCATCATCCTCCCTTTCTTGAATTTGAGTCGTCCTCGACTCAAGCTCATCTTCCTCACCCAAATAAGGCTTCAAATCTGCAATATTAAATGTGGGACTAACCCCAAAATCTGCAGGAAGATCAAGCTTATATGCATTCTCATTAACACGTTCCAGCACTTTAAACGGGCCATCAGCTCTAGGCATCAGTTTCGATTTTCTTAATTCAGGAAACCTATCCTTTCGCAAATGCAACCAAACCAAATCTCCAGGTTCAAGAATCAATTCCCTTCTACCTTTATCCCCAGCAAATTTGTACTTAGCATTCATGCGCTCTATGTTTGCTTTAGTGGTTTCATGCAGTTTCAGCATCAATTCAGCACGTTGCTTAGCATCAAAATTCAACTTTTCAGAACTAGGCAATGGCATTAAATCAATGGGAGCACGTGGTAACAACCCATAAACAATCTCGAATGGGCACATCTTTGTAGTAGAATGCAGCGAACGGTTATAAGCAAATTCAATATGAGGCAAACAATCTTCCCACATCTTAATATTCTTCTTTAAAACAGCCCTTAACATAGTAGACAAAGTTCTATTGACAACCTCAGTTTGTCCATCAGTTTGGGGGTGACAAGTGGTGGAAAATAAAAGCTTAGTTCCCAATTTAGCCCATAAAGTTCTCCAAAAATGGCTTAGAA
>CM014272.1:39969815-40029282 GCA_004135705.1 Alloteropsis semialata | reverse complement strand
GTCTCGAAGTGGGTTGAAGCAATGCCATGTCGAGCCGCTGATTCCAAACACACGTGAAAGATGCTCCATTAAATCATCTTTCCATGTTTTGGAACACCCAGGATGGGAATCAGTGATGGAGGATCGCATTTCATCGACAAAACCTTCCGGAAATTTCTGGTAGAGGCACAACATAGCTACACCAAACCACCCCAGCCAAGCGGTCAAGCAGAAACATCAAACAAGCAGATCAAGAACATTCTGCAGAAGACCGTGGCAGAAATGGGAAAAGGATTGAAGAGCATGCTACCAGATGCTCTTTAGGCATACCGAACGGCATACAAAACGCCAATCGTGATGTCCCCATATCAACTGGTTTATGACAAAACTTGCTAGTTACCAATAAGGTTAGAGCATCGAGCGCACTGGGCCATAAGAAAATGGAATATAGATTTACCAGCAGCCCAGCAGATGAGGAAGATGCCGTTATTAGAAGAATGGAGAGACAAAGCTTATCATAGTGCTAGAATCTACAAGGAAAGAACCAAGAGATGGCACGACAAGAGAATCATGGTGAAGGAGTTCCACCCCGGGGATAAGGTACTACTCTTTAATTCCAGGGTGAAGCTATTTGGGCATGGAAAGCTTCGAAGCAAATGGGAAGGACCATTCGTTGTGGTGGAAACTTCGTTGCATGGGGCCATCACACTCCAAAACGATGAAGGTGACCTCTTTAAGGTAAATGGTTAGCATTTAAAAGTCTTTCTTGAGCCTAATAACAAAATAGAAGAGGAATTTGATGTGATCAATTTGGTCATGGATAGTTCCTATCTATAATTACCCTTTACCTAGATCTCTTAGTCCTTGGAAACCTATAGCAAGCACTTTGGGTTTCTTTGGGCATGACACGTAGTGCACGAAAAAAATGAAGGCGATCGAGCTCAGGGCCAGGTCGGCCGACCTGGTCAGGTCGGTTGATGGCCTCCCGAGCCCGATCAAGCCTATCCTTTGCTCACGCTCCTCTCCAACATCTCTGAAGCTGTTCCGCGGTGGATGAGCGATTCAACCTCTGTTTGACCCGAGAAGAGGGTTGTTCTCCCTTTAAAATTTCACCCGTCCTCTTCTCCTTTCTCATCTGAGTTCTTCCTCGCCCACTTTCTGCAAACTCTGAGCCAAAACCTCCCAAATCCACAAGAATGGCCGGAAAGGGTCGCTCCATCTCTCGATCGACTTTCGATCTCGATGGCGAACCAACTCCGGCCAATCAATTGGTCCTCTTCCAGCTAGAATCAACGATGGCCGTGGTGGTACCCCCCTTAGCAAGTTTCTCGCCAGAGGAGGGCGCGAGAGGCAGCACCGGGGGGTTCGGCCGACCCTTCAGGTCGGTGACGGCCCCTAGCGGCCCCTCGGCGCCCCATTAGGCGGTGCGATCCCACTCCCCAATGAGGCTCCAGAGACGCGAGGCATGGGCGTGAAGGCCGTACAGAAGGCCGACGACGGGGCAGCTCACACCCAAGAAGGCGACGGTGGCTACCCCACAAAGGGGGATGGGCTTCCGACTCTCCAACCTGAGCAAAAGCTGAAGGAGGTCGTGAAGAACAGGTGGCATATCATTATACGTCCGATGTTTCCATCTATTCTCCCACTAGCACCCCCTGAGCATTGATTTCGGGTCTTCGGGGAAAGGAAACCTGGAGGCGGCTATGGGAAGGGGTTGTTCCCTCCCTTCACACCAGAGGAGAGGAAGGAGTTGGAGGAATCAGTGGAGTCATCACCCGCTGGCAAGATATGAGGCATATTCAGCCTCCTCCAATTCAGAGGCCAGGGGGTGAGTATGAGAGTGATGAAGAAGAGAAGAAGAGCCCCAAGGCCCCCTCCAATGCAGAGTTGCTAGAGCTGATCAACCAGCCCCATCGTGACCATGCTAAACTAGAGAAGAAGTTTGCTGAAGAGCGACTTGTGCGTTTGAGCCTTCAGGACGACTTTGTGTTGTGTAGAGCAACAGTTATCAAGCTTAAGCGCTTTGCTAAAGCTGTAGGAGATGAAAACCTCTATAATGCACCTTGAGCACCTAGGCTTTAGATTAGGATAGGCACATTAGTTTTTAATTCATTCATTTATTTATTTCTTCATTTGATTATTCTGTAATGTGCCTATGCTATTATGGATAAAATAAAAATCCTTAGTATATTTGGGTTGTGTTTTTTGTTTCCACTTGATTTTGAATGAAGGTACAAGTGTGGGGGAGCCCCTCATCAGAAGATCGATGGAAAATAGAGTGATGCACCGTGAAACAGTACAGAGCAGAACAAAACAGAGCAGTACGCAAAAGAACAAGACCAGAAGGGCCAACCCCATGTCGCCCGACCCTACCAGGTCGGCCGACCTGGCTTGGGCTCCTCCTGGCCTTCGTTTCCTTCTGCACGCTGGTTTGACCCTCCTATACATTATTTTAGTTGAATCTCTGCAAAAACAGATCTTGGAATTCAGAACTTAAATAAAATCTTCACATATTATAACTTACTTATATTTTATTCCCTGTACCTTTTGGCTTGTGGATATCCTCACATATTTAGGAACTCATGTTATCTAAGTTATTGCATTTTGAGATATGTCTTTATCATGAAAGATGTTCTTGCCTATTCAAAGTACTTGGAATTTATGAAAAGTTTTAAAAACTTTCTAACCTTGCCAGTTTGAGTGACAACTAGTTATAATCATAGTCAAGCATATCCTTTGTGCTTTGAGTTGTTTCAAGGTTTGTGACCCTTGTTAGAGATACTTCATGTTTTCAAAGTCAAGATCACGTACACTCCACCATAAACGGCTAAACCCTTACACTAAGGGTAGGGCAAAAACATGCCTTTGTTTCATACTCATGAATAAATACTCCTAAAATGGCTTTCTTCCCAAAGCAAAGATGAAAAGAAGACGTGGGCTATATGCACAGAAAAAAAGAGAGACTCATGCTAAAAAGCATAGAGCTGAAAAAAAGAGAGAAAGTGCAATAGCCCATATCCAAAAGAAAAGAAAAAATGGAAGAAGGTCAAGACAAAGGAGTACATTACACTTTCACTTTATATCATACACTTGCACATCTTGACTTGATTACGTGACTTATCTCTGATTTGGATCCAACCCTTGGAATGACAACATAAGTGAAATAAGGTATATATATCCCGAGAGCTCCACATACACAGTTTTATCTTGGAGAGAATGAGTGTTGTCCAATCACCAATGAATACCTAGAGTGAGACTCTTTGAGGAGCAAGGCATTGGTTTTTCTTTGCAAAATTCTAAAAACGCAAGTACTTGGAGGTGAGATGTATCATGTCATAAAAGAGGCTGTTCCTTTCTGCAATAACCTATGAAGACATGTTAGCCACTCGTATAATTCCTCTAAGCCTGAATGTTTGGGAATAACCTATATGTTTGTCTATAATTATTTTTGTGATGAATCTTAGTCTTTACTCGAGGACGAGCACAGGTTAAGTGTGGGGGAGCTTGTTGGCGGCTCTTAATGATAAAATCTTATCACCAACATAGATACAAAAGAATAATAAAAAGAATAGACATAGGGTTATTTACTAATGAATTCCACTAGTTTTGGTGCATATGTGCTTGTAGGCACAAAGTAGCAAAAGAAGAGCAAAAGTGGGCCCAGGGCCAGGTCGCCCGACCCCACTGTTGGTATTTCTTAGCATCACCACTAGAGTAGTGATGGCACTAGAGATGCCTCAATGTAAATCTAAACATTACAGATATTCTGCAAGCGCACAGAAGTACGTTGTAGCATTTCACCCGGGAGTATTCCAGAGTATCGTTATTTGTTTATCCGTAGGGAAAGCGTTTCGTTAAAGAGAGGTGTCATCCAATGTATTTACTTACAACAACATTAATCTACCATAATCTAAACAGGGATAAATGATATGGAAGTGTAAGGGTAATGCGACACACAGAAGTTCATTGCTCATCATTATGGTAGTCTTAGTTAGTCATAGAACATTAGTAAAGATTACAAAGGGTTTATTAGCATCATACAAATGGGACTTGGATACACTACAATACCCTATACAAGCTCATACAATTGACATATGCAAGAGGACATATCGAGGTGTCCAGTGGTTCCCTCATCAAGGGATGACAGGAGGACGTCTTATCATAAAGGCCTAATATCATCTCCCGAACGTGGAGGATTACAAAGGATGGACAGGCGTATCACCACCTACCGCCTATCTCTACCAATCCGTGGGGTAGCGATACCCTCAATAGTACCCCGTATTCCAAACACCATGTTTGCAATAAGAAATAGAACTCTATCTATCACGTTAACAAATAGAGCAACCATAAGGCACATTGAGCCAATGTCATAGCATATGTCATCTTGGACAAGGTGCAAAACATAAGTAGTATATACTAAATAGATCAAGTATAAATGAGGCATACAACATGAGTATGAAGATACTTCCTTTAAGCTCAGAGAATTTGTTGACGGTCCTTAAGTACCACTTTTGACCGTCAGTTCCTACAGAAAATATATACAAAAATGCATTCACCATAGCTCTAGGGCTTATATCTAATCCATTCCACAAGTTTTGGTGAATATGGGAGTGCAGGGACTAAAGAGCAAAAGAAGGACCAAAGTGGGCCCGGGGCCAGGTCGCCCGACCTCCCCAGGTAGGCCGACCTGGGCTCAGGCCCAACTCGGTCCAAATTCCACTCATGCAGAGAAGCACACCTGGAGATCATCCCAACCATTGAATCAACGTCGATTTGCATCAAGGGCTCAAGATTAACATCACATGGATTGAAGGGCCCACACATGAAACAAGATGTACTCGTGTCAAACATACCCACCTGGAACCGACTTGAGGACCCATATATCAGCCACCCAGAGCAAAGTGGGCTCGGAAGGCGGTTACCCAAGGTCGACCGACCCCACTAGGTCGGCTGACCTGGGCGTGCGCCGGAATCGTTCGCCCCTTGACACGTGTCTGCAAACCGCCTCTAGGAGAAGATCAGCACCGTTGATGACCTAGGACGGTGGATCCTACGGTCGGCCGACCCTCCTGGGTCGACCGACCTGGGCCCACCTACTAACCGCTTCAACCGCCGCATACCGACTCCAAACCGCCTCTCCAAGCTATAAATAGAGGGACTCGGGGCAGGGCTAAGCATCATTGAGCTGGAGTATCAAGTCAAGGTGAATCCCTGCTCAAATGAGAGTAGAAATAGGGAGAGAGTGAGGGAGAGTCTGGAGGAGTCCCGGCGTGTCGGCGACCCTCCACCTGTACCTCGATGAATGCGAGCTACTTAGTAAGTATCCGGGATTCAACTAGTATTTAAGTCTGAGTTATAGAAAGCTGAGTTCTTTATTTTGCTTGTGGGTTCGTCGCTTTATTTATAAGGGAATCTAGTCTTAAGCTAAGATTAGAGTAGTATTATATATCTTAAGCGTGGTGCTTAGGTTGTCGACTACCTTCGTTTGCCTCGTAGCCCCACGGATTAGAAGAGGTAGGCGGCAGGTGGTGACAGCCCTGTCTGTCTTTTGCAATCCTCCTCGTTCGGGTACGGCGTAGAGCTGTTGGCTGGCAATTTCCTAGAGGTCTAGGATACCCCGATGCCTAAAGCAAGCATAGGAGAACTCCTTTCACTATATTCACAGCCTTAGTGGTAAGTTATCCTCTCTACCCAGCCTTCATATAAACTCGATCGATCCGGTCAAATTTAGTGATTAGACAGTGCCCTTTCGTTCCCTGTGGACTCGATACCCTGAATACTTCCGGGTGAAAGCTACAACGGTATCCATGTGCTTGTGGATTTATCTGCGACCGTAAGAAGTACCAACAAGCTTTCTGGCGCCGTTGCCGGGGAACGGTAGCTGTGTTGTCTAAGAACTTCGGTTGCCCGTTTATCTTTTATTTAATTTTCTTTTATTTTATTATTTTACCCATGGACTCCACCCAAATCCATGAGTTCTCTGCTCCAAAGGGCGATTATTGGAGCCGCAACCCTTGTCAAATCCTATACAAATAAATAGCTATGAGCTTCGCCCTGCTTTCATAGATATGGTCCAGGAGACATCCTTCTCAGGATGTGATGAAAATCCATACCATCACCTGCACAAATTTGAGTTGCTATGCTCATGTCTGATCATATCAGACATGACACAAGCAATGATTAGATTGAAGCTCTTCCTATTCTCTCTCAAAGAGAGGGCAAGGAAGTGGTATGACCAAACCATTGGGCTAACAAACGGTGAATGGGAAAAGTTACGAGACAAAGTTCTGTCTGGAGTACTTCCCCGTTCATCTGATCTGTGCCCTTCAGAAGGAAATTATTGACTTCCAACAAAAAGAGAAGGAAACGATCACGGTAGCATGGGAATGATTCTAGGATTTCAAGGCTGCCCAATTCGTTGATATAGCCGCCGGAGGATCATTCTTACATGTAACACCAGCTAGAGCGAGAGAGGTCCTGGAGAAGATTCGAGAGCACTCTCCCGCTGCTATGGATGGAACTGAGCAAGAAGACCTTCAACTAGATTCTATCTTACCCGTAGACTTGCCCAGTCCAGATCCAACTCCTGAGACACCATCCGTTAAGGCAGAGGAAACTCAGCCTTTCGGATTACCTTTTGACTTCGAGGATGATCTCTTTGAAAATCATGGAAACACCTCGGATTGTTCAAGGCACAAGAGGGCTACGACAACCCCTCTTTCTCATCCTCCCTGTCCTTCCCACGAAGCATTTCTCGTGAAAAACATAAAGGAGGAATGGTTGGATGGAATGTGGCACTTTTCCAAAGCAATTTGGAATAGTTCACCTTCTTTAATCCTTCCATGTTATATAAAGGGAACTGTCGTAGAAGCCCATTTCAACCCCAGTATGGAGGTCAACATCATGTCATGGCACATTGCACATAATCTTTTAGGAAATGTTCCATTAAGGCCATCCGACAAAGCTCCTTAAAAGTTGTCCCTTTGGACACATCATTCAATGTCGGGGGATCACTAGTGCCGTGACAATCATGCTAGACAAAATCAAGGTCAATTTAGATTTCCACATCTTCGATACCCTCGATTTTGATCTTCTCATAGGCCCCCCGCTAGAAAAGCTTCTCCAAGGAGAAAGTATCTCATGGGAGCCTTCATTACACGCTTGGGAATGTTGCCTTTGCCATTCCTATATCTTGCCCAGAAATTCCAAGGGCAAAGTCATCTCCGAAGCATCGCCCGAGAAGGTGATGTTTGTGTCACCATTCGTACTGACATCTCATCTATATGAGCACGAACGATCTCCATCACCCTCGCTTGAGTGAAAGCGTTGGCTCTGGAGTTCGAGCAAAAGGATTCTATAAATGAGCATGAAACCATTTTTGAATTCCCACAAGGGTGCTCATTTAACAAATCTCCAGAGTTTACACGCTTTGTGCCACAATCACATACAAGGACTACAATCGCCTTGAGTTCCTCGATTCTATTTGGAAGGTTGGTTGTAGATACATCTTTTTATCCTAAACATTGCAAATTTCGTGGATGCATTTGTGGCACTAACTTTGCAGCTAAAGCTTTAACAACACATCAACAATTGGCGATGAGCTTGGAAACTACATCACAAAGAATAGTTGCAATATAAGGATTCCTCATGGTCTAGCTTCAGACCATAAACAAAGCACTGCCGGGAGATGGCCCGGATTATCATTTATTTCCCTTCAAATAAAAAGCAAGAACATGTTTTTATTATAATCTTTCCTTTGGGTATTTTTTGGTCACTAACCATTTCAGGTGGAGATTAAGAAGAACGATGGACAGGTGATGCTTAAGAACATAAAGCTACATCAGCTACAAAAATCTCGGTATGTCTTGGTTTGGGAAATATTACAAAAGAAGCTTGAACTCCACATACTTGATTTAGGTTTCTTTCCACTGCAAACTCCAAGTGTGGGGGAGGTATGTGAGTATCCTAAATAAGTTCCCTTTCGAGCCAAATCTTATTTTGGTTTAGAGTTGGTGTCAGTTCTTGCACATTGATAAAAAAAAATTGAGAACCAAAGAGCCCTTGTTTTGTTTCCACCGTGTATGAATAAATGCAGGTACATGATCAAGTGTGGGGGTCTCTCAAGCTTTTTGATGCACACATGTTCGGGACCACCCACAGACAGGCTGCACAACATCGCACGAGATTACATAAGAAAGATCAAGGCGAAAAAGGCCCAGAAGGGGTCGGCCGACGGCCCTCTGGTGCCTTCGTCTCCAATTTTGTCCAGAGCGAGGGTTTGTGCACCCTATCCCTCATCCTCTCTGATTCATGAGTTAATTTGTTCCTATCTTCAGATGATCATTAAAATTAAACTCATGATAAAATAAGCTTTGATGCTCCTTTGGTTTACATGTCTATCCTTGATTGGCTTGCATATTCTTTATTCCTTGGACATGCACCTATTACTTGTGAGCATATATCTTTAGGAAAACATGTTTATCTAAGTGGTTGATTAATGAGATATGGTGTGATGAAAGAAATCTTGCTCTTTCTGTATAAAGTGCTTGGATGTTTTTCTTGTAAACTTTAAATCAATAGCCTTACAAAGCTCCTTAGTGATTGCCTTCTTCCTACCAAAGCCATATGATGTTAACATTGCAAAAACCTATACACATATGCTGCTTGCTATTGCATTGAGCTTTGTCAAATTGTTGCGACCCTTGTAAGATTCTCTTCATGCTTTCATGATCAAGATCATGTACACTCCACATACACATGCTAAATTTCCACATTGGAAGTTAGCAACATACATTTCATCCATCCACAAAATAAAGGCTCCATTTAAGTGTTGATCTCCTCTCCAAGTATTATTGCAAAAAGAGACATGGGCCATAAAAAAATATGGACACATGAAGGTCCATGCATAAAAAAAGAGAGAATAAAAAAATATAGGCACATGAAGGCCCAAGTATCATGAAAAGAAAAAAATATATATATACTATAGCCATGTTCTCAAAGTAAATTAAGGAGGAGAGAGATCATACAAAAAGGAGTTATCATTCCATTGTTCCACACACATACACATCTTGATCAGATTGTATGGATGGTTTTCTTCTTGGATCCGCTCTTTGACTTTGCAATATATGTGATGCAAGTACGCCTTATCTTTACTCCTACCTTGAGCTCCACATAAGCCTTTTAGAAGTAGGGTGAGAAAAGGCAAGGAAATGCCTTGGTGAGGAATCATACACAATGAGTGATCTGAGAGAATCATTTGAGAACTAGGTAAGGTTATGTTTTTGAAAAATTTCTCGAAAACCCAAGTTACTTAACAGAAGAGTTAAGATGACTTGAATCAAGAGCTGTTCCATTCCTCAACCACCCAAGACGGCATGATAGACACTTCAAAATTCACAAGTGCAGGTATGTCTTGGAGTAACTTATATGCTAGTTTCATATCAGAAGGTGTCTTGACTTCCACCTTAGTCCTAAAGCTTTACTCGAGGACGAGCAAAGGCTAAGTGTGGGGGAGCTTGTTGACGGTCCTTAAGTACCACTTTTGACCGCCAGTTCCTACAGAAAATATATACAAAAATGCATTCACCATAGCTACAGGGCTTATATCTAATCCATTCCACAAGTTTTGATGAATATGTGAGTGCAGGAACTAAAGAGCAAAAGATGGACCAAAGTGGGCCCGGGCCAGGTAGCCCGACCTCCCTAGGTCGGCCGACCTGGGCTCAGGCCCAACTCGGTCCAAATTCCACTCATGCAGAGAAGCACACCTGGAGATCATCCCAACCATTGAATCAATGTCGGTTTGCATCAAGGGCTCAAGATTAACATCACATGGATTGAAGGGCCCACACATGAAACAAGATGTACTCGTGTCAAACATACCCACTTGGAACCGACTTGAGGACCCACAGATCAGCCACCCAGAGCAAAGTGGGCCCGGAAGGCGGTTACCCAAGGTCGACCGACCCCACTAGGTCGGCCGACCTAGGCACGCGCCGGAATCGTTCGCCCCTTGACACGTGTCTGCAAACCACCTCCACGAGAAGATCAGCACCGTTGACGACCTTGGACGGTGGATCCTACGGTCGGCCGAGCCCCCTGGGTCGGCCGACCTGGGCCCACATCCTAACTGCCTCAACCACCGCATACCGACTCCAAACCACCTCTCCAAGCTATAAATAGAGGGACTCAGGGCAGGGCTAAGCATCATCAAGCTGGAGTATCAAGTCAAGGCGAAGCCCTCCTCAAATGAGAGTAGAAATAGGGAGAGAGTGAGGGAGAGTCTGGAGGAGTCCCGGCGTGTCGTCGACCCTCCACCTTTACCTCGACGGATGCGAGCTACTTAGTAAGTATCTGGGATCCAACTAATATTTAAGTTTGAGTTATAGAAAGCTGAGTTCTTTATATTGCTTGTGGGTTCATCGCTTTATTTATAAGGTGCTCTAGTCTCAAGCTAAGATTAGAGTAGTAGTATATATCTTAAGCGTGGTGCTTAGGTTATCGACTACCTTCGTTTGCCTCGTAGCCCCACGGATTAGAAGAGGTAGGTGGCAGGTGGTGACAGCCCTGTCCGTCCTTTGCAATCCTCCACGTTCGGGTACGGCGTAGAGCTGTTGGCCGGCAATTTCCTAGAGGTCTAGGATACCCCGGTGCCCAAAGCAAGCATAGGAGAACTCCCTTCGCTATATTCACAGCCTTAGTGCTAAGTTATCCTCTCTACCTAGCCTTCATATAAACTCGATCGATCCGGTCAACTTTACTGATTAAATAGTGCCCTTTCGTTCCCTGTGGATTCGATACCCTGAATACTTCTGGGTGAAAGCTACAACGGTATCCGTGCGCTTGCGGATTTATCTGCGACTGTAAGAAATACCAACAGTATTACAAGTAAGTAAGAGAATACAAGAACTGAACTCTAGAACTTACCAAGACTCCTCCGGAAGCCCTTCAGAAGATATACTACTAGAACTATCACTACTAAGACTAAGACTAAGCTTGTAGCAAAGGAGAGCTCTTCTTCTGGTGTGTGTTGAGTACGACGCCCTTTGCAGGTATTTATAGCATCCATAGGCTGTGGAGGATCAGCCAGAGGCGGTTGAGGCCGTTTGGCTATGGGCCCAGGTCGGCTGAAGTGGGCAGGTTGGCCGACCCTTGGATCCACCGTCTTGAGCAATGCATGGTTGAGATGAACTCCCGAAGACGGTTTACAGGTACTGGTCAAAGGAGGGCCGAGTCGGGCGCACGGGGAGGTCGGCCGACCTAGGGGGGTCGGCCAACCCTCCGCAACCGCCTCTCGGGCCCACCTTTCTCTGGGAGACTGTCATGTGGGTCCTAAGGTCGGTTCCAGATGGGTACTTGTTGGCGCTTATTAAGTCATGATTATCTTGTAACGCCAACATGGTAAAATAAAATAAACTAGCAATGACCAGTAGAATTTAGTTTCAAATAACATAGTTCCACTTGTACATGGAGATTATTTGGTTGCACGAGTTATGGGCCAAAAGACGAAGGAAAACAGGGCTAAACCCAGGTCGCCTGACCTGCCACGGTCGGCCGACCTGGCCTGGTTGTCCGATTTAGCCCAAGTTTGGCCATGCAGAAGAAGCACAAGTCCATGTCATCCACAGCGCTGAATTGGTGATGGTTACGTCCAAGGGATGACAAGGAGGATAAGGAGAAGCACATGGATTGATGGGCCCACATGAGAATCAAGAGTTACTCAAAGATCTCATACCCAGCCTCCACGACAACCAGGGTCCACATTCTAGTCACACAGAAGAAGATCGAGGCGATGCGAACCTGGACCAGGTCGGCCGACTCTGTCCAGCGGCCGTTGCGGTTCTCCCTTCTCCTGCGCATCCACACCGTCTTCAAGACCAGATCTACACCATGGATGAGCTCAGTCGGTGCATCAGACGGTCGGGCGACGTCAACACGTCGGCCGACTCGAGGGTGGACCCACTCGGCCTCAACTGCCTTGTACCGGCCCTAAACCGCCTCCCAGTTATAAATAGATGACCAACGCCTCTTGTACAACACACACCAAAAGGAAGAGCTTCAATTGCTACAAGTCATAGTCTTAGTTAGTAGAGAAGTAGTTTTAGGAGTTGAGCTTCTACGGGTTTCCGAAGGAGTCATGGTAAGCCTAGAGCTCAGTTACTTTTTATCCTTAGCTTATTTGTAAGACTTAGAGCCTTAATGGAAATGCTATCTTGCTTATGTTACTTGACTTATAGTCTTGTGTGTTCATCATATGAGTCGTATGTCTTGCACCTTAGTGTAGATGATGCATGTTATGGCAATGGCCCAATGAATCTTTATGATTGTTCTTTACCGTTCCGTACAATTGGTAAAGATGTATTTCATATTACAAACGTGGTGTTTGGGTTATGGAATACCGTTGGGGATACCCTACCCCACGTATTCAGAGGTAGCCCCGGGTGGTGACAGTCCCGCTGGGCCTTTGTAATCCTCGTCGTTCGGGTTTGGGCGTTTGCAGGCCTTCATGATAAGCATCTTGACAGTACCCTTGGATGAGGGGATCCCACAACTCCTCGATTTGCCCTCTAATATGTGCCTCTTGCTGAGCTTGTATAGGATACAGTTGTAATGAATGTAACCCATAAGTAAGAAGTACATAGAATCCCTAGTTCTCTCTTAGGACCTTCATATTAACTAGACTTACATAATGAGCAGTGAAACTTTCTGTGTGTCAACATACCCAATTCTTCATGTTATCCCCTATTCTAGTCTTGGTATAATGATTGTGATATAGTTGATGCATTGGAAAACATATTACTTTGCCATACGCTTTTCCTGAGAAAATAAATACGATACTCTGGAATACTCCCGGGTGAAATGCTACAATGTACTTCTGTGCGCTTGCAGAACTTATGTAACGCTAAGATTTATATTACGGCATCTCTAGTGCCATCACTTATGTACTGGTGATGCTAAGAAATGCCAACAAGCATTTCTGGCGCCGTTGTCGGGGAAAGCATTGGCCAAAGAATATGTTAACCTCTGTATTAACTTTATGTCACAATTAAAATACCAGCGTCTAGACAGGTTTACCCTTGTTCTATTTCTCTTTGTGTGAAACAAAAGATTACATCATCGATTCGCCGAAGAACTCCTTCACCTAGAAGAGAGCACGCAAGTGTTCTTTCAGCTTTGTCGATCGAAATCGAAGCACCCTTGCACCAAGATGGCAACTAAAACTCTCATGATTGACTCAACGTACATTGCGATGGTGCAAGCCAAGCCATTCAGCAGAAAGGCTACAGCAAACGCAGCGGAACATCTCCGACATTTATCAGCAATATGCAGTCGATTAGCAGGAAGGGCAATGCAATGGTTATTCCCGTTCCCACTAGCAGGGAGGGCACTACAACGGTACAATAACCACCAGGCAGAGATGGAATCTTGGTAGAAGTGCAGAGATTTATTCCTAGCACATAACTAGAACCCATCCCAGCAAGGAGGAAGTTCGTACACCATACCCGCCAAGAGAAAGGTGAATGATCTAAGCTCTAAATTCCATGCTTTATCAGTCACTGTGAAAAACCATCTGCGCCTAAGTAAAATTCTAGAGGCCCAGTCAGCCCAGCTAGCTGTTGTGGTACAAGAAACCAGTCGGGAGATTTTGGCTAATCATGCAGGAAACAAGAAAGAATCAAGCCAAAAGCATGACGGGCCCGAAATCAAGGTCATTTATGGATGGAAGCCACAAAGATCACCGGTCACTAATAGTGAGCCGCTCCTACCCCTGCCCAGAGAATTTGCACAAGGTGTTAAGGCTCTGAAGGCAACAACACCAACATCACCTTGCGTCAAGAAAACAGAATAGGAGTGGCGTTTCAAAGCTTCTGCATCATCTTCAAATGCGGAAGACAAGTCATCAAGCTAAATCATATCTTGGAGACGTCCGCACTCGACGGACGGAAAACAACGAGTCCTCATCGGTAGGTGCATCAGTATGTATCTCATATTTATTTTACCATGCATATTTATTTCTCAAGCATGTTTGAATTTCCACAAATTATTGCAATTGAATTCTGAAACTTTGGAGCCATCTACTTAAATTCCCCTTGGATACCTGGCCACCAACATTCATACACCTAGCATTCATCACAACTTTGAACCATGTGCCACTCTGCAAAAGCAAAGCCTGAACCTAGCTAAGGCTCGGTCGGCGGCCGACCCCAAGTTGTGGCCTTTGTAGAGCACTCAAACACCATCATACACTACCATAGGTACCTATCACATCTTGCAAAGAAGGCATTCAACCGTGCCCAACGCCGGTCGGCCGACCAGCTCATGTCGCCCGACACATGAATTCCTCTTTTGTAAAGTTTTCAACCATAGTGCAGCTGCCAGGGTATCCAACGCGCTCGTGATCAAAGCCTGGCCAAAACACCTCTGCGGGAGGGTCGGCCAACCCCACCTGGTCGGCCGATCAGGGGAGAACTCCGGCTATAAAAAGCCTTGGCCTGGAGCCTGATCACTTTGCCCCAACCCGAGCTGCGTTTCGCCCTCAGAGTCTCTCTTCTCCCTCTGTTAAGTTCTCAAGTTTTTAGCTCCTTAGTTTGAAATTCAATAAAAAAACCAAGTACAGATGGACTTCATTTCTGCATAATGGTGCTGTTCTTCTTGTGCTCAAGTGCTTGAACGAGTTGTGGAGGTCCTCAACCCCGCAAGAACATTTGTCTGTGGTGTGTCATAACCCACAAGAGCGTTGTTGTGGAGGCAACCACGCCCCACAAGAACGGCTAACTCTTGGACGACTAACATACTAACGCTAATCCTTTTGTCTTCCAAGTGTTGTTCTTGTTGTTGCTCCTTGTGCAGGCATCATGAACCTCGTCCGAGGAGTCGTGAAGCAAGAAAAAAGTTTGAAGGGGTCAAGCTCGAGGCGGAGCCGATGTTCCGGAAGCACTGAGTTGGTCTCCTCCAGCACGGAGATCATGGACTTAGCCGGTGGCTCCGAAGAAAGGATGGGCAGCCAACATTCCATGGAGATCTATGAAGACCAGTACTACTACACCAGGGATGGTGCCACATCTGCAGGAGGCGGAGGTGGCGGCGGCAATGGAGATGGTAACGGGGACAGCTCCAGCAGCAACCATAACGAAGACGACCGTCGCCCGGCGTTCATCTCCGATGACCAACTCGACATCGACGAAGGCTACGAAACGGAAGCATATCAAATTCTCCTGGGTCGCGCTTTTGATCACACACGTGTGTTCACAAACGAACTCATGGAGAAATCTGGTATGGCCACTGACTTCGAAATTGTTTGGGGTGCTGTGGGTTGGTCGGATTTTGCGCGCATTCATGAGGGTGGGTGTCGCTTGTTAACAATCCAATTTCTTGCTACTTTGAGAAAATCTGAGGAGGGGATTACTTTTCGCTTTTAAAGGGAAGAGTATTTCGTTTCTTGGTGGCAGCTTAGTAGCCATTTGGGTTTTAGCAAGCGTTGTAGCTTGGAGGTTGATAAAGTTTTGAGGCTTTTTGTTAGAGAGTCTTTTTGGTGGGACATCTCGGGTATCACAGATGGGACTCCCCCAAGAACAAGCCACATTCATAACCCCACTCTTCGTTTCATGCACCGCTGGATTGCCATGACTCTTTTCCCTCGAAATGATCTTCGGACCGTTCGCATTGATGAATTGAAATTATTATATGCGATGGTTAAGAAGATAAAAATTTCCCAAGTTGTTTTTATGATCGATCAATGGATGGGTGTTTTTAGGAGGCAAGGTCCCATTGAGTGTACTTCTTTGGTCACTCGCATTTTTGAGTCAATGGGCCTTTTGAATAATTACCGAGTCGAGTTCCTTCCGCAGCCTCACCCAACTCTGGATGAATCTCATTTTGTTCAGAGTCACCTTGTTACTCATACCATAGACCAAAAGCTTGTTATGGTCTATCATAACAATACAACCAGAATTCCGTTGCCAGCACCGGAATACTGGTTGTACAAGTGTAAATCACTTTTGTTGGAGTTACAGCAGGAAGGCAGGCGGAGCGTGACAGGAAGGGTGACAAGAAGCATGTCCCGACAGGAAGAAGCCATGATGCCACAACCCTAAGGAGCATGGGAGCCTCCAACTCCGCCATACATACCAGCAGGATCAAACTGGGAGCAGCCATAGCCGCCCCCATCATATATGGCGGGAGGTTCGGGATGGCAAGAAGCCTCGCAAGCACAATGGAATCCTCAAGACCCGCGCTATCATCAGTCGTCCAGCTCAAGTGGCGGCCCTCCTCCATTCGATGCCCGACGGTCCTTTTCAGCAAGGGACTAGCGTAGCAGCATGGATGGGTTATCCAACCGCATAGGAACCCTTGAGGTAACCACTCACCGCATTGATGATACCTTAACCCATCATGTGCAGCAGTCGCAGGCTTGGTGGGACCAGTCAGTGCAGAATTACAACACCTTACAGAACAGCATCTAGCAAGGCAATCAGAACATGAATGCCTACTTTTGGTACCAAGGGTTCGACCCGAACGACCCTCGTTATCGCCAGCAGTGAGAAGTCCAGCTTGGGGGAGGACCCCCGCACAGGTAAGTTCATCCAACCCTGTCTTTTATTTTTTGATTTTCATTTAGGGTAATTTGGTAAAAAAACTTGTCCTTGTATGGAAATGATGAATTTTTGCTATGATCTTCCCTATTATTCAAGTCTCAATAAGGCAGTCTTTTGTGTCCTGGATTTGTTGGCTTAAATTAATGACTTCCTTGGAAACTTAAAACTTGTGGGTAGCAATTGCTAAATCTGATTCTAGGTTGTTGGGAGATATGATATAATAAGATAGAGTTGCTTTACCTATACCCAAGTGAAACTTGATCTCGGAGTTTTTATTTCAAAAAAATAAAATTCTAGGCTCCTCAGTGAAGAGTGAAAATCCTACCACAGCCTCACATTCCAACCACTTACAAAAAGCATGTGCAGTTGTTTTGAGTTTTGTCAAGTTCATTGTGATCTTTGTAAGATTTACTTCATGCTCTTAAAATCGGAGTCACGTACAAGCCACCATATTTGCCATACTTCTACTCTGGAAGTAAAGCACAACATGCCTATCCTTTGCCTACCAAAATAAAATACTCCAAAGTAAAGGGATTTCTCTCCAAAAATATTCCTAGGCATAAGGCTTAGGCTCCCTATGTAAAAAAAAGAAAAGAGAAAGCAAAAGAAATGGACACATGTCTAGTCCATGAAAAAAAAGAGAAAAAGAAAAAAAAAGGGGAGCCAAGCTTTATAGAAAAGTCCTAAAGGAGAGAAATTCCCTAAAGGAGTTCATTTTCCACTACCACATATCCACACTTCGATTTGAGTGTATGATTTAATTCTTCATTGATCCTGGATTTGACTCAACAAAATAAGCAATGCATGTGTGAAACAAAAGTTTCCCGTTCACAAATCCTACTTGCCTATGCTATTGAGGGAAATTTTGAGAGGAGTGATGGAAAGGAATTATACACCAATGAGCGACTTGAGAGAGAGTCACTTGAGGAGCTTTGTTTTTCTTGCAAAAGTGTCTTTAAAAACCTCCAGTGAAAGGGTGGAACGAAGGTTTGGGGGAGCACTCTTGCTAAGTTGTTCTGGCTTTCAACCGCTCAAGATGAAGAAAAGCTACAAGCCCCATGGGTGGCAAGGTAAAAAGGGATGATTTAATTTTTGCCAACTTAGTCAAGTCATGAAATGCTTACTTATTGACAATTTCTTTGGGAAGCACGCAAAATCTGATCCAATAGTTTCCAACTCTCCAAAGCTTTACTCAGGGGCAAGCAAAGGTCTTAGCTTGGGGGAGTTTGTTGGCGCTTGTTAAGTCATGATTATCTTGTAACGCAAACATGGTAAAATAAAATAAACTAGCAATGATCAGTAGGATTTAGTTTCAAATAACGTAGTTCCATTTGTACATGGAGATTATTTGGTTGCAGGAGTTATGGGCCAAAAGATGAAGGAAAACAGGGCTAAGCCCAGGTTGCCCGACCTGCCATGGTCGGCCGACCTGGCCTGGTGTCCGATTTAGCCCAAGTTTGGCCATGCAGAAGAAGCACAAGTCCATGTCATCCACAGCGTTGAATCAATGACGGTTACATCCAAGGCATGACAAGGAGGATAAGGAGAAGCACATGGATTGATGGGCCCACATGAGAATCAAGAGTTACTCAAAGATCTCATACCCAGCCTCCACGATGACCAGGGTCCACATTCCAGTCACACAGAAGAAGATCGAGGCGGTGCGAACCTGGACCAGGTCGGCCGACCTGTTCAGGTCGGCTGACTCTGTCCAGGGGCCGTTGCGGTTCACCCTTCTCCTGCGCATCCACACCGACTTCAGGACCAAATCTACACCGTGGATGAGCTTAGTCGGTGCATCAGACGGTCGGGCGACGTCAACACGTCGGCCGACTCGGGGGTGGGCCCACTCGGCCTCAACCGCCTTGTACCGGCCCTGAACCGCCTCCCAGTGCTATAAATAGATGACCAACGCCTCCTGTACAACACACACCAAAAGGTAGAGCTCCAATTGCTACAAGTCATAGTCTTAGTTAGTAGAGAAGTAGTTTTAGGAGTTGAGCTTCTACGGGTTTCCGAAGGAGTCTTGGTAAGCCTGGAGCCCAATTACTTTTTATCCTTAGCTTATTTGTAAGACTTAGAGCCTTAATAGAAATGCTATCTTGCTTATGTTACTTGACTTATAGTCTTGTGTGTTCATCATATGAGTCGTATGTCTTGCACCTTAGTGTAGATGATGCATGTTATGGCAATGGCCTAATGAATCTTTATGATTGTTCTTTACCTTTCCGTACAATTGGTAAAGATGTATTTCATATTACAAACATGGTGTTTGGGTTATGGAATACCGTTGGGGATACCCTACCCCGCGTATTCAGAGGTAGCCCCCAGGTGGTGACAGCCCCCGCTGGGCCTTTGTAGTCCTCACCGTTCGGGTTTGGGCATTTGCAGGCCTTCATGATAAACATCGTGACAGTACCCTTGGATGAGGGGATCCCATGACTCCTCGATTTGCCCTATAATATGTGTCTCTTGCTGAGCTTGTATAGGATACACTTGTAATGAATGTAACCCATAAGTAAGAAGTACATAGAATCCCTAGTTCTCTCTTAGGACCTTCATATTAACTAGACTTACATAATGAGCAGTGAAACCTTCTGTCTTTCAACATACCCAACTCTTCATGTTATCCCCTGTTCTAGTCTTGGTATAATGATTGGGATATAGTTGATGCATAGGAAACCATATTACTTTCCCATACGCTTTCCCTAAGGAAATAAATACGATACTCTGGAATACTCCCGGGTGAAATGCTACAATGTACTTCTGTGCGCTTGCAGAACTTATGTAACGCTAAGATTTATATTAAGTCATCTCTAGTGCCATCACTCATGTAGTGGTGATGCTAAGAAGTGCCAACACTACTGTCGGTTTGAGTGCACGAAGCTTTGGTTGTGGGCCCTTCAGTCCATGGGATCGACACGTGGCTCATCTTTTACCATTGACTTCAACCGGCCATGATTCAGCGTCCACGATCATCTCTTAGTGTGCTTCTTGACCTGTGTGGAGGATGGGCTCGAACGGGGTCCAGGCCAGGTCGCCCGACCTAGCCAGGTCGGCAGACCTGGGCCTGTGCTCATTTTTATCCATGTTTTGCACCGTGGTCCCTGTACTCAAATATATTCTGGATATACATGCTACAACATTATTTGAATACAAATTTCTTAGTTATGCTTGATCTTTATTAGTTTTCTGAGCCCATTGACGGTCGGATTTCTGTTATAAGGACCGTCAACAACTCCCCAAAGCTTAGCCCTTTGCTCGTCCCGAGCGAAAACTAGAACTTTTAGGCTCAATGGATCAGGAGTTGCTTCCTCATTACTCCTCAAAAGTACCAGTGGTTTAGCAAGATATTCTACTAAGAATTGAATAAGCTGGTAAAATAAGCTTCTCCTAATACCTTGGCCTCTTATGGGGCTTGTAGCTTCTCCTTGTCTTGGGCGGTTGATAGCCAGAACGACTTAGACCCAACACCTTGCTTTCTACCTTGCTTGACAATCAAACCGGAGGTTGTGGAGATTTTTCAAAAAGGTAGAGTTCCTTTAGGTGGTACTCTCGAGTCACTCAAGGTGTATTTCCTTACCAAGATCCTCTCTCAACTCTCATTTCCCTCATTGAGGTGGAGTTTGTACTAGGCGAGCCTTGTAGCATACTTGAAGTGCACATATTGTAAAGTCAAAACCAGGATTCAAAGAGAAGTAAGTCATACTCTCAAGCCAAGATGTGCACGTGTGTGGATGGCATGATAAATGTTAGCTCCCTTTTTACAGGTTCCTCTTCCCTTATAAGAGTTGCTTTTAGAGACATGGCTATTCTTTTTGAACAAAGAGCCTTCATGTGCTCTCTCTCTTTTTTTTTACATACTTGGACTTCCATGTGACCACTTTTTTTTTGATAGCCCATGCCTCTTTTTGTAATAAAAGCTTTTATTTGGTGGTTGGATGGGTGTCATGTTTACTTCCAGAGTAGAAGTGTAACATGTATATGGTGGCGTGTGCGTGATCTTGGCTTTAAAAGCATGAAGTAAATCTCTACGTGTTGAGGCCATAATACCAGGGTGCCTGATCACGTGGATTACCGACTACCGACTCCGAACGAAAAAGACTCCGAACAAGACACGACGACCGGATCACAGAAGGAAGGCCCAAAGATGTTAGAGTCCTACTAGGTTTAGATCTGCTTTATCTTGTAAGGCACGTCTCCCTGGATATAAATAGTGGGGGGGTTCTGCACGTAGAGGGTATCTCCAATCTTAGCCAATACACCTGAGGGTACTTGTTACACCATTGTAATCTATACTCGTCGAAATAATACAAGCAGCAACTGGACGTAGGGTTATTACTCGATCTCAAGGGCCCAAACCAGTATAAAATCCCGTGTCTTTCTGTTCATCTACCGTGATCAATCTTCGCACGAAGCGGGGTGCTTGCCGGACAAATATCTGCCGAGTACAACCTCGACAGAGGCGCGCCAGGTAGGGGCCCTCGCGTGAAGAAAGATCATGCCGATCGTCAACGGAGTCTGGATCGCCGACGCGTCGAGTTCATCGATGCCCTACATGCCCAGTTCCGTCAAGTCGGAAGCCATCGGGAGTTCTGCCTCCGCTTCCGATCTCTACGCTCACGGCCACCTAGTGCCTACACGGGAGATCCACTTCGGGGATCTTGTGTTCGAGCATCAAGACGAATATGAGCTCAAGCTGACAGGGATCCATGATCCCGATCTCACATGCGCCGGTCGGGAAGTTTTCGCCACCTTCACGGAGCCAAGTCCCGAAGACATTGCCGATCGCACTGCACAGTTAGATCTCGACTACAGTGGATCTAGCGATGGGTTGGACCAGCCCGAAGACCGCCGCATCCATGTGCTAGCTGCAAACGGGAGGGAGGCCACCGCCGAGTCCTCCAACTCGCGTAGATCCATACCTTCTCCGCGTTTCAGCAACGCACCAACTCTTCAGACGGCTAAAACCTGTACATAGCAGGTCGCGTCCTCACTGGCTCCCCGAAATCTCAACGACGATTTCTGGGCAGTCGAGCAGGACAACCTGCAGATCCGAACTCTCTTGGAGACGATGGAGGCAATGGCCGAGGGAACCCCGATTCGCCAAGAAGGCTCGGGAAGCAGCGGACAAGGCCAAGGAGCGCCTCGAGGCCGCCGCTACCGCACCACCGGCTCCGTCAAACAGGCCTGGTGAACCTCAACCGGTTCGCTCCCGATCTGTTAACAGACGACCCCGCTATCGCCCGCACGAAGGGCGTGACATGAGGCCGCAGCTCGAACGCAACCGTCGCACTCGCGACGCTCGGGAAACTCTCAACTAGAATCGAGATTACCGAGCATGTGTGGGCTACTACCGGTCCCATCCAGATTCGCCGCCACGTGACTCCCAACCAGGCACAGGAGGATGTCTTGCATACTCCCCAGGCCTGCGCAAGGTCAGGTGGCCGGAAAAGTTTCGTCCTACTAACATCGAGAAGTATGACGGAACGACCAACCCCCGCGAGTGGATTCAGATCTATTCCACGATCATCGACGCCACCGTGGGTGACGACTATCTCAAGGCCAATTACTTTCTGACTGCCCTGCAGGGATCAGCCCGAACATGGCTCATGAACCTGCCCGAGGCCAGCATCAAGTCATGGAGCCATCTCCGAGAGACGTTTGAAGCCAACTTCCAAGGCACCTACAAATGCCCCGGAGACAAAGGAGATCTGCTCAATTGTGTGCAGAAACCTGGAGAGTCGCTCCGGGACTACATCCGTCGCTTCAGCGACACCCGTAACACCATCCCTGACATGGTGGATGATCGGGTGATTGTGGCCTTTAATCAGGGCTGCAAGGACGAGCGAATGGCGGAGGAGCTTGCCAAGAAGAACCCGAAGACAGTGGCTGAGCTCTACGGGATCCTGGAAGAGACCGCCAAGATGGCGGACGCCCGAGCGCAGGTCCATGGAAAGCCCGAACAAAGCCAGCCAACGGGGAAGGCAAGAAGAAGAATAAACACAAGAACAAAAAGCGCAAGACCGAGGGTGATGAAGTCATGGCCGTGGACAGCAAACCCCCGTACAGGCGTCAAGGCAAGCCTACCGATATCCCGATGTACTGCACGATTCACCGGTCAACAAAGCATCACTTTGTGGACTGCATGGTGTATACCTCCGGCGCCGACTACCATGCCTCCCTTATTGCAAGGTTCTTGGCGGGCTCGTCTTGGGTGGTTGGATTCCCCGGTTGCCGCCTTCAACAGGTCGTCTGCTTGCTTGGCAGCTTGTTGCTTTGGACTTGGTGATGGTCTTGGCAGGGTTGGTCACATCATGTTGGATGGCCGCTGTCTCGAGCATCATCTTCATCCTCAGGATCTCCGGGGTTTGGGCCATCTGCCCAAGCTCTGTTGCGACAGCCAAGATGTTGGCTACAGCGTTAGTGTAGATGTCTTGCCCGGCAACTTGTATGAACTTCTCGTTGAGGTTTTGTGGAGGAAGTCTGCGACCAGCAAGGCGGCGACGATCTGCGTGAGCTACATTTCGCTCTCTGCGTCTGTTCCAGTCAGCTTCAGCTTCATTCTCCACAGTTGGTTCGTCGTTGGAGACTTCTGCTTATTGGCCGATAATCACCATGGCTTGACGTCCTGGTGAAAAGCTTCCTATGCTTGAAGTTACTGGAACTATTGAGCCGCGTCCGCTTGAAGAATCCAGGGGCTGCCCGTGTTTAAACGGGAGTGGATCAATGCACGTGATGATGCGAGACATATCCAGGTCTTCTTGCGGTGTTGCTCCAAGCTTTGGCATGCGTCCTAGCCAATGAACGAATCATCCTTCAAGGGTTGAAGTAATGACGTGTCCGACTTGTTTCCCGTTTAGAGGGAGTTCGTCGAATTCGACCAAAGATCGGAGTTGTTTTGAGGACACCGCCTGGAAAACGAAGGTTGGGCCCACGAGTCCAAAGGGAAATTGGCTAGGGGTGTCGGCCTCGCGCTTAGCCGTGGCTGGACTCCTTCTCTTCTGGATTTTTGAATTGGCGGATTTTGGCGCGACTGATGGTTCAGAAATCGAATTGGACCGCCTGGTCTGCTTTGGAATATTCCCAGCCCGAGTTAATGTCGAACTGGGAGTTGAAGTTTCCCGGGCCCGAGTTGAGTTCGAACTCGGGGTTTCCCGAGTTGAATTCGAACCCGGGGACGCGATCTCGTCGAGCTTGTCGGCGAGTTCCTCCGGAGTCGGCGACTTGAGGAAGCGGTCGAAGTTGCCCGTGCCATCCGCCATGCAGACCTAGGAGCCAAAGACGAAGGTTGTGCCCTTCTCGAATACCATGTCGCCATCGCAGTTGATGATGACTGGTGCCATCGAGCTTGCTTTACGATTCTCATCGAGAGCCCCTACCTGGCGTGCCAGCTGTCGGTTGTTATACCGGCTAGCCTACTATAGAGGGTCCCTAATTAGTCAAGTTGTTTGTGAGAGCCTCGCCGAAACCAGAAGCATGATGGTGAACACGAGACGATTTAGACAGGTTCAGACTGCCTAGAGTAGAGAGCATAATACCCTACATCCTGTATGGTGGATCACTTCGTATTGATGGTTATTATTTTACAAGGGATCCCTGCCTCACCTTATATACTCAGGAGACAGGGTCTACAAGGCAAGAAATACAAACTCCTAGTCGGATACAATACACTGAGTCCTAACATGAATAGGCCGGGTTGTTTCCTAGTAGCCAACTACTTTCCTTAAGCTGTATGCCTCTTCCTTGTATCTCCCAATTTCCTAGCAGGCCTACAGCCCATGAGGACTCCCATGGATCTTGGACCGTCAAGTACTTAATACCATAAGAAATCACGAACACTTACTAAGAGAAGGAAGCATCCGTCGAGGTACCAGATCGGGGAAGAGAGCCGACAGCCCCAGTACTTTCCTCGGACAACCCCTCACTCACTCCCTATTCTCTAGATACTACACTGGAGTAGAGCTTTGCCTTGAAGTGGTGCTTGTGGCTTCTCAATCTTGTGTGTCTTGAACCGGAGCCGAGTGCATCTATTTATAGCTTGGTAGGACGATGGAGAGGTCGCTCGAGGCGGTCGAGGCCGTTTGGCCCCCGGACCAGGTCGGCCGATCCGGGGGGGTCGGCCGACCCTCAGATGCACCTCCTTGCATCGTGCACGGCTAAGATGTGTCCCTAGAGTCGGTATGGAGCTGGTCGTCGAAGGGGGACCGATTTTGTCGCCCTTGGAGGTCAGTCGACGTGCCAGGTCGGCCGACCTGGAGTTGGCTCGCCTTGGGGCCATCTTCCTCTAAGTCTCTTCCCCGTGGGTCCTAAGGTCGGTTCTGTGTCGGTTGGCTTGAATTGAGTATATTTAGTTCTCGTTGTGGGCCCCTCAATCCAAGTGATAGGCATATTGCTTCATCTTGTCCTTTGATCGAAACTGACACCCAAGCAGCGGTCAAGATGTTCCATGATTGTGCTTCTTTGCTGTGGCCAAAGATGGGCTCCATTGGGCTTGGGCCCAAGTCGACCGACCCACCTGGCCCTGAGCCCAAATGTCCTCCTCTTTTGCTAGTTAGTCCCTGCATTCACATATATACCAAAACTTGTGGAATTGATTAGATATAAACCCTATCACATTACATTTGGTGATTATATATGACATATTCTCTGCAGGGGTTGACGGTCAAAAATGGTACTTAAGGACTGTCAACAACCGCTCCTCCAAGCCTAGACGTATCGCATTACTCGATGCGAGGAGAGTCTGACCGCTAGACTTAAAACGGCGAGTCATTGCCAAAAGGTAAATTGGTAGTTATCCCATGTTTAATTTTTCATAATATTAATTTTCATCTTGAATTTTCATGTGCAAATAATGCCTTCATAATAAAATATTATTTTCAGCAATTTAATTAATTAAAAAACATTTCATGAAAAACATAAAAATTTATAAACTCAAAATATAACATTCTTTCTCCTAACCTCCTGCGAAAGTTTTCTGTCTTTAAACTCCAAGCACATAGGATCAAAAGAGCCATTGGAAGCAACAGGAGAAGGAGGCTGTTGACACCAGATTTTGACTCGGCTAATATGAAAGGGATATTGTGCGGAGCCAGGGCTGGAGGCCGAGTCCGATTCTGAGTTGAGGGTCTCCGATTCCGATCGGAGTCCGTCCGATGGAGTCCTGATCGAATACGGGGCTAAGGAGGCTGGAGCACGCACTACTTTCAAGGAAGGGGTGTGTCTAGAAGCTTCTTCAAGGCCTGATTGTGACAGTTGTAATGATTTTGGTAGTTTAGATTAGTCTGCTTTAAATAAATTAGAGATAATGTCGTAGCCGACAAGGATTAGCTAGATTTCCAGGGTATAAATATAAACCATGCGCCATTGTAAAGAACGTTCACACAACCAATCAATACAACACAACTTTCGGCCCTCGTGCCAACAACCCTTTTCGTCGAGTTCTTCAGCAAGCAGGGCTGCATCATCTTGACCTCCGGTTTGTCTGTAAGTGCGACACCTATCGAATTATTTTAGGCTTTAGATTGAGGCGTATCGCCTTTCTTCGTCTATATAATTCACCAATTTATCGAGTTGTTCTAGGCTTTAGATTGAAGCGTATCGCTCTTCTTCGTTTAGATCGCTCACCCTTTACCATATCTTGTTGATTTTATCTTATCGGCTTACATCTGTTCGAGAGATCTATTTTGTTTTATTGCAATTCAAGTTTCATAATAGATTTGTTCATATTGCCTATATAGCTAATTTAGATTTAATAAGCAAGTTACAAATAAATCTGGTTTAAACAAACTCTTTGATATATATCGATCTATCAGAGTAAACAAGCTAATCGGTGCCCTGCTAGCAACGCTGTCTCGAAATCGATCCGATTGTTAGTAACATGAGATCTAGTTTGTTTTTTACCTTTAGAAAAGATGCATAATAAAGAATGAGTTTAAGCTAGATTTATCTCCGATTCGGCTTCTATAGTCGATGGTTTGCTTTAAATACATGTCATATCATCACGAATCGGACTCAAGGCCGATGGTTCATGCTCGCAAATCGAACTCCTCCTTATGCTGATCCGATTGCTGGAACGAATCGGGGCTTTGGCCGATGAGTTCCTTGTGGTTTACTGATTAAACTCTACCTGGTCAATTTTCAGGTCAAATTGACTGGTACGCCACGAACCTCAAGATTTTGGACCTGCACTGAAGTTCCAACAAATCTTCCAGACCACAGTGTTAATTTCTGAGAGTCAACACCTGACTTTTTGGACGTCAACGCATTTTGGCACACCCAGTGGGACCAGAAAGCTTCTGTGATGGCACCTCCTAGGGATAAAGGTGGTGAGATCCCTGCTGTCACGATGGAAGACCTCAGTGATGAGCAGAAGAAACTCGTGAAAGCACAACTTGAAGAATTCAAGAACCTGTGCCTAGACTCATTCAGCAAGACTCGCAACGCTGTGATCAAGAAAATTCGTTTCCCATCCCCAAGGAAGCGTTTGATCAGATCACAGCAGAAGAGAGAAAATTCTTTCAAGATTATATAGATGCTGGTGTGAGTCATGCAATGATTAACCAATCTGTATATTGGTTAACATGGTGGTGGGGTTGATCGCCAAATTGCTGGTTGGAGCAATATTGAAGGATGTCCAGAAGGGACCTGCTTACTTTGATACCAGTGCTGCTTCAGCAATAAAGGATCTCAAGAAAAAGATTGTGCAGATCAATTCATCTACATCACTAGAGACACACCCTGAGTGCTATGGGACTCCTAAAACAAAGAAATCAAAAGCCAAGGTGGCAGAAGGAGGTGAAGAAGAGGAAGAAGAAACAGGAGATAAAAATTCTGGCGCAACTCAACACATTGATCAGTTTGGCAGCCGTATTCCTGTGGTTGATGGTAAGATGGTCTATCCTTCCTACTTCAACACTGAAAATCCACCAAGGAACAGAGGAGCTGACTATCGGGAGCCGTCGATTGGGCCTACTGAGACACCGGTCATAATGACATCGACACGTGCTCCAATTAGTCAGGGAAATTATGCTCAGGAGAATTAAACAGATAAGATTGTTGATGTCATGAAGAATCGGTTTGGTTTAAAGCCCAAGGGACAATCTTATCTATATCGGAAGCCGTATCCAAACTGGTTTGACACATTGCCAATGCCAGCCCGATTCAGGATTCCTGATTTTTATAAGTTTTCTGGATAAGGGGATGTTACCACCATTGAGCAAATCAGTCGTTACACGATCCAGTATGGTAAAGTGACATCTATTGATCCAGTGAAGGTCAAAATTTTCCCTATGTCTCCCTCTGGTTCGGCCTTTTCGTGGTTTTCATCATTACCACCAAATTCCATCAATAACTAGTCCGATCTAGAAAAACAATTTCACGCCTACTTCTTTATGGGGGTACTAGAAACCAGACTGTCCAATTTGACAGCTCTCCGACAGAGGAATGGGGAATCGGTCAGCGAATTCATTCAAAGATTTAGAGATGTCCGCAGCCGATGCTATTCGTTGAATCTATCGGAGGGACAACTGGTGGATTTGGCTTTCCAAGGATTATTGCCTCAAGTCAACAAGTCAAGATTCTGAAGGCTTGGGACACATATTCAAAAACTCTCTTAGCATGAAGGATGCAATAATGATTATCGGAGGAAGAAATATCAAAGGAAGATTGCCGATATTGAGTATGATTCCAATGGTGATGAAGCTGAAGTCGATTTGGCTGAGTGGACTAAGAATAAGAATTCTGTTGCCTGCGCATGGGTGAAGGTCGAACCAGAAAGGTACAGCTTTGATATCACTAAAGTTGATAATGTATTTGATTTATTGTTACCAGAAAAACAAATCAGGCTTTCACCAAATCATACAATTCCTTTTGCCGAAGAGTTGAAGAAAAAGAAATATTGCAAGTGGCATAATTCAGTATCTCATCATACAAATGATTGCAAAGTTTTTCGTAATGAAATCCAATCGGCAATTGAGAAGGGGATTATCAAAGTTGAAGCTGGTAACAAGCCGATGAAGCTTGATGGGCACCCGTTCCCTCAGAATATGGTCAAGATCGGAGCACCAGATAGAAAGATGAAGGCTAAAGTTCTCACATCAGACCACGCTAAGAAATCGGGAGCTGTTGACCCTAACTGTCAAGTATTGGCCGATGAGGTGAGGGATCAGAACTATCAAAATTATCGGGAAGATCGCCGACACAGAGACAAACCCAGGGTTACATCAGGGCAACTTATTGAAAAATATGTAAGGCAGCAAGAAAGGGATTGGAGTCCTCCGATGAGGAGGTTTGATGATGAAGATCTTTGGGGATGCCCGTTCTTTAGGTTTTGCTGGAATGAAAAATTGAGACTTCCATCGATCTACGATTGTCCAGAATGCAGTGATCAGTATGGGAGTTATTGGGATTCAAAAAGGCATCATCATTCTATACATGATCGTTTGGATTATGGTCATCGGTGTAGTTGGCATGACGAAGTCACTTACCAGCAGGAGCGTGAAGATTGGCGTGAATATCACGATCGGCGTGAGTATGAAAATCGGTGCTATGACCGATGGGACGATGATCGTCGAAGGTATAATGATCGCCAAAAATATAAAGAGGACCATGTTTCTGTGCATGATCATCTGGTATATAGGAAGAAGGAAAATACGCATGAACCAGATAATGTACAAGAATTGGAGGAGGATACAGAAGTCAAGTCTGGACTGCATCCAAAAGTTAATCCATAGTGGTGTCCTGAAGGTTTGACCAAGACACAAAAAAGAAGGGTTCAGCGTATCCGATTTAAGGAATTGCTCAAGAAAAAGTGTCAAGGAGATGATAATTCCAAAGTTTGGAAAGCTAAGCCCAAGCGTAATGATGAAGGACCATCAGCATCGGTGAACATGATATTTGTACTGCCAGCTGAATATAATGTGAGTTCAACCGATGATGAGGGCAATGATGTTGAAGAAGCTATGGCACAGTTAGTCTTACAACCCCAACAAGCTATATTTGAAAATCCAGTTGATGAAAAGTATTGACATTTGAGGCCTTTATATGTGAAAGGGTATGTTGACGGCAAGCCGATGACAAAAATGCTTGTTGATGGGGGAGCTGTAGTTAATCTGATGCCATATACTACATATCAGAAGCTTGGTAAAGGCCCTGATGATTTGATCAAGACCGATATGACTCTCAAAGACTTTGGTGGGAATCCATCGCCGGCTCGGGGGGCATTAAATGTTGAATTGACGATCGGAAACAAGACACTGCCTACTACTTTCTTCGTCATTGATAGTAAAGGGTTTTACAGCTTGCTCCTGGGTCGTGATTGGATTCATGGTAATTATTGTGTGCCAACTACCATGCATCAATGCCTCATCCAGTGGCATGGAGATCACATTGAGACTGTTCAAGCCGATGAATCGGTCAGCGTTGCTACCACCGATTTGCTGGTTTGGGAATTTGAAGGGATAGAGTGCTTATCGGGCAGAGTCTAGGAAGGCAATTTCATCCAAGTGTCCGATGATGGTTTAAAGCCGATCCAAGCAGTCGGCTCTGAGAGTTTGTATTAATGGAAGAGTTTATTGAAAATGAGGGTAAACTTGGTCAAGGGTTTATGTTGGCCGATGAATTAGAAGAAGTAGATATAGGTTTAGGAGATAGACCTCGGCCGACATATGTAAGTGCTAAATTGGATCCTGAGTTTAAACAAGAATTAATAAAGTTTTTAAAGAGTATCATGATTGTTTTGCTCGAGAATACTACGAGATGCCAGGTTTAAGCCGATCAATTGTTGAGCATCGGCTCCCGATCAAACCAAGGTATTGGCCTTTTAAACAAGCGCCGAGACGATTTAGACCAGAAATAAATAAAGAAATAAAAGCCAAAATAAATCAGTTATATGAGGCTAAGTTTATTCAACCTTGCCGATATGCTGAATGGATATCTAATATCGTTCCTGTTTTCAAGAAAAATGGAAAATTGCGAGTTTGTGTAGACTTCGATGGATGAGTATCCGATGCTGATTGCCGATATGTTGGCCGATGCAGCCTCAGGACATAAGGTGATTAGTTTTATGGATGGTATTGCAGGATATAATCAAATCTTTATGGCGGAAGAAGATATTCCTAAATTGCATTCCGATGTCCTGGTGCACTTGGATTATATGAATGGGTTGTCATGACCATTGGTTTGAAAAATGCTGGTGCTACATATCAAAGGGCCATGAATTATATATTTCACAAGTTGATCGGCAGGATTGTTGAAATTTATATTGATGATGTGGTGGTGAAGTCCGATGGATATAAATAGCATCTGGCCGATTTGCGAGATACTCTTGAATGCACAAGGAAACATGGTTTGAAAATGAATCCTAACAAGTGTGCGTTTGGAGTGTCGGCTGGACAATTTTTGGGTTTCATGGTTCATGAAAAAGGTATTGAAGTTGGACAAAAGAGTATGAAAGCTATTAGAGATGCTAAACCACCCACCGATAAGACGAGTCTCCAGTCTTTGATCGGTAAGATTAATTTTGTTAGAAGATTTATATCAAATTTGTCTGGCAGAATTCGTCCTTTCTCTCCGCTGCTAAAATTGAAAGCCGATGAGGAATTCGTATGGAGAGAAGAACAACAGAGGGCGTTCGATGAAATCAAGCAGTATATGATGACGCCTCCAGTTTTGATTCCACCTCAGAGAAATAAGCCATTCCGATTATATTTGTCGACCGATGAGTTGTCAATCGGGTCTGTTCTTATACAAGAATTGGAAGAAAAAGAAAGAGTGGTTTATTATTTGAGTCAGAAGTTGATTGATGCAGAGACTAGGTATCTCCAGGTTCAGAAATTATGTTTATGCTTATATTTCTCCTGCACTAAGTTGAGACATTATTTGTTATCTTTTGAGTGCACGGTTGTTTGCAAAACCGATGTGGTCAAATATAAGAAGTCTATGCCGATGCTGAAAGGCAAGATTGGAAAGTGGATATTGGCATTATCAGAGTTTAATTTGAAATACGAATCGGCTAAAACAGTAAAAGGACAAGTGATGGCTAATTTCGTGACGCAACACATCAGAGATGAAGCTAACATGGTTGAGCCGATGCCTTGGACGATGTTCTTTGATGGGTCTTCATGTGGCCAAGGATGTGGCTTTGGAATCGTGATTGTTTCGCCTCAGGGGGCAAATTTCGAATTCAGTTATCCGATGGATCCAAGTTTTATGAATAATTGAGTTGAGTATGAAGCGTTACTTAAGGGATTGAAGTTATTATTGGAAATCGGAGCTGAAGCTGTTGAGATTTTTGGAGACTCCCAATTGGTGATTTATCAATTAATCGGTAAATATGAATGTAAGGATGATGTTCTGATTCATTATTATTGAACATATCCCTAAGGCCCAGAATCAAGAAGCTAGTAATTCGGCCCGCTTCCGGTTATCGGCGTTTTCATGTGATTATGACGATAGAACCAGAAGTCGGGGATTGGAGGTATGAAATTTTTAATTATCTTAAGGATCCATCACAAAAGGTTCCTAGGAAGTTAAGGTTCATGGCTGTTAAGTATGTAGTGCTTGATGATCAATTATATTATAAGACGATTGATGGTGTGTTGCTTCGATGCTTAAGTAAATCGGAATCCAGAGGTATAATGGATGAAGTGCATGAAAGGGTTTGTGGTGCACATCAATCGGCTTATAAGATGAAATCGGTGATCAGAAAGATGGGTTGTTTTTGGTCAATGATTTTGGAGGATTGTTTTGAATATTATAAAGGTTGCCAAGAATGCCAGAAGTTTGGAAATGTGCAAAAGGTACCTGCGTCAGCCATGAATCCGATTATCAAACCATGGCCTTTTCGAGGATGGGGAATTGATTAATCAGACAAATTTATCCATCATCGAGTAAGGGACATAAATTTATATTGGTGGCAACTGATTATTTTGCTAAGTGGGTTGAGGCGATTCCTTTAAAGATTGCTGATTCTAAGAATATGGTGGAATTCGTTAAGGAACACATTATATATCGGTTTGGTATTCTTTGAACTATTACAACCGATCAAGGGACTATGTTTATGTCTAACAAATTTCAGGATTTTGCTGCCAGTATGGGTATTAAATTATTAAATTCTTCTCCTTATTATGCGCAAGCCAATGGTCAAGCAGAAGCGTCAAATAAAAGTATTATCAAAATCATCAAACGGAAGATTGATGAGAACCCGAGACGGTGGCATTTGACCTTGACCAAATCATTATGGGCATATTGGATGGCATGTCATGAATCAACTAAGTTATCCCCATATCATTTGGTTTATGGGCATGAAGCCGTTTTGCCTTGGGAGATCAAAATCGGGTCAAGACGGATATCGGAACAAGGAAACTTGACTGCCGGTGAGTATAAGAGTTTGATGAATTTTGACTTGGATGATTTGGCTGAAACTCGCTTAAGGGTTTTGGAGAATATTGAAAATAATAAGGCTCGTATTGCTAAGTATTATGATAAAAAGGTCAAGCCAAAAGAGTTCATCGAAGAAGAATTGGTTTGGAAGCTGATTTTGCCGATAGGGACTAAAAGCTCTAAGTTTGGGAAATGGTTACCTAATTAGGAAGGTCCTTATCGTGTGAATCGGTGTGTTCCTGGTAATGCGTATATTTTGGAAACATTGGAAGGAGAAGAATTTTTGAAAGTGCTTAACAGAAAATATTTAAAGAAATATTACCCAAGCATTTGGGTCGATTCATAAAGCCGATATTCTAAATGATGTCGACTAAGATAGCCGATATGATACGTATCGCCTTAAGGGCAAAAATATTTACAAACATGTGTTCATCGATGACCAGCGTCATCGGATCAAACCAGTTCATCGATGCTCGATGTCATCAGAGCAGAAGCCGACAGTTTTAAACATTACAATACTTGCGGATTATTTTGATCGCGTGCAAGCGAATATTGTCAATCTTTTGAATTTCTTCTAGATCTTCAACATCGGAGCCGGGCACCTTCTTGATACTTTTGTGGACTGGCGGACATCGTCCAAGCGTTTCTATAGGTTCTCCCGCGTCGATGCGATGTTTGCTGGAATGAGGCTGTATTGTCCTCGGGTATACGATATTTCGTTGTGTATTTCTTCAAGCCTTTTGTTCAGTTCAGCTTCAATAGCTTGGAGTTCCTTGATCCGATTTTCCAATTGATTTGGTTTGGCTTCCAAAGTCTTGATTTGGGCCTGCATCATCTTCAATTCTTCCTTGCTTCATCCTGTTTTTTGGCCAAGTCCTGCTATGCTAATCGCTCCGATATCCTCTGACGGGTTGCAGATACTTGAGGCCTATGACCTTCAATGAAGGAGGCAAGAATAATAGCACTCGCTGGCTCCGATGGCAGCTGACCCTTCAATTCTTTGAAGATATGGCGAATTGGTTCTGCATCTTCTACAAGGATGGCGGTGCCCTTGTTCAGATGAGTCAGCATTTCTTGGAGTTTTGCTTTGACCTCATCGGAGACGGTAGCGGAGGATTGAGCAGAGCTAATCTCCTCGTCACCGATTGCGGCGTCCAAGTCAAATGATGCGAAGCTCATTGCTGGAGAATCTTGTGCTTGAAATGAAGCGTTAATAGGCAAGCATTATTTATATAATAAATGTTGACACAAGGAATCGGTTGATACCAGTTTGAATTGTCCCTCATGAACGTAATCTGGAATTGCTTGAGTTGGTGCAGGGATGTTCGTGCTGGGTGGTTCTATTTGAAGTGTCTGGACTGGCTCAATCGGAGGTGCTGTTGATAGGGTTACGATTGGTGGTTCGGGAATTGCTTCCAATTGAGTACCTCCACTTGGATCCATGATGACAGGTTGTGGGATAGAAGGAGTCTATGGTTGAATCGGGTAGATGAAGCGCGTATATCTGAAGTTAAAATAGATCAAATTAAATTTACCTGCTAAACTGATTCTGCTTGGGTTTCTTGGGCCAGGGCCGGTTGACCATCCAGCAGTATGATGTTTGTTTCCTAAAAAGGGGTTTTTATTGCCAATTTGTTCTAAAAAATGATGAGATAAACAGGATCAGATTGTTACCGTTACTGCATCAATAAGCATCTTAGCACCCTCAGCAGCTTTCTCTGCAGCTTTTTCAGCAGCCTGGGAGGTTGATTGGCCAAGAATTCTTCCCCTCGTGCCGATAGACTATATGAGAAGGATTAGTTACTTGGGTTTGGAGTTGAAGGGAAAGATCGGAGTTATGAAGAATCGTACCAAGGAATGACTTTTCTTTGTTTCCTTTGGCTTGGTAACCTTGATAGCGGGAGCTTTTCTTTTGGCCTTCCCGTCCATGATGTCAGTCAGGGATGGTGCGGAGGAGCCGATTCTTGGATTTGGATTCTTGACTGTGTATCGGATCGGCCTTCTGCTATTGCTCATAGTGGGTACGTTTTCTTCAGTTGGCTGTTAAAAAATTCAAACATAAAGGTCACAGATTTCTTTATAAAAAGAGATTAAATTTGAGAAAGGATTTCCGATGAAAAACTTACGGGATTTTCCAGAGCTTCGTAATCAGAATCAATGAGGCTGCAATAGGTAATGGCAGGGAGTTTGAATAGGTGAGTTGATAACTCCCTCCACCAATGTCTGAATAGCCTTGATTGAAAGCCGGTGCATGGCCATTCAGGAATTTCAAAATCGGCCTCAGGAGCTAGCGCCAGAACCCTGTCCATCTCCAAATCTGTTGATACCGGCTCTCTGTGTTTGATTTTATCGACGAAGTATAGGCCGATTGAAAGTTGGCCAATCCCAGCTAACGAGCTGCTATTGATGGATTATAATATTCATAAGAGCAAGTCTTCCGACCGTGAATGATATTGCTGCCAAGAATAGCTGGAGTGATGAAAGATTTGAGTGCTGGCATAATTGACTCGAGCTCATTCTGTATGTTGAAAAGTGGCAATTCATATTCATGATCAGGATCGGCGTAGGCGAAGAAGAGAACGTGGTCCAATGCGATCCCATGATAAAAGCTTTCAAAGAAAGTGGCCATGTTGTTGGTGCTGAGCCTAGTTCCGGGACAGACTGCTGCTGCTTCTCCAAATGACATGCATCGACGAGTCTCAGCATCCTCTTTTTCGGTTTGGAAAGATGGGAACTGATTGTTTTTGAAATTGTAATTCAATGCCAATTGAAACTGGGTGTTTAGCCAAAGCTGGATGAACCACCAAGGGCCTTCGATGTGTCCGACAGCCTGGCCTGCCAAGAGCCTGGCCAATATTTGATGTAGAAGATGATAGACCGCTCCAAGGAGAAGACGGCCAAGTGGAACCGATCCGCCTCGGACCAATGTTTCTGCAATTGGCTGCATGTTTGTGGTAGCCTCAAGGGTTGATCTGCAGAAAACGAATTTCTCCAGCCACATATTGAGGAAGGCTGCATGTTCTCTGTCTCCGACAGTGCCGGTTTTGCAGTGCTCAGCGATGTAATTCTTCCAGCCCTTGGACCCAGTGCCGACCAATTTGTGACCCAAATCGCTGAGCAATCTTCTTGGGTTCGAGGCGTTGATGGTGTCGAGACCGGTCAGCATTTGCACATCCATCAAAGTTGGAGTCGTTGGACCATGACCAAACAGTTAGATTTGGCGGCACGGACTCTGAGCAGCCAGTTTCTCCATCCTGGAACCAGGCTTGGCCAGGATCGAAAGGAGTTGGCCCAATTGGACGTTTGTAAGTACGATCCCTTGAACGGGAGTCTCTCCGATTCCATGTTGATGAGGTCCGTCGGATCAGGGTCACCCATCGGATCCAAGTAATAACCAACTTGGATATGTGAGACGGGGATGATTATGTGTTGGTTTTTTATGCCGATTAGCCTACTATGGGGGGTCCCTAAGGTAGAGGTTTGTACGGTGGGGGATCGCCAGACCTGAAGCATGAAGGTAAACGCGGGACACAAGACACGACTTAGACAGGTTCGGGCCACCAAGACAGCGTGCCCTACGTCCTGTATGGGGTGTATAGTATTGCGCCCTGCGCTGAGGTGTTTTCGATGCCCATCTAGGTAGACCGGCCCTCCTTTATATAGTCCAGGGGGCGGGTTCCTAGTCGGCTACAAGGTAGGAGCCCTAGTAGGATTACACGGTATGAGTCCTATTAGGATTACAAGGGAATTCTAATAGGAATCCGCCTTCTTCCTTCCTTACGGATACTGGGGATTCTATCCCCGACAAGCCCCCGAGCGCTTCATAGCCGTATGCAGCAATCTTCGAATACTTTTTCGATCCTCGCCAAGTAGTTTTGGTGCTCTTCGAGTACTTTGCTGGCTGAATCTTCAAAGTAATGTGAAGCAGCCATGAGGGTATGGTGTGCTCAAAGTCTTCATGCCTGCCGAGTTGTTTTCCAACAAATTTAGCATCAGCCGAGTTGTTCCTCGCCCTTCTGCACCTTCGTTGAAAACCTCCAGCAGTGAACATCTTGATATATGGAGTGCGAGGAGTAGCCTCCGAGCCTTAGGATGAATCGAAGAATCAGTCTGAGGGTCAAATCTTGAATCTGCTTCTTCCGTCTTGAAAAAAGCGATTGATGGGTGTAGCTTATCAGCTCCCGAGCCTTGGAATGATTGAATAATCACTCCAAGGGTCTTTTTCTTATGGAAGTCATCATCCGAGTAGTTCTGCGGCGTGCCCTGTGAACAACAATCTTCTTTGAACCTACGACCTTCTGCTTTAGGAAATAGTTTTCTCATCCGAGTTCTTCAAACTTCATCCGAGTTCTTCAAACTTCATCCGAGTTGTTCTTTGTGTTTGCCGAGTTGTTTTGCGGCGTCCAGCCCCCGAGCTTATGCGCCAGGTGAGCTGTTGGAGCCACGTCAAGTAGTAATTGGGTGCTTAGCCCCCGAGCTTGAGAGCTAGCAGAGCCACCAAAAGTATGTTGAGCGCCCTGAAGAGTTGTCACCAAAGCTTGTCCTGAAAGAAAAGATGCATACATTATGTAGCATATTTGTAAAATGTTTAATTTACTAAAATTTATTCAGCGACAAACATAATACAAATGTAAATGTCATGCTCTTTTTAGGCCATATTTTTTCCTGAGTAGTTAGCCTATTACGTTTAAGCACCTAGTCCCTGCATTAGCCATTGCTCGTAGCGTGTATTTTACGCATGTAGAGACGTTAGGCGTGACAGAAAGAGCCGAGGTTTCACGAATTAAGGCGTGTTCTGCTCAAAAAAATTAGTGACCGCCAAGAGAAGACAATAAGTAGTCGGTTTTGTGACAGGGAGCGTGGATTACGCGCAAAGTAGTCGGCATTGCGACAGAGAGCGCGGATAGTCGGCGAATGCATCCATAGGGTGTAGCCACTGCGGTGCCTCCAGTACTCAGTACACAAAACTTCGTGGCAAAGCCTCCTAATTCGGTGTACCAAGCATGTGGCAACGCCCTACGAACTCGATGTACCAAGTGCGTGGGCAGCGCCCTACGAACTCGATGTACCAAGCGCGTGTGCTGTCCATTTAGCAGACCCCAGGAGTAGTTGATCACGGAGTAGCCCCCGAGGGTAATTCCCGTCGAAGAGCATATCCGAAGTAGTCGGCGCATGGCCAAACATGTAGAAAACATGTTAGAAAATAATATCGAAAGAAATAAGCGACTTAGCTTGATTCGTGTCCGAGAAGGAGAAATCAGCGCGCCATTGTTAATGAAGCCGACTAGTTGGAGTTGATTCCGACTAGTTGTTGGCGGAGTAGTGTCTGCTCCCGACTAGTTGCTTAGTCGAGATGAGTAGCCAAAGTAGTGGACCAAGTAGTCAAAGTAGTCGGCCGTCGATGAGCCAAACCAATCGGGACTTATCCCTGACTGGGTCTTGATTGCATGGGACTCCCAAGTTGTTTCCAAGTCGATCCGTGTAATCCTTGATCGAGCCGAGTAGTTTGTCATCGGATAGTCGTCGGCGAGTAGTCGAAGTAGTCGTCGGCGAGTTGATGCTGCCAGACATTGACGTAGTCGTACTCACGAAGCTGAAGGGGTGCTCGACTTTTTGCTGGTAGCTTTGCTTGGTGTGCGAGTAGCAATTTTTTACTAATTGATTTTTTTCAACCGCACATGCAAGGACAGCAGTCGCTCGATGCTCTGTCCCATCTTGATGTGTATGCTTGGCTTGCTATAGACTTCACATGTCACTTTCGAATGTGTGGAGGCCGCACGCCCACACGGATCCAGAGGACTCGGCGACTTCGATGTGAACTCAAGGAGCAACCCGCCGTATCTTCAAGCAACTGCCGAACTGTTATCGGATTCTGACTTGGCGACTTTTCCTGACATGTGTACAGGAATACGAATCGATTCCGTTTAACAGGAACACGATGAGTTGCCAAATACAGCAACTACTGAGTAGATTGATCTTGTAGATGAGGTCCTTCAAGCTCGCCCGATGATCTCGACGATCACCCCTACCTGGCGCGCCAGCTATCGGTTTTTTATGCCGATTAGCTTACTATGGGGAGTCCCCAAGGTAGAGGTTTGTACGGTGGGGGATCGCCAGACCTGAAGCATGAAGGTAAACGCGGGACACAAGACACGATTTAGACAGGTTCGGGCTGCCAAGACAGCGTACCCTACGTTCCTGTATGGGGTGTATAGTTTTGCGCCCTGCGCAGAGGTGTTTTCGATGCCCATCTAGGTAGACCGACCCTCCTTTATATAGTCCAGGGGACGGGTTCCTAGTTGGCTACAAGGTAGGAACCCTAGTAGGATTACACGGTATGAGTCCTAGTAGGATTACTTGGGAATTCTAATAGGAATCCGCCTTCTTCCTTCCTTGCGGATACTGGGGATTCTATCCCAGACATTATGTTGTTCCTAAGGTTCTACATTGGAGAAAATGGAATGATAAACATGAATTTAGTAATTTGCAAGTGCTTCTAAGACAAGTAGAATGCGGAAGAAAAGATAAAGCTGAAGATTTCTAGCCTTTTACCTCAGGGACTTGTGTGCTATCAGCTCTATTATCTGAAGCCCCCATTGATGAAGATTGGATCTAAAGTGAACAGAGATCTGGGTGAGAAAGTTTGAGAGGCTGTCGAAAATAATGCAGTAAAAGCCAGATGCGTGATAGGTATCATATGCGGGAAAGTTTCTTACCGGATTCGCAGTGAAAGATTGAAAGATGAAAGTCAGGGTTCATCACACAGAGAGCTTGAGAAGACGGCAATGGCGGAGTGCTCATGCGTGATAGTGGATGCAGATAGGGGAAAGGAGACGACGGTTCAGCCTCATATTTATAGGACTTACGGGGGAAGGAACCGCCCGGAGACCGAGGCGCCGTACTTGCGCGAGAATTGAGGGTTGCAATAGTGGGGGGACAGGTTTCCATATACTGTTCACTGCTAGGGTCATCATTGCTAGAAGAATTTTGGAACAAAATAATATTTTATCCCAAAATTCGGGGCATATTTTGACACCAGATTTTTGACTCGGCTAATATGAAAGGGATATTGTGCGGAGCCAGGGCTGGAGGCCGCGTCCGATTCTGAGTTGAGGGTCTCCGATTCTGATCGGAGTTCGTCCGATGGAGTCCTGATCGAATACGGGGCGAAGGAGGCTGAAGCACGCACTACTTTCAAGGAAGGGATGTGTCTAGAAACTTCTTCAAGGCCTGATTGCGACAATTGTAATAATTTTGGTAGTTTAGATTAGTTTGCTTTAAATAAATTAGAGATATTGTCGTAGCCGACAAGGATTAGCTACATTTCCAGGGTATAAATATATACCATGCATCATTGTAAAGAACGTTCACACAACCATCAATACAAACACAACTTTCGGCCCTCGTACCAACAACCCTTTTCGTCGAGTTCTTCAGCAAGCAGGGCTGCATCATCTTGACCTCCGGTTTGTCTGTAAGTGCAACACCTATCGAATTATTTTAGGCTTTAGATTGAGGCGTATCGCCCTTCTTCGTCTATATAATTCACCAATTTATCGAGTTGTTCTAGGCTTTAGATTGAAGCGGATCGCTCTTCTTCATTTAGATCGCTCACCCTTTACCGTATCTTGTTGATTTTATCTTATCGGCTTACATCTGTTCGAGAGATCTATTCTGTTTTATTGCAATTCAAGTTTCATAATAGATCTATTCATATTACCTATATAGCTAATTTAGATTTAATAAGCAAGTTACAAATAAATCTAGTTTAAACAAACTCTTTGATATATATCGATCTATCGGAGTAAGCAAGCTAATCGGTGCCCTGCTAGCAATATTGTCTCGAAATCGATCCGATTGTTAGTGACATGAGATCTAGTTTGTTTATTACCGTTAGAAAGATGCATATTAAAGAATAAGTTTAAGCTAGATTTATCTCCGATTCGACTTCTATAGTCGATGGTTTGCTTTAAATACATGTCATATCATCACGAATCAGACTCAAGGCCAATGGTTCATGCTCGCAAATCGGACTCCTCCTTATGCTGACCCGATTGCTGGAACGAATCAGGGCTTTGGCTGATGAGTTCCTTGTGGTTTACTGATTAAACTCTACCTTGTCAATTTCAGGTCAAATTGACTGGCATGCCACGAACATCAAGATTTTGGACCTGCATTGAAGTTTCAAGCAAATCTTCCAGGCCACAGCGTTAATTTCTGAGAGTCAACACCTAACTTTTTGGACGTCAACAGAGGCAGACAGATGGGCCTAGGCCGGGTTTGGCCGAACCACGGGTCGGCCGACCCAGGCCGACCGTTGCTCGGGCTGGCCCACCTCCAATGGCTACTTGTCGTTGCTCTCTCCCCTTCTCTTGACCGTTTGACCTCCTAGCTCTACAAATAGAGCCCGAGAGGACCTCTTCTTCCTCACGCTCTCTCTTCCTCTCTCACCTTTGCTCAAGCTCTCGTCCTCGCACTCGCTCTCGCTCTCACACTCACTCGTGCAAGTACGCTGCACCCTCTTGCCATCATCTTGCGTGAGCTCTCCACGGTTCACGTTGAAGGGTTGTTTCACTAACATTACCCCGTGCGCTTTTGTTTTTTCTTCTTGTCACCATGAAGGGATTCAGTCGGAGGCTCTCCTGTGCACTCAAGAAGGTGGCAGGATCAAGCTCCAACCGCTCTCACAGGAGTGGAAGTACCCCCCTAGAGACTACATGCCTAGCTCCATGCACGACGAGGAGGGAACCCAACACAAGGCACAATCAGAGCCGCAAGCCCTGGAGGTGGATCCTGAGATCGACCTCAATGGCCAATGAGAGATGCATGCTTATGCACTCATTGTGGATCGAGTCTTCGCTCATACCCGAGCCTTGAACGTGGATATCCTCGAGCGCATAGGTATGGATGTGGATTTCGCCACCATATGGTGTGCTATTGGATAGGATTCTTTTGTGCCTATCTCGGAGGAAGGTTCGCGCCTTCTCACCATCCAGTTCCTTTGCACCTTGCATGAAGTAGATGATGGAATTGCTTTTCAATTCTTCAGGAAGGAACTTTATCTCACTTGGAAGAATTTAAGTCTACTTCTTGGTTTTCATAAGAGGTGTGTGATTGAGTTTGAGCATGCTCTCCTAATCAACAACCTAAGTCTTAGCTTTTGCTTGGGACGAGCAAAGGACAAGTATGGGCAAGTTGTTGATGGTCCTTACACGCTAAATCCGACTGTCAATATACTCAATTTATAAGGATGTACTATACACTTACTAACATATATCTTTATGAATAACCTAGTTACACATGTAGCGTAGCTTTATGACTCCGTGAGCAGGATACAAGGACTATAACAGAGAGTAAAACGTGCTCAAACGACGGAGAACACATCACGCATATATAACTCCGTGAGCACACGGTCAAGAAGGCCCACAAACTAGTCACACCAGGGTAGGACTGCAAGAGAATCAACTAGGAATATACCATGGACACACATGCCAGTGACCCAGAGGAACATTGGCGGGAGCCCACTAGGGTTCGGCCGAACTTGGACGGTCTCTGTTCCCTCCAAGTCTTGGCGGCAAGTCTTCCCGCACGTCCCCCGGCGCCAAAGGGGTGTTTCCATCCTGGGAGCACTGGGAACCATCCTCCGCTAGTATAAATACGGGGTTAGGAGGCCCTCTTCAACACACACTCATTCTCAATAGCCTCTCTCTCTCTCTAGTAGTACACATGTAATCCTTAGGCTAGTGGAACTCAGGCTAGGCTTAGCACAGTAGTATCTGGAGTCGTCCTTGGGTCGTTGTGGGACGTAACCTTCATCCTTCGGTACGGTCTTTGTATAATTTATCACTATTTATATAAGTATGGAGTTTGATCTAAATGTTATCTCAATAGTGTTTATTTCATATTCATACCTTATCATTAGTTATATATTGTTTATGCATAGGCTAGTTGAGCTAAGCTACGGCATCGATTTATTGTTCCTTCGGGATTGCTCTAGTTCCGTGTTTTCTAGGAGGGCTAGGGTAGTTCTCTCATGCACGAGTGTGGTGCTCGGGCATGACGAGAGTCTGTGAATATGACTGTGCCCCACGGTATGGAGGGATAGACGGTAGGTGGTGATAGCCCTGTCCATCCCTTGTATTCCCCCACATTTGGGTACAGTGTAGGATGTACATAAAGTCTTACCACTTGGTGGCAGACCAGTTTGTTTTGGTCTCCCCATTGTGAGCCTTGGTGCTTAGAACTATGTACTTTGCATATATTGTATAACCTGTGCTGTCTTGTATATTGCCATAGGATTCTTTTGCCTTTCTTCATCTAATCTTAGGACTTATTCTTTATTCTTTATTCTTGAGATTGGCTTCTTAGATGATGTGTCGTATTACCTCATTATTATCATTTACTACTGTATGACTTTGTCCAGAACTTATATCATAACATCTTAAGTATGATCATCTCGTAAACGCTTTGACACCGAATGCCATCCTTTGGGAAAATATAATAATGATACCCATGAATACTCATGGGTGAAATGCTACAACTGTATTTTCATCCACTTGCGAAAATGTAACGTAATGAGATACCTGAGTCATTTCTAAGCGGCGTTGCCGGGCTTAACAAACATGGTGGCGACGTTAAGAAGTGCCAACAGTATGGAAAATTTTGTCATGATAATATGTATTCAGCATGATTGATGATTTATTGTAGTTACAAGAAAAAGTAAATACCTTGTTTTCTATATTAGGAGTATTATAAAATTATGGGGCTAATGAAGGAAATAAATATGCAGATGGAAGGAACCCGCGGAAACCCTAGTGCATCAGGACAAGAGAACACCCTCCGCAACCCCAATGAATAACCTAATTGATGTTATGGCCGCTCAAACAAAGCTTTTCCGCCAGCTTGTTCAAGGCAACAAGCATTCCAGCAATTCCAACAGCAGCAACCACAGCAACGCGATGGCCAAAATGTCCACCCACCTCAGACTGGCAGCTTCTAGGACTTCCTAGGAACACAACGACCTCTGTTTAGCAAGATAGAGGAATTGTTGGACGCGTACGCATGGTTTTGGATAGAGGAATTGTTGGACGCATACGCATGGTTTTGGACTATCGAGTCCAAGTTTACCCTACTGACAGTGCCTTGCTCGGATGATAGCAAGGCTCACTACGACGTGCAGCAGCTTCGCGGTACTGCCCGCTTATGGTGGGAGAATTTTTATGCTATGCTTCTAGGTGACTATCTGGTTACATGGGATTAGTTCAAGATGGCCTTCAGAGCACATCATGTAATAGAGGTACTACTTGAGAGGAAGCTGAATGAGTTCTTGGCTTTAACTCAGGGAGCCCGCTCTGTGTTACAGTACGCTCAGGCTTTCAACAACCTGAGCTAATACGCAGGCTATCATGTAATAGAGCACATCATGTAATAGAGGTACTACTTGAGAGGAAACTGAATGAGTTCTTGGCTTTAACGCTCAGGCTTTCAACAACCTGAGCTAATACGCAGGCTATCATGTAATAGAGCACATCATGTAATAGAGGTACTACTTGAGAGGAAACTGAATGAGTTCTTGGCTTTAACTCAGGGAGCCCACTCTGTGTTACAGTACGCTCAGGCTTTCAACAACCTGAGCTAATACGCAGGCTATCATGCAGACACAGATGCCAAGAAAAGGGACCACTTCCATAGAGGACTCAACACTAAGCTCAAGGAGCAGCTGAACACAGTTAAGGCCAATACCTATAATGAGCTAGTCGACCTAGCCACTACTCTTGAGGACTGCATCAACGCCCATAGGGTACAAAAGAAGAGAAAATCTCCCACTGGACCCGCTGGCACTCCATCGTAGAGATTGTTGGTATTTCTTACGTCGCAGATAAATCCACAAGCGCACGGATACCGTTGTAGCTTTCACCCGGAAGTATTCAGGGTATCGAATCCACAGGGAAGGCAGTGGTTGACTAGAGTAGTTATCTATTGTATTCAATCATAACATTATTAATATACCAAAGTCTAGCAAGGGGTAAACATTGATAGATGGGTAGTGTGACACATAGAAGGTTTCACTGCTCATTATAATAGTCTAGTTAATATGAAGATCCTAAGAGAGAACTAGGGGTTCTATGTACTTCTTGCATATGGGTTACATTCCTACAAGCGTATCCTATACAAGCTTAGCAAGGGACACATGTTAGAGGGCAAATCGAGGAGTCGTGGGATCCCCTCATCCAAGGGTACTGTCACGATGTTTATCACGAAGGCCTGCAAACGCCCAGACCCGAACGCCGAGGATTACAAGGGACGGACAGGGCTGTCACCACCTGCCGCCTACCTCTTACTACGTAGGGAAGGGTATCCCCAGTGTTATTCCATATACCAAACACCACGTTTACCATATGAAATACAACTCTATTTATGGTCCACCTAAACAGAGCAATCTTGCGGTACACTGGGCCATTACCATAACATGCATCCACTATACTAAGGTGCAAGACATACAACTTATATGATGAACACACAAGACTATAAGTCAAGTAACATAAGCAAGAGAGTAATTCCATTAATAGCTCTAAGTCTTATAAGTAAACAAAAGATACAAGATAACTGAGCTCTAGGCTTACCAAGACTCCGTCGGAAACCCATAGAAGCTCAACTCCTAGAACTACTTCACTACTAACTAAGACTAGAATGTGTGGCAAAGAGAGCTCTTCCTTCTTGGTGTGTGATGTTCAATGCCCGGTATGCAGCTATTTATAGCTTGTAGAGGCGGTTAGGAGTGGACACGTGGAAGATGAGGACGAACGGACTCAGTCACAGATCGGGCGATTCGGGGAGATCGGCCGACGTAGGATCCACCGCCTTGAGTGATGCACGGCGTAGATGGACTCCTGGAGGCGGTGGGAACGCGCACCAGAAGGATGAGGCGGTTTGGCCTCCGGACCAGGTCGGGCGACCGGCTCGGTCGGCCAACCGTCCACCGACACCGATCGGGCCCATCTTCGGCTGAGTGACTAAGGAGTGGGTCCTAATGACGGTTCCAGGTGGGTTTGCTCACTTTGAGTACATTTAGTTTGGAAGGTGGCCCTTCTATCCATGTGACCTCCCCTTGGACCATTCCCATCTCTTGGATCCAACCGACATGGACTCAGTGGCTAGGATGGTCCTGGAGTGTGCTTCTTTGCTGTGGACAAAGATGGGCTTTATTGGGCTTGGGCCCAGGTCGGCCGACCTAGGTGGGTCGGGCGACCTGGCCCTGAGCCCAATTGTCCTCCTCTTTTGCCAATTATTTCCTGCAATCACATATTCACCAAAACTCATGGAATTGATTAGATATAAACCTTATCACTATGTTTGGTGATTATATTTGATATATTTTCTACAGGAATTGACGGCCAAGAGTGGTACCTAAGGACCGTCAACAAGCTCCCCCACACTTAGCCTTTACTCGTCCCCGAGTGAAGCTTAAAGACTAAGGTGGAAAAACATGACTCCAATTGATATGATGCAAGCATATAAATTATTCCAAAACATACCTGCACTTGTGAATTTTGAAGTGTCTATCATGCCATCTTGGGTGGTTGAGGAATGGAATGACTTTGATTCAAGTCATCTTCACTCTTCTGTTAAGTAACTTGGGTTTTTGATAAATTTTCAAAAACATAACCTTACCTAGCTCCTCAAATGATTCTCTCAGATCGCTCAATGTGTGTGATTTCTCACCAAGGCAATTCTTTGCCTTCTTTCTCCTACTTCTAAAAGGCTTATGTGGAGCTCAAGGTAGGAGTGAAGATAAGGCATACTTGCATCTCATATATTGCAAAGTCAAAAAGCGGATCCAAGAAGAAAACTATTCATACAATCTGATCAAGATGTGCATGTGTGTGGAACAATAAAAAATGAATATGGAAAGTATGATAGCTCCTTTTTGTATGATCCCTCTCCTCTTTATTTTAAGAACATGGCTATATCATTTTTTCTCTCTTTTTTTTCTTTTTCATGCTCTATGCTTTTATGAGCATCTCTTTTTTTTTCTTGGACCTTCATGTGTCCAAAATGTTTTTTTTATAGCCCATGCCTCTTTTGCAAAGGATAGCTTGAGAGAGATTCGTAAGACATATGGAGCATTTATTTGGTGGATGGATAAAATGTATGTGGCTAACTTCCAGTGTAGAAGTTTAGCATGTGTATGTGGAGTGTACGTGATCTTGATCATGAAAGTATGAAGAGCATCTTACAAGGGTCACAACAATTTGACAAAGCTCAATGCAATAACAAGCAGCATATGTATAAGGTTTTCAATGTGAGCAACATATGGCTTTGGTAGGGATGGAATATCATTGAGGAGCTTTGCAAGGCTATTGATTTTAAACTTTTGCGATAAAAAGCTCCCAAGTACTTTGTACAGAAAGAGCAAGATTTCTTTCATCATACCATATCTCATTAATCAACCACTTAGATAAACATGCTTTCCTAAAGAGATATGTTCACAAGCAACAGGTGTATGTGCAAGGAATAAAGAATACGCAAGCCAATCAAGGAGAAACATGTCTATCAAAAGAGCACCAGAATTCATTGAGTTTAATTTTAGTGATCATCTCAAGATTATTTTAAACTCATGAATCAAAGAGGATGAAGGACAGGATGTGCAAACCATCGCTCTGGGCGAAAATGTGGGCGAGCGGTACCAGAGGCCCGTCGGCAGACCTGGGGGATCGGCCGACACCTCCTGAGCCTCGGTCGTCTTGATCTTTCTTGAACAGACCTGTGCAATGTTGTACATCCTGTCTGTGGGTGGTCTCGATCATATGTGCGTCAGAATGCTCGAGAGACCCCCACACTTGAGCTTTTGCCTGCATTTATTCTCACACGGTGGAAACAAAACAATGGCTCCATGGTTTTAAGGACCATGAGCCTTTATTGGAATTCAAATATTTTTGGCATTTTTAAGTTATGCAAATTTTTATGGTTTTTTTTTCATGGCAAACAAATCTTTCAAGGTAACTTAGCAGGGGATCAGAGGACAATAAGTGCACAGAGTAATCTGGATATTTCCCTGACGAATTCCCCCAAACTCTGATCTTGCAAGCGAATGCAAGATTTGAGCTTAAGAGTGCCAAAAGATTTGTCCACTGTTCATCTTGCTTCACTGTGCAAATTTCTTCCATGTGACTAAAGATGTTAAATGTTGAAGTTATGCTCACCATCTTTTAGTCATTACTTCATCCCTGCAAGAAGTTAGTGGACAACGAATACCCGAAGGACTATAAAGAATAAATCAATGTTGCCATCGGGTTAGTTGTTCACATCCACGCTCAAAAACAAGATTGGTCCTTCACATGTCAAGCGTAGATCCAGTTTGCCAATTTTTTTATATTTATTTTTCAAATGTTCTCCTTTTCTTTTCAAATTTTATTTTCACCACTTTCCTTTTAAGCATAACTCAAACAAGGCTGGATTTAAACCACATCAACATGATCACAAGGGTTTTTGCAATATACTCACAGTGAACCATCGAAAGGTTATGTACCTCGTCGTATGTTGTGCACAATGTGTTGCAGCGCATCCAATGCCTTGGTCTGTCTCCAATTCGAATCAAGCTCGAGGACTTACCCGCTCAAATTTGAAATCTTTCCTACAGGGGTTAGTCCATGTATACAACCGATATCTATATATGCATTTACTCAAAGATTCATTAATCAAACTTGACACCATGTTTAATTTGATTAAAGAAGACCATTTTAACCTAAGCACCATGCTTAATTTTTTTAAAAAAAGGTCTATGAATGTACCTCGAGAATACATTCAAACCAGAGCATAAGAGAATAGATAAAGGAAGCATGATAACCTTACCAAGCATTTTTTTTCAAATGGAGATATCATGAGTGGTGAACTTCGAGTTACCTCCCGAAAGGGCTTTGTTTAAAGTCAAAAGCAAGACAAGATACTTACCTTAGCATACTTACCGTTGGCTATGGATGATTAGTTTAGAATTTCCATCACGGTAGTTCCTTGGCTCTTGGTGATGTCATTGACGGTGACGCGGTTGCACGTGGATTGCAAGTGCACACTAAATGTTGGGATTTCCCCAACAAGTAGTTGGCAAAGCGGCAGAACACGAGCAGACGTCTTTTCTCATGAAAGCAAGCACAAGAACCAAGGATGCAAGGCAAGGTGGAGCTAGGAGCCATATGGAGACTACCGAGGTGAAATGCCACAATGGTATGTACACCCGGTTGTCTTAATCCCGCTAAGACTCACCGGCTATATCTCTCTCTCTCTTTTTTAATTTGTTAAGCAAGAAATGCAAGAACTAGCATCACCAAGGTGTTGCAGCTGTTGCAGCTCTCATGTTCTTAAGCATTGCACCCTTCATTCTTTTCAGTTGCAACATGTAATAGTTAGCTACCAAAAATACCCGAGGGGAACTTATCCTAGAACATGTTCTTGCTTTTATTTGTATTATTTTTTTATAAACTTGGGAGCCAATCACTTGAAAATCCTAAGGAGGGATAGGAGAAAGGCCGAGGACTCTTGGCAGCTTAGCTGGGGGTGCGAAAAGACGGTGGAGGGCACCGACTTTTACTAAGCAGAGGAGGCCTGGGGTCGGCCGACGGCCTGGGTTGGCCGACCCTAGCACGGCTCCGTTTCAGCTAAGCTTCCAAGGGTTGCACTGGATTCGCTGGTGTGAACTGATGGCAATTGAATTCGCTGCAGAAGGGCCAGGTCTAGGTCGGCCGACGTTTGAAGTCAGGCGACTCTGGCACAGGGCCCATTCTGCCAAGCTTACACAGCGGCAAACCAGATGCAAAAGCTATTTTGAATATGAGTGAATGAGGCGCAGGAGAGGTAGCCACAGGTCGGGCGATCCGTAGGGTCGGCCGGCGGCCTGTTGGCACCTCTCAAGCCTAGCTGGCTCGGCTATCCTACGTGGTCCTAGCTCATTAAGATTATGTATGTGTATGCATGAGCGGGGGATCCAAAGGGATTTCAAGATAAAAGACTCCAAGTTTAAATTTCAATGCACAAAATTGATTTGGAATTCAAATATGCAGAGATTGGAATTTAAACATGCAGAGATTGGAATTCAGAAAAATGCAATGTGAAATAAATATGAGATACATACCGATTTACCTGTCGGTGAGGACTCGTCGGTTTACCTCCGTCGAGTGAGGACGTCTCCATCATGAATTTTGACTTTATGTAACAATTGGAGACAGTTTGTTTTAGCCATACCTATTTGTATTCTTCGGACGGGATGATGTAGGCCTTGGTGTTGAGCCTTGGCCTTGGGTCCGTTCGCGTTGGTCTTCCCATGTAATGGGCTGGCGAGTACCAATTTGACAAGTGCTAGCCTAAGATCGAATGCGGTGTCTCTCATGTTCAGATCTGGGACGGTTTGCGAACCAGAGTGAATCGAGAACTCGCGAATCGTTCTCTCGGCAGTAGCACTCGTCGATATTGGTGATGTAGGATTGACTGGAGTTGCTGCCGATCAGACTACCTAGGAAGATACGATGCAAGATCGTATTTCCCGATAATCTTGGGTTGTCGATGAAGTCCATTGGCAGTTCAAGACCAGTCATACACTACCTTGTTCCACATCAAAGAGAAACAGAGCAAAGATAACCCTGCCGGAGCAGTGGTAATTAATCATGCTATTAATTGAGTACATGGGTTAACCACACTCTTCAACCATTGCCGTTCCCCGGCAACGGCGCCAGAAAGCTTGTTGGTATTTCTTACGTCGCAGATAAATCCGCAAGCCCACGGATACCGTTGTAGCTTTCACCCGGAAGTATTCAGGGTATCGAATCCACAGGGAAGGCAGTGGTTGACTAGAGTAGTTATCTATTGTATTCAATCATAACATTATTAATATACCAAAGTCTAGCAAGGGGTAAACATTGATAGATGGGTAGTGTGACACACAGAAGGTTTCACTGCTCATTATAATAGTCTAGTTAATATGAAGATCCTAAGAGAGAACTAGGGGTTCTATGTACTTCTTGCATATGGGTTACATTCCTACAAGCGTATCCTATACAAGCTTAGCAAGGGACACATGTTAGAGGGCAAATCGAGGAGTCGTGGGATCCCCTCATCCAAGGGTACTGTCACGATGTTTATCACAAAGGCCTGCAAACGCCCAGACCCGAACGCCGAGGATTACAAGGGACGGACAGGGCTGTCACCACCTGCCGCCTACCTCTTACTACGTAGGGAAGGGCATCCCTAGTGTTATTCCATATACCAAACACCACGTTTACCATATGAAATACAACTCCATTTATGGTCCACCTAAACAGAGCAATCTTGCGGTACACTAGGCCATTACCATAACATGTATCCACTATACTAAGGTGCAAGACATACAACTTATATGATGAACACACAAGACTATAAGTCAAGTAACATAAGCAAGAGAGTAATTCCATTAATAGCTCTAAGTCTTGTAAGTAAACAAAAGGTACAAGATAACTGAGCTCTAGCCTTACCAAGACTCTGTCGGAAACCCGTAGAAGCTCAACTCCTAGAACTACTTCACTACTAACTAAGACTAGAATGTGTGGCAAAGAGAGCTCTTCCTTCTTGGTGTGTGATGTTCAATGCCCGGTATGCAGCTATTTATAGCTTGTAGAGGCGGTTAGGAGTGGACACGTGGAAGATGAGGACGAACGGACTCAGTCACAGATCGGGCGATTCGGGGAGATCGGCCGACGTAGGATCCACCGCCTTGAGTGATGCACGGCGTAGATGGACTCCTGGAGGCGGTGGGAACGCGCACCAGAAGGATGAGGCGGTTTGGCCTCCGGACCAGGTCGGGCGACCGGCTCGGTCGGCCAACTGTCCACCGACACCGATCGGGCCCATCTTCGGCTGAGTGACTGAGGAGTGGGTCCTAATGACGGTTCCATGTGGGTTTGCTCACTTTGAGTACATTTAGTTTGGAAGGTGGGCCCTTCTATCCATGTGACCTCCCCTTGGACCATTCCCATCTCTTGGATCCAACCGACATGGACTCAGTGGCTAGGATGGTCCTGGAGTGTGCTTCTTTGCTGTGGACAAAGATGGGCTTTATTGGGCTTGGGCCCAGGTCAGCCGACCTAGGTGGGTCGGGCGACCTGGCCCTGAGCCCAATTGTCCTCCTCTTTTGCCAATTATTTCCTGCAATCACATATTCACCAAAACTCGTGGAATTGATTAGATATAAACCTTATCACTATGTTTGGTGATTATATTTGATATATTTTCTGCAGGAATTGACGGCCAAGAGTGGTACCTAAGGACCGTCAATAGAGATATCAGATAGTGCAGAAGGCCCCACAGCAGAACTTTCCACCCAGAAGATGGATAGTCCCACCTCCACAACAGCAAGGTAGGTCCTAGGCCTCTAACTCCTTTCCAGCGGGCGCCTCATCCTAAAAATGACCCTTGCTACAACTGTGGCAGGCCCGAACATTTCGCACGTGAGTAGAAACCTCCTCCCAAGCAAGGCAGGTATAATCAAATGACTCAAGCCAACAACAAGACGGGAAAGAAGCCCTTCGTGCAAGTCAAGCATGGAAGGGTCGACTTCACCACTCTTGAGGATCTTCTAGATGGTACTCCCATCATGACGGGTATGATCTTTATACAAAGGCTCCCAATAGTTATCTTATTTGATTCCAGAGCATCACGTAGTTTTATCAGTGGAAAAATATGTTGCTAAACAAGGATTTACCTTTACCCACACTAAATAAAAATTTTTGGTAACTACACCAAGTGGTAAAACGGGATAAATTACACCTCTAAAATTGGGAAGCCAAGTCTTCAAGACCGATCTCATTTTATTGGGAAATCAGGGCATAGATATCATACTAGGTATGAATTGGATGCAAAATCATGGGGTAGTCTTAGACACCATGGTCCGAGTGTGGAAATAAACTCCCCTAGTCACGACACCTCCACTCTTTACTTACCACATCAAGAAGTCATCAACCTTTGCACCTACGCTGCAACTGAGTCCACTTTGGACAAAATTCCCGTAGTATGTGTTTTTCTGGATGATCTCCTTGGAATGCCACCACATCAAGAAGTCGAGTTCATAATTGAACTGCAGAGGGACTGCTGCCATATCCAAGAGACCTTACCGGATCACTCCCAAGGAATTGGAAGAACTAGAGGTCCAACTTCAGGAATTATTGGATAAGGGATTCATTCGCCCTTGTGCTTCACCATGGGGTTGTTGAGTGCTCTTTGTGAAATAGAAGGACGACAATTTAAGGTTGTTTGTGGATTACCGCCCCCTCAATGCGGTAACTATCAAGAACAAGTATCCTCTTCCCCGCATTGATGTACTCTTTGATCAACTCACCGAAGCCTAAGTATTATCCAAGATTGATCTTCACTTGGGGTATCATCAAATCAAGATTAGAGCCAGTGATATCCCCAAGGTAGCCTTCTCCACTTGCTATGGACTTTATGAGTATCGAGCGATGTCCTTTGTGCTCACTAATGCTCCCGCCTACTTAATGTATCTCATGAAACTACAAGGAAAATCCTCTAATGCAATGGCCTACATTCATTGCAATATGCCCAAATTGGTTGCAATAAGCGCATTTGCAATGAAAAAATTTTGTAAAATTTTGTGGAAAGTACCTTCGTTGTCCAAAGTTTGGACCATGAAGTCATTTTTTTCATTGCAAAGAAATACCTATTGCAACGCAATAATGCGTGGCAAGTAACAGCTTAGTAACTGTGGCAGACCGCCCCAATTAATCTGGTTTAAAAGCATGGGACCACTATCACAGCAGTGCGCCACGCCCTTAAATTGAGCTAATCATGCAATCTGTCGGATACCTTCCCGATTAAACCACCATTTCTCTCGACCGAAACTAAATAGCAGCAGTCCCACTCGAAGATGGGCTCAGGTAGTACAACTCATCACAATTTTTACATCACACAGTTCACATGGATAATTATACAAAGCAGTGCATAAGTTTTAGTTATTACAAACCAGAGTTATAATACAGCGAAAGTCTAAACGTCGATACACATAATATTATGCGGAGCCCACGCATAACATTCAGTCACCGCGGCCCGAGTCAGACTCAGGCGGCACCCGCTCCACAGTCCAACCATCAGGAAGCACACATGGCCAAGTCAGAGCAGCAACAGGGTCATAGCCATCACAATTATCTGAAAAAAATAAGCCACAAGCAAGGCTGAGTATACTAATAATCAGCAAGACTTACCGACAAGGTTAAACTCTAGACATGCAAGGCTTTCTGGCTGTGGGGTTTGTTTTGCCAAAAGCATCTAATAGTCGATCCCTATTTTCAATATTTTAGCCAAGTTTTAAAGTGAGACTAACCATTACTAGATTTGCCAAGATATCCAATAACAATCAGTGTCGAAAAACAATTGATTATCATGAGATCAACATTTCTCAACTAACAACAATACTACCCCTTTGGCCCAAGCACACTGATGTATGACAAGAGATCAAGCAGCTTCATGTAACCACGAAGGATGGACAACTCGAGTTGATTTTAACCATGCATGGGACAACCTAATCGTACGACCCGTGAGAGACACCCAGGACCTCACGAGGCAACCGTTCCCATCTCTCCCTACCATCTGCCATCAGGGCCCACTCCACCCGAGTGCATGCCCCAACGGACCCTAGGTGCCCCTGGCAAACCTGTGCCGCGGCCACTGCTACACTCGCCATAATCCCCCTCGTCCAATGGAGTAGGAAAGACCCGTCAGACGTCAGTTTGAATCAAGTACTAGGTTTACCAGTTTACCACATTTCCCGGCATACGATTAGTACCTTCAAAAGCTTGACCAACATCGCCACACAATCAATGCCTTAGCCAACATTCCTCTGTGCAAGTGGGGTGTTCAATAAAACAGGAATATCGCACAAGCCCCGCTTGCCGAACCTCATCAACTGATATAAAGTAAGAACCTATATCTCGCGAGTGACAAGGCAATCACTCAACTTCTACCGGTCCTAATTTAGCATGGCATTCTATACGACCTACACATACTAGTATTAGGACATGGGTACTAGGGATCATGCAACTAGGGTTTCATTCAACTCCTCAAAACTTAAATGCACAAATTAAGGCACAAAGTAAAGAGGGTTAGTAATAACAGCGGGTTATGCTCCGGGGCTTGCCTTCCTGATCACCGGCCTTGGGCCCTTCCGGACTTTGGTCCGGGTCTTGTGCAGCAGCAAGATTCAACTCCGCAGCAACGGGATCACCCTCGGGTTCGACCTCGATCTCGTACACTTCGTCAACAATAGGATTATCTACATGAGATGCAGTAATGCACAAGCAAGCCATTATTGGAATAACTGCAACAACTTACTAATACATCACTGGGCAATCATTTACGGAGTATAAATAATTAAGAAACTCACAAAGAAAGCTGGGTGGATTGCTTTTAGTTGCTTATTATGCCTAGTTGAGATCTGAATTAATGTATAAAGAAGTTTTATTAAATCTTTTAAATATGTTAAAACAACTTACACTACCACATAAATCAAGTAAAACATCTATAAATAAATACTAGTAATACAATGGAGTTTCAATTGCTAAATCTAACATTCAGGACTCCTGGGTGCTTTACATATTTGTAGAATTAATTTTACAACAAGAAAACTATTTATTAATTAAGCATTTCCCTAGCTAGTCTTTACCAACTAAAGCCTAGAAAATATATTTATATAAACAAAAATTAAGGTGAACATGTTTTTGTGTTCCTGATAGCAAAGTTTATTTTTCAGGAATTTTCCAGCATTTTACCGATTTATTTTCCATTTTTCTTAACAGCCAACATTTATCACCAGTTAGAAAATCATAATAAATTCTACAAAAACTTTCTGCAGGTGAAATTTTTACTGCAACTACTACTCTACCATATACATTTTATGTGAATTTTTCATATTTTTCTGAGTTATATAGAATATTTGTTGATTTATCTACTCTTAATTAGATAGAAACAAACTTAATTCCAAATCTACTAAAATCATGAATAAACTTTGGCCAACAGATACTCAGGCCCTGTTTGGTACAGCTCTACAAATTCGTAGAGCTAGAGCTGGTCATCTCTGGCTCTACAAATCTGTAGAGCTAGAGCTGTGGGCTGATGGAGGGTCTTTTGTTGAGTTACCTTGACCTTCTTTTATATTTAAATTAGAAGTTTAAGGTATTTTAATTTATTAAACAAACACCAGCTTCTCTGTAGAGCTGGGAGCTAGAGCTCTACCAAATAGGCCCTCAACTCAACTCTACTAATCACAACAGATCCATCAAAAGTGGTTTTTCATTTTTAGCACCTTCATATGATTTATAAAGCAATAAACCATCTCTCAAGCACTCCTTCATACATACAGCAATACATTGTGAATCACACATATTACATATGCATATGATACATCATTGGAAAGGTAATTTCACAAGGATTCCAGAAAGTCCAAGATCGTGATTTTACGATTTTTGTGTGATTTTTGGTGATTTACGAAAGTTCAGCTGAATTCAAAGGAAAAGAAAACATGAATAGTAAAAGCAATCTTTACATCTGGGGTCCCTGGAAACTTTAAACTAATTGCAGATCGATCTTTTCTTCGCGAACAGGTCCTGGAATCTTGCGAAAACCCCCTGTAATTTTTCCACCTTAATCATAAATCCAAACTATTGATGGAACACCCCCTAAGCTTTTAGAAATCTTACCCCGGGGTCCTTCAAGATCCAGACAGGACTGTTCAGGCCTCTGGCTGCCTGGCGTGGCCGGCGCCAGCCTTCCCCCTGCGGCCTGGGCGTGCGGTAGGGCCAAGGCGCGGCCCCTGGCCACGCTCGGCCGCCGTTGGTGGCCGGCCTGCGCGGCGCCCAGCCTGTCCACGCACAGGGCCCCTGGCCGGCGGTGGTGGTGGTGTTCCGGCGTGGCTGGAGGTAAAGGGAGAAGAGGGGGTGGCCGGGGAGCACCACTAGGCCATGGCGAAGCTAATGGAGTGGTCGATTTGGGCAATGGATGGGTGTAGGCGGCCGTCCACGGTGAGGGCGAGCTCGAACCGTGGCTCAGTAATGGCGGCCGGAATTCTTCAAATTCGTCGGCCCTGGGCTATGGCGGAGAGAGCGGAGCGGTCGAGGGCAGAGCTGGCGAGGTGGAGAAGGTATGGGGGTGATGAATCGAGGAATGGCTGGGCAGGGGGAGTGAATTTGGCCGGTGAACGTCTGGTCCTTTACTGTCCTTGGATGTCGAGCATCCTCATCCGCTAGCGCGATGGACAGCTCAGCGAGCTCGCTTGGCACGTCTAGGAGGCACTAGGATAGCACGGACGAGTGGCCGGACAGCTGGAGGCCGGCGTTTGGTGTTGACGGCGTCGAGGTCGTCGAGTTTCGGCCTCCTGACCAGTGCTCCGAACTGAATGTTCTGCCGGTTCAGTTATTTGGCCGTGCGACGCAGCTGACTTCCTTCGATTTTTCTCATGATTCCGTGTAGAAACTCAGGGAGCAACGAATACAAAATTTGTAGAGGGTTCATAGGGCTACAATTCCTACAAAGGAACTTATACCATTTGCTCAATGGTTTGGAAGATGCATGGCCCTAAATTTTAGCCAAAAACTAAAATTTGAGCAAATTTCAGAGTTCAGTTTCAGCTCACAGGCCCGACTTCAACTGACTTAAACTCCACTGTTCGTATATAAAAATTTGATTCGCCCAATACGAAAGTTAGAGATGGCACATCAAGCTACAACTTCTACAAAAAGAGTTATAGTGTTTGATTAGTGGTTTGGGAGATAAATCGTGGGGAAAACCGGCCAAAATCTGTCAAAACTGACGAAACCGAAAATTTCTAAGTGCTGAATCGATTGGTTTTGACCCGAATTCTATGGCTTGTTTCTCGAATATTTACATATAAATATTGAGATAGTCCAATTCAAAAGTTGTAGCTGGTACATTAGGCTACAACTCTTACAAAGAGTGTCACTCCTTTCGAGCAGTGGTTTGAAAGTTACGGGGTGGAGAAAATGGGCAAAAGTCACGTTTTTCAGACAGTCGAATCGGCTGAATGCTGAATTTCAGCATTTCGACTCGAATTTGACCAAGAATTTGAGCAATCAAACAAAGTTTTCATGGATCCACATCACCACCATTGTAAAGGGGGTACTATGTACTCCAACTTTTATATTGGTGGAATTTCAGGTGATTAGGAAAAATCTAAAGATATTAGCCTCTCGAGAAGGGTAAAAGCAAAACGCGCAACACATGAAATGACGGTCAAACGATTTCAAAATTGAGTTTCGAATTCTCGCTTGAACTTTCCATACTCATTTGAGTTCATAAACATGTAGTTGACATTATTTGTGACATTTTGGTATAATTTTTGTATTTTGACTATTTTGATTATTTTGGGTAGACTAAATCAACATATACACACATTTATGCACAATCAACACAATTATGAAATGATGCATGTCATGATTAGTTTAATTAAGTTCATTAAAGGTCTTAATTACACTAGTGACACCGGGGTGTCACAACCCTCGCCCCTTAAAAGAATCTCGCCCCGAGATTCCGGTGCAGAAATTTAGTGTGGAAAAGAAGTTACCTGGATTAGAATTCATAAAATCCGGATATTTAGATTTAAGGTATGATTCTTCTTCCCAAGTAGCTTCATCTTCAGTATGATTACTCCACTCAAATTTATAAAATTTTATAGCCTTTCTCCTTGTGGGTCTATCCTTTTGATCAAGAATCTTGATAGGACGAACCTCATAGGTGAGATCGGGTTCAAGAGGAATTTCTTCATAAGAGATGGACTCTTCTGGAACTCGAAGACATTTCTTGAGTTGAGAGACATGAAATACACTATGTACGGCGGAGAGATTAATTGGGAGCTGCACCTTATATGCCACGGGTCCACAAATTTCCAAGATTGGAAAAGGTCCAATATAGCGAGGAGCTAATTTTCCCTTTACACCAAATCTTTGGACGCCTTTTGTGGGTGAAATCCGAATATAAACATGATCACCCACTTCAAAGGCTAAAGCCTTTCTTCTTTTGTCATAATAGGTATTTTGGCGAGATTGTGTAGCCTGAAGATTTTTCTGGATGATTTTCACCTTATCTTCAGCCTCTTGGACTAAATCTGGTCCAAAGAAATTCCGTTCACCGGGTTCGGACCAATTCAAAGGGGTACGACACCGTCGCCCATACAAGGCTTCAAATGGTGCCATTTTTATGCTTGCTTGGTAGCTATTGTTGTATGCAAATTTAGCCAAAGACAAGCAATGATCCCAAGTCTTGTCATAATGTATGACACATGCTCTTAGCATATCCTCCAATATTTGATTCGCTCGTTCAGTTTGCCCGTCCGTTTGAGGATGGTAAGTGGAGCTACGGATCAATTTGGTGCCTAGGGAAGCATGCAATTGTTCCCAAAAGCGAGCAACAAATTGAGTGCCTCGATCAGAAATAATTGTCCTTGGAATTCCATGAAGGCAGACAATCCG
>CM014272.1:39833444-39963991 GCA_004135705.1 Alloteropsis semialata | reverse complement strand
AGGCGATGCACCCCAATGTAGCGCGGCGGCTCTGTGTAACCGCAGCGCTGCACGGTCTCCCACAAAAGCGCGGGAAAACCCCCCAAGTGGAGGCAAGTGGAGTGGTAGTGCCCCTGCTCGTCAATGTACATGGTACGATTGCTAGGGCTGGCCATCTGAGAGAAAACACAACCAAAACAAGTTTGGGTCAGAAGGCTACCCAACCCCGCAATTAATTGAAACTGGACAGATTTCTAAAATGAATTTCAAAAATTCATAACTCAAAATTGAGTAATCTAAAAATCACCAAATTTCGCCAGAATATCAAAGACATATTTCTCTACAACTTTGGTATTGAGTGTCAGTGCTAAATATGGCTGCAATTTATCCAAATTCTTAGAGACAAAATCTGATGTATGCAGGAAATATACAGCAGACAGAGAGGTAGTTAAAAGACTATATCTCCCTATCCGCTGGGCCAAATGACCTGCATTTTTGACAATGGATAGATACACAAATTTGGAACAACTTTCCTATTCATGAGTTTCAGAGAAAACATCCCTAAGACAGGTCAATCCCAGCATTGGGCAGAATAGTTCAGATTTAGGCAGAAACCCACCTAATGGTAAAACAACCATAACTCTCAATTGGCTAGGCCAAAAATGTCGAAATTTTTATAGCAGCTGGGTAAAAAGATTTGGAACAACTTGTCTAATTTGAGCTTTTGCAGCTGAGGTGATCTTGTTGGTCGAAAAATTACAACTATCTGACAGGGTCAAATGAGTCTAGAATATCCTTAGGTGTGTAGACTTAATCCATACTCAACCCAAAAATTCAATGTTGACCCTAGCCCATATTTTAGCATTTGTTCCTCAATATGATGCATGAACGATCGTCCTATCCGTCCTCACAAAAGAAACCATTGCCAAGTATTCTTGGACTTACGTGGTTAGTCAACGGTGGCACATATATTACGTCTCTCCTTATAATAACTAGTCGAAATTCTATCGAGCACAAATCTAGGGTTTTGTGGTTAGTGTACCTGCAGAAAATTTTCATCACTGAACCGTTTGTGCCAGCACTCACAAACAGCCCCCATGTACCTCACGCTATATGGGTGACGCATATGCGGTTACCCACATATGATGACCACACCCTGTTGCTCACTATAGAAGCAACAGTTCAACCAGTAAAGTAAAGCACTACAGTCATTATAACACCGTGAAGATGTTATATTGACTGCACCCCAAGTAGGCCACTGCTTGGGGAACAACATCCAGTATTCACACCCTCTGGCGATGGGCGACCATTTACTCACCTGACGTCTGTTTGCGTCGTTACAGAAATTAAATTGCAGAAAATGAATGTGCTGGAAGTCAGTCATTTATATACCATATAAGCCACCTGAAGACTACCCACATAAACCCTAGGGCTCACGTTTTATTAATGTCAAACCCTAGCGTGACCGACGAGGTTTTCAAAAGTCCAGATTAAGTAAAAACCTATATCTCGCGAGTGACAAGGCAATCACCCGACTTCTACCGGTCCTAATTTAGCATGGCATTCTATACGACCTACACATACTAGTATTAGGACATGGGTACCTAGGGATCATGCAACTAGGGTTTCATTCAACTCCTCAAAACTTAAATGCACAAATTAAGGCACAAAGTAAAGAGGGTTAGTAATAACAGCGGGTTATGCTCCGGAGCTTGCCTTCCTGATCACCGGCCTTGGGCCCTTCCGGACTTTGGTCCGGGTCTAGTGCAGCAGCAAGATTCAACTCCGCAGCAACGGGATCACCCTCGGGCTCGACCTCGATCTCGTACACTCCGTCAACAATAGGATTATCTACATGAGATGTAGATGCATGAGATGCAGTAATGCACAAGCAAGCCATTATTGGAATAACTGCAACAACTTACTAATACATCACTGGGCAATCATTTAAGGAGTATAAATAATTAAGAAACTCACAAAGAAAGCTGGGTGGGTTGCTTTTAGTTGCTTATTATACCTAGTTGAGATCTGAATTAAAGTATAAAGAAGTTTTATTAAACCTTTTAAATATGTTAAAACAACTTACACTACCACATAAATCAAGTAAAACATCTATAAATAACTACTAGTAATACAATGGAGTTTCAATTGCTAAATCTAACATTCAGGACTCCTGGGTGCTTTACATATTTGTAGAATTAATTTTACAACAAGAAAACTATTTATTAATTAAGCATTTCCCTAGCTAGTCTTTACCAACTAAAGCCTAGAAAATATATTTATATGAACAAAAATTAAGGTGAACATGTTTTTGTGTTCCTGACAGCAAAGTTTATTTTTTAGGAATTTTCTAGCATTTTACCTATTTATTTTCCATTTTTCTTAACAGCCAACATTTATCACCAGTTAGAAAATCATAATAAATTCTACAAAAACTTTCTGCTGCTGAAATGTTTACTGCAACTACTACTCTACCATATACATTTTATGTGAATTTTTCATATTTTTCTGAGTTATACAGAATATTTGGTGATTTATCTACTTTCAATTAGTTAGAAACAAACTTAATTCCAAATCTACCAAAATCATGAATAAACTTTGGCCAACAGATACTCAACTCAACTCTACTAATCACAACAGATCCATCAAAAGTGGTTTTTCATTTTTAGCACCTTCATATGATTTATAAAGCAATAAACCATCTCTCAAGCACTCCTTCATACATACAGCAATACATTGTGAATCACACATATTACATATGCATATGATACATCATTGGAAAGGTAATTTCACAAGGATTCCAGAAAGTCTAAGATCGTGATTTTATGATTTTTGTGTGATTTTTGGTGATTTACAAAAGTTCAGCCGAATTCAAAGGAAAAGAAAACATGAATAGTAAAAGCAATCTTTACATCGGGGGTCCCTGGAAACTTTAAACTAATTGCAGATCGATCCTTCCTTCGTGAACAGGTCCTGGAATCTTGCGAAACACCCCCTGTAATTTTTCCACCTTTAATCATAAATCCAAACTATTGATGGAACACCCCCTAAGTTTTTAGAAATCTTACCCCGGGGTCCTCCTTCAAGCTCCAGACAGGAGCTCGAGCAGAGCTTCTGCTCGACTCTGTTCAGGCCTCTGGCTGCCTGGCGTGGCCGGCGCCGGCCTTCCCCCTGTGGCCTGGGCGTGCGGTAGGGCCAAGGCGCGGCCCCTGGCCACGCTCGGCCGCCGTTGGTGGCCGGCCTGCGCGGCGCCCGGCCTGTCCACGCATAGGGCCCCTGGCCGGCGGTGGTGGTGGTGTTCCGGCGTGGCTGGAGGTAAAGGGAGAAGAGGGGGTGGTCGGGGAGCACCACTAGGCCATGGCGAAGCTAATGGAGTGGTCGATTTGGGCAATGGATGGGTGTAGGCGGCCGTCCACGGTGAGGGCGAGCTCGAACCGTGGCTCAGTAATGGCGGCCGGAATTCTTCAAATTCGTCGGCCCTGGGCTATGGCGGAGAGAGCGGAGCGGTCGAGGGCAGAGCTGGCGAGGTGGAGAAGATATGGGGGCGATGAATCGAGGAATGGCTGGGCAGGGGGAGTGAATTTGGCCGGTGAACGTCCGGTCCTTTACTGTCCTCGGATGTCGAGCATCCTCGTCCGCCAGCGCGATGGATAGCTCAGCGAGCTCGCTTGGCACGTCCAGGAGGCACTAGGATAGCACGGACGCGTGGCCGGACAGCTGGAGGCCGGCCTTTGGCGTTGACGGCATCGAGGTCGTCGAGTTTCGGCCTCCTGACCGGTGCTCCGAACTGAATGTTCTGCTGGTTCAGTTATTTGGCTGTGCGACACAGCTGACTTCCTTCGATTTTTCTCACGATTCCGTGTAGAAACTCAGGGAGCAACGAGTACGAAATTTGAAGAGGGTTCATAGGGCTACAATTCCTACAAAGGAACTTATACCATTTGCTCAATGGTTTGGAAGATGCATGGCCCTAAATTTTAGCCGAAAACTCGAATTTCAGCAAATTTCAGAGTTCAGTTTCAGCTCACGGGCCCGACTTCAACTGACTTAAACTCCACTGTTCGTATATAAAAATTAGATTTGCCCAATATGAAAGTTAGAGATGGCACATCAGGCTACAACTTCTACAAAGGGAGTTATAGTATTTGATTAGTGGTTTGGGAGATAAATCGTGGGGAAAACCGGCCAAAATCTGTCAAAACTGACGAAACTGAAAATTTCTAAGTGCTGAATCGATTGGTTTTGACTCGAATTCTATGGCCTTTTTCTCGAATATTTACATATAAATATTGAGATAGTCCAATACAAAAGTTGTAGCTGGTACATTAGGCTACAACTCTTACAAAGAGTGTCACTCCTTTCGAGCAGTGGTTTGAAAGTTACGGGGTGGAGAAAATGGGCAAAAGTCACGTTTTTCAGACAGTCGAATCGGCTGAATGCTGAATTTCAGCATTTCGACTCGAATTTGACCAAGAATTTGAGCAATCAAACAAAGTTTTCATGGATCCACATCACCACCATTGTAAAGGGGGTACTTTGTACTCCAACTTTTATATTGGTGGAATTTCAGGTGTTTAGGAAAAATCTAAAGATATTAGCCTCTCGAGAAGGGTAAAAGCAAAACGCGCAACACATGAAATGACGGTCAAACGATTTCAAAATTGAGTTTCGAATTCTCGTTTGAACTTTCCATACTCATTTGAGTTCATAAACATGTAGTTGACATTATTTGTGACATTTTGGTATAATTTTTGTATTTTGACTATTTTGATTATTTTGGTTGACTAAGTCAACATATACACACATTTATGCACAATCAACACAATTATGAAATGATGCATGTCATGATTAGTTTAATTAAGTTCATTAAAGGTCTTAATTACACTAGTGACACCAGGGTGTCACAGTAACGATTGTGTTGGTGGTAATAAAACCTATCGCAATGAATCAGTTGTTGCCCTAGGTGCTTGTTGCTGCATCCCAAAGCGTGGCAATATGTATATTAGCAACGAAAAATAGTGGTTGCAAACAATTTATGGCAACGCATCATAATCGTGGCAATAGGTAGAACCCTCTATTGCCACGATCACATTTTTGTTACTATAGGTGGACCCCGCTATTGCTACCTTACGTATGTCGTTGCTTTAGCTGCATCCCTCTATTGCCACCAAATCATTTTGGGTGCTATAGGTGAGGTTATGTATTGCCACAAAGCATGCTTGGTTGCTATAGGTGAATCCCTCTATTGCCGCGATGAAGGCCTGGTTGCTAAAGGTGGAGACCACTATTGCATCGATAAATCATTGGTTGGTACAAATGGACCCTCTATGGCCACGAAAATAAATCGTTGTTACCACTATAATATTAGGTTGTAATAGGATAAGGCCTCTATTGCCACGTTCAATGTTTGGCTGTCTTATGGTAAAGTATCAATTACCAAGATGAATATTTGGTTGCATAAACTGGCAATCTATTGCCACATTTTGTTTTTGTTGGTATATGTTGTAAATGATGTTGCCACCCACAATTTGCTGTCCAACCAGCTATTTAAAAACTATATATATATATATATATATATATATATATATATATATATATATATATATATATATATATATATGTATATATATATATATATATATATGATTAATAGTAAAGCATTTACACCCATTCAACAATGACAATATTTCATTGATGAAAGTAACTCTTGTCCATTCATCCACGTCACTCCTAATAATAAAATGTCTAGAAAACCTATATTATTCGTATAACCTTGATCACTCCCAGCATTCATGATGTTCAAGAACTTTGCTTCGCCTGAAGGTTGAAGGCCTTCTTGCATTCCCAAAACCTTCAGTAGTTTCTGCGCATCAAAAGAATGATTGAAAAGGTCAAGGAAAGTGAATATTGAGGTCGGCACAAATTAAACAATCATGATGTTTAGATAATGACACAAGAAACACATACTAAGTCCTATGATTGCATATCTATTGCACATTGCAAAATGACGAAAAACACAAATGGCACATACATTTTTAGTGACTTTTAGTTACCAAATAAAGATTGACATGTATGGTTTTAGCTGCAGATAAGGCAAGTATATATTTTTAGTTGTCTAGAAATGTTCGGGCTAAACCTTGAAATCTTACCTAACAGCAGTAAAACAACGAATATGGTGGTAGCAGTTTAAATAATATTGTGGCTCACGTCGTCTAGTTTTCGTATGTCAAAGCAAGAAGTATAAACTGACAATGCTGCATAGAAAATAACGTATGATGAACTACACAAACCTGCTGTCCTTGCTATTTTCATATGCCCAAAGTTGTTTACTTGCAACCAGCAAAATTAGGCAGCCAAGAGATCAGTAGATCACCTGCAAAATACAAGAAAGGAATATTAGGAAGAGAGAGAGAGCAGCAGCAGGGCACCATTGAAACTACAAGACAAACAGGGAAGAAAAGAAAGAACATAGGAAGCTAAGTCTATCTACACTACTGGACACAGAGCATTAGTATTTTTTTAGCTTGTTCTTAACAGTTATCACAGCTAACAACATGTTAAGGAACCAAGTGTATTGAAATACAAGCTTGAACTATAAACAACGATACATATAAACTCAGTAGGGTAAATGAATATCTTACTCAATTTATCGTGACTCTAGAAATGCAGAATACAATAGATTTTCAGTCAGCAACTCCAATTTGTGCTAAATTAGTCAGGGTCAACTCAAGTAGGACAGCCAGGGCAGAGGAGGAATTGTATGTAATAAAAGCTTGGTTACTGCCAAGAACTAACAGTACCAACAAAAATAGCCTGCACGAGGCATGTAAACAGTCTGGTACTGAATTCCAAAGCACCAAACACTTGAGCAGTCAGTATTTCAGTGTGTGTTCGTGTGTGTTGAAACAGTTAAATGGACACTCATGGATAAAACATTAGTATGTGGACAGTTAGAACTCACTGTCGGTATCTTCTTTCCCAACAGTTGGGAATGCTTTTGAGTTTTAACTAAGAGTAAAATACATGGGCGGTCTTCGAACTTGTCTCGAGGTGTCATCTTGGTCTCTGAACTCTCAAAATGCATTTTTAGATCTCTAAACTTATCTAGAGGTGTTATTCGGGTCTCTAAACTCTCAACATGCATCTTCTGGTCTCCAAACTTGCCTCAGTGTGTCATTTGGGTCCCTAATCTCTCAAAGTGAATTTTCATATCCCTGAAATCGCCAATAATTAATAGTATTCAAAATAGACTGTTTATTAAAATATTTTTTCAGCCGATTCATTTAGAAATCTTACCACTAAAACTATTTTAAACTAAATTAGCTACTTATTAATCATACTCATCATGGGTTAATCAAGACCATTGGATCATTAAAAAATCATCAGTGGATATTATAGTTTTCTCGTTTAACACGAAAATATCAATGCTAATTTTAATATTTTCTACTAACTAATTATATTTTGCATGCGCTTTGTATATAACTTTATTAAGATAATTTGTTGTCATTCTCAATTAAAATCAAAATAGCATTTTTATAAAATTTAAAGTAGCAAAAGATTTTTTTCATTAACTTAAAGTAGCAAAAAAACATTTTTATTAAATTAAAAATAGTATATTGAGAGTTTAGGGACCTGTTTGGCTCCATGGGACAAATTTATGGACCTAAAAATGCATTTTGAGAGATTAAGGACCTATGCGACACCCTGGAACAAGTTCAGGGATCTGAAAATGCATTTTTAGAGTTTATGGACCTAGATGACACACCAGAACAAGTTCAAGGACTGCTGGTGCACTTTACTCTTTAACTAATAAAACCATAGTTTTGTCACATAAAGGCCATTCCAAATACCAGTACTACAAACAAACTATAACAAGAGGCAGCATCGCAGCAGAAATGAACTATGAGAATTTTTTCCTATGTCAATCGCCATAAGCAACAAACCGTCATTTTCTTATCAATTCTGGGCTAGTTATCGTAAACAGATGGAAGAAAGCTGATAAAAGAGCATAGAGAAGCTATCGTGGAACCAATTTGAACAGCCAGATCAAAGGCTGATGGGCAGGCTCACAATCAACCATACTGCTCACCCTGTGGAACTGTTAAAATGGATACTAAATTATACTACCTCCGCATTTATATTTAAAAACGGAGAGAGTAAAGCAATTGAAGTTGAACAGGTATCTCCAGCATAGCACTAAACAGAATTGATCGACTAATATTACTGGTACAAGGCTAACAATATATTACTTTCACGAAACTATGCAAGAGAATATGTGTTGACGTCCAAAAAGTCGGGCGTTGACTCTCGGAAATTAACACTGTGGCCTGGAAGATTTGCTTCACTTCAGTGTAGGTCCAAAATCTTGAGGTTCAGGGTGTGCCAGTCAATTTGACCTGAAATTGACAAGGTAGAGTTTAATCAGTAAACCAAAAGGAACTCATAGGCCAAAGCCCCGATTCGTTCCAGCGATCGGATCAACATAAAGAGAAGTACGATGCAAGCATGAACCATCGGCCTTGAGTCCGATTCATGAGGATATAAAATATATTGAAACAAACCATCGACTGTAAAAGCCGAATCGGAGATAAACCTAATTTAAACTCATTCTTTATTATACATGTTTTCAAAGGCATTAAATAAACTGAATCCCGTGTCACTAACAATCGGATCGATTTCGAGACAGCGTTGCTAGCAGGGCACCGATTTAGCCTCTTTACTCCCATAGATCGATGTACATCAAAAAGTTTGTTTAAACCAGATTTATTTGTAACTTGATAATTAAATCTAAATCAGCTATATAGATGATATGAACAGATCTATTATGAAGCTTAGAACATGATGAAACAAATAGATCTTTAAACAGATGTAAGCCGAGAAGATAAAATTAACATGATACGGTAAAGGGTGAGCGATCTAAATGAAGAAGGGCGATACGCCTCAATCTAAAGCCTAGAACAACTCGATAAATTGGTGAATTAACTAAACGAAGAAGGACGATATGCCCCAATCTAAAGCTTAGATTAACTCGATAAATATCGTACTTACAGACAAACCAGAGATCAAGATGATGCAGCTCTTGCTGAAGAACTCGGCAAAAAGGGTTGTTGGCACGAGGGCCGAAAATTGTGTTTGTATTGATGGTTGTGTGAACATTTTTTTACAATGGTGTAGGGTTTATATTTATACCCTGGAAATCTAACTAATCCTTGTCGGACACGAAAATATCTCTAATTTATTTAAAGTAAACTAATCTAGACTACCAAAAGCATTACAATTGCCGCACAATCAGGCCTTGAAGAAGCTTCTAGACGCATCTCATCCTTCAGAGTCGTAAATGCTCCGGCCTTCTTATCCCCGTGTCCGATTAGGACTCCATCGGACAACTCCCGATTGGAATCGGAGACCTCCAAGTCAGAATCAGACTGGGCATCAGCCTTGGCTCCCTGGCGTTCCTTAATACAATATTTCTTTTACACCAACCGAGTCAAAATCTGGTGTCAACATATGCCCTTCAATTTTGGGATAAAATATTATTTTGTTCCAAAATGCTTCAAGCAATGATGACTCCTGCAGTGAACAGTTCATAGAAACCTGTGTTTCCTCACTGTCGCAACCCTTGATCCTCGTGCGAGCGCGGCGCCTTGATCCTCGGGCGGTTCCTTCCTTCGTAAGCCCTATAAATACCAATTGAACCATCGTCTTCTTTCTTCCATTCTCATTCGCTAGCGCGCCCAAGCTCTCTCCGCGTCGCCATTCTCAATCCTTTGTGTGGTGAACTCAGATCGCCATTTTTGAAACTTTCACCGCAGTGTTGGTAAGGATCTTCCCCGCACATGATTCATCCCTTTCATCTGGACTTTACTTGATTTTTTTCGATGATTCTCGAGCTTTTCTCACCACGAATTACTGTTCACTTTAGATCCAATCTCATCAATGGCGGCTTCAGATGACATTACAAAGCCAGCAGCACGCATGTCCCTGAGGTAAAACTTTGCATCACCCCTTTTCGAAACTTTTAGCATCTTATTTTTTTGCAATTTTACTTCCCCAGAATCATCTGTAAACTGCCATATCTTTATTTATTAGTTTATCTCCTTTCAAATGTAGAACCTTAAGAACAACATATTCATCCCCATCTCCCATATCCAATCAGCCTATTATCTAGGTCCGATGGGCGATCCTGATCTAACAGATTTCATTAATTTGAAATCGGAGAGGCTCCCATTCAGAGGGTCAAGCTTACAGGTGTCCGATTGGACCAATTCTTTTCGATCATGGCCAAGCATGATTCCAGGATGGAGAAATTGGCTCCTTAGAGTTCGTGCTGCCAAGTCAACTTTCTAGGACCAAAAAGATATCAGCCAATGCATCACCCTGTCTCTTGCCGATATGGCCAAGGATGAGAATTTGCTGGCCTCCACCTCCCTGTTTTGGTCCGATGCACTGAATGCCTACCTATTTGGATAGGACCGATGACCCTGATGCTGATGGATGTGCACATGCTGACTGGCCTTAACACCACTGATGCCACAAATCCAAGAAAGCTTCTCTGTGATCTGAACTATAATCTAGTCAGCTCAGGGTCCAAAGGCTAGAAAAAATACATCGCCGATCACCGCAAAACCAGCTCGGTTAGACAAAGAGAACACGCAACCTTCCTCAACATGTGGCTAGAATGATTCATGTTCTGCAGATCAACCCATGGAGCTACCACCAACATGCAATCAATCGCAGAAGTGCTGGCTCGCGGTGGATCGGTCCCGCTTGGCCGTCTCCTCCTTGGAGCGGTTTATCATCTCTTACATCAAGTATCGGCCAGACTCTTAGCAGGTCAACTTGTTCGTCACATCGGAGGCCCTTGGTGGTTTATCCAACTCTAGATTCACACTCAGTTCCGATCCGCACTGCGCTACAACTTCAAAAACCATCAATTCCCAACCTTCCATTCAGAAGAAGACGACGCAGTTGCTCACTGATGCATGTCATTTGGAGAAGTGGCATCAGTTTGTCCTGGATCGAAGTTTGACTCCGGCAACATGGCCAGTTTTTTCGAAAGCTTCTATCATGGAATTGCGTCGGAGTATCTCCTCTATTTTGCTGATGCCGATCCTGACCGTGACTATGAGCTGCCATTATTCAACATTCAGAATGAGCTCGAGACGATTCTACTGGCGCTTAAATCCTTCATCACTCCAGCCATCCTTGGCAGCAACATCGTACACGGCTGTAAGAATTCTTCTTATGAATTCTATAATCCATCGGTAGTAACTCGTCTATTGGGATTCGGCCAGCTCCCGATCGGTTTATATTTCGTCGACAAAATTAAACATCGTGAATCGGTATCGACCGACCTGGAGATGGATAGGGTCCTGGCGCTAGCCCCCGAAGCTGATTTTGAGATAACTGAATGGCTATGCACCAGCTTCCAATCCAAACTATTCAAAACTTGGTGGAAGGAATGGTCGACCCATCTATTCAGAGTGCCTGCCCTTACCTATTGCAGTCTTATTGACTCCGATTATGAGGCCTTGGAAAATCCCGTAAGTCTTTCCTGTTAAAAAATCTTTTCTTCTTTATTCAGTTCCTCTCTTAGATAAACTTTTAAAACTCATATCTTGAATCCTTAACAGCCAGCTGAAGAAGACGTGCCAGTCGTAAGCAAGAGTGGAAGGCCAATTCGATATGCAGTCAGAATTCCGGATCCAAGAATCGACTCTTCTGCACCGTCCCTTGCTGACACCATGGACGAAAAATCCAAAAGGAAAGCTCCCTCCGTCAAGGCCACCGTGCCAAAAAAATTGAAGAAAAGTCACACCCCGGTACAATTTCCTCATAATTCCGATCCTTCTTTTGATTAAAAATCAGACAAATAACTTCTCTTTATACAGTCCATCGGCACAAGAGGAAAAATCCTTGGCCAATCAACCTCTAGGCCTGCCGAAGAAGCTGTAGAGAAAGCTGCTGAAGGTGCACGGATGCTTATAGACACAGCAATAGTAATAATCCGATTTCGCATACCTTTGTATTCCCAAAATCATATAATCTTCAATGAAAACCCTCTCTCTTTTTTTTAGGAAACAAATATTACTCTTCTCGATCCACAGCCAGCTCAAACCCAAGAGACACAAGCAGAATCGGCTAAACAGGTAATTCTTATTTAACTTATTTTAATCCCATACTTCTTCATTCTAACCGATTCAATCATAGATTCTTGCTACTCTTTAGCCCATCATCGAGGACCAAGTTGGAGACATTCAATCGAAGGCGATCTTAAATGAACTTGATCAACCAATCGTAACTCCACCAACTACCCCACCAATTGAATCAATCCCTCAGACATCCCAAGTTGAACTACCCAGCACAAGTACTCTTGCGCTGATACAAGAAGTAATTCTCGATTATGTCCGGGAAGGGCAATTCAAACTGGTACCAATCGGTTCTTTGTGTCAACATTTATTATATCAATAACCCTTGTTTATTAACATCTTATTTCAGGCACAAGATTCACCAGCAATGAGCTTCGCATCGATCGATCTGGAGCTGCAATCGGCAACGAAGAAATTAGCTCTGCTCAATCTTCTGAAATCATCCCCGATGCAGTCAAGACAAAACTCCAAGAGATGCTGACTCATCTAGGCAAAAGCATCGCGGTTGGTGGAAGATGCAGAGCCGATCCGCCAGCTTTTCACAGACCTGAAAGGTAAATTGCCATCGGATCTTGAAAGTGCCATCATCCCTGCCGCTTTCATCAAGGGTCACCAGCCCCAAGTATCTGCGGCTCGCCAAAGGATATCCGAATGGCTGGCCCAACAAGAACTTGTCAAGAAACGCGATGAAGGCAGGGAAGACCTGAAGTCAATGCAGGCTCAGATCAAATCCTTGGAAGCCAAACCAAATCAACTGAAAGATCGGATCAAGTAACTTCAAGCCACTAAAGCTGAACTAATCAAAAAGCTTGAAGAAGTGCGTAAAGAAATATCCAATACTCAAGATCAACTTTGCTTGATTCCAACAACCACCACATCGGTGAAAGACAATCTGCAGAAACGCCTGGCCGAAGTCCGCCAAGTCCACAGAAGCATCAAGAATGTGCCCGGCTCCGATGTTGATGACTTGGAGGCAATTCAAAACATTGATAACATTCGCCTGCGCGCGATCGAAATGATTCGGTAGCACTGTAACATTTAAACTTGTTGGTCGCACTTGATCTGAACCGATGACTTAGATCATCGATGAACACTTGTATTGTAAATATTTTTGCTCTAAAGACGATACGTGTCGTATCGACTATCTTAGTCGACATTGCTTAGATTATCGACTTTACGAATCAACCCAAATAATTGGGTAATATTTCTTCAAGTATTTTCCATTAAGCACTTTTGAAAACTCTTCTCCTTCCAATATAAGCATTTCCTGGAACACACCGATTCACATGATAGGGACCTTCCCAATTAGGCGACCATTTTTTGAACTTAGAACTTTTAGTCCCTCTCGGCAAAATCAGTTTTCAAACCAATTCTCCATGAATTAACTTTTTAGGCTTAACCTTTTTGTCATAATATCTAGCAACCTGCGCCTTATTATTTTCAATAGTTTCCAGAGCTCTCAAGCGAGTTTCAGCCAAATCATCCAACTCAAAATTCATCTAACTGTTATATTCATCGGTAGTCAAGTTACCTTGTTCCGATATACATCTCGATCTGATTTTGACCTCCCAAGGCAAAACAGCCTCATGTCCATAAACCAATGGGGAAAACTTAGTAGAGCCATGAAACGCCATCCAATATGCCTATAATGATTCAGTCAACGTCAAATGCCATCGCCTTGGTTGTTCATCAATCTTCCATTTGATAATCTTGATAATGCTTTTGTTTGACGACTCTACTTGGCCATTGGCTTGCGCATAATAGCGAGAAGAATTTAATAATTTAATACCCATACTTGTAGCAAAACCCTGAAATTTATCACACATAAACATGGTCCCCTGATCGGTCGTAATAGTCTGAGGAATACCAAACCGATAAATAATATGCTTCTTGACGATTTCCACCATATTCCTGGAATTAGCAATCTTTAAAGGAATGGCCTCAACCCATTTAGTAAAATAATCAGTTGCCACCAATATAAATTTATGTCCTTTACTCGACGACGGATAAATCTGTCCAATTAAATCAATTCCCCATCCTCGTAAAGGCCATGGCTTAACAATCAGATTCATGGCTGATGCAGGTGCTCTTTGTACATTCCCAAACTTCTGGCATTCTTGGCAACCTTTATAATATTCAAAACAATCTTCTAAAATCGTTGGCCAAAAACAACCCATCTTTCTAATCACCCATTTCATCTTATAAGCCGATTGATGCGCACCACAGACTCCTTCATGCACTTCATCCATCAAATCCTTAGATTCCAATTTACTCAGACATCGGAGCAACACACCATCAATCATCTTATAATATAATCGATCATCAAGCATAACATACTTGACAGCCATGAATCTTATTTTTCTGGAAAATTTCTGTGATGGATTTCTAAGATAATTTATAATTTCATACCTCCAATCTCCAATTTCTAGTTCTATCGTCATAATCTCTTGAAAATGCCAATAACCAGAAGCATCTTGCGCCAAATTATTAGCCTCTTGATTTTGAGCTTTAGGGATATGCTCGATATTAACCATCACAAACTCTTTCAACAATAATCGACATTCATCAAAATACTGAATCAAAATGTCATCTTTACACTCATATTTGCTGATTAATTGATTGACTACAAATTGAGAGTCCCCAAAGATCTCAACAGCTTCAGCTCTGATTTCCAACAACAATTTTAATCCTTTAAGCAATGCTTCATACTCAACCTGATTATTTGTAAAGCTTGGATCCATCGGATAGATGAATTCAAAGTTTGCCCCCCGAGGCGAGATAATCACAATCTCGATGCCGCATCCTTGACCGTATGAAGACCCATCAAAGAACAATGTCCAAGGCATCGGCTCGACCATTTTAACTTCATCTCCGATGTATTGTGTCACGAAATCAGCCATCACTTGCCCTTTTAGTGATTTAGCCGATTCGTACTTTAGGTCAAATTCTGATAATGCTAATATTCACTTTGCGATTCTTCCTTTCAGCATCAGCATAGACAACATATATTTAACCACATCGGTTTTACAAACCACCGTGCACTCGGCAGACAACAAATAATGCCTTAATTTGGTGCAAGAGAAATATAAGCATAAACACAATTTTTCAACTGGAAGATACCTAGTCTCTGCATCAATCAATTTCCGACTTAAATAATAAACCACTATTTCTTTTCCTTCAAATTCTTGTATAAGGACTGATCCGATAGACAACTCATCGGTCGACAAATACAATCGGAATGGCTTATCTCTCTGAGGTGGAATCAAAACTGGCGGCATCATCATATATCATTTTATATCATCAAACGCCTTCTGTTGCTCTTCTCCCCACACAAATTCCTCATCGGCTTTCAATTTTAGCAGCGGAGAGAAAGGATGAATTCTTCCAGATAAATTCGATATAAATCTTCTAACAAAATTAATCTTACAGATCAACGACTGGAGACTCATTTTATCGGTAGGTGGGTTGGCATCTTTGATAGCCTTCATACTCTTTTGTCCGACTTCAATTCCTATTTCATGAACCATGAAGCCTAAAAATTGTCCAGCCAATACTCCAAAGGCACATTTATTAGAATTCATCTTCAAACCATGCTTTCTTGTGCACTCAAAAGTTTTCCGCAAATCGGCCAGATGCTGCTTGTATCCATCGGACTTCACCATCACATCATCAATATAAATTTCAACTATCCTGCCAATCAATTTGTGGAATATATAATTCATCGCCCTCTAATATGTAGAGCCAGCATTTTTCAAACCAAAGGTCATTACAACCCACTCATATAATCCAAGTGCACCAGGACATCGGAATGCAGTTTTAGGAATATCTTCTTCTGCATAAAAATTTGATTGTAACCTGCATTACCATCCATAAAACTAATCACCTTATGTCCCGAAGCCGCATCGACCAACATATCAGCAATCGGCATCGGATAACCATCCATCGGAGTTGCTTTATTAAGATTCCTGAAATCCACACAAACTCGCAATTTCCTATTTTTCTTGAAAATAGGAACGATGTTAGATATCCTCTAAGCATATTGACAAGATTGAATAAACTTAGCTTTATATAACTGAGTTATTTCGGCTTTTATTTCTTTATCTAACTCTGGTCTAAATCATCTCGGAGCTTGTTTAAAAGGTCGATACCCTGGTTTGATCGGGAGCGATGTTCAACAATATATCGGCTTAAACCTGGCATTTCAAAGTATTCCCAAGCAAAACAATCATGATACTCTTTCAATAACTTTATTAATTCTTTTAAACTCAGGATCCAATTTGGCACTAACATATGTCGGCCGAGGTCTATCTCCTAAACCTATATCCACTTCCTCTAACTCATTGGCCGACATAAACCCTTGACCAAGTTTACCCTCATCTTCTACAAACTCCTCCATTAATACAAGCTTTCAGAGACGACTGCTTAGATTGGCTTTATACCATCATCGGACACTTGAAGAAAATTGCCTTCCTAGATTTTGCTCGATAAGCATTATATCCCTTCAAACTCCCAAACCGTCAAATCGGCAGTAGCAACGCTGACCGATTCATCGGCTTGAACAGTCTCGATGTGATCTCCATGCCATCGAATGAGGTACTGATGCATGGTAGATGGTACGCAACAATTAGCATGAATCCAATCACACCCAAGGAGTAAGCTGTAAGACCCTTTGCTATTGATGACGAAGAAAGTAGTAGGCAATGTCTTGTTTCCAATCGTCAATTCAACATTCAATGCCCCCCGAGCCGGCGATGGATTCCCACCAAAGTCCTTAAGCATCATATCGGTCTTGATCAAATCATCAGGGCCTTTGCCAAGCTTCCAATATGTAGTATATAGCATCAAATTTACTGCAGCTCCTCCATCAACAAGCATTTTTGTCATCGGCTTGCCATCAACATATCCTTTAACGTATAAAGCCCTCAAATGCAGATACTTCTCATCAATTGGCTTTTCAATCACGGCTTGTTGAGGTTGTAGGATTAACTATGCCATAGCTTCTTCAACATCATCGGCTTCATCATCGGTTGAGCTCACATTATACTCAGCTTGTAGCACAAACACCATGTTCACTGACACCGATGGTCCTTCATCGTCACGCTTGGGCTTAGCTCTCCAGATCTTGGAATTATCATCTCCTTGATGCTTTTCTTTGAGCTATTCCCTGTATCGAAGATGCTGAACCCTTCCCTTTTGTATCTTGGTCAAACCCTCAGGACACCACTACGGATTAAACTTAGGATGCATGCCTGGTTTGACCTCCGGATTTTCTTCCGATTCCTACACATCGTCTGGCTTTTGTGTATTTTCCTTTTTCCTATACACCAAACAATCATGTACAGAAACACAGTCTTCTTTATATTTTTGGTGATCATTATACCTTTGGCGATCATCGTCCCATCAGTCATAGCACCGATTTTCATACTCACGCCGATCGTGGTATTCACGCCAATCTTCGCGCTCCTGCTGATAAGCGACTTCATCATGCCAGTTACATCGACGTCCATAATCTAAACGATCATGCACAGAATGGCGCTAGCTCTTTAAATACCGATAGCTTTCATATTGATCGCTGCACTCTGGACAATCATAGATTGATGGAAGTCTCAACCTCTCATTCTAGCAAAACCTAAAAACGGACATCCCCAATGATCTTCATCATCAAACCTCTTCATCAGAGGACTTTGATCTCTTTCTTGCTGACGCATGTATTTATCAATGAGCCTCCCCAATGTAACTCTAGGCTTATCTCTTCTACGACGATCTTCCCAATAGACTTGATAGTTCCGATCCCTCACCTCATCGGCCGATACTTGACATTCAGGATCAACAGCCCCTGAATTCTTCACATGGTTCGATGTAATGACTTTTGCTTTCATCTTCCTATCAGGTGCTCCAATTTCAACCATATTTTATGGAAATGGATGCCCATCAAGTTTCATCGACTTCTTGCCTGCTTCAACTTTAATGATTCCTTTCTCAATTGCTGATTGAATTTCATTGCGGAAGACTTTGCAATCATTTGTATGATGAGAAACTGAATTATGCCACTTGCAATACTTTTTCTTCTTTAGCTCTTCGGCAAAAAGAATTATATGATTCGGAGATAGCCTGATCTGCTTTTCTACTAGTAATAAATCAAATATTTTATCAGCTTTGGTAATATCAAAACTGTACCTTTCTGGCTCAACCTTCGCCCATGGGTAGGCACCAGAATTTTTATTCTTGGTCCATTCAGCCAGATTGACTTCAGCTTCTTCATTATCCAATTCATATCCGATGTTGGCAATTTTCCTTTGATATTTCTCCCTCCGATAATCATTATTGCGACTTTCATGCTGAGAGAGTTTCTGAATCATATGTCCCAAGCCTCAAAATCTTGACATGTATACCGATCTTTGACTTGAGGCAACAATCCTTGGAAAGCCAAATCAACCAACTGTCCCTCCGATAAATTCAATGAATAACATCGGCTACGGACATCTTTGAATCTTTGGACAAATTCGCTGACTGATTCCCCAGAGCTGTCAAATCGGACAATCTGGTCTCTTGTACTCCCATGAAGAAATAAGCATGAAACTGCTTCTCCAAATCGGCCCAATTGTTGATAGAATTAGGTTGTAACAAAGAAAACCATGAAAAGGCCAAAACAAAGAGAGACAAAGGGAAAAGTTTGACTTTTAACGGATCAATCGATGCTACTTCACCACATTGGATTGTATATCGACTGATATGCTCGATGACAGTAACATCCCCTTGTCCAGAAAACTTATAGAAATCAGGAATCCTGAATCGGGCTGTCATTGGTAATGTATCCAACCAGTTTGGATGCGGCTTCCAATACAGATAAGATTGTCCCTTAGGATTCAAACCAAATTGATTCTTTATGACATCAACAATCTTATCCGTCCAATCTTCCTGAGCATAATTTCCCTCATTGATCGGAGCATGTGTCGATGTCATTATCACTGGTTTTTCAACAGGTCTGACTGATGGCTCCCAATAATCAGCTCCTCTATTCCTTGGTGGATTTTCAGTGTAGAAGTAAGAAGGATACACCATTTTACCGTTAACCACAGGGATCCGATTGCCAAATTGATCTATGTGTTGAGATGCACCGGAATCTTTTAGATCCTGTTCCTCCTCTTCCTCTTCTTCTTCACCTCCATCTGCCACCTTGGCTTTTGATTTCTTTGTCTTGGGAGTCTCATATAGCTCAGGATGTGTTCCGGTGATGTAGACGAACTGATCTGCACAATCTTTTTCTTGAGATCCTTTACTTCAAAAGCACTAGCATCAAAATAAGCAGGTCCCTTCTGGACATCTTTCAGCACTGCTCCATCTAGTAACTTGGCGATCAATCCCACCAATGTGTTAACAATATTCTAGATTGGTTAATCATCCCATGACTCATTCCAGCATATATGTAATCTTGAAAGAACTGCCTCTCATCTGCCGTAATACTGTCAAAAGCTTCTTTTGGAATAGGGAATTGATTCTTCTTGATCATGGCATTACGAGTCTTGCTGAATGAGTCTAGGCACAAATTTTTGAATTCTTCAAGTTGCACTTCCATGAGCTTCTTCTGTTCATCATTGAGGTCGTCCATCGTGACGGCAGTGACCTCAACTTTGTCTCTAGGAGGTGCCATCGCAGAAGCTCTCTTGTCCCATCGGGCGTGCCAAAATGTGTTGACGTCCAAAAAGTCGGGCATTGACTCTCGAAAATTAACACTATGGCCTGGAAGATTTGCTTCACTTCAGCGCAGTCCAAAATCTTGAGGTTCAGGGCGTGCCAGCCAATTTGAACTGAAATTGACAAGGTAGAGTTTAATCAGTAAACCAAAAGGGACTCATCGGCCAAAGCCCCGATACGTACCAGCGATCGGATCAACATGAAGAGAAGTCCAATGCAAGCATGAACCATCGGCCTTGAGTCCGATTCGTGAGGATATGAAATATTTTGAAACAAGCCATCGACTATAAAAGCTGAATCAGAGATAAACATAATTTAAACTCTTTCTTTATTATACATGTTTCCAAAGGCATTAAATGAACTGAATCCTGTGTCACTAACAATCAGATCGATTTCGAGACAGCGTTGCTAGCAGGGCACAGATTTAGCATATTTACTCCGATAGATCGATGTACATCAAAGAATTTGTTTAAACCATATTTATTTGTAACTTGATAATTAAATCTAAATCAGCTATATAAACTATATGAACAGATCTATTATGAAGCTTAGAACATGAAGAAACAAATAGATCTTTAAATAGATGTAAGCCGATAAGATAAAATTAACAAGATACGGTAAAGGGTGAGCGATCTAAACGAAGAAGGGCGATACGCCTCAATCTAAAGCCTAGAACAACTCAATAAATTGGTAAATTAACTAAACGAAGAAGGGCGATACGCCTCAATCTAAAGCTTATATTAACTCGATAAATGTCGTACTGACATACAAACCGGAGGTCAAGATGATGCAGCACTGCTTGCTGAAGAACTCGACGAAAATGGTTGTTGGCACGAGGGCCAAAAATTGTGTTTGTATTGATGGTTGTGTGAACGTTTTTTTACAATGGTGCAGGGTTTATATTTATACCTTGGAAATCTAACTAATCCTTGTCAGACATGACAATATCTCTAATTTATTTAAAGTAAATTAATCTAGACTACCAAAAGCATTACAATTGCCGCACAATCAGGCTTTGAAGAAGCTTCTAGACGCATCCCATCCTTCAGAGTCATAAATGCTCCGGCCTTCTTATCCCCGTGTCCAATCAGGACTCCATCGGACAACTCCCGATCGGAATCGGAGACCTCCAAGCCAGAATCGGACTCGGCCTCCGCCTTGGCTCCCTGGCATTCCTTAATACAATATTCCTTTTACACCAACCGAGTCAAAATCTGGTGTCAACAATATGTAATAGTACAACCAATAGAAGAAAGTCTAACTTCTCTATTCTGTTGAGATTAACTTCGACACACAGTGTGAGTGAATCTTGAACTTTGTTTAAATGGTTCCTAAATTGGTGGGATGAAATCTTTAGGCAAAATGTTATCAATACTGTTAGCACATAATGGAAGCTTGCATAAAAAGTTAGAAATCACTTTCCTTTGATCTCTTATCAACAACAGTTTAGATTTTGGAATGCCTTTTAACTAACAAAACCATAGCTTTGTTACATAAAGCACATTGAAAGTATCATTAATATGAACAGGGGTACCAAGAGGCAACGTCTCAGCTTTCATGAATTATGTGAACTTTTACCTACATCAATCCCTATAAGCAATAGAACATCAGCTGTTTATCGATTTTGGTTTGGTTCTCGTAAACAGTTGGAAGAAAACTGAAAAATAAGCATAAGAAACTATTATGGACCCAATTTTTCAACAATCAGATCATGGAACAATGGACAAGTTCGTAACCAACAAAACTAGTTTGGCAACAGTAGCTTATATAGATATAACACACACAAAACAGAATCTAACATTGCATCGTCAGCCGCAATAGAATGTGGAGCACCACGGACCAGTTTTCCTAAGCCACTCAGGACAATTATTCGCCCTCTGAAACAAAAACGAAGAGAAGCCTCACCTCACCTCTAGTGATGTCAGAGGCTCAGCCTGCCATGGGGTGGTTGGTGACGTACTTGAAGGCGAGCGGGAGCGAGTCGATCTTGTTGGCCCCCTGGTCGGGGATCTCGAGCTTGAACTCCTCCTCGATGGCCATCACCACCTCGATGGTGTCCAGGCTATCCAGCCCCATATCCTTCTCGAAGTGGGCCTCGGGAGTCACCTACCACCGTCGCCGCAAGCAAAACCTAGGGTTAGTACGGTTTCGGTGGGAATTCGCCACCACTGAGATGCGGAAACGGCGGAGGACTGGTTTACCTTGGAGGAGTCGACCTTGAGGTGGCTCTTGAGGACGTCGAGGATGCGGTCGACGACGTCCTCGCGAGTGAGGTGCGCGTCGTCGGAGGACATGGGCCGTGCGAGCCACCGCGCCAAGGCGTGTGGGTGGGACGCCGTGGCGGCGGTGGTGGCGAGAGGGGTGTGGGAGAGGTGGATGCGGCGGAGGATCGTCGACTGTCGGATAGTCACATAGGATGAGGAGTGCGCGCGTGGCGGAGACGGTAGGCAGGTCGACGAGCGAGGAGCGAAAGTCACGCACGCGCCAAGGCCACAGCCGCCGCTGGCGCGGAGGGCCGCGGAGGGGAGCGCCGACGGGAGGGCGAGGTCGAATAGCACAACGAGTCGATGAGCTACCGGGATGGCTCGAAGTGTCGATCTGATTGAAGCCTAGGGAAGGAAAGGTGAGGAGGAGGGGATGTACGAGCGAATTTGATGGAGGCGGGTAAAAAAAATCGTCGGTAAAAAAAATGAGCAAAAAAGTATGAATCATTTTAGAAAGTGCAATTTCTTCTCATACTTCAGAAACTTTGGGCCTCAAGTTGGGACATGTGAGGGGTACGGGTATGTTTTTAGGGTGGGAGGTGTTTTTAAAAGTTTTGGATCCTTATAGTATAAATTTTGATTCTAAATTGAAACTTCGATACACATACTTTGTCCAAATAAGTTTGTTCTTTTTTCTAGATTCTTGGAGTACTTTTTCTATCACTTGAAAGAATATCTCTTTGCCACATACATCTTCATTTTAGAGTCACGTAAATAGTTGATGTTTCTCTTATTAATCTAGAATCAAAATTTGCTGGTGGTATTTCTCCATCATACTTTTTTTTAATAATGTTATTTTATATAAATTGCTAGATGTGGCCTCTATCACACGTTTCCTTGGCCGAACACGCGTCCGGTGAGCATTTTCAAGCATTCAGCCAAGCATTCTCGCTTTCTGTCCCCAAACCCCATGACGACCCATTTTTGGGTTACGTGCCCTATACCACACGTTTCCTTGGCCAAACACTCATCCGGTGACCATTTTGAAGTGTTCGGCAAGGCATCCTCGTTTTAAGGTTATGTCCAAATTTGAGATCCATATGAGTTTGATAATGCTGTAAAAGTTGAGAACATCAATAATTAGCTATCATTATACGAAACTATGTGAGGCATTTTCATTTGTGACCAATGTATAGTACCTCTTTAGTGAAATCATTTGAAACTTTTATGACAATGCTGACACCAGATTTTGACTTGGCTAATATAAAAGGAATATTGTGCATGTCAGAGCTAGGGTTGGAGGCCGAGTCCAATTCTGAGTTGAAGGTTTCCGATTCTGATCGGAGTTCATCCGATGGAGTCCTGATCGGATACGGGGCTAAAGAGGTCGGAGCGCGTACAACTTTCAAAGAAGGGATGCGTCTAGAAGCCTCTTCAAGGCCTGATTGCGTGGTAGTTGTAATAATTTTGGTAGTTTAGATTAGTTTGCTTTAAATAAATTAGAGATATTGTCGTAGCCGACAAGGATTAGCTAGAATTCCAGGGTATAAATATAAACCCTGCGCCATTGTAAAAGACGTTCACACAACCAATCAATACAACACAACTTTCGGCCCTTGTGCCAACAACCCTTTTAATCGATCCGATTGTTAGTGACACGAGATCTAGTTTGTTTATCACCTTTAGAAAGATGTATATTAAAGAATGAATTTAAGTTAGGTTTATCTCTGATTCAGCTTCTATAGTCGATGGTTTGTTTTTAAATACATATGATATCTTCACGAATTGGACTCATGGCCGATGGTTCATGCTCGCAAATCGGACTTCTCCTTATGCTGATCCGATTGTTGGAACTAATCGGGGCTTTGGCCAATGAGTTCCTTGTGGTTTACTGATTAAACTCTACCTTGTCAATTTTAGGTCAAATTGATTGGCACGCCACAAACCTCAAGATTTTGGACCTACACTAAAGTTCAAGCAAATCTTCCAGGACATAGTGTTAATTTTTGAGAGTCAACGCCTGATTTTTTGGACATCAACACATTTTGGCACGCTCGGTGGGACAGAAGCTTCTACAATGGTACCTCCTGGAGACAAAGGTGGTGAGATCCCTGCTGTCATGATGGAAGACCTCAGTGACGAGTAGAAGAGACTCGTGGAAGCGCAACTTGAAGAGAATTCAAAAACCTGTGCCTGGACTCATTCAGCAAGACACGCAACACTGTGATAAAAAAATCAGTTTCCTGTCCCCAAGGAAGCGTTTGATTGGGTTACAACAGACGAGAGGAAATTCTTTCAAGACTATATAGATGCTGGTGTGAGTCATGCAATGATTAACCAATCTGGGATATTGGTTAACATGGTGGTGGGATTGATCATCAAGTTGCTGGATGGAGCAGTATTGAAGGATGTTCAGAAGGGTCCTGCTTACTTTGATACCAGTGCTGCTTCAGCAATAAAGGATCTCAAGAAAAAGATTGTGCAGATCAATTCATCTACATCACTAGAGACACACCGTGAGTGTTATGAAACTCCTAAAGCAAAGAAATTAAAAGCCAAGGTGGCAGAAGGAGGTAAAGAAGAGGAAGAGGAAGAAGAGACAGGGGATAAAAATTCTGGCGCAGCTCAACATATTGATCATTTTGGCAGCCGTATTCCTGTGGTTGATGGCAAGATGGTGTGTCCTTCCTACTTCAACACTGAAAATCCACCAAGGAACAAAGGAGCTGACTATCGAGAGCCGTCAATTGGGCCTGCTGAGACACCAGTCATAATGACGTCGACACGTGCTCCGATCAGAAAGGGAATTATGCTTAGGAGGATTGAACAGACAAGATTGCTGATGTTATGAAAAATCAGTTTGGTCCAAAGCCTAAGGGACAATCTTATCTGTATCCGAAACCGTATCCGGACTGATTTGACACATTGCCAATGCCAGCCCGATTCAGGATTCTTGACTTTTATAAGTTTTCTGGACAAGGGGATGTTACCACCATTGAGCATATCGTCAATACACGATCCAATGTGGTGAAGTGGTATCCATTGATCCATTAAAAGTCAAACTTTTTCCTATGTCTCTCTCTGGTTCGGCCTTTTCATGGTTTTCTTCACTACCACCAAATTCTATCAACAATTGGGCCGACCTAGAGAAACAATTTCATGCTTATTTCTTCATTGGAGTACAAGAGACCAGATTGTCTGATTTGATAGCTCTTCGACAGAGGAATGGGGAATCGGTCAGTGAGTTTGTTCAAAGATTCAGGGATGTTCGCAGCCGATGCTATTCGTTGAACTTATCGGAGGGACAATTGGTGGATTTGGCTTTCTAAGGATTGTTGCCTCAAGTCAGGGACCGATACACAAGTCAAGATTTTGAAGGCTTGGGACACATGATTCAAAAACTCTCTCAGCATGAAGGACACAATAATGATTATCGGAGGGAGAAGTATCAAAGGAAGATTGCCAATATTGAGTATGATTCTGATGGTGATGAAGCTGAAGTCAATTTGGCTGAGTGGACTAAGAATAAGAATTATGTTGCCTGCCCATGGGTGAAGGTCGAGCCAGAAAGGTACATCTTTGATATCACTAAAGCTGATATAATATTTGATTTATTGTTAGCAAAAAAGCAAATTAGGCTTTCCCCGAATCATACGATTCCCTCTGCCGAAGAATTGAAGAAAAAGAAATATTGCAAGTGGCATAATTCAGTGTCTCATCATACAAACGATTGCAAAGTTTTTCGCAATGAAATTCAATCGGCGATTGAGAAAGGAATCATCAAAGTTGAAACTGGTAAGAAGCCGATGAAGCTTGATGGCCATCCATTCCCTCAAAATATGGTTGAAATTGGAGCATCAGATAGAAAGATGAAGGCTAAGGTCCTTACATCGGACCATGCAAAGAAATCGGGGGCTATTGATCTTGAGTGTCAGGTATCGGCCAATGAGGTGAGGGATCGGAACTATCAGAATTATCAGGAAGATCGCCGACGCAAAGATAAACCTAGGGTTACATCAGGTCAGCTCATTGAAAAATATGTAAGGCAGCAAGAAAGGGATCGGAGTCCTCCGATGAAAAGATTTGATAATGAGGACCACTGGGGATGTCCGTTCTTTAGGTTCTGCTGGAATGAAAAGTTAAGACTTCCATCAATCTATGATTGTCCAGAATGCAGCGATCAATATGAGAGTTATTGGGATTCAAAAAGGCAGCGTAATTTCGTGCACGATCGTTTGGATTATGGGCATCGGTGCAGCCGGCATGATGAAGTTACTTACCAACAGGAGCGCGAAGATTGGCGTGAATACCACGATCGGCGTGAGTATGAAAATCGGTGCTATGACCGATGAGACGATGATTGCCGAAGGTATAATGATCACCAAAAATATAAAGAGGACCGTGTTTCTGTACATGATCGTTTGGTATACAGGAAAAAGGAAAGTATACAGAATCCCGATGATGTGCAGGAATAGGAGGAGAATCAGGAAATCAAATTAGGACCACATCCAAAGGTTAATCCACAATGTTATCCTGAAGGTTTGACTAAGACACAAAAGAGAAGGGTTTAGCTTCTCCAATTTAAGGAATTGCTCAAGGAAAAGCGTCAAGGAGATGATAATTCCAAAATCTGGAAAGCTAAGCCCAAGTGTGATGATGGGGGACCATCGGCATCGGTGAACATGGTATTTGTATTGCCAGCTGAGTATAATGTGAGTTCAACCGATGATGAGGCCGACGATATTGAAGAGGCTATGGCTCAATTAATTTTGCAACCTCAACAAGCAGAATTTGAGAAGATAGTTGATGGAAAGTATCGACATTTGAGACCTTTATATGTTAAAGGATATGTTGATGGCAAGCCGATGACAAAAATGCTTGTTGATTGGGAAGCTACAGTGAATTTGATGCCATATTCTACATATTGGAAGCTTGGCAAAGGCCCTGATGATTTGATCAAAACTGATATGATGCTCAAGGATTTTGGTGGGAATCCAAGACACTGCCTACTGCGTTTTTCGCCATTGACAGTAAAGGGTCTTACAGTTTGCTCCTGGGGTGTGATTGGATTCATGCTAATTGCTATGTGCCATCTACCATGCATCAATGTCTCATCCAATGGCATGGAGATCACATTGAGACTGTTCAAGCTGATGAATCGGTCAGCGTTGCTACTGCCGATTTGACAGTCTGGGAGTTTGAAGGAATAGAATGTTTATCGGGCAGAGTTTGGGAAGGCAACTGTTGCGGTCATTAATGCCATCTCAGACTGTCAACTCTGACATAAAAATATACTTTCACCATAGCTATAGGGATTATATCTAACAAATTCAACCAGTTTTGGTGACTATGTGTACGCAGGAGGCAACAGTGAAATTTGAGGCAAAACGGGCTCTGCGGGCCGTCGGCCGACCTAGCCAGGTCGGCCGACGCCCAACCGAGGCCAAATGCGCCTATCTTTGGATATATTCTAGGGAAGCCACTCTAGACCAACCCTTGCCTATGCACCAAGGTTGGGTCAAGCCCATAGGTGAGATGGACCTCAAGAAAAGCACATAGATCAAAGGGGCCACATCCACAAGTACACATACTCAAATGGAGTGGTGTCACCTTGGGTAGGACTCCAGGGCCTACAAGATAGTGGCTAGTAAAATATGAGGCCAATCAGGCACAAAAGATACGTCGGCCGACCTGGCCCGATCGGCCGAGCCTGGCCTGGAGCCCAATGGGGCCCACTTTCCTCCGGGGCAAAGAAGCACATTTGGGGATCATCCTAGCCACTGATTCCAGGTCGGTTGGATCCAAGAGATGGGAATGGTCCAAGGAGAGGTCACATGGATTGAAGGGCCCACCTCGCAAACTAAACATACTCAAATGCACCTATACCACCTAGAACCGCCATGAGGACCCACTACACGGTCACTCAGCCGAAGATGGACCCGATCGGTGCCGGTGGACGGTCGCCCAACCTGGTCCGGAGGCCAAACCGCTTCATCCTTCTGGTGCGGGTTCCCACCACCTCCAGGAGTCCATCTACGCCGTGCATCACTCAAAGCGGTTGATCCAACATCGGCCGACCTCCCCGCGTCGCCCGACCTGCGACTGAGTCCGTTCGTCCTCATCTTCCATGTGTCCACTCCCAACCGCCTCTACATGCTATAAATAGCTGCATACTGGTCATTGAAGATCATCATCGAGCTGGAGCATCAAGTCAAGGCGAAGCCCTCCTCAAATGAGAGTAGAAATAGCGAGAGAGTGAGGGAGAGTCTGGAGGAGTCCCGGTGTGTCGGCGACCCTTCACCTGTACCTCGGCGGATGCGAGCTACTTAGTAAGTATCTGGGATTCAACTAGTATTTAAGTCTGAGTTATAGAAAGCTGAGTTCTTTATTTTGCTTGTGGGTTCGTCGCTTTATTTATAAGGTGCTCTAATCTCAAGCTAAGATTAGAGTAGTAGTATATTTCTTAAGCGTGGTGCTTAGGTTATCGACTACCTTCGTTTGCCTCGTAGCCCCACGGATTAGAAGAGGTAGACGGCAGGTGGTGACAGCCCTGTCCGTCCTTTGTAATCCTCCACGTACAGGTACGACATAGAGCTGTTGGCCGGCAATTTCCTAGAGGTCTAGGATACCCCGGTGCCCAAAGCAAGCATAGGAGAATTCCCTTCGCTATATTCACAGCCTTAGTGCTCAGTTATCCTCTCTACCCAGCCTTCATATAACCTCAATCGATCCGGTCAACTTTAGTGATTAGACAGTGCCCTTTCGTTCCCTGTGGATTCGATACCCTGAATACTTCCGGGTGAAAGCTACAACGGTATCTGTGCGCTTGCGGATTTATGTGTGATCGTAAGAAATACCAACAAGCTTTCTGGCGCCGTTGCCGGGGAACGGTTGCTGTTGTCTAAGAACTATGGTTGCCCGTTTATCTTTTATTTTATTTTCTTTTATTTTATTTCGATTACCCACGGACTCATCCCAAACCCATGAGTTCCCTGCTCCAAAGGGCGATTTATTGGAGCCGCACCCCTTGTCAAATCCTATTCTTTCATAGCTATGGTCCAGGAGACATCCTTCTCAGGACGTGATGAAAATCCATACCATCACCTGCACACATTTGAGTTGCTATGCTCGTGTCTGATCATATCAGACATGACACAAGCAACGAATAGATGGAAGCTCTTCCTGTTTTCTCTTAAAGAGAAGACAAGGAAGTGGTATGACCATACCGTTAGGCTAACGAACGTGAATGGGAGAAGTTACAAGACAGGCTTTGTCTGGAGTACTTCCCCGATTCATCAGATCTATGCCCTTCGGAAGGAAATTATTAACTTCCAACAAAAAGAGAAGGAAACGATCGTGGCAGCATAAGAACGATTCTAGGATTTCAAGCCTGCCCGATTTGTTGATATAGCCGTCGGATGATCATTCTTACATGTAACACCGGCTAGAGCGAGAGAGGTCCTGGAGAAGATTCGGGAGTACTCTCCCACTGCTATGGATGGAGCTGAGCAAGAAGACCTTCAACTAGATTCTATCTTACCCGAACACCTGCCCAGTCCAGATCCAACTCCTAAGACACCATCCGTTAAGGCAGAGGAAACTCAGCCTTTCGGATTACCTTTTAACTTCGAGGATGATCTCTTTGAAAATCATGGAAACACCTCGGATTACTCAAGGCACAAGAAGGCTACGACACCCCTTCTTTCTCATCCTCCCGATCCTCCCCACGAAGCATTTCTCGTGAAACACATAAAGGAGGAATGGTTGGATGGAGTGAGGCACTTTTCCAAAGCAATTTGGAATAGTTCACCTCACATAATCCTTCCATGTTATATAAGGGGAACTGTTGTAGAAGCCCATTCCAACCCTAGTATGGAGGTCAACATCATGTCATGGCATATTGCACATAATCTCTTAGGAGATGTTCCACTAAGGCCATCCGACAAGCTCCTCAAAAGTTGTCCCTTTAGACACATCATTCAATGTCGGGAGATCGCCAGTGCCGTGACAACCATGCTAGAAAAAAAATCAAGGTCAATTTAGATCTCCACATCTTTGATACCCTCGATTTTGATCTATTCCTAGGTTATCTGCTAGAATGGCTTCTCCAAGGAGAAGTATCTCATGGGAGCTTTTATAACACGCTTGGGAAAGCTGCTTTTGCCACCTCTATCTCCTGCCCAAAAATTCCAAAGGCAAAGCCTCCTCCCAAGCATAGCTCGCTCAAGAAAGTGATGTTTGTGTCGCCATTCGCACCGACATCTCACCTCTATGAACACGAACAACTTTTATCACCCTCGATCGAGCGCAAGCTTTGGCCCCATGGCCCTTGGGACTCTGTTCTCGACAACAGTCAAGAATCAACCCCAATAATGCACAATGAATCTCTTGAGTTGGAGAAATCAAGGGCCATGGACAGGCTTGAAGCGTTGGCTCTGGAGTCCAAGCAAAAGGATTCTATAAATAAGCATGAAACCTTTTCATTCGAAATCCCACAAGGATGCTCATTTAACAAATCTCTAGAGTCTTTCACGCTTTGTGCCACAATATCATACAAGGATTACAATATACTTGAGGTCCTCAATTCTAAAATGTTTAGATGGTTGGTTGTAGATGCATCTATTTATCATAAACATTGCAAAATTCGTGGTTGCATTTGTGGCACTAACCTTGCAGCTAAAGCTTCAATGACAAATCAACAACTGGCGATGAGCTTGGAAACTACATCACCAAGAATAGCTGCAAAGTGAAGATTCATCATGGTCTAGCTTCAGACCATAAACAAAGCATTGCCGGGAGATGGCCCGGATTATCATTTATTTCCCTTCAAATAAAAAGCAAGAACATGTTTTTAGTATAATCTTTCCTTCGGGTACTTTTGGTCACTAACCGTTTCAGGTAGAGATTAAGAAGAACGATGGATAGGTGATGCTTAAGAACATGGAGCTACATCAGCTACAAAAACCCTGGTAAGTCTTGGTTTGGGAAAGATTACAAAAGAAGCTTGAACTCCACACACTTGAGTTATGTTACTTTCCACTGCAAACTCCAAGTGTGGGGGAGGTATGTGAGTATCCCAAGTAAGTTCCCTTTCGAGCCAAATCTTATTTTGATTTAGAGCTTCTGTTAGTTCTTGCATATTAAAAAAAATATTTGAGTTCCAATAAAAGCTCTTGGTCTTTAGAACCAAAGAGCCATTGTTTTGTTTTCACCATATATGAATAAATGCAGGTACAAGATCAAGTGTGGGGGTCTCTCAAGTTTTCTGATGCACGAGACCACTCACGTATAGGCTGCACAACATCGCACAAAGCTACATAAGAAAGATCAAGTTGTAAAAGGCCCAGAAGGTGTCGGCCAATCCCACCAGGTCGGCCGACGGCCCTCTGGTGCCTTTCGTCCCCAATTTCGTCCAGAGCGATGGTTTGCGCACCCTATCCCTCATCCTCTCTGATTCATGAGTTAATTTTTTCCTATCTTGATATGATCATTAAAATTAAACTCATGATAAAATAAGCCTTGATGCTCTTTTGGTTTACATGTCTATCCTTGATTGGCTTGCATATTCTTTATTCCTTGCACATGCACCTGTTGCTTGTGAACATATATCTCTTTAGGGAAACATGTTTATCTAAGTGGTTGATTAATGAGATATGGTGTGATAAAAGAAATCTTACTCTTTCTGTATAAAGTGCTTGGGTTGTTTTTCTTGCAAAACCTTAAAATGAATAGCCTTACAGAGCTCCTCAGTGATGCCTTATTCCTACCAAAGCCATATGTTGTCCATATTGCACAACCCATACACATATGCTGCTTGCTATCGCAATGAGCTTTGTCAAATTGTTGTGACCCTTGTAAGATGCTCTCCATGCTTTCATGATCAAGATCACGTACACTCCACATACACATGCTAAATTTCCACATTGGAAGTTAGCAACATACATTTCATCCATCCACAAAATAAATACTCTATTTAAGTGTTGATCTCCTCTCCAAGTATTATTGCAAAAAGAGAGATGGGCTGTAGAAAAAAAAATATGGACACATGAAGGTCCAAGCATAAAAAAAAGAAAAAAATATGGGCACATGAAGGCCCAAGTATCATGAAAAAAATATACATATACTATAGCCATGTTCTCAAAGTAAATTAAGGAGGAGAGAGATCATACAAAAAGGAGTTATCATTCCTGTGTTCCACGCACATGCACATCTTGATCAGATTTTATGGATGGTTTTCTTCTTGGATCCACTCTTTGATTTTGCAATATATGTGATACAAGTATGCTTTACCTTTACTCCTACCTTGAGCTCCACATAAGCCTTTTAGAAGTAGGGTGAAAGAAGGCAAGGAAATGCCTTGGTGAGGAATCATACACAATGAGCGATCTGAGAGAATCATTTGAGGAGCTAGGTAAGGTTATGTTTTTGAAAATTTCTCAAAAACCCAAGTTACTTAAACAGAAGAGTTAAGATGACTTGAACCAAGGCCATTCTGTTCCTCGACCACCCAAGATGGCATGATAGACACTACCAAATTCACAAGTGCAGGTATGTCTTGGAATAATTTATATGCTAGTATCATATCAATTGGAGTCATGGTTTCCACCTTCGTCTTTAAAGCTTCACTCGAGGACGAGTAAAGGCTAAGTGTGGGGGAGCTTGTTGGCGGTCATTAATGCACATCTCAGACTGTCAACTCTGACATAAAAATATACTTTCACCATAGCTATAGGGATGATATCTAACAAATTCAACCGGTTTTGGTGACTATGTGTACGCAGGAGGCAACAGGTGAAATTTGAGGCAAAACGGGCTCTGCGGGCCGTCGCCCGACCTAGCCAGGTCGGCCGACGCCCAACCGAGGCCAAATGTGCCTATCTTTGGATATATTCTAGGGAAGCCACTCTAGACCAACCCTTGCCTATGCACCAAGGTTGGGTCAAGCCCATATGTGAGATGGATCTCAAGAGAAGCACATAGATCAAAGGGGCCACATCCACAAGTACACATACTCAAATGGAGTGGTGTTACCTTGGGTAGGACTCCAGGGCCTACAAGATAGTGGCTGGTAAAAGATGAGGCCAATCAGGCACAAAAGATACGTCGGCCGACCTGGCCCAGCCGGCCGAGCCTGGCCCGAAGCCCAATGGAGCCCACTTTCCTCCGGGGCAAAGAAGCACATTTGGGGATCATCCTAGCCACTATTCCAGGTCGGTTGGATCCAAGAGATGGGCATGGTCCAAGGAGAGGTCACATGAATTGAAGGGCCCACCTCGCAAACTAAATGTACTCAAATGCACCTATACCACCTAGAACCGCCATGAGGACCCACTACACAGTCACTCAGCCGAAGATGGACCCGATCGGTGCCGGTGGACGGTCGCCCGACCTGGTCCGGAGGCCAAACCGCCTCATCCTTCTGGTGCGGGTTCCCACTGCCTCCAGGAGTCCATCTACGCTGTGCATCACTCAAAGCGGTTGATCCAACGTCGGCCGACCTCCCCGCATCGCCCGACCTGCGATTGAGTCCGTTCGTCCTCATCTTCCACGTGTCCACTCCCAACCACCTCTACAAGCTATAAATAGCTGCATACCGGTCATTGAAGATCATCATCGAGCTGGAGCATCAAGTCAAGGCGAAGCCCTCCTCAAATGAGAGTAGAAATAGTGAGAGAGTGAGGGAGAGTCTGGAGGAGTCCTGGCGTGTCGGCGACCCTCCACCTATACCTGAACGGATGCGAGCTACTTAGTAAGTATCCAGGATTCAACTAGTATTTAAGTCTGAGTTATAGAAAGCTGAGTTCTTTATTTTGCTTGTGGGTTCGTCGCTTTATTTATAAGGTGCTCTAATCTCAAGCTAAGATTAGAGTAGTTGTATATTTCTTAAGCGTGGTGCTTAGGTTATCGACTACCTTCGTTTGCCTCGTAGCCCCACAGATTAGAAGAGGTAGGCGGCAGGTGGTGACAGTCCTGTCCGTCCTTTGTAATCCTCCACGTACGGGTACGGCGTAGAGCTGTTGGCCGGCATTTTCCTAGAGGTCTAGGATACCCCGGTGTCCAAAGCAAGCATAGGAGAATTTCCTTCGCTATATTCACAGCCTTAGTGCTTAGTTATCCTCTCTACCCAGCCTTCATATAACCTCGATCGATCCGGTCAACTTTAGTGATTAGACAGTGCCCTTTCGTTCCCTGTGGATTCGATACCCTGAATACTTCCTGGTGAAAGCTACAACGGTATCCGTGCGCTTGCGGATTTATCTGTGATCGTAAGAAATACCAACAGCAACTTTATACAATTGTCCGATGATGGTTGAAAGCCGATCCAAGCAGTCGGCTCTAAAAGTTTGTATTAATGGAGGAGTTTATTGAAGATGATGGTAAACTTGGTCAAGGGTTTATGTCGGCCGATGAGTTAGAAGAAGTAAATATAGGTTTAGGAGATAGACCTCGACCGACATATGTAAGTGCAAATTTGGATTCTGAGTTTAAACAAGAATTAACAAAGTTATTAAAAGAGTATCGTGATTGTTTTGCTTGGGAATACTATGAAATGCCAGGTTTAAGCGGATCTATTGTTGAACATCGGCTCCTGATCAAACCAGGGTATCGGCTTTTTAAACAAGCGCCGAGACAATTTAGACCTGAATTAGATAAAGAAATAAAAGCCAAAATAACTCGGTTATATGAAGCTAAGTTTATTCAACCTTGTCGGTATGCTGAATGGATATCTAATATCATTCCTATTTTCAAGAAAAAGGGAAATTGCGAGTTTGTGTGGATTTCAAGAACCTTAATAAAGCAACTCCGATGGATGGGTATCCCATGCCGATTGCTGATATGTTGGTTGATGTAGCTTCAGGACATAAGGTGATTAGTTTTATGGATGGTAATGCAGGGTATAATCAAATATTTATGGCAAAGGAAGATGTTCCTAAAACTGCATTCCGATGTCCTGGTGCACTTGGATTATATGATTGGGTTGTCATGAACTTTGGTTTGAAAAATGCTGGCACTACATATCAAAGGGCTATGAATTATATATTTCATAAGTTGATCGGCAAGATTGTTGAAATTTACATTGATGATGTGGTGGTAAAGTTCGATGGATATAAACAGCATTTGGCCGATTTGCGAGAGACTCTTGAATGTACAAGAAAGCATGGCTGAAAGATGAATCCTAATAAGTGTGCATTTGGAGTATCGGCTGGACAATTTTTGGGTTTCATGGTTCATGAAAAAGGCATTGAAGTCGGGCAGAAAAGTATGAAAGCTATCAGAGATGCTAAGCCACCAACCGATAAAATGAGTCTCCAGTCGTTGATCAGTAAGATTAATTTTGTTAGAAGATTTATTTTGAATTTGTCTGGAAGAATTCGTCCTTTTTCCCCGCTGCTGAAATTGAAAGCCGATGAGGAATTCGTATGGGGAGAAGAGCAGCAGAAGGCATTCGATGAAATAAAGCAGTATATGATGATGCCGCCGGTCTTAATTCCACCTCAGAGAGATAAGCCATTTCGATTATATTTGTCGACCGATGAGTTGTCAATTTGGTCTGTTCTCATACAAGAATTTGAAGGGAAGGAAAGGGTGGTTTATTATTTGAGTCGAAAGTTGATTGATGCGGAAACAAGATATCTCCTAGTTGAGAAATTATGTTTATGCTTATATTTCTCTTGCACTAAGTTGAGACATTATTTATTATCTTCTGAGTGCATGGTTGTTTGCAAAACCGATGTGGTCAAATATATGTTGTCCATGCCGATGTTGAAAGGAAGAATCGGAAGTGGATTTTGGCATTATAAGTTATCCTCTCTACCCAGCCTTCATATAAACTCGATCGATCCGGTCAACTTTAGTGATTAGACAGTGCCCTTTCGTTCCCTGTGGATTCGATACCCTGAATACTTCCAGGTGAAAGCTACAACGGTATCCGTGCGCTTGCGGATTTATGTGTGATCGTAAGAAATACCAACAAGCTTTCTGGCGCCGTTGCCGGGGAACGGTAGATGTTGTCTAAGAACTATGGTTGCCCGTTTATCTTTTATTTTATTTTCTTTTATTTTATTTCGATTACCCATGGACTCATCCCAAACCCATGAGTTCCCTGCTCCAAAGGGCGATTTATTGGAGCCGCACCCCTTGTCAAATCCTATCTTTCATAGCTATGGTCCAGGAGACATTCTTCTCAGGACGTGATGAAAATCCATACCATCACCTGCACACATTTGAGTTGCTATGCTCGTGTCTGATCATATCAGACATGACACAAGCAACGAATAGATGGAAGCTCTTCCCGTTTTCTCTTAAAGAGAAGACAAGGAAGTGGTATGACCATACCGTTAGGCTAACGAACGTGAATGGGAGAAGTTACAAGACTGGCTTTGTCTGGAGTACTTCCCCGATTCATCAGATCTATGCCCTTCGGAAGGAAACTATTAACTTCCAACAAAAAGAGAAGGAAACGATCATGGCAGCATAAGAATGATTCTAGGATTTCAAGGCTGCCCGATTTGTTGATATAGCCGTTGGATGATCATTCTTACATGTAACACCGGCTAGAGCGAGAGAGGTCCAGGAGAAGATTCGAGAGCACTCTCCCACTGCTATGGATGGAGCTGAGCAAGAAGACCTTCAACTAGATTCTATCTTACCCGTACACTTGCCCAGTCCAGATCCAACTCCTGAGACACCATCCGTTAAGGCAGAGGAAACTCAGCCTTTCGGATTACCTTTTAACTTCGAAGATGATCTCTTTGAAAATCATGGAAACACCTCCGATTACTCAAGGCACAAGAAGGCTACGACACCCCTTCTTTCTCATCCTCCCGATCCTCCCCACGAAGCATTTCTCGTGAAACACATAAATGAGGAATGGTTGGATGGAGTGAGGCACTTTTCCATAGCAATTTGGAATAGTTCACCTCACATAGTCCTTCCATGTTATATAAGGGGAACTGCTGTAGAAGCCCATCCCAACCCTAGCATGGAGGTCAACATCATGTCATGGCATATTGCACATAATCTCTTAGGAGATGTTCCACTAAGGCCATCCGACAAGCTCCTCAAAAGTTGTCCCTTTGGACACATCATTCAATGTCAGGAGATCGCCAGTGCCGTGACAACCACGCTAGAAAAAAATCAAGGTCAATTTAGATCTCCACATCTTTGATACCCTCGATTTTGATCTATTCCTAGGTTATCCGCTAGAATGGCTTCTCCAAGGAGAAGTATCTCATGGGAGCTTTTATAACACGTTTGGGAAAGCTGCTTTTGCCACCCCTATCTCCTGCCCAAAAATTCCAAAGGCAAAGCCTCCTCCCAAGCATAGCTCGCTCGAGAAAGTGATGTTTGTGTCGCCATTCGCACCGACATCTCACCTCTATGAACACGAACAACTTTTATCACCATCGATCGAGCGCAAGCTTTGGCCCCATGGCCCTTGGGACTCTGTTCTCGACAACAGTCAAGAATCAACCCCAATAATGCACAATGAATCTCTTGAGTTGGAGAAATCAAGGGCCATGGACAGGCTTGAAGCGTTGGCTCTGGAGTCCAAGCAAAAGGATTCTATAAATAAGCATGAAACCTTTTCATTCGAAATCCCACAAGGATGCTCATTTAACAAATCTCTAGAGTCTTTCACGCTTTGTGCCACAATATCATACAAGGATTACAATATACTTGAGGTCCTCAATTCTAAAATGTTTAGATGGTTGGTTGTAGATGCATCTATTTATCATAAACATTGCAAAATTCGTGGTTGCATTTGTGGCACTAACCTTGCAGCTAATGCTTCAATGACAAATCAACAACTGGCGATGAGCTTGGAAACTACATCACCAAGAATAGCTGCAAAGTGAAGATTCATCATGGTCTAGCTTCAGACCATAAACAAAGCATTGCCGGGAGATGGCCCGGATTATCATTTATTTCCCTTCAAATAAAAAGCAAGAACATGTTTTTAGTATAATCTTTCCTTCGGGTACTTTTGGTCACTAACCGTTTCAGGTAGAGATTAAGAAAAACGATGGATAGGTGATGCTTCAGAACATGGAGCTACATCAGCTACAAAAACCCTGGTAAGTCTTGGTTTGGGAAAGATTACAAAAGAAGCTTGAACTCCACACACTTGAGTTATGTTACTTTCCACTGCAAACTCCAAGTGCGGGGGAGGTATGTGAGTATCCCAAGTAAGTTCCCTTTCGAGCCAAATCTTATTTTGATTTAGAGCTTCTGTTAGTTCTTGCATATTAAAAAAAATATTTGAGTTCCAATAAAAGCTCTTGGTCTTTAGAACCAAAGAGCCATTGTTTTGTTTCCACCATATATGAATAAATGCAGGTACAAGGTCAAGTGTGGGGGTCTCTCAAGTTTTCTGATGCACACATGTTCGAGACCACCCACGTATAGGCTGCACAACATCGCACAAAGCTACATAAGAAAGATCAAGTTGTAAAAGGCCCAGAAGGTGTCGGCCAATCCCACCAGGTCGGCCGACGGCCCTCTGGTGCCTTTCGTCCCCAATTTCGTCCAGAGCGATGGTTTGCGCACCCTATCCCTCATCCTCTCTGATTCATGAGTTAATTTTTTCCTATCTTGATATGATCATTAAAATTAAACTCATGATAAAATAAGCCTTGATGCTCTTTTGGTTTACATGTCTATCCTTGATTGGCTTGCATATTCTTTATTCCTTGCACATGCACCTGTTGCTTGTGAACATATATCTCTTTAGGGAAACATGTTTATCTAAGTGGTTGATTAATGAGATATGGTGTGATAAAAGAAATCTTACTCTTTCTGTATAAAGTGCTTGGGATGTTTTTCTTGCAAAACCTTAAAATGAATAGCCTTACAGAGCTCCTCAGTGATGCCTTATTCCTACCAAAGCCATGTGTTGTCCATATTGCACATCCCATACACATATGCTGCTTGCTATCGCATTGAGCTTTGTCAAATTGTTGTGACCCTTGTAAGATGCTCTCCATGCTTTCAGGATCAAGATCACGTACACTCCACATACACATGCTAAATTTCCACATTGGAAGTTAGCAACATACATTTCATCCATCCACAAAATAAATACTCTATTTAAGTGTTGATCTCCTCTCCAAGTATTACTGCAAAAAGAGAGATGGGCTGTAGAAAAAAAATATGGACACATGAAGGTCCAAGCATAAAAAAAAAAGAAAAAAATATGGGCACATGAAGGCCCAAGTATCATGAAAAAAATATACATATACTATAGCCATGTTCTCAAAGTAAATTAAGGAGGAGAGAGATCATACAAAAAGGAGTTATCATTCCTGTGTTCCACGCACATGCACATCTTGATCAGATTTTATGGATGGTTTTCTTCTTGGATCCACTCTTTGATTTTGCAATATATGTGATGTCAGTATGCCTTACCTTTACTCCTACCTTGAGCTCCACATAAGTCTTTTAGAAGTAGGGTGAAAGAAGGCAAGGAAATGCCTTGGTGAGGAATCATACACAATGAGCGATCTGAGAGAATCATTTGAGGAGCTAGGTAAGGTTATGTTTTTGAAAATTTCTCAAAAACCCAAGTTACTTAAACAGAAGAGCTAAGATGACTTGAACCAAGGCCGTTCTGTTCCTCGACCACCCAAGATGGCATGATAGACGCTACCAAATTCACAAGTGCAGGTATGTCTTGGAATAATTTATATGCTCGTATCATATCAATTGGAGTCATGGTTTCCACCTTAGTCTTTAAAGCTTCACTCGAGGACGAGTAAAGGCTAAGTGTGGGGGAGCTTGTTGGCGGTCATTAATGCACATCTCAGACCGTCAACTCTGACATAAAAATATACTTTCACCATAGCTATAGGGATTATATCTAACAAATTCAACCAGTTTTGGTGACTATGTGTACGCAGGAGGCAACTGGTGAAATTTGAGGCAAAACGGGCTCTGCGGGCCGTCGCCCGACCTAGCCAGGTCGGCCGACGCCCAACCGAGGCCAAATGTACCTATCTTTGGATATATTCTAGGGAAGCCACTCTAGACCAACCCTTGCCTATGCACCAAGGTTGGGTCAAGCCCATATGTGAGATGGACCTCAAGAGAAGCACATAGATCAAAGGGGCCACATCCACAAGTACACATACTCAAATGGAGTGGTGTTACCTTGGGTAGGACTCCAGGGCCTACAAGATAGTGGCTGGTAAAAGATGAGGCCAATCGGGCACAAAAGATACGTCGGCCGACCTGGCCCAGTCGGCCGAGCCTGGCCTGAAGCCCAATGGGGCCCACTTTCCTCCGGGGCAAAGAAGCACATTTGGGGATCATCCTAGCCACTGATTCCAGGTCGGTTGGATCCAAGAGATGGGAATGGTCCAAGGAGAGGTCACATGGATTGAAGGGCCCACCTCGCAAACTAAACGTACTCAAATGCACCTATACCACCTAGAACCGCCATGAGGACCCACTACACAGTCACTCAGCCGAAGATGGACCCGATCGGTGCCGGTGGACGGTCGCCCGACCTGGTCCGGAGGCCAAACCGCCTCATCCTTCTGGTGCGGGTTCCCACTGCCTCCAGGAGTCCATCTACGCCGTGCATCACTCAAAGCGGTTGATCCAACGTCGGCCGACCTCCCCACTTCGCCCGACCTGCGACTGAGTCCGTTCGTCCTCATCTTCCACGTGTCCACTCCCAACCACCTCTACAAGCTATAAATAGCTGCATACCGGTCATTGAAGATCATCATCGAGCTGGAGCATCAAGTCAAGGCGAAGCCCTCCTCAAATGAGAGTAGAAATAGGGAGAGAGTGAGGGAGAGTCTGGAGGAGTCCCGGCGTGTCGGCGACCCTCCACCTGTACCTCAACGGATGCGAGCTACTTAGTAAGTATCCAGGATTCAACTAGTATTTAAGTCTGGGTTATAGAAAGCTGAGTTCTTTATTTTGCTTGTGGGTTCGTCGCTTTATTTATAAGGTGCTCTAATCTCAAGCTAAGATTAGAGTAGTAGTATATTTCTTAAGCGTGGTGCTTAGGTTATCGACTACCTTCGTTTGCCTCGTAGCCCCACGGATTAGAAGAGGTAGGCGGCAGGTGGTGACAGCCTTGTCCGTCCTTTGTAATCCTCCACGTACGGGTACGGCGTAGAGCTGTTGGCCGGCATTTCCTAGAGGTCTAGGATACCCCGGTGTCCAAAGCAAGCATAGGAGAATTCCCTTCACTATATTCACAGCCTTAGTGCTTAGTTATCCTCTCTACCCAGCCTTCATATAACCTCAATCGATCCGGTCAACTTTAGTGATTAGACAGTGCCCTTTCGTTCCCTGTGGATTCGATACCCTGAATACTTCCTGGTGAAAGCTACAACGGTATCCGTGCGCTTGCGGATTTATCTGTGATCGTAAGAAATACCAACAGCAACTTTATACAATTGTCCGATGATAGTTGAAAGCCGATCCAAGCAGTCGGCTCTAAAAGTTTGTATTAATAGAGGAGTTTATTGAAGATGATGGTAAACTTGGTCAAGGGTTTATGTCGGCCGATGAGTTAGAAGAAGTAGATATAGGTTTAGGAGATAGACCTCGACCGACATATGTAAGTGCAAATTTGGATCCTGAGTTTAAACAAGAATTAATAAAGTTATTAAAAGAGTATCGTGATTGTTTTGCTTGGGAATACTATGAAATGTCAGGTTTAAGCGGATCTATTGTTGAACATCGGCTCCTGATCAAACCAGGGTATCGGCCTTTTAAACAAGCGCCGAGACAATTTAGACCTGAATTAGATAAAGAAATAAAAGCCAAAATAACTCGGTTATATGAAGCTAAGTTTATTCAACCTTGTCGGTATGCTGAATGGATATCTAATATCGTTCCTATTTTCAAGAAAAACGGGAAATTGCGAGTTTGTGTGGATTTCAAGAACCTTAATAAAGCAACTCCGATGGATGGGTATCCGATGCCGATTGCTGATATGTTGGTTGATGTAGCTTTAGGACATAAGGTGATTAGTTTTATGGATGGTAATGCAGGGTATAATCAAATATTTATGGCAAAGGAAGATGTTCCTAAAACTGCATTCCGATGTCCTGGTGCACTTGGATTATATGATTGGGTTGTCATGAACTTTGGTTTGTAAAATGCTGGCACTACATATCAAAGGGCTATGAATTATATATTTCATAAGTTGATCAGCAAGATTGTTGAAATTTACATTGATGATGTGGTGGTAAAGTTCGATGGTTATAAACAGCATCTGGCCGATTTGCGAGGGACTCTTGAATGTACAAGAAAGCATGGTTGAAAGACGAATCCTAATAAGTGTGCATTTGGAGTATCGACTGGACAATTTTTGGGTTTCATGGTTCATGAAAAAGGCATTGAAGTCGGGCAGAAAAGTATGAAGGCTATTAGAGATGCTAAGCCACCAACCGATAAAATGAGTCTCCAGTCGTTGATCAGTAAGATTAATTTTGTTAGAAGATTTATTTTGAATTTGTCTGGACGAATTCGTCCTTTTTCCCCGCTGCTGAAATTGAAAGCCGATGAGGAATTCGTATGGGGAGAAGAGCAGCAGAAGGCATTCGATGAAATAAAGAAGTATATGATGACGCCGCCGGTCTTAATTCCACCTCAGAGAGATAAGCCATTTCGATTATATTTGTCAACCGATGAGTTGTCAATCTGGTCTGTTCTCATACAAGAATTTGAAGGGAAGGAAAGGGTGGTTTATTATTTGAGTCGAAAGTTGATTGATGCGGAAACAAGATATCTCCCAGTTGAGAAATTATGTTTATGCTTATATTTCTCTTGCACTAAGTTGAGACATTATTTATTATCTTCTGAGTGCATGGTTGTTTGCAAAACCGATGTGGTCAAATATATGTTGCCCATGCCGATGTTGAAAGGAAGAATCGGGAAGTGGATTTTGGCATTATCAGAGTTTGATTTGAAATACGAAATGGCTAAAGCAGTCAAAGGACAAGTAATGGCTGATTTTGTAACACAACACATCGAAGATGAAGTTAAAATGGTTGAACCGATGCCTTGGACACTTTTCTTTGATGGATTCTCGTGTGGCCAAGGACGTGGCATCGGAATCGTGATTGTTTCGCCTCAGGGGGCAAATTTTGAATTCAATTACCTGATGGATCCAAGTTTTACAAATAATCGAGTTGAGTATGAAGCATTACTTAAAGGATTGAAATTATTATTGGAAATCAGAGCTGAAGCTGTTGAGATTTTTGGAGACTCCCAATTGGTGATTTATCAATTAATCGATAAATATGAGTGTAAGGATGATGTTTTGATTCATTATTTTGAAGAGTGCCGATTATTATTAAAGAAATTTATGATGGTAAAAATAGAGCATATCCCTAAAGCTCAGAATCAAGAGGCTAATAATTTGGCACAAGCTGCTTCTGGTTATTGGCGTTTTTAGGAGATTATGACGATAGAGCTAGAAATTGGGGATTGGCGGCATGAAATTGTAAATTATCTTAAAGATCCTTCACAAAAGGTTTCTAGGAAATTAAGATTCATGGCTATTAAATATGTGTTGCTTGATAATCAATTATATTATAAGACGATTGATGGTGTATTGCTCCAATGTTTGAGTAAATCAGAATCCAAAGACATGATGGATGAAGTGCACGAGGGAGTCTGTGGTGCGCATCAATCGGCTTATAAGATGAAATGGATAATCAGGAAGATGGGTCGTTTTTCGCCAATGATTTTGGAAGATTGTTTTGAATATTACAAGGGTTGCCAAGAATGCCAGAAGTTTGGAATGTGCAAAACGCACCTGCATCAGCCATGAATCCGATCATCAAACCATGGCCTTTTCGAGGATGGGGAATTGACTTGATTGGACAAATTTATCCATCATCGAGCAAAGGACATAAATTCATATTGGTGGCGACTGATTATTTCACTAAATGGGTTGAGGCAATTCCTTTAAAGATTGCTAATTTCAAGAATATGGTGGAATTTATCAAGGAATATATTATTTATCGGTTTGGTATTCCTCAGACCATTACGACCGATCAAGGGATTATGTTCATGTCTAATGAGTTTCAGAGTTTTGCTGCCAGTATGGGAATTAAATTGTTAAATTCTTCTCCTTATTATGTGCAAGCCAATGGTCAAGCGGAAGCGTCAAATAAAAGTATTATCAAAATTATCAAACGAAAGATTGATGAGCAACCAAGGCAATGGCACTTGACTTTGACTAAATCGTTATGGGTGTATCGGATGGCATGTCATGGATCTACTAAGTTGTCCCCATATCATTTGGTTTATGGACATGAGGCCGTTTTGCCTTGGGAAGTCAAAATTGGGTCAAGACGAATATTGGAACAAGGAAACTTGACTACCCATAAGTATAAAAGTTTGATGAATTTTGAGTTGGATATTTTGGATGAAACTCACTTAAGTGCTTTAGAGAACATTGAGAATAATAAGGCATGTGTTGCTAAGTATTATGATAAAAAGATTAAGCCAAAGGAATTCATTGAAGGAGAATTGGTTTGGAAGCTAATTTTGCCGATAGAGACTAAAAGTTCTAAGTTTGAAAAATGGTCACCTAATTGAGAAGGTCCCTATCGTGTGAATCAGTGCATTTCTGGAAATGCGTATATTTTGGAAACGTTGGAAGGGGAAGAATTTTCAAAAGCGCTTAATGGAAAATATCTAAAGAAATATTACCCGAGTATTTGGGTCGATTCATAAAGCCGATATTTTAAGCGATATCGACTAAGATAGCCAATACGATACGTATCTCCTTAAGGGCAAAAATATTTACAAACAAGTATTCATCGATGACCAGCGTCATCGGATCCAACCAGTTCATCGATGATCAATGTCATCAGAGCAGTACAGCCAGTGGTTTCAAATATTACAATATTTGCGGATCACCTCGATCGCGCGCAAGCGGATATTGCCGATCTTCTGAATTTCTTCTAGATCTTCGACATCGGTCTTGATGCTTTGGTGGACTTGGTGGACCCCGTCCAAGCGTTTCTGCATGTTCTCCCACGCTGATGCGATGGATGCTGGAATTAGGTTGAGTTGTCCTTGGATATCTGATATTTCCTTGCGTATCTCTTCAAGCCTTTTGATCAGTTCGGCTTCAATATTTTGGAGTTCCTTGATCTGATTCTCCAATTGCTTTGGTTTGGCTTCCAAGGTCTTGATTTGGGCTTGCATCGTCTTTAATTCTTTCTTGCCTTCATCGCGCTTTTTGGCCAAGTCCTGCTGAGCCAATCGCTCCAATATCCTCTGATGGGCTGTAGATACCTGAGGCTAATGAATGCAGCTGAAATAATAGCACTCTCCAGCTCCGATGGCAGATGACACTTCAATTCTTAGAAAATATTGCGAATTGGCTCTGCGTCTTCCATGAGGATAGCGGTGCTCTTGTTCAAATGAGTCAGCATTTCCTGAAGTTTTGTTTTGACTTCATCGGGGATCGTCGCAGAGGATTGGGCCGAGCTGGTCTCATCATCTCCGATTGCGGCATCCAGGTCGAACGATGCAAAGCTCATGGCTGGAGAATCTTGTGCCTGAAATGAAGTATTAATAAACAAAGGTTATTAATAAAAATCGATGTAAGAAATCAGTTAGTACCAGCTTAAATTGCCCCTCATGGACATAATCAGGAATGTTCTCTGTCGTGGGGGCCTGGAGAGTGGAGCTGGATGGCTCGATGAGAGGCGTGTCTTGGGTTGGTGCAATCAGAGGGGTTGCAGGTTGTTGAGAAGATTGCTGTTGAATAGCGCCTTCCTCCAATTGCACATTTTCAGTTTGTTCTTCTACGATTGGCTGGAGGATAGTCTGAGAGATTTATGAACAAATCGGTTAAGATTGAGATTTTGATCTAATTATAGAGATCTTTTAAAGAGAATCACCTGTTGGATCAATTCTGTTTGAGTTTCCTGGATTGGAGCCAGTTGAGGATCGGGCAATATGATGTTTGTTTCCTGAAAAGGGATTTTTATTTGTTTTAAGAATTGATAAGAGATAAACAGAATCGGATTGTTACCGTTACTGCATCAATGAGCATTTTTGCGCCCTCGATGGCTTTTTCTGCAGTCTCGTCAGCAGCTCGAGTGGTTGATTGGACAAGAATTTTCCCCTCTTACCAGTGGACTATAAGAAAAAGATCAATGTCCGATTCTAAGAATAAAAGAGGAATCAGAAATATGAAAGAATCATATTGGGGTATGGCTTTTCTTCATCTTTTTCAGCACAACAAACTTGGCAGAGGGAGTTTTTCTTTTGCCTCTCGCATCCATGATGTCAGCAAGGGATGGCACAGAAGAACTGATTCTTGGATCTAGGATTCTGGCAGCATATCAGATCGGTTTTCCACTATTGCTCAAAGTTGGTATAATTTCTTCAGTTGGCTGTCAAAGGTTCAAGATAAAAGTCTCAGACATTGGCTTCAAACGGGGAGAAAATTAAATATGTGGAAGAAAACTTACAGGATTCTCCAGTGCTTCATAATCGGAGTCGATGAGGCTGCAGTAGGTGATGGCAGGGAGTCTGAATAAATGAGTTGATAGTTCCCTCCACCAAATCCTGAACAGCCTAGATTGGAAGCTAGTGCATAACCATTCGGGTATCCCAAAATCGGTCGTGGGAGCTAGCAACAAGACCCTGTCCATTTCCAGATCTGACAAGACCGATTCTCTATGTTTGATTTTGTCAGAGAAATATAGTCCGATTGGAGCTGACCAAATCCTAATTGGTGAGCTATTGCCGATGGGTTGTAGAACTCATAGGAGCAAATCTTCTGACCATGAATGATGTTGCTGCCGAGGATGGCTGGAGTGATGAAGGACTTGAGGGCCGGCATGATTGACTCAAGCTCGTTTTGAATATTAAATGGTGGCAGCTCATATTCACGGTTGGGATCGGCATAGGCAAAGAAGAGAAGATGATCCGATGCGATTCCATGATAGAAGCTTTCGAAGAAACTGGCCATATTATTGGTACTAAGCCTGGATCCGGGACAAACTAACGCTGCTTCTCCAAATGACATGCATCGGCGGGTAGCAGCATCTTCTTCTTCTGTGTGGTAAGATGGGAATCGATGGCTCTTGAAATTGTAGTTCAAAGCTGATTGGAATTGATTGTTCAGCCAAAGTTGGATGAACAACCAAGGGCCTCCGATATGTCCAACAGCTTGGCCAGTAAGGAGTTTGGTTGACACTTGGTGGAGGAGGTGATAAACTGCTCCGAGAAGAAGACGGCCAAGAGGGACTGATTCACCATGGGATAATGCCTCTGCAATCGGTTGCATGTTGATGGTGGCACCAAGGGTTGATCTGCAAAATACAATCCTTTCTAGCCACATGTTGAGGAAAGCTGCGTGCTCTCTGACTCTGATGGAGCCGGTTTTGCAATGATCGGCAATGTATTTCTTCCAGCCTTTGGATCCTGTGCCAACCAGTTTATAGTTCAGGTCGCAAAGAAGCCTTCTTGGGTTCATGGCATTGATGGTGTTGAGACCAGTCGGCATGTGCACATCCATAATTATCAGAGTCATAGGTCCATAGCCAAAAAGATATGCATTGAAGCATTGGACCAGAAAAGGGATGTGGAGACCAGCAAATTCTCATCTTTAGCCGTATCGGCAAGAGAGAGGGTGATGCATTGGCCAATATCTTTTTCATCCAAGAAGGTGGATTTGGCGGCGCGGACCCTGAGCAGCCAATTTCTCCATCTAGGAATCATGCTGGGCCAGGATCGAAATGAGTTGTTCCAATCGGACGTTTGTAGTTCTGATCCTTTAAATGGGAGTCTCTCCGATTCCATGTTTATTAAATCTGTTGGATCGGGGTCACCCATCGGACCAAGATAATATTCAGCATCGACATGAGAGACAGGAATGACTATATTGTTCTTAAGATGCCACATTTAGGTGGGAATAAAATGATGAATACAGATGCGGTGACTCGTAAGAAATTCTGGGAGCAAAATGAGTGAATTAGAGTTAAAGATTTTGGGTGTTTTTTACCTCAGGGACCTGAGTGCTGTCAGCCTTGTCAGTGGGAGCCGCCATTGGAGTGGATTAGATCTGGAATGAACAGTGGCTCGGGTGAGAAAGTTTGAAGGATCATGAAAGGGGATGCAATAAAACTAGATGTGTGACGGGAATCATACGCGGAAGGGTCCCTTACCGGATTTGCAGTAAAAGATTAAAGGATGAAGATCAAAGTTCGCCGCACAGGAGCTTGGAAGAGAAGATAATGGCAAAGCATTTGTATGCGATAGCAGATGTGCGAGTAGGAGGAAGAAGACGACGATTTGGTCTAGTATTTATAGGCTTACAAGGGAAGGAACCGTCCGGAGGCCGAGGCGCCGAACTCGCACGGAAATCGAGGGTTGTAACAATGGAAGGACATAGGTTTCCATATACTGTTCACCGTCAGGGTCATCATTGCTTGGAGAATTTTGGAACAAAATAATATTTTATCCCAAAATTGGGGGGCATATGTTGACATCAGATTTTGACTCAGCTAACATAAAAGGAATATTGTGCATATCAGAGCTAGGGCCGGAGGCCGAGTCCGATTCTGAGTTGAAGGTATCCGATTCTGATCAGAGTTCGTTCGATGGAGTCCTGATCAGATACGGGGCTAAGGAGGCCAGAGTGCGTACGACTTTCAAAGAAGGGATGCGTCTAGAAGCTTCTTCAAGGCCTGATTGAGCGGCAGTTGTAATAATTTTGGTAGTTTAGATTAGTTTGCTTTAAATAAATTAGAGATATTGTCGTAGCCGACAAGGATTAGCTAGATTTCTAGGGTATAAATATAAACCCTGTGCCATTGTAAAAGACGTTCACACAACCAATCAATACAACACAACTTTTGGCCCTCGTGCCAACAGCCCTTTTCGTCGAGTTCTTTAGCAAGCAGGGCTGCATCATCTTGACCTCCGGTTTGTCTGTAAGTGCGACACCTATCAAGTTATTTTAGGCTTTAGATTGAGGCGTATCGCCCTTCTTCGTCTATATAATTCACCAATTTATGGAGTTGTTCTAGGCTTTAGATTGAAGCGTATCGCTCTTCTTCGTTTAGATCGCTCACCTCTTACCGTATCTTGTTGATTTTGTCTTATCAGCTTACATCTACTAGAAAGATCTATTCAATTTCATTGCAATTTAAGTTTTCATAATAGATCTGTTCATATTGATTATATAGCTGATCTAGATTTAATAAGCAAGTTACAAATAAATCTGATTTAAATGAGTTCTTTGATATATATCGATCTATCGGAGTAAGCAAGCTAATCGGTGCTCCTGCTAGCAACGCTGTCTCGAAATCGATCCGATTGTTAGTGACACGAGATCTAGTTTGTTTATCACCTTTAGAAAGATGTATATTAAAGAATGAATTTAAGTTAGGTTTATCTCCGATTCGGCTTCTATAGTCGATGGTTTTTTTTAAATACATAGATATCTTCACGAATCGGACTTCTCCTTATGCTGATCCAATTGCTGGAAGAATCGGGGCTTTAGCCGATGAGTTCCTTATGGTTTACTGATTAAACTCTACCTTGTCAAATTCACGTCAAATTGACTGGCATGCCACGAACCTCAAGATTTTGGACCTGCATTGAAGTTCAAGCAAATCTTCTATGCCACTGTGTTAATTTCTGAGTGTCAACGCCTGACTTTTTGGACGTCAACAGACAAGAGTCTAGACCCAAAAAATGTATAAATATATGTTTAAAAATTGTTTTGGAATGCAATTTGAGTCACACAATTGGATTGTTCGAGTATCACATTTTTTGTATAGATCAATTTTTTTAAAAAAAAAGTGGTAGAAGGGGCATTGAACCTGAGATCTGGCACATCAAACTAGCTTGAACTACCACCACACCACTTCATAATTTGTTTCAAGGTGTTGTGTTCTGTTTTAGTTACATGTTTATCGCCGTTGCGTCTATTGCAACCAATGAGGGCCTATTGCAACGTTGCATTAGTTGAAATACCTTGTAGTAAGATGACCTGTGGCCGCCGGGTGATGTGGCGCAGGCGGCTAAGTGATGTGGCATTGACAGCGGGTCACGTCACGCTGGCGGCCGAGTGAAGTGGTGTTGGTGGCCGCTGAAGTGGCGATGGCGGCTAGAGCGATGTGGCGTTGGCGTGGGGTAATCAATGAGGGCCTATTGCAACGTTGCATTAGTTGAAAAACCTTGTAGTAAGATGACCTGTGGCCGCCGGGTGATGTGGCGCAGGCGGCTAAGTGATGTGGCATTGACAGCGGGTCACGTCACGCTGGCGGCCGAGTGAAGTGGTGTTGGTGGCCGCTGAAGTGGCGATGGCGGCTAGAGCGATGTGGCGTTGGCGTGGGGTAATCATGTATTGTTAATAGTACAAAAATAATTGTAATCATATCTTGATCAAAGTTACTATAGTAGCACAATGGTTTGGTGTGTTCGGTGGTTAGTGTTGGGTCGTGGGTTCAATTCTCTAGCCCAACAATTTTTTTGAAAATTTTTATTGTCATCCTCGTGGCCTCTACCAGACATTTCGGCCACACGTGGCCTCTACAACACGTTTCCTTGGCCGAATGTGCTTTCGGTGACCATTTTCAAGGGTTCGACCAGGCATCCTCGTATTTCGTCCCTGCAACCCGATGACCCGTATTTGGCCAGATGTAGACCCAAAATATGAGTCTAAATATAAGTTACAAAAAGTTTTTTGAAATCTAATTTGAGTAACACAATTGAATTATTCAAATATCTCATTTTTCGTATATAACAAAAATAAATTTAAACAAGTGGCAAAAAGGGGCATTGAAACTGAGACCTAGCACAACAAACTAGCTAGAACTACCACCACACCATTTTATCATTTGTGTCAAGGTCCTACATTCTATTTTAGTTATATGTTTAGCACCATTGCGTCTATAGCAACCATTGAGGGCCTATTGCAATACATTTAGGCTCTTGCATTAGGTGAAAAAGCTTGTACTATGATGAACCGTGGCCTCCGGGTGAAGTGGTGCTTGTGGCTAGGTGACGTGGCGTTGGCGGCCGGTGACGTGGCATTTTGGTCCAGTTGTTGCCACATAGGCAACAGTGTAAGAAACTATGTATATAAATGTTGGCCACCAAAAAGGAGAACAAAAGAATAGTAGCTCAATGGTATGTGATACATTCTGTTCTAGAGGTTCCAAGTTCAATCCTTGGCCTCCAGTTTTTTTGGATTCTTCCCTTATTTTTTGAATTTATTTTTTTGATTTCATCTCAAGATATCTTTAGTGTATTTCAGGAGTGCGCTTTCGAATCAAGCACTGACGTGCGGGACCCACATGTATAGAATTCAAATACTTTGTCCAAATAAGGTGATTCTTTTTACCAAATTATTAGAAATGTTTTTTCTATCACTTGAAAGAAAAATCAGAATGATGCTAGTGTATTGGAGGTCCACCAAGAAACTGTAGTCTATAGCAACAACATAAAAGCGTCGCGATAGACATACGTTATTGAAACGAAGACAATGTTCGTTGCAATAAGCGTCTAGAAGTTGCAACGATGTTGACCACTATTACAACCAAACATTGTTGTGGTAATACAACCATGCTATTGCATCCACTCGCGTTCTTCGATGCAATATCCACTTCCCTATTGCAACACCGCACCAAATTTAATTCAACCAAAGTACACTATGGCGATAGCGTCCAACAAAAAGCAAAGTAAACTAAAAAGGTTGCAATAGCATCTTTTAATTGCAACCAAATAACCACTATTGCAACTACCAATTGTCGTGGCAAATCTCCTAACCAGTTGCCACAAAAAACAAAAAATTGTTGCAAGAGCACCTTTCTTTTGCTATCAAATCTATGCATATCGCAACACAACTTTTTCGTTGCATTATACTCACATATTACCACCAAAACATTGTTTGGGTGCAATACATGCCCCTATTGCAACCACATGAGTGTTGTTACAATTTTTCTTCATGGCTATAGGTGATTTTCCTTGTAGTGTGAATTCAGTATTCATGCCGGAGCTGGATAAGTTTGTAGTGGTCTTCATTGACGACATTCCTATCTACTCCAGGAATGAGGAAGACCATGCTCAACACCTGCACATAGTGCTTCAGCGACTTAGACACCACCAGTTCTATACTATGTTTAGCAAGTGCGACTTCTGGTTAAACAGTGTTATGTTCTTGGGTCACACCATCTCAGAGGAAGGAGTATCAGTAGACCCCAGAAAAGTTCAAGAGGTATTAGATTGGAAACTTCTGAAGTCAATTCATTATATCCGAAGCTTCTTGCGATTGGCAGGCTGTTAGCACCGTTTTATTCCTGACTTCTCCAAGATAGCCAAAGCAATGACCCAAGATGGAACCAGTCACGCCCACAATATCAGGGAGGTAATCACTATAACCTAGGTTTTTAATCATAACCAACCTTCCCTGAAAGATCTTGTTCTTGGCCAAGCTAAAATCAATGAATCTCTATCTAAAAAGCTTGCTGCCAATGAAAAAAACCTAGAAAGTATCAATATAAAAATGGCAACCTTTTCCTCTGCTTTCAAGAATCAATTAAGTTTTAATGAAATGATCGAGACGCAATTTGCTCAAATTTCCACGTCTTCTCACATTTGTGATCTTGGGAAGATCCCAGGCAACCTAGGACTTCTTTCGACCAAGTAAATGCAGTGATCACAAGGGGTGGTAAGACCACTCGCGATCCATCTTATATTAACCGTGTTGGACAAACATCGATGCCGAGGAGAGTGGAGGGGCCATCTGCCCCAAGAGCAAGGGATATGAACACGGACCAGGATGCCTAGCTATTCCTTGTATCATCAGGTCCTATAAATTCAGTCATGCCTTGTGCGACCTCAGATCAAGCGTCATCACGATGTCCGAGGCCGTTGTTGTCGGTCCTTACACGTCAAATTTGACCGCCAATATACTCATCTTATAAGTATAAACTAACAAATATCTTTACAAATAATCGAGTTCCACTTGTATTGTAGCAATAAGTGTTTTGCATGAAACAGGGCTGCAAAGAGGGGAAACCCGTGCTCAAACGACGGAAAAAGCGTAACGCAGACTCGACTCCGTGAGCACAAGGACAAAGAGGGTCCACCTACCAATCATACATGGGCCAACCTGTAGGGAAACCGACCTTAGAGGAGACCTCGACCCACCAATCAACCACTATAGAAGGATAACTGGGGAATATTCCCCCTTAGGTTCGGCCGAACTTGTACAAGGGTTTTTTTGTCGCCGATCTTTGGTGGCAATGCTTCCCGCGTCTCCCCCTTCGCGCCAAGAGTGGTTCCATCTATGGAGCGCCGGGAACCGTCCTCCCCTAGTATAAATAGGGAGGTAGAGAGCCCTCTCAACACACACTCATCCATCAAGGGCCTCTCTCCCTCTCTAAACTATTCTTGTAGTCCTTAGGCTAGTGGAGCTCAGGCTAGTGCTTTCTCTAGTTGTACTTCAAGTCATCCTTTGCCCATTGTGGGATGTAACCTTCGGCCCTCGGTACTGTCTTTGTATATATTCTTAGTATTTATACAAGTATGGAGTTTGATCTAAATGTTATCTATATCGTGTTTATATCTTATTCATGCCTTATCATTATTTATACGATGTCCACGAATATGCTAGTTGATCTAAGCTATGGCTTCAATTCGTTGTACCTTAAGGTTTGCTCTAGTTCCATGATTCTTGGGAAAGCTAGGGTAGTACACTCATGCACGATCGTGGTGCACGGGGATGACGAGAATCTATGAATATGACTGTGCCCCACGGTCTGAGGGGTATGCGGCAGGTGGTGATAGCCCTGTCCATCCTTCATATTCCCCCATGTTCGGGTATCAGTGTAGGAGGTACATAAAGCCTTGCTGCTTCCTAGCAGACAAGTGTGCTCTGTCTCCCAATGCGTGCTTGGGTGCTTAGAACTAATTCTTGTTCATGTATTGTATAACCTATGCTGATCTTGTATAATGCCATAGGATCACTTTTATGCCTTTCTCCTGCTGACCTTAGGATATCCTTTATTCTTTATTCTTGGGAATGGTTCTTGGATGATGTGTCACATTACCTCATATATTATAATGTTTACCCCTGTATGAAAGATGTTCATATCTTATCGCATAATGTTGACTCATGCATATCAATAACTCTTTTGTCACCAAAGTGCCATCCTTTGGGAAAATATAAATAATGATACCCCTGAACACTCACGGGTGAAATGCTACAACGGTAATTCCGCGCGCTTATAGATAACGTTAATGTAACAACTACCATGGCTGATATCAATGGCGTCGCTGGTCCCTTGGACCTAGTGGTGACGCTAAGAAATGCAAAAAAGCATTTCTGGCGCCGTTGTCGGGGATAGCAATGGTGAACAAAAAGTTTACAGATATTCACGAAAAGATATATGCATAAGAAATGTTCATTGCTTATACAGGCTAAGCTTGCTTTGTTTTCTCCTCTCCTTAGTGAAAATAGGGTAGTGCGTGACCGGTTTCCCCCTGCCATCAAACATCATTGAAAATCCAGAGACACTTTTGAGAAAGAACCGACCTCGCGTTGTTCCCTCTCAACTCGTTCTCCCGACAGAAGAACCTGTCACCCTCGCCCCATTCGTGACCACTTTCATGGCTGAGAAGATGCTCCACGAGTTCTCTGCCCCCTCCACCAATAATGTATCCTAGGGACCCACTGCCGATATTAGGAACATCAACTTTGAGCTGAAGACCAGCCTCATCAAGATGGTGCAGGCTAGCCAATTTTGTGGCAAGCCAAACGAGGACGCCAACGCTCACCTACAACACTTCTTGAGCCTATGTGACATCGTGACCATTCGTGGTGTTACTAAAGATGCTATCATTCTCCGTCTGTTTCCCTTCTCCCTTCTTGGAAAGGCAAAGTAGTGGTTCTACAAGGACAAGGAAGCTGTTAGCACTTGGGAAAAGTGCTTCACCGCGTTCCTTGCCAAGTTCATCTAGTTAGGCAGAACAAACATTCTGTGCAGGAAGATTACCAGTTTCCAGCAGTTAGGCCAGAGTCTATCCCGGAGGCATGGGAGAAGTGCAAGAATATATCTTTGCCTGCCTTCACCACGGGATGGACGGATGGCTCATCCTTCAAAGCATCTACATTGGGCTAACCACATAATCACACACCCTTTGGATGCTGCTGCTGGTGACGCCTTCCTCGACTTCACTGTTACTCGAGCTACGGCCCTGGTCGAGAAGATGGTCGCTAACCAAGGGTGGAGCGAAGACCATCTCCATCTGCCGGCGAGAGGCAAGCACACCGTCAAGGAGACTGACATGCTCGCCGCAAAACTGGACCTCCTCATGAAGCGTCTTGACGACAACACAAATCGAAGGAGTTAGCATACAACTCCGTCTGGATGGCAGATGCATAACATGGTTGTGAGGTCTGCGAGAACAAAGACCACTCGGGGAACGACTGCCTCGAGACCCGTGATCAAGTAGCCTACCTCAACAACAATAGCAGGTATTGTCCTCAAGGAGGCCAAGGGTGGAATCACTCGCGCTCACAATATTAGGGAGGTAACCACAATAACCTAGGCTTCAATTATAACCAACCTTCCATAAAGGACCTTATTCTTGGCCAAGCTAAGATAAACAAATCTCTCTCTAAAAATCTTGCTGCAAATTATAAAACCCTAGAAAGTATCAATATAAAAATGGAATTCTGTTACTTTCAAAAATCAATTTAGTTTTAATAAGATGATTGAGATGCAGCTGGCACAAATTGACGCGAGGGGTGGTAAGACCACTCGCGATTCTAACCATCTAGGACAAACCCTGACATAGAGGAAAGCGAAGGGGCCATCTGCCCTAAGACCCAGGGAAGAGAACACGGACCCAGGATACCCTGCAATTCCTTGTACCATCAGGTCCTACAAGTTCAATCATGCCTTGTGCGACCTCAGATTAGGCATCAGCATGATGTCCGAGGCTGTTGCTAGCAAACTGGGTCCACAAAGCTTAGGCCTACGACAATATGATTGCAGCTAGCAGACACCTCAATCCGCTAACCAGTGGTAGTCGTAGAGAAAATTATAGTAAACATCTGGAACCACTCAATCTCCATCAACTTCATGGTACTCGATATGGATGTGAAGAAGGATACACCGCTCATCCTTGAACGGTCATTCCTGAACACAGCTGGTGCCCAAATCGATGTCAAGGCCGCAGAAATCCGTCTCAACATCAGGGGTAGCGAGGAAAAGTTTTCATTCCATCCGAAGCAGGAGCAGTGCTCCATGACTAGAATCAAGGATGGGTAGAACAACCAAGGCATCAAGGAGCCTAAAACAACAACTCCAGAGATGGATAACCTCATCAAATTCATGATCTCCTTCTAGAAAAAGGAGGAGAAAAGAAATGCAGAAAAATTCATGATCACCCGAGTCTGTGGAAAAATAAAAAATCCAAGAAGAAGCCATAGAACCCGAAGTCCACGCATACTCCATCTGCACCACGTGCTGCACCGATGAAGATCCAGCAGGTATGGAGAGTCAAGACGCCTGCTCCTCCAAGGCCCGGATGTATCAAGCTAATTGGACGAGGAGAGTCTTGCCGCGAGACTCAAAACGGCGAACCCTCGACAAAGTGTAAATTGGTAATTGTCTCCTATTTACTTTTCCAAAATTAAAAATTTAATCTGCATTTTGCATTTGTGGATACTGCCTGCATAATAAAGTTAGTTTCTAGCAATTTTACCCTAAACCCTAAACCCTAAACCCCAAATTATAAAAATTTATAAAATCCATAAAATAGAAATATTCTTTCAGACCCCCTACAAGAATGTTCTATCAACCAAACCTCGAGAGTTATGCAGCAGGTAGCCATTGTCAGCTATAGGAAGAAGATATGGGCTAGTGGGCCCAACCAGGGTTCGGCCAAACCCTAGTTCAGTGTAGCAGACCTGCTCCAATTATCCCGGCTCAAGCATAAGGGACCTATCCTCTTAGATCCTCATGACACCTTAGTCGGACTAATCGTGCAAAATCTGTCGGATAATGTCCCGATTGATCTACTGGTAAATCACTTTGATCGAGAATCTGAATCAAAGCAAGTCTTACTTGATGGTAAGCTCAGACGATACAAGTCGCCATTTATTACATCACAATTGTTCACATGGAATATAAAAGATAAACTTTAGTACTTCATTATTATAGACCAGAGTTTAGTGCAGCAGAATTAAAGTGATAACTAATACGTCAGAATAGTGGTGCCATGATAAAGCCCATACATGGTATCACTCTTCATTCTCCCTTCCTGGGGAGGATGACTCCCAATCCATGGTCCAACTGGGAGGTAGGGTACACAGCCAAGAAGCACCAGCAGTAGGATTGGAGGCATCACTATCCACATCTGAAAGCTGTGCCACAAGCAAGGCTGAGTATACTAATACTCAGCAAGACTTAACCAGGGAATTAACATTCCAACTCCTAGGTATGCAAGGCTTTGGATGAGGGGATTGTTTTGCCAAAAGCATCTAAGATTGGATCCTTGCTTTCAAATGTTAGCATCCAATTAAGTGATCCTAACCATTATCTAAGTTTTTCACCTAACTATTTCAATCATGGTGGGAGCAAACAATTAATATAATCACTAAGCAACTTCTTTCATTTCATAGCCATCATTCCTCTTCTTAGTATTGTGTAAAAAGAGTTTAAGCAGCTTCTTGTAACCACGAAGGACAAACAACTTAAGTCGGTTTTACACAACGCATGGGACAACCTAATGGCACGTCACATGAGCGACACCCTGCCGTTTGCATAGGGCCCACTCTGATCAGGTGCAAAGTTGCACAACCCAAGATGCCCTAGGCAGAGCTGGTCTGCGACCAGTACTACACCCGCCATCTCCGCCCTCACCAAATGGGGTGGGGAGAAGTCAAATGTCAGTTCCATTTAGTACGTCAGTTTACCGATTTACCATATTTCCCGGCATACGACTAGTACTTTCAAAAGCTTGACCAGCTCATCACACATTCATCCTTAGCAAAATTTATCCGTTAGACAGACAGGATGATCAACCACACTAGGTTATCGCATAAAACTCGTCTACCAATTCCTCATGATGCCAACATAAGGGGAGACCTATATCTCGCAAGTGACGAGAAGTCACTCTACTTCTGAGTCCTATTTGAGTATAGCAAGCTAAGGATCTAGCATTAATAGCAAAGACCTTGGGTACCTATGGAGTATGCATCTAAGGTTTCAAACAACTCATGCAACTTAAATGCGTAGGCAATGTAAACATAGAAATGTATTGACATTTTGAAATAAGGATCATGCACTGGTGCTTGCCTTCGGCGAAGCGTTCCGCACTCTCGGGGTCTTGTTCTTGTAGAGGAGCTGGGGCAGTGACATCGTCCGGGGACTTGTTCACTTCACGGGCCACCAACTCGTAGGTTCTGTCTTCTAGCATGAGATCTACACATATGCATATGTATTAAGATAAGGTGCTCTTTCCCTTATAACCTTTAGGTTTATATTTGCAGCAACTCACTTATACAGATTCTAAATATTCAAGCAACTCCGCAAAGAAAGCAGGGTTGTTGGGTTATGTGAGTGTAGCAACTCACTTATATAGATTCTAAATGTTCAAGAAACTCTGCAAAGAAAGCAAGGTTGTGGGGTTATGTGAGTGCAGCTACTCATTTATACATCTCGGAAATCGTTTACCAAGTAGCTTTTAAGTTGTTAGCAACTCATTAAGAAAGCTGGGTGGTGTTACTAGGATGGTTCTTGGGTGCTTTTGAGTTAGGGTGGTTTTACGCAGTTTTTAAGGTGTTACAAGTGCTTTAACAATTGCTTGAAACTAAAAGCACACCACACAAACAACAGGAGTATAAAACTTGGCAATAGGTATAAGGATTAAAAAGACCTAAGGCTGAATCTGAAAACATTCAGCATTCCAGGTTGCTAAAAGATATTACTCAAAAAGGGTTAAATTAATTACCTATTTCTTATAGGGTCTAATTAATTACTTAATTAAAAACATTATAAAGCATGCTCTATTGAAAGGATAGTTTTAAGGTAGTTGTTCAAGGTGCGAAACTACCCATTATCGTTATTTAATTATTTATAAAGCAGCTATAGCTTAAAACAGATGGAAAATTTATAACTAATTCTTTTGGCATCAGATATATCTGGGATTTTAACCAAATGCAAGTTATGAATAGAGGCATTTACCAAGATTTTTTCAAAATTTTGTTAAATACATGGAATAAATAAAGAATTAATTACCAGGGAAAAGCTAGTAAATAGATTAAATCCTAAATAAATCTAGATGCATGTTCTGGTTGCATGGAGTTCTCTGAGGATTTATAAAGCTGAACAGATATGCATAAAAGAGGATAGCATTTAATGAGCCCTCAAAATATTTCTAGAATTTAAGCATGATTAATCATAACATATAGAAAACTTATAGAAAAAACATATAAAAGGTACTGAACGACAGGCTAATAATAATCTAGGTACTGAAAGAGCATTGCCAAGTGGATTCATATTTTTCTATAGTTTAGTTTATTTATAAGGCATTTCTTAAGTTTTATTAGCATTTTCTTAGAGTAATTAAACGAAATATTTCTGTTTTGTTTTCAAGAGTTCATGTTATATTACTGTATAGACCTAATCACAAGGAGTCGAACAAAACTGGTTTGGCATTTTTAGCATTTTTGTGTGATTTTATATGATTTTATGTAGTTTTTGCCATTTTATTCATTTATTAAAGGAATTTCATTAACATTTTTATAGATAACCCCCTGGCTTTTCAAAGGGCTTATGCCCAGATACTTCTTCTTCCTCGCACGAGCGTGAGCTCTGCTCGGCTCGGCGCGGTGAGCGGCGGCGCTAGGCCTGATCCTTCGATGAGAGTGGGGGATAACTCGATTTGAAGGAGGATCGACGTTGGCTGTCCGACTACAACACCACAAGGGCTGCGCCTTAGCGACAGTTACACCGCCTCCGATTTGTGCTGTTCCTGCTGTGCCAAGAACAACCTTGAACCTGCAAGCAAATCGAAGAACAAGCAAGAACAAGTGGACAAGCAAACAGCACACAGACCTTGCCCAATGGATGAATCTGATACACACGAATTTGGGGTTCTGGATACAAGTAATCGGATGGTCTAATCGACACGCGAGTTACAAGGAAGTAGCAAGAGCTAAACTTTCATCTAAACAAAACCCAAAAACGTTCTTGGCTGCTGCTGGTGGTATTTGTAAGTGGGAGAGCAGCCAGGGAGGTGTTGGGGTCAAAACCCTAGCTTAGGAGGCGCCCCCTCATGGGCTCAACAGGATACAAAAGGCCCAAGGCCCAAAACTGAGGTTCTGCACAGACTGGAGGTCTGGAAGTTGTTTCGCTGATTGTGAGCGTTCCAGGATGAATCTGATGATGGGGTTAGATCCATATGAAACTAGACTTCATGAGCTTTCCATCAAGTACTCATTTGCCTCAAACAACCTTCGGAGCTAGGAGTTATGGCTTTCTGAAGTTGCCCCTGCGTGGTGGTCCGAACTAGTGTAGTCCGAACTGGCCGGTCCGATCTGGTTGCTGTCCCTCCTATCTTGTTCATGTCCCAAGTTCCTAAGCATAAGAAAATCATCATAAGAGTTTAGTAGTACCCCATTCATATTAGAACTTGTTTGGACAGCAAGAAACGACTTTACCTGATAATTAAGTTGCTGTGCTCGTGCTCGAGTTAATGGTCCTTGTTGAGCACTAGGCATGGTTGTATCAATGGCAGCGATGTCCTCATCATCCTCCCCTTCTTGCATTTGAGTCGTCCTCGACTCAAGCTCATCCATGATTCGCGTAAGTGGCTCCAAATCAGCAACACACCCAAAACCTCCAATGAGTGTTAAAGGTGGCGGCCATGGGGGCACTCTAATTTGAGCACTCAAGGTGCCATCACCAAGTGCTTTGCGTGCAGCCTTGTTGTCGATGTAGTTGTTCATGGGGAAGTATCCATGTTGCTGCAAGGTTGAAGATGTTGGTGCAACCATGTTGGCATTGGTCACATCATCCTCCCCTTCTTGATGAGAAGTCGTCCTCGACTTGCTCCCCCAGGCAGCAAAAGTGTTTGCTTTAGAGTTAATGAGTGGAGCCATGGCTGTGTTGCATGGCCATAACCTACAATGTTTCCCTTCTTCTAGCTGACCCTGCTGCATAAAGACAAAACAAGGAGAACTAGGCAAGGCATGGTTAGCGTTAGTGCAGCCCCGTATCTCAGCATGGTGTTGTAGCCCAAATAGAGAGCAAATATAAACTTTATGCACCAAATATTCTCCTTTGCTATCATATTTGCCAATTGCATAAAGTGAGCAATGATCAAAACTTCGCAAGCCAAAATTAGATTTCAGTTTCTCTTTTAGACAATTCAGATTACAAAGAATGTCAAATTCAATATAACCTATTGTGTTAAAAGAGGACATGAGTTTCAGCTCTTCCTTCTTGCTAGCAATGCAATGAACATGTGCAGAAGCAACATGGAGATGAATCAAAGCAGATTTAACATGTGGGGGCATTAATTGTATATTTGAAACATGGGCAACATTATCACACAACTCCCTACTATCACAAAACACACATGTAGCTAGTGACAAAGGAAACGAAGCAAAAGACTCCACCGAAGATTGTGGGAGATTAGCATTATTAGGGGACATATTCATCTCAGCACGTGCAAACTTACATTGAGCAGTTGTGTTAACTGCATTACCTTCTTCACCCTCGTCCAGTGTTGTAGGTGCGGCATGATCGCCATCCTCCAACTCCTGCAGCACGCATTGCTCCTCAAGTTGCTCCACACCCTCCTTGGACTTATTCCCATCTTCCTGTAATATATTAGGAGTAGAAAAGGAAACAAAAGAGTGCTCTATCTCCAGTTGTGGTGACGAAATGAAAGAACAAGTACCACGCAACTCCTCTTTGTCACAAGGTTCAGCAAGCAAGTCACCTTGTGATAAAGGAAAATCAGTACCAGGTTCCACTATTTGTTGCTCTTGGTTAGCATATAGAGTGGACAAATGTGAATCATCATGGGTTACATCATTCTTGCAAGTATTCATAGTTAGTAAAATCTGATTTTCAGCTTTACGAGCAAGAAGGAACAAGTGAGAGATATGGTTGCATGTTTCAGGTATGAGAATGGTTTGAATTTCAGAATTGAGCCCTCTCATGAACCTACTCATAACATCTTCCATGCATTTATCTAATCCACCAAACTGAATACAAATTTTAAAATCATGGTAGTATTGTTTCACAGTTCTACTACCTTGTTTTAGTTTCTCCAGTTTGTGAAGCAAATGTTCAACATAATATGCAGGAATATATACTTCTCGAAAATGAAATTTGAAATCCTGCCAAGATTGAGGAACTTTGTTATGCCTACAAAGATGTTTCCATTCTCCCAAAGCATATTTAGTCAAAGCACTAGCAGCAGCTAGAATCATTTGATGTTGAGACAAATCACACTTATCAAATTCTGCATCTACCTTAAGCTCCCAATCAATGTATGCATGAGGATCAAAATTTCCCTCAAAAGAAGGTAGAGCATATTTGATCTCAGTTAGAACATCATGTACCTCAAGTGGAAATGTTCCCACATGTTGTTCAGCCTGTCGACATCCATGGGAATGGCTGCTAGCTCCCGTTTCCTTCCCCATGCCTATCATGGTTAGGGGACAACAAAAATATACACAAGGTGTGGCCTATCAACTAAAGGAAAAACCTGATGGCACACTACATTTTCACTCAACTTGTGCAATCAAGTTCTTACATGTTCTTACCACACTTGCAGAAGGTCTTAGCAGCCAGCAAGAACAGCACAAATGGTGACACAAGTGCAACCCTGTGATGTAGCAGATAATTTGTGGAGCTATAGGTGGCTGCAAGTAAAATCAAGGAATAGCTAGAACCACATTAATCAAAGCAAATTGAATAATCGTTCAACAACGGTACTGCTGGTCCTAGGCTAAACTAAGTTAGAGACGTGAGCCTAGGCACAAAGGTAGTCACTGAAAAGGAATGAGTAGAACAACACACAGATAACAACAGATTCAGCACCTTCTTCTTCTCCTTTCCTTCTTGTCTTCTTCTTTTTTTTCTATATTTTTTCTTCTTCTTTTTTTTCAGGGCCTAAAACTTTTGTTTGTACTATGACAACCAAAATAAAAGGTATTGCACACAGCCCCTTTGGATTCAGTTCAACATCTCTTTTTAACACAGCAGATTCGCAAATCTCCAAGACGATTCTGGAGCGCTCCGAACGAATTTCAAAGCAAGGTCAGATCCTTTTGAAAGAAGACAACTTATGCTTTCCAGATTGTATTCAAACACTTGAATCGGACTAACGATACAGAAATTATGGCAATTTCCTTCTCGTGCTGAGTTGAAACTCTGAATCAGCCCGAGATGAGTTGTTTTCCTCTTTGTGGATGCAAACTTGGATGTGGGTGGAAAGTATTTGGATCTGAAGGATATTGTTGCAAAGGTTTTGGATGGTGGTGGGGTGCAGCTATTGGGAAACAAATCTTGAACAGCCCCAAATTGGAAACAACAAAGGTGGAAATGAAGATGGATTCGTGAGGGAAAAATGGCAGCGGAGATGTATATGGTGATGATGGATTTCGTGGTGACCAAAACGTGATAGAACTCAAAACTCTAAAAGGCTAAACACTAAGACCAGCAGATCTACACGTTGATGCAACTGAAAACTCAACAAGCAAAGATTATGCAGAACAGCAAAGGCTCAAACTTGTTGTTGGGATTTCAGATCCAACCTGTTTTTGGTATTTGTGGACTGTAGGTAGTGTAAAGTATGGGTAGAAACTCTCACCGAAAACCTTGCTCTGATTACCACATGATAGAACCCGCTAGGGTTTGTTCCTGATCCTTCGATGAGAGTGGGGGATAACTCGATTTGAAGGAGGATCGACGTTGGCTGTCCGACTACAACACCACAAGGGCTGCGCCTTAGCGACAGTTACACCGCCTCCGATTTGTGCTGTTCCTGCTGTGCCAAGAACAACCTTGAACCTGCAAGCAAATCGAAGAACAAGCAAGAACAAGTGGACAAGCAAACAGCACACAGACCTTGCCCAATGGATGAATCTGATACACACGAATTTGGGGTTCTGGATACAAGTAATCGGATGGTCTAATCGACACACGCGAGTTACAAGGAAGTAGCAAGAGCTAAACTTTCATCTAAACAAAACCCAAAAACGTTCTTGGCTGCTGCTGGTGGTATTTGTAAGTGGGAGAGCAGCCAGGGAGGTGTTGGGGTCAAAACCCTAGCTTAGGAGGCGCCCCCTCATGGGCTCAACTGGATACAAAAGGCCCAAGGCCCAAAACTGAGGTTCTGCACAGACTGGAGGTCTGGAAGTTGTTTCGCAGATTGTGAGCGTTCCAGGATGAATCTGATGATGGGGTTAGATCCATATGAAACTAGACTTCATGAGCTTTCCATCAAGTACTCATTTGCCTCAAACAACCTTCGGAGCTAGGAGTTATGGCTTTCTGAAGTTGCCCCTGCGTGGTGGTCCGAACTAGTGTAGTCCGAACTGGCCGGTCCGATCTGGTTGCTGTCCCTCCTATCTTGTTCATGTCCCAAGTTCCTAAGCATAAGAAAATCATCATAAGAGTTTAGTAGTACCCCATTCATATTAGAACTTGTTTGGACAGCAAGAAACGACTTTACCTGATAATTAAGTTGCCGTGCTCGTGCTCGAGTTAATGGTCCTTGTTGAGCACTAGGCATGGTTGTATCAATGGCAGCGATGTCCTCATCAGCCGGTCCGGCCGCGGTGAGGCTCGGGGCACCGTTGGGAAGGGCGATGGAGCTAGGGGTAAGGTTTTGGGGGCTAGGGTGCAGGGATGGCACGGGGACACGCACGCGCACGGCCTGCGGTGGCGAGCGGTGCCGCGGTCATGTTCCGGCGAACTCAAGCGATGGCAAAGGCGAAAAAGGGTTCGGTGAGCACTAGGGAAGGTGGGAAGACTCACCGTGGGTGATGCGATCCATGGGGAGGCACGGAGCTGTGTGTTGTCAATGAGGGGGGGTGGTGACGGAGCTCGAGCCAAGAGCGGCAGGCGGCACGCTCGGTGTTTTCGTCAGAGCGATGGTCGTCACAGGCTGGGAGTGGCTCAAATCGACGACGCGGAAGGTGGAGAAGCTCGGGCGGCGTTTGATTGGGGCAAGGTGGAGCAGGATGTCCGAAATTTGAGAGGAGGCGGAGCTCATCGCAGCTTGGTGACGCTCAGTGGAGGTGGAGGACAGTGGGGGAGGAAGGGGGTTAGCCGGGGCTTTTATAGGCACCGAGGAGGGGTTCGGAGGCTTGCTGAGGAAGGGAGTGGCCAGCCGGGGGAGCGTCGTGGGAATGGCGCTGTTGGGGCTGAACTGTCGCGTGGCTACCGGTGATTGGCCGCGTTTGATCCTGTTGGATCATGGTCGGATGCAGGGCGAGGATAGAACGGTGCTAAGCGTGTGCGGGATATGGCGAGTGATGGCACGACAGCAGCAAGCGCGCGCATTGGCTTCACGCGGCTCATCGGGTGGGCATCAGCGGCTGCGTGGCCAGCGGCGATCAGCTGCGGCTGGGCGTGAGATAGAGCGGGAGGCGCAGGGGTGTTAGGTCGGCGATGTGACGTCCGGTCGGGCTGATCCCCCACGCCGTGTTCTGGTCGGCCAGGCCAGTGCGGCCAGCTGACGGTGGCCAGGTGGCTCTCTGGCCATTGCCCACGGTGGTGTGGGGAGGAGAGAGAAAACAAAGGAGGGGGAAAAAGAAATTTCCCTCCTTGGCAAACTTGAAATTTTGCATGAAAACCGAGCAAAATTAGCTGAAACTCAAGTTGGCAAACTTGAAGGAAATTTAAAAGGCCTTCAACATTTACAATTTGACCATCTTCAGATTCTCAAAGGCTTTGGAGATGGAGCTGGTTTCTTAAATTTATCTCAAATTTGAATTTTAAATTCAAATTGAAAAATTTAGCTCTTAATTTAAAAGTTCAAGTTGCAATTTCTCTCCTCCTGAGTTGCCAAAGCTCATTTGGGGTTTAAGTAATTTCCTGCACATTTTATTTCTCTTTTCTTCCATTAACTTAGTTTCCCTAATTTGTTCTCTAGAAAATGATTAAAGAGAAATTTTGTATGAGCTTCTTTTTATCTTTTTCTTTAGGGTGACCAACTTTTAGCCAAACTTAATTTGGTTTGTTACATTTAGCCGACCCCTGCCGACCGTTGCTGGGCCCCATATTCTTCCAATAGCTCCTAGCCATTACTCCCTCTTCCATTCTGATCGTTTGGAGCACCAGCTCTTTAAATAGAGCCCTAGAGGAGCTCCTCCCATTCACAACTCTCTCTTCTTCACCGTCCCTCTTATTCTTGCTCAAGCTCCCGCTCTCGCGCAAACCCTCAGGCTCGCCTTCGCTTTCGCTCACGTTTATGCATGACCGTTGTGCTCCTTTGTTGTTGTCTTGCCTGAGCTCTCCAAAGTTTGTGTCCTCTAGTCGTTATTGTTTCATTCACTAACGTAACCCATGCGCAGGTTTTGTTGCTTCTGTTTTTCTTCATCATGAATGGCATGGGACAGAGCCTGTCCGGTGCGCTCTAGAAGATGGCGGGAACAAGCTCAAGCCGCTCTCATGGAAGTGGAAGCAACCCTCACTCCGGCAGTGTCACGCCAAGCTCCACGCGTGAGGAGGAGGATGCTCAACAATAGGTGCAGATGGAACCGCAACCCACGGAGGTGGACATCGAGCTAGACCTACATGACAGACAAGAGATATAGGCCCATGCACTCATCGTGGACCAAATCTTCGCTCACATCCGAGCCTTCGGCATGGACCTCCTCGAGCGCACAGGTATGAATGTCAACTTCGCTACTATTTTGTAACACCCTGAAAATTCGCTTTCTAATATAGTAATTAATTTGCTAGGTTTTGTGTGAGCATTCACAAAATTTAGGAAAATAAAAACCTTTTTGAAAATTAAAATCAACTGTAGGTTTAGAAACTTGTTTTGTGCATTTCATGCCGATGCAGTGTTTTATGTGTGCTTAGCCCTAGTTTCCTAAACCCTAAAACCCTGAGTCTGAGAACCTGACCCAAAACCCAGACCCAAACCCTTACCCCATCCTAATTGTTGGGTTATAGCCGAAGCCAATGAGCCCAATCAATAGCTAAGACAGAGAAACAGAGACAAGCAACAATATATTACTCATCTACAGCGTTCTCAGGAATCAGCCCTTTACACGTTGGTGAGAGGTCCCCTTTTATAGGGTGGTCAAGAGGCACAATTTACATTCCACTTATACCCCTAGAAATCAGGCATCATCCTCCAGACTAAACAACTTGAGGTTTCTAGGGGCATAAGAGTACTTATACATGTCTCAATGTAAATGCGTAGACCAGCAACTCCGTCTTTGACTCGGTTTGGACCCGGTCCACGCTGTCTTCACCATGCCTCTGATGACCTTTAACACCTTCACCATCCTTGGATGGCTTCGGTCGGAAGACGCCTTCTCCTTCGGAGAAGAGAAACCATTGTGCCCTCATCCCGGGCCTGACCTGAGCCTGTAAAGAGAGAGAGGCCGAACATATGCAGGTAATATTCATAGTTTGCCCTCGCGCTCATGCATAACGAACTCTTATTGCGAAGGCGGTGGATCGTTACTTAGCATCTGATCGCTACCGAAGACAATGAATCGCTACATAGCGCCTGGTCACTAGCGAAGGCAATGGCCTTTCAATCACTTGAAGCGAAGGTAAATGCCCGGAGCTCAAATGCAAAGTAAACGGGTGAAGGCGTTTCTTTGGTAGGCCAATCCCCCAACAGTAGCCCCTCACGGACTAGAGCTTTCTCCAACAGGCCGATGTCCTCGAAAATTCAGGATTGCCTTCGCCTTTTCCAGAGAAACGCCTCCTCCCGTTGGAGGAAAACCCGAATCGATGTTTTCGCTCTAAGTTTGGCTTCGCATTTTGTTATTTTATTATTATTTTCATTTTCATTTTTATTTTTATTTTTATTATTTTTTGAATTGTCGGCGCTGTTTTGTTTTTTGAGACACGGTAATGGTCATATTTTTTACTACCCTGTAAATAGGACCGAAGGGGGACCCCCTTTTTACCCTTCCTTGCTTTCGCTGTCAGTCGCTTTCTGCTTGCGGAAGCTTCTTCGCGTTGTGAGCCATTTGGTTTTCACCCTTCTGCTATCAAGCTTTGAGGTATTCCCTTATTTGCTTGATGGACTATTTGATTATTTTTACCTTTGCATGTAACTTGTGCTTTATTCTAATTTTGCCTTAGCTTTCTCAGGTCGAATTTGGTTCAATTGCTTTCACGGTTGTGTTGGCTTTTGCCTTGTGGTAACCACTTTGTTGCAAGTAGGTTTTCTCCCTGTATTTGATTATTTTGTTTTCCCTGATTCCCCTCGCTGAGGTAATTACAATTGATATCATTTCTGCAGTAGCACGCACCAGGCAGACCGCTGTGCTAATTGACATGGCTGGCGAAGGCAGCCCCGAGGCACAAAGAGCAGGAGAATCCTCTCCTCCTCGGGAGGAGATGAGCGATACTGAGGCTGAGCGATTTGCTCAGCAGTTGGTAGATGAAACTCCAGCCGCAGATGAGGCAACTGGCAATGATCACGCAGAAGATGACGAGGCTGGCGAGGAGGAGAATTTGGATGATGTGGAGGCTAATGTTGACGAGCTAGTGGATCCTAGCAAGAAGCCGAAGACGCTTGTATTTGGCAGATCCAAGATTGGGAAGGATGACATTGCCCTTTTTGAGAAGGAGGCTTATTTCCCTAAGGGTCACGGTCGTGCTCCCGAGGATGAAATTATACCAGAGCCTCGAGAAGACGAAGCTGTTGTCTTTTCAGATTTTTTCGTTGCCAGTTTGAGGATGCCAATCGACAACATTATTGTGAGGATGATTGCACCTTACGGTTTGCACTTGCATCATCTGACGCCAAACGCGATCAGCCATCTTCTTCGCTTTTTCTAGGCCATGAAGACTCATGATTCTTCCGTTATTGTGGACGGCTTCCTTCAGCTATATGAAGGGCATAACCAATGCAAGTCCATAGAGGTCGACGGCGAATTGTATACTCCTGACTTTGGTTGCATCACTTTTACTGGTCGCCGACAAGGTTCGCACTTTGCGAAGGTAGAGACATCCTTTGCACAACGGAACAAGTGGAGCAAAGACTGGTTAAAGCATTGGCTTTATGTGAAAGTACCTTCGGAGGATGTTGTCTCTGCTGATGGTGCCAGGAGCTTGACATTCCCTCTTCATGGCAAGATCAAGACGCTTGACTTTACTTCTTGTCCAGTATTTTATTCCGATGGTGCTGGGTTTACAAAGTGCTGGCAAGCCTTTCGGACGGCTTTGTGGACAATCTGCAGCCGCGATCTTATTGAGGAAGGTCTTGCTGCTGGAGTTAACTTCTTGTCTGCCAACTGGGAGCCTTATAAGGTTGAGTGGAAACCTTTTGGTAATCATACCAACGTGGCATTCCCTCATTTTGGGGCGAGATCCCCGATGGTATGTCGGCGGCAGAATTCGTTGCTTGGGTGGAGCAGCGTGCTGTTGATATTCTTGGACCATATACCACGAAGGAGCATCGTAGTTGCAAAGATAATTATGTCGCAACTAGGCTCAATAGGGTTTTTTTAGATTTGAAAATTCCTTATGGCAATCGTGAGGTTCCCATCTCAACTAAGGAGAAGGGGAAAGGGAAGAAAGAGAAGAAAAGGAAGGCGAAGGCGACGGGACTGGATGAAGATGTCTCTGCCACGTCTTCGCGCGCTCCCCGCGGAGGTGGTCGCACTGGATGAGCTGGAGGCCGTGGCCAGGGTCGTGGGCACCGAGAAAGCAAGAAAGCTGTTGCGAAGGCAACCTCTTCCTCTATCCCGACCAAATGCAGCAGCAGCAGCTCTTATGAGACTGCAGAGAAGAAACACCACCAAGAGCCGCCGATTGCTGCTGTTCCAGTGTCTGTTGTGGCTCCAGCTGCCGGGGTTGCTTCTTCAAGTTTGCGCGGTGGTTGTCCGCCTCGTCCTCCTCGGGCGCTACCGGCAGCTCTGGCTTCGTCACAGTTGACGGCTTCGCCAGTCACTGGTTTTACGAGTTCAGCTCCTCGGAGTGGAGAATACATTTTTGCTGGTGAGATTGCTCTCTTTGGGAATTATTTTTGGGGCACGAGTCTTCCTTTGCTAGGGATGCACCTAGCGCGGAATCCAGTTATTGATATCAATATTACTTGTGAAGGTGTCCCTAAAACACCTGTGATTGCTCGAGTTCCTGATCCATTTGATGATGGTATCGATTTGAGTCAATTTGAGGAGACGCCCATTCGTGATGTTCCTATAGTTGAGACTGTTTTTGAGGAGACTCGTGGTGAAGCTGATGTTGAGGAGCCTGTTGCCGAAACCCCTGTGGAGATTGCGCCGGTTGATGTTCCTTCATTGACTTTGGCTTCTCCCCCCCGAGCTAGCGACTCTTTGCAAGTTTTGGCTGATGTTGCCACAACTGATATTGGCACTCAAGACAGAGGAAAGCAGGTTGCCGAAGCCAAGACTTCCGATGTCGCTAAGGGGGCTGTTGCTTTTCGAGCGGATATGGAAGTTGATGCGAGGACCGATGTCCCCCTACTTCCGAAGGTAGTCATGCTGTTGTTTTTTCTTGTTTGATTTATTAGCGACAATGGTTATTGTGCTATTTGGAGTTGATGCTAATGGTATTTCTTGATCAGGCGACGAGGGCGCCGCGCAAGCTCAAGTGCGTGAAGGTGGGCCTCTCCAAGACTTTGTTTGGGAAGGTGTTTTATTTGTTCAGGGTTATAGCTCGTTTTTGGCTTTAGTTATTTTCTGCGAAGGTAACGGTGTTTCCATTATTTTGGTGTTGACAGATTATCAATAGCTTGTGCAAACTTTGGATCCTAAAAGTATCAGTTCTAATATTTTGGCTTCTGGGATGAAGGTATGAGTTTCCCGCCTTCGCCTTTTGCTTTGTTGTTGACCTTGGCTTCGTGTTGCCGATCTTGTGATGCTGAACGAGGAGTTTGTTTTCTTTTACAGATTGTTGTTGCTATTAATGAGTTGTATGCTCGCGTCCCAAACCTCAACTCTATTGCCGCTGAGCATGAGGAGTTAGTGAGGTTACGGAGGGAAAAAGCTGAGCTTCTCCAGATCCAGGCAAATATTGATAGAATCAAGCAGGATCTTGAGAATGAGAAGGCTCTGCTTCGCCTAGACCTTGAGTCTATTGTTAATGAGAACCAGTCCTTGAAGGGTAAGGTTGCTGCTCTGGAGGTTCAAGCTGGCGAAGCCAATGCACTTAGGGATAAGGTTGTTGCGCTGGAAGCTTGGATTGTGGACAAGGATGATGTCCTTGATAATCTTCGCAAGAAAGTTGCCTAAGATGTTGACTTAATTTCTGTCTTGAAAGGTGAGGTTGACACTCTCATAGGTGTTAAGGAGAAGTTGCCTCATGATGCCGAGTCATATCGGTCTCACAGCGAGAACTTTGAGCGTGAGCTCATGTCTTTACGTGCTTCGGCCATCTCCCTTCGCAAGGAAAATGAGGATGTAATCAATGTTGCCAGGGAGCGTGGCCTTAAGTTGTATCGCTTGTATAAGGAGGCCTTGTGACAGTTTGGAGCGGAGCCCCTTGCCTTTCCTAATAGGGATTACAGTTTGGACAAGCTTTTTGGTTGGATTGACAAGGAGTTTGCTTCGCTTCCATCAGTCATTCAGTCTATCAGTGACTTCGCTATCAATCTTTGTTCGTGCAACTTATTGAAGATTCTCGCTGACAACAGCTGTGATCATTATAAGGCTTTGGATCGGAAGGGTTATCCTTATCCAGAGCCAAAGGATCCTACCAATGAAAATGCTTTTCCGAGAGACATGATGATTGTGAAGGCACTTTTCTTGAAGAACTTCTGGGTTGCCAGTGGACGCCAGGCGGCTCAGAATATTATCTGCGATCGACTGGCTAAGGTACTTTGTTAGTTGCTGCCGTGGTCATGCTTTATTCATTTTGTTCTTAATTTTATATTGTTTTGTTTGATAGCTTATGTATTCTCAGTCAAAGGAGCTGAAAGAAAAGCTAAAGGCTGATGCCGAGGCTGCCGCGAGAGAGGCTGCTGCAAAGGAAGCTGCCGAAGCCACCACCACGACTGGTGTTGCTGCAACTAGTGTTACTGCCTCCGAAGCTGGTGCTTCTTCCTCTTCGCAGGGACCTAGTGGCCAAGGGGCCCCCGGAGTCAATCCTCAGGTCTAAGGACCTTTTAGATTGTAATTAGATCTAGGACTTATTGAGTGGGCAGTCCTTTTGAACTTGTACATTTGTGTATATTCAGGGTGATGAGATGCTTGAATTTACTCCACTGGCCATGCGTGATGGGCCGCTTTGTATTTCTGGCTTCGCTTGGAAGGAGTTTCGATGACTTTATCCGAACTCTACTCATGGTGACTTTTTGGAGCATTGTCACGAGTTTTATCATCGCACCGAGTTCGGCGTTTTTGATTTTTTCACTGCGTTTATTGCTCACGGCTCAGATCGAGTTGAGCTTGCTGCGAAGAGGAATGCCGAAGCTATTTCCATGGGTATTCCAAAGATGGAGCCATTGGAAGTTAGTCCTGATGACAAGGACTTTGCGCGCGTTTACAATGCTCCTCGTTTTAGGAGATCTGGCGAGGAGTTTTATGGATATGTGTTTGAAATGTTTTGAGAATGTTTGATGTAAAAGTCTGAAACATATGATGTAATTACAACTTTGGCTGAATAAATATGAACTCATTTTGCCTTCGCTTTTGAGAGAAACGCCTCCTCCCCAAAAGCGAGTTTCTGTTTATTCATATGAAGACGAGTATCTTCATGACTTGTGCGAAGCCACACGTGTAATAAGTATTTATTTTGTGTTTGGGCGAAAGAGATTAAACTCGATTTGCCTTCGCTTTTTGAGAGAAACGCCTCCTCCACCCAAAGCGAGTTTACGCTTTTCGTTCAAGTGCTTAACTGGCGAGCGTTTTGATGATGGTTGAGTTTGATGAGGAATTTTCTTCGCACTTAATCTTCAGAGTTCATGCTCCACTTTTGGTCGAATAATTTGAGCCGAAGCCCCTTTTAATCTTTAGTAAGCATTTTGTATATATAAAAAACAATCTCAGCCGAAACCCTTTTTGCTCCTCGGAGTAAGCATTTTGCATATATAAAAAAAAATCTGAGCCGAAGCCCCTTTTACTCCTCGGAGTAAGTGTTTTAGACCTGAATTGGCCTTACCTTTGGTAGGGTCAATTTAGTTCTATTTGGTTTATCGAATACTAGCGACTTGGTCGAAGCCAATCACTTTTGATGCAACTTTTTTGGGGAATAACTCGTTCTTATATTTCACACGAGTTACAGTTTAGCACCGCCTCATTAAAAACCTCATCCCTTAGTAAGGGTTCCCCTGTGAGGAAAAGCGTATGGGCCTTTTGAAGGAAAAATAAAAATCTACTTCGTTTATAGATTATGAAGCCAATTTGTTACATGGTGTTTACAGGTAGTACCTTCGCAAGCTATCTGCATTCCATGAATGCGGCAGCTCATTGCCTTCTTTGTCCCCCAGGTGAAATGATCCTGTTCTGTTGCTCTTGATGACTAAGAATGGGCCTTTCCAGTTGTTTTGCAATTTTCCTGAAGGCATACTTGGGTTCTTCCTTAGTACCCAATCTCCTATCTTTATGTCTTTCCTTACCACTTTCTTGTCACACCATTTTCTTGTTTCTTCTTGGTACTTGGAGATGTTTTTGGCTGTTTGCAGCCTGTAAATCTCTGTGAGATCTTTGCCTATAGCTTTGCTATCTTTGGGTGCTTCTTGTGAGTGCGAAGCCCTTTGTGAAGAATCTCCTCAGGACACACTGCTTCTTCGCCATATAGTAGTTTGAAGGGTGTGAACTGAGTTGCTCTTGAAGTAGATGTGTTGTGAGCCCAGATTACCTTCGGCATTTCCTCCACCCATTTGCCTTTTTTCTTACAATTTGCAAGGCATTTTCTGATGGCGGTGAATATGATGCCATTTGCTCTTTCGACTGTGCCATTGGACTGTGGGTGGTGTACTGATGCGAATCTTGCCTTCGTCCCGATGGACATGCAATACTACCTGAATTCATCGCAGTCGAACTGCTTGCCATTATCTACTGTGATTTCCCTTGGGACTCCAAATCTGCATACGATTTGCTGCCGAAAGAATTTGATGACTGTCTTCGCTGTGATATTTGCCAATGGCCTTGCCTCAATCCACTTGGTGAATTATTCCACTGTGACTATTGCATATTTCAGATTTCCTTGAGATGTGGGAAGAGGACCCACCAGATCTATGCCCCATCTCTGTAATGGCCAGGTTGGAGTTATTAGCTGTGATAGCTCTGAAGGCGATTTTCTGGTTGCTGCACATTTTTGACATTCGTCACAAGTCTTGACTGTGTTTGTTGCATCATTGATGATTGAAGGCCAATAGAATCCTTGTCTCATTGCCTTCCCCACAATTGCTCTCGCTCCAAAGTGAGCTCCGCATAAGCCACTGTGTATCTCTTGTATTAACTCTTTGCCTTCGCCTATTGACACGCAGCGAAGCCAAGGAGCCACGACTCCTTTCTTGTATAGAATGTTGTCAATGATTTGATAAGACCTTACTCTCTGCTGCATGGTTTTGAGATCTTCTTCATCGATTGGTTCATAGTATCCTCTGAGGTATGCCATTATAGATGACCGCCAATCTTCTGAGTTTATTGCATTGATCAATTGTGGCTGTTCATCGAGTTCTTTGATCAAAGGTATTGTTAGTGTTTGGAAGAAGACATCGGGTGGTAACTTATCCCCCTTTGCTGCTGCCTTGGCCAGTGCATCAACTTCTTCATTCTTTGCCCTTGGGATGTATTCGACTGTGAAGCCTTTGAATTTTTTCTCCATTGCTCGAATGGTGCTTAGATATTTGATAAGCTCAGGTTGTTTTGCAATGCTCTCTTTTTCCAGGTGATCTGCCACCACCTTCGAGTCGGTTTTCACAATGAAACGCTGAGCCCCCAACGCCTTCACTTTCCTGAGCCCCAATAGCATGGCTTCGTATTCAGTGACATTGTTTGTACTTCTGTCACTGTTTCTGCAGAACTCTAGGTTCGCTGCATATCTCATTTTGACGCCCGAAGGCGATTGCACAATTGCTGCAATGCCAGCTCCTTTGTCCCCCTAAGCACCATCACAATGTATTAGCCAGTTTTCCTCTCTGGTCAGATTTTTTGCCGAAGGTGATGCCCATTCTGCTATGAAATCAGCCAAGACTTGTGATTTGATTGTTGTTCTTCGCTCAAAATCCACCACATATTCTGACAGCTCTGCAGCCCATTTGCGTATTCTTACCGAAGCTTCTTTGTTACTCAGTAACTCTTTTAATGGTTGATCTATGAGCACTTTGATGTTGTGCCCCTCGAAATAATGTCTTAGCTTTCTGGATGCCATCACCACGGCGTAGATCATTTTCTCGATCTCAGTATAGAATAGCTTCGATCCGGCCAGTGCCTCAGAGACAGTACACTGGCTGCTGTATATTTCTGCCCTCTATCAGCTTCTCCACGATAAGTGCAGCGCTGACAGCTGATTGCGATGCTGTGATGTACAATAATAATGGTGCCTTCGGGTCTGGTACTATTAGCTTTGTGAGCTGCATCAGATATTGCCTTAGCTCCTGGAATGCCTTCGACTGCTCTTCTCCCCATTCAAATTTTGATGCATTTCTGAGAGTTGCGAAGAAGGGTAAACTGCGTTCAGTTGCCTTTGCAATAAACCAGTTAAGTGCTGCGATTCTACCAGAGAGTTTCTATATGTCTCTAATGCATTTTGGCTCTTCCATGTTGAGGATTGCATTGATCTTGCCTGGATTGGCTTCGATTTCATTCGCTGATACCAGACAGCCAAGTATCTTTCCCTTGGTTACTTCAAAGGCACATTTTTCTGGGTTCAGCTTGAGGCCAGCTTCTCTCATTCTTGCGAAGGCAACTGCCAAATCTGAGATATGATCTTGTCTTTTGACACTTTTGACCAAGATGTCATCAACATATGCAAGTATAGTTTTGAAGAGTTCCTCTTTGAATACGGTGCTTGACATGCGACAGAAAGTGGTACTAGCATTGCGAAGCCCCTCGGGCATTCTGATGAAGCAAAATATGCCAACAGGAGTGATGAAGCTGGTTTTTTCTACATCTTTTTCTTCATCCAGATCTGATGATAACCAAAGAAGCAATCTAGGAGAGAGATCATCTCACTTGCAGCAGCTTGATCGATGATTTTGTCAATTCTTGGAAGTGGAAAGTCATATTTTGGACATGCCTTATTGAGATTTGTGAAGTCAATACACATTCTCCACTTGCCATTTTTCTTTTTCATTGGCACAGTGTCTGCTAACCACTGGGGATATTTTACTTCGCGTATAACATTTGCATCTAGCAATCTTTGCACCTCAGCTTTGACTGCACTTACTTTTTTTCGGACATTTTTCTCAATTTCTGCTTCTTCGGCCTCATCTTAGGGCTGATTGCAAGTTTGTGCTCAACTATGCTTCTGTCAACGCCTGGCAAATCTTTGCTTGACCATGCAAAGACATATTTGTTGTTTCTCAAGAACTCGATGAGTCTTTCTTCTTCGTCAGGTTCAAGATCTGAGCCGATGATGACTTTCCTGTCGAAGACATCGGGCTGCAATTGCACTTGTTTTGTTTCTGTTGCACCTTGCATGCTTTTGCTATCTTTCTCAGCACATGTACCTTTCGTTGGCATAGGGTGCTGGCATACTCAATTTTTCTTGCTTCTGTTTGGTCACCAAAGACGGTGGTGACCCTTTGAGAGTTGGCATTTTCATGCACAAGAAAGCTTGCCTTATGATGATGTCGAAGGCATTTATGACTCCTCTGCCGAAGATAACATTGTAGTCGAAGAACGTGTCAACGACGTCGAAGGTGATGAACTCAGTTCTTGCATTTGATGTGTCGCCAAAGGATACTGGCAATGTCATTTTCCCTAATGTTGCAGTGCGCTTCCCCCCAAAGCCGACTAAAGGTGTATCTGATGGCTCTAGGTTATCTGGGTTGATGTTGGTCATAGATCTGAGAGTTTTTGCCAAGATGATGTCCGCAGAGCTACCTGTGTCCACTAGCACTTTCCCGATCATCTAGCCAGCGATGTTGGCTTCGATCGACATTGCGTCATTGTGAGGGAAATTGTGGAGCTTGAGATCTTCTTCGGTGAAGGTAATTGGCATGTGAGACCATTCTGATTTCTTGTATGGGCCATCGACAGAGATGTTGTTTACTTGTCGAAAGTAACTCTTTCTTTGCTTCTTTGTTTCGAAGGTGAGGATCCTCCAGTTATCGGCATAATGAGGCCATAACTGGGCAGAGGTGTTGGTATTTTTTGGTCTTGTGGCTTTTGAGGTGGTGGTGGTGGAAGTTCTTACACTTTGATGTCTTTGTTTGGGATAAGCTGGGTGTTTTGGGGGTATAGGTGTGGGTACATTGTTTGTGGGTAGTAATACTGGAATGCTTGCGGCGAAGGCGAAAATTGAGTTGCCATCACAGTTGTGGGATGCACAAAGTTTGAGTTTAGGGAGGGATAGACTAGGCAATATGGCTGGATAGCTTGGGTTTGTGTTTGGGTTTGGGTGGTTTGGGTATTGGGGTGCGAAGCCGAAGGTGGCTTCATTTGGGTGGCTTAGATTTTTTCCGCCTTCATCTTATCAATGGTTTTCTTAATGTCTCGGCACTGCTCTGTGCCATGGGTGTGATTTTTGCCATGATATTGGGCAAAACAGCTCTGGTCCCGAAGGTGGACCCCTTCATCTTCCTAGGCCTCTGCCGGTTCTTCCACCCCTTTGGGTAGGCTCATTTCTTTGGTTCTGGTATTGGTTTTCTGGGTAGGTGGGTTTGTTCTCTTGGAACGAAGGTGGGCTCTCCACGCTCATGATGGTTTGGGATGGGTAATTTTGGTAGTGGTTTTGGTTGTAGTGGTGGTGCTTGTTTTGGGAATCATACTGGCTTTTCATGACAGCTTCTCTGGCAATTCACATTCGGTTATCATTGTCGGATCGACAATATTTTTTGAACTCCTCATATAGATCTCCAAGGGTTGCTGGTGTTTCCCTTGCAATGTCTGCGCGAATGGGCCAGGCCGAAGCCCCTGTATAGCTGCAAATTTGGCAGCTTCGTCAGGAATATGAGGAGCCTGAGATCGCAGTCCTACAAACCTGTGAAAGTAGTCTTCCAAAGATTCCTTCGGCTATTGGTGTAGAGTTAGCTCTGCGTTTGAGAGTGCTTGGTCTCCCATTATGCTGAAATTCTTGATCAGATCTCTTTTCAGATCATACCAGCTGCTGATAGATAACCCTGGAAGCTTGGTGTACCAGTTCATTGCAGTGCCATCGCAAACAACGATGAAAGATTTTGCCAGCACTACATCATCACCCCCTGCTGAAGCTATTGCAGCCTCATAGCTCGTGAGAAATTGCTTGGGGTCGGTGGGGCCATTATACCTTGGTAGAGAGATGGGTTTGTATGAAGGCGGCCATCTTGCCAATTGCAAACTTTCTGATAGAGGGCAAGTGTGATCAATGGAACGAGTGTGTAGCATTTGGAAGCCGGTTTCCGATGTGGAAACATGATTTGCTCTAGCATTGGCGAAGGCAATTGGCTCATTGAGTTCTGCTTGGAGCTCAGCAACTTGTTTCTTGGCTTTTTCGAGTTCTTCTCGGAGCTTCGCTGGTCTGAAAGTTGTGGTGTTCAATCTTCTTTGCTTCGCTTGCCTCAGCTTCTCCAACTGCTTCCTGACCTGTAGCAGCTAGTGTTGTTGTTGTTGTTGTTCTTCTTCTTCTTGCATTTGCTGTTGTAGCTCAAGTTGGGCAGCTTCGAGCTCTCTCTGCTGCTCCAGATGGCGAAGGCGGAGCCTTTCCTCCACCCTGCGCAACTTTTCTTCGGTGGTCAGTGTGTCCTCATCGGCTTCCAGTTCTTCAGTGACGGCTTCGGTTATGGGTGGTAGGGTGCTTGGTGGAATTATGGTTTGGGCATCAGCTTCGCCGGTAAGGATTGTGTCTTCGGTGGTGTTTCTTGGGTTTCTGGGTATTCTTTTTGCTTGTGGCATGGTGGTGTTCGTGGGTTTTCTTCGTGCACAGCACAGACGGTGGGCGCCAATTGTTGGGTTATAGCCGAAGCCAATGAGCCCAATCAATAGCTAAGACAGAGAAACAGAGACAAGCAATAATATATTACTCATCTACAGTGTTCTCAGGATTCAGCCCTTTACGGTTGGTGAGAGGTCCCCTTTTATAGGGAGGTCAAGAGGCACATTTTACATTCCACTTATACCCCTGGAAATCAGGCATCATCCTCCAGACTAAACAACTTGAGATTTCCAGGGGCATAAGAGTACTTATACATGTCTCAATGTAAATGGGTAGACCAGCAACTCCGTCTTGGACTTGGTTTGGACCCGGTCCACGCTGCCTTCACCATGCCTCTGATGACCTTTAACGCCTTCACCATCTGGGACGCCTTCGGTTGGAAGACGCCTTCTCCTCCGGAGAAGAGAAACCATTGTGCCCTCATCCCGGGCCTGACCTGAACCTGTAAAGAGAGAGAGGCCGAACATATGCAGGTAATATTCGTAGTTTGCCCTCGCACTCATGCATAACGAACTCTTGTTGCGAAGGCGATGGATCGTTACTTAGCGCCTGATCGCTACCGAAGGCAATGAATCGCTACATAGCGCCTGGTCGCTAGCGAAGGCAATGGCCTTTCGGTCACTTGAAGCAAAGGCAAATGCCCGGAGCTCAAATGCAAAGTAAATGGGTGAAGGCGTTTCTTTGGTAGGCCAATCCCCTAACACTAATCAGGCTTGGAAATCCAACCTTAACCCGGCCCGACATTCCTTTCTCCTTTTCTTTCTCGGGACCCAATCCAAGTCAGTCTGGCCCATCTCTCTCTCCCTCTTTCTTTTCTCCCTTGGGCCCTACCCTACCCAGAACCGAAGTCCAAATCCAACCTAGGCCCAAACCCTTCTAACCCAACTCGGCCCTGCCTATTTCCTTTATCCTTTCTCTTTCTTCCTCGTGACCTAAAAATAGTTGACCCAAAACCAGCCCATCCCCTTTCTCCACTCGGCCCAAATCCAGCCCGTCTCCTAACCCTCTCCCTTCTTTCTTCCTTGGGCCCAACCCAAGCCAGCCTTCCCCACACACGTCCCACGCACGCACACCCTCCCTCACTCGCGGACATCGAAGACGCCTCACGCCCGGGCGCCAACGCCCCGACGCCCCCCTTCGTCCTTCTCGGCGTTACACGGAGAAGACTGGCCTCCTCAGTCCTCACCAACTCGATGCACCGCTGCTTGGCCCCCACATCCACCTACAGCTGCATCCCTTCCCTCCACCGAGTTTTCCATCCCCTTCCTCTTCCTCTTCCACCCAAACCTGAAACATCCAGCCTTTAATTCTTCTAGTGGCAATAATGGTGAGGCACCGAGCCGCTGTCCCTTCAATCCATGGCGGCCCATCGTCCCTTCCGTTCCAATTCCTGGCCAACCAGTGCCCTTCCCTCTCTTACAAAACCCCGTGGTGGAGCCCCTTTTTCCCTTCACTCTATGCACCATTCTCCGCTCGCTGTCTGTGCCGTAGCCACTGGTTTCCGAAGCTTGAACTGGCTGGGTAAGAAATGCCGACGCCGTCGTCCTCCCTGAGTCCAATCCCCTCTGGCCTCCCCCTCACCTTCTTCCTCTTGTCCACAGGAACACCAGGAGGATTCACGGACGCCTAGAACCATGAATCAGAGGTCGTGCAACCTTTCCCACGAACGCCCAACGAGCGTTGAACAGCAGGTCTGCCCCCTTCGTGGTGCGGCATCTTTACTGTTTCCTTGCCCAAATTGTTTGTCAAGATGGATTCGCGTCGATTTCCTCATTCCATTTTACCGCTCAGCACTGAATTCCATGCACCGAGGCCATAGGGCCGCTGCCGCCAGCGTGCAGAACCGCCGTTAGGCGTCGTTCTGGGCGGCGCTCACCTCTCGCGAGGAACTGAGGATCGGCGCCTCCTGTTGGCCGACCGAGCAGAAGACCCAGAGCCGCCCATCCATCAATCAACAGCCTAGATGAAATCCTTAGATACCCTTTTGTTTTATTCTAAAGAGCCCCTGTAGTTTTTCCCAATCAACCCGCCACCCCCCTCCTCTGTTTTGTAAAAATTCTCTGCTAACCCCTGATGTCTAGGGTTAATTACGTTTAGGTACTCGGTTCTCACAGATTAGCCCCTACGTCTTGTTTTTAGCGTAGTTTATTCATCCTAGCTCCGATTAGAGTGATTTTCACATTGTTGTGATCATAGAAATGTGTAGATTAGTTTTGTAACCTTTTTGCTTCTGTTTTTATTGTATGGTGTACTGTTCTGATAGAGATACTTTTGTATGCATGTACTGGCTTGTGATGGCTGTATGTGTGGTGATGGAATGCGTGTATAGATTGCGAGCAGTACGAGGCTGGTTTTGAGCAAGAGTTTGAAGACCTGGATCAACAGCAATATTTTGAGGAAGGCAAGTATAACATGATTCATCCTTGATACCTATTCACCTTTTAATCATGGTATTCATTCATGCATGTGTCTGAATTTGTTAAACCCTAGGGATGACTAGTCTTGCTTATTACCATATTCCTTGTTAACCCTGGGTTTTGCATATGGGTAGATATGTTAGTTGTGCTTAGCTTGCTCCAACGCTAATGTTCATTATAAAATGTTAATCCTGATTAATGGTATACATGGAACCTTAATAAAATATGCTTTTTAGCAACTTCATTTAGGGAGCTTGAGCATGTGTTTGGATTGCTCTAAGCGTCTCACCTTAAGGTCCGGGTTCTTAAAGCGGCCACCCAGGAAAACTGTACAACCACAGGAATCACATGGCTCTGGTCTTGACTAAGTAAGCTGTACGGCTCTAGCTTGTTTAGTGGTTACCGAAAGGTGCAAGTGGGTGTGTGGAGTTATCAGTATGGGTCTCGCCTACCTGGGGATGAACTCATGCTGCGCCCTGAGTGTCATCGGTATGTCTCACGTTGCGCCCTGAGCGCCATCGGAACACTCACGTTGCGCCCTGAGTGGTCGCCGATCCCAGGAGGAGGGCTCCATGTGCCAACAACGAAGCCATAGCGGCCACTAGCTTGTTAGGGTGTCTTTTGAAAGGTCTCGTAGTAATACCCTGTGCTCGTTTTGGGAGAGCATTGCCTATGGCAAAGGGGTATCACGACCGGTGGTGAAAGTGTACAACCTCTGCAGTGTGTAAAACTGTTATAACAGCCGTGCTCATGGTCAAGAGCGGCCTGGATTCTTTTCGAGCGGTTCCTTGTTTTCTGAATAAATGGTTAAATATGATGTCGTTCATTCATAATATTTCACATGCTTTCATAATGTGGGTTACAACCAGGGCTATCATATAATTGTAGTAATTTAGGTTAATTTTAAAATCAATCAACTAAAAATGCTAACCACAGTTTAAACCTTGTCTAGCCTTTTGAGCCTCATTTAATCATGTTATGCTTGCTAAGTAAGATGGATTACTTACACTTGCTTCATATCAACAAAATCCGGGATGGTACTCAAATGAGCCGCCAGTGGATGCGTTCCACGAGGAGTTTCTGGATTTCTAGGCTGTGTTCTCCCGCAGTCAGAGTCCCTATGGAGATGTTCTTGAGTTAGACTACGTCAAGCTTCTGTTACTTTGATAAACTCGATAATAATGTAATGCCTGTGATGTAAGACTTGTTATGATTTATGCTATCAAGCATTGTTTTCCTTTCTTTGATATTCATTTCTGAGCTATATGTGTGTAAAGACTTCTTGGGTACACATATAGTAGCATTCGGATTTCCTTCGTAAATCCGGGTGTGACATATTTGGCGTGCAATTGGATGGGACAAGTTCATTCCTATTCCGGAAGAAGGTATCTGCCTTGTCACCATCTAATTCCTTTGCACATTGCGATAAGTGGACGATGGTATCTCTTTCCTTTTCTTCGGGAATGATACCAATTTTCTTAGTCAGATTTCAGTTCGCTTCTCAGGTTCAGTAATAAATGCATGGTTGATTTTGATCATGCTCTGCGTGGCATTAACTGTCATTCTTTTTGGAAGAGCATATCAAGTCAACATGTTGTTGGGAAATTTTCGTCTCGCTACAATTATATTCATAATCCTTCTTTGAGGCTCATGCATAAGTGCCTGGCTATTTCTTTATTTCCTAGAGATGATGTTAGGTCTGTGCGAAATGATGAGATTAGGCTCCTTTATGCCATGGTTAAGAAAATTCGTGTTTCTCGTGTTCAACATTTGATTGCGCAATGGTTAGAAAATTTTAGGATGTCCAGTCCTATTGTGTCTACCTCTCTTATCACCCGCATTGCATCAAAGCTCGGGCTTTTGGAAGGTTTTAATATATCATTTATCCAAACACCCTATGCATTGATCATTGAGGCATATCTCATTCAAGGCCGCACTCTTAAGCATGATGCCAACCAGAACCTTGTATTTTTCTTCCCCAGTTATGCAAATGAAATCCCATTACCTAACCCGGGACTTCATCTGTATAAATGTCTGGAGCAAACCATCCCTCTTGTTGCACAAGAGGAGTCATGCAGGAGTGATGTTTCTTGTAGGTTGACACGGATCCACGCTAGCAATGAGGGGTCCACAGCACAACAGCCACCACTAGAACCTCAGTACCAGCCACCACACTCCCACCAACATGTCACGCAGCAGATGTACCATGCAGGGTGGATCCCAACAGGGCAGATGCTGGGTATACACCCGGGTTTCAGTCCAACTGGAAACAACCCCCACAAGCACACGAGGTTGGAGGGTTGGGATGGCAGAGTGCAGGCAGTGCCGAGTGGGAGCACGGACCTTATGCTCACCACTCCACTTCCAGCTCCAATGGGCTACCATCGGTTTTCACCTCACGATGTTCCTACTCAACGAGAGGCCATCGCGATCTCGTGGACCTCACTTGTTGAATAGACAACCTCGACCTACGGACTAGTGAGATTCAAAATACACTTAATGCACATGTCCAGGAAACTGGCACATGGCAGCATCAGAGGACGAACAACTCGACAACATTACAACAATGCTGCGAATGGGATGAGGAGGAGCAGAGAGCCTACTAGCAGTCACAGGGTTACAACCGCCATCCAGGACCATGAGCTTCATACAAGCTTGGGGGAGGAACCAACAAGGAGATACTTTGTATCTTGCACAGTGCATAGTTTAATTCAAAAAAATAAAAACAATAAAAAAACATGATAAAAAACAAAAAATATTTGCTTATTTTTATATGTCTAGTTTCTCCCTGTTGAAATGATGAATAGTTGCTTTGCTTTATTTTCTTTGCGTACCTATTTTCAACTTAGCATTCTCCTAAGTTTTGAGTTTGTTGGCTAAGGTTTTTCCTATGAGCTTGAAACTTGTGGGTTGCAAATGCATGATCCAAGTTTAAGTTGTTGCGAGTTATGATATGGTACAATAGGTCTTGCTATGATCTTGCTCGAAGTGAAACTTGACTTCCGGAGTTTTGTTTTTGGAAATGCTAAAACTATGAAAAGTTCAGCAATGATGATATGCCCCAACAGAGCCTTATGATTATTACTGATGCAAAAACTTTACTCATATGCTACATGTTATCTCAGTGAGCTTTGTCCAATTCATGTGACCCTGAGAGATTCTCGTCATGCTCCCATGATCAAGATCACGTACACTCCACAAATAAATGTGCTGACTCCCACACTATAAGTTATGCAAACATATGTCTTCCATCCACAAAAATGTTTATACTCCATTCACATGACATGAATTCACTCTCTCTCTCACCATACGAAAAAGGATACGTGGCAATGAAAAAGAAAGAAAGAAATATAATAATTCCATGCTCAAATAAGCATGTTGGAAAATGATAAAAAAGAAAAGAAGAAGAAAAAGAAGAAAGATAGCCCCTATCCAAAAAGAGACCAAAAAGAAAATAAAGAGATAGGGACACATGTAAAAAGGAGTCTATACAAAAGTTCCACAAAAATTCCACACACATGCACATCTTAATCAGGTTGTATGACATGCATCTCCATGGATGTGGTCTTTGACTTTGCAACAAGGTGGGATGCAAGTATTGTTAGAGTTGTTGATATTTCATGTACATGGGAATTATAACGTGACATGTGCAGATATATGCCTGCGAGCATAAGAGTTTGATATCCCTAAGGAAACTGGTTTAGTTTGCTAGGAGATAGAATTGCAAATATATTAGTTTGAACTAGTTCCTTGGGAATTGTCAGTTTTTTATACCAGCTAGCCTACTATAGGGGGTCCCTAAGTAGTCGAGTTGTTCATAAGGGCCTCGCCGGAACCAGAAGCACGATGGTGAACACGAGACGATTTAGACATGTTCAGACCACCTCGAGTAGAGAGCGTAATACCCTACGTCCTGTATGGTGGATCGCTTCGTATTGATGGTTATGATTTTACAAGGGGTCCCTGCCTCACCTTATATACTCGGGAGACAGTGTCTACAAGGTAAGAAATACAAACTCCTAGTCGAATATTAAACATAGAGTCCTATCATAAGTAGGCCGGGTTGTTTCCTAGTAGCTAACTAGTTGCCTTAAGTTGTACGTCTCTTCCTTGTATCTGTCAGAGTTGCCGGCCCAATTTCCTAGCGGGTCTATAGCCCATAAGGACTCCCATTTATCTTGGTCCGTCAAGCCCTCGAGAGTCTTCATGTCTTCACGCCTGCCGAGTTGTTTCCCAACAGTTTTAGCATTAGCCGAGTTGTTTTCTCGTCTATCTGCTTCTTTGTTGGAAGCCTCTACAAGTGAACATGATGTGCTCCTTGCCGACTTCTTTTGCAATCAGCCCTTGGGCTTTGATTTTTAAATCAAAGATGATGCAAAAACTTCCCCATTTACTATAATGGTGTCCAGCATTTGAAAAAAGATGGACCATTATGGGTCTAGCCCCCGATCCTAGAAATGTTTTCAAAGATTAAAAACAATTTCAGGGTGTTTAATGAAAAACTTTCCAAAAGAAATATACTATTTCCCTCCCAGTCCCAAGCTTAAAGCAGATGACAATAAGCTTAAAGACTTTTTTGCGGAAATAAGTATGTTCTTTGATTAGGAAAAACTCATCCTTTTAAGCATCAGCCCCCAAGTATGTAAATACTTCAGTAAATGACTTAGCCTATTAGGAAATTGCCGCACAAATATGCCTCTGGTAGAAAACCCGCGAATACACAAGTGTTGGTGTATTTAATGAAAATGACTTTCATGGAATACGCTTAGGGTTACCGCTCTGTTAATAAAAATAGAGGAAAACTGGTTCACATTCACATCTATTCCAGCCGCCACTCCGAAATCTCAAATCTTCCATACTCACGCGCACCCTCAAATCCACTCCAGCCCCGCTCAAGATCCCATTCACAATGACCTCAGCTAGCAAGATGGGTAGGAAGCCAACAACCAACAAGCTCGCGGGAAGCAAGTCCACGGAGAGCAAGCCGGTGGTGAGTAAGAAGGCCCCGAAGATCCCGTTCACTGGGATGCCCGTCTTCAAGGCTGCTCCTGCCCCTGCACTCGTCTGGAAGCCGTCTAAGGTAACAGACCAGATGGTACAAGAGCTAGTCAATCAAGGTTATCTCCTTGACAAATCTATTTCCTGCTGGTGCACGGATGTAGGAAAACCTTGGCCATTCGATGAGGTTCACAAAATCGTTGTGTTCTCTGCCTTCTATGAGTGAGGATTCGCCCTTCCCGCCCATGATTTTCTCCGTGGCTTGCTCGCTTTATACAAGCTAGAGCTAGTTCATTTGAACCCCAACTCAATCCTCCAAATTTCTCTCTTCATCCATCTTTGTGAAACCTTCCTTGGAATCGATCCCCATTTCAACCTATTCTAGCTTCTTTTCCGCGTAAAGTCAATCCAGGACAAGGTGATCGGTGGCGCCAGAATCCAACTCCGCCAAGGATTGAATAGTGTCTACTTTGACTTCAAGATGAATGACTCCATTAAGGATTGGGCGGACAAATGGTCCTTTGTAGAGAACCAGCCCCCAAGGCTGACCAAGCATTCTGGCCATCTGCCGCAGCCCCAAAGTAATTGGAATGAAGCACTCAGCGAGGATGAAATTGCTAGACTCGCCGGGTTGTTGAAGATGATCTCTGATCTGAAGGAGAAAGGCCTGACAGCCATTAGGGACGCAAGCTCATTCCTCCACCATCGCGTGCAGCCCTGCCAGAAGCGGGCGCACGCTGGCTATAACTACACCGGCCTCAATGATCCGACCAGGGTGTCCACCGTTGACCTGTCTTCTGATGAAGTGGTCGTTCGCGTCCAAGCTTTGTTTATGGATGCACAAGAGCTGCCATGCCGGGTACACAAGTACTTGGCCAGTCGTCCCCTAGCAGCAGTAAGCTCGAAATCAACCCGAAGATTATGTATTTGATATCTGGCTTACTTTTGAACATGTATTGACAAGTTTCTTTGTCCCCAATTGTAGGAATTGCGCACAAGGTTTGCCTCTGCACCTCCTGCCGTGGAGGAGTCACAAACTGGTCTGCCTGAGCTTCCCCTCTCCTCGCCGCCCAAGCAAGCTGCTGCTGGTTCTAGAAAGGGGAAAAAGTTAGCAGAACCAGCCGCCAATGATGAAGTATTGATAGGGAATTCTTCATCCGATGAAGATACACTACCGCAGCCCTGTCCCAAGATTCTTGGCCAAGGAGGGTCAGGCTTGAAGAGGCCCGTTCCTGACGACGTGTCAAGTCCTCAGATCCCCAAGAAAAGGCGGGCTGTGTGGAAGAAGGTTAGGTACTCCACTAAGAAGCCTGCTAACGCCGGTCTGCCTGAAGTGGAAGATCTTGGCACAGAGACAGAGGTGGACACAGAGATACCAGTAGGAGTCCCACTGCATTCGTCCCCGCCCAAGGTATGTTAGATTGTATTTGAAATCCTTCGTCTTGACCTGTTCCAAGTTCTTTTTCCTAATTCGAATTCTTTTATGCAGCCAATGCAGGAGAAAGAATCCTCACCGAAGGAGAAAACCCCTGAGCCTCAAGATATTCCGCCCACAGGGATCTCCTTTGATTTAGATGAGCCACAATTTGACATGGATTTCGCCAGGTAGGTATTCTGCTTTTGTTGGTCAATGTGATCTATTCATCCACCACACCCAGTAGATTGATCATTGCATTCTTCTTTCTTGTTCAACCGGCCGCCTACTCCCCCGCTTGCTCAATCGCCAGAAATCCCAGAGGTCAACCCGTCCGTGGATACCCAAGCCAAGGAAGCAGAAGTGGAGCAAGAGCCGAGCCTCCGGATGTCGCCACAGTCGCAACCTCAGGAATCAAGCCCCAAAGCTTCGTCATCCTCCAAAGTGCCAGAGCAAGCCACTCCGGGTAGTTCTGCTCAAGGTGCGTGGCACAAGTCAGCAGAAAGTACCCGGGTGGCAATTCTGTGTACCGAGGAGCTTGATGCGGCTGCTGGTCTAGTGAAAGCTGCTTCTATTGAGGAGATCATCCGGGAAAAGAAGAAAGCCCGAGAGCCAACGCCAGAACCGTTCCAGATTTACACCGGAACACCGGGCGATCTTGAGAAGGCTGCCGAACTGCAGAAACAACTGTCCAAGCTTACAGAGGTTAGTACGAAGTAAATCAATACTGTAATAATACTTATCTCCACTGGATGCTTTGCTGACAACTCTGCTGCCTTGTTTTGGAAACAGAGTATCTTGCACCGCTCGCACCAGAAATCAGAGATGCTCTGCAGGGCCAGCGCGTGCTTTACTCGAGCAGAGAAAGCAGAGAAAGACTTGGCCAAGGGTCAGGCCTCATGGGATGAAGAGAAAACAAAGCTTCGCCTGGAACTGGACACAGCCTATCAGAAGATCAACCTGTACCAGAACCAGCATGAAGATGTCTTGGAGATGACCAAGTCACTTAAGCAGAAACTTGCAGGTATGTTGCCGACCTCCTCTTCCCATGGTTAGCACAAATCATAATATATCAAAAATAATAAGACTTGTTTAATGCAGAGGATGAGAAGAGGGTGAGTCTCTGAAGGTCGAAGTAACCGATATGAAAAATCTTTTCTATCGGCATCAAGAGCGCGCAAATCAGGCCGAGCAGCGGGAGCGTGACTGCATGGCGGAGCTAGCCGAGGAAAAGCAGATGCGCGAAGATGCAGATGCTCAACTTGTTCAGGATATGAGGAAGATCCATGACCAGGATAGCGCCATCCAAGCTCTTCGCGAGGAGGTCAGCCGACTTGGCACGGAGCTCCAGTCCTTCAAAAAAGCTATCGTTCCGCTGTCGACGTGTACACCAAAGTACCCGTCGGCAGTCCTGCTCCCCCTTTGATTGATCGTGTCCAGGCTACACCTAGGCAGGTGCGAGCATATTGCCAGCGGATCGCCCGGTCTTGCACTAGGCAAGTTCTTGGCTTGGTCCGATCCTGCCCAGCCCTTGAGCGTTACTCAAGGGAAGATCAACCCGGCATGTACCCGTGACATGTATGACGGCTACATGGAGGAGGAGGAGGACACAACAGAGAGGATAGTCTCTCGCATGAAGTTCTAGGTTCTTGTTGTAAAAGAAACCTTTTGTAATGAACTCGTAGATGTAAATACTAATGTTTCATCAACAAGAGTACGTGTTATCTTTATTTTGGTTTGCCCGATCTCTCTGTGTTTAAACAGAAAGTAGATGGCTTTGCGAATATAGCCTATCTGGATTGTTTTTAAACAACCCGGCAAGATTCGAGACTTTTTTGTATATGTGTTACCTGTGGAGCAAGCGTAGCATGATACATGTATCTGAATTCCAAGCTTGATGACGGTGGAATATAGACACTTTATTATCGTTTTGGCTGAAAAGCCGATGTCAATACGTTGAAAGGACTGACATTTATTGACTCTTAATAACTCCTAAAAAAACTTTTTAAAGGTAAAAACACCGCAAGTGCTCAATGTTCCAAGCATTGGGTACTTCTGTTCCATCCTCCTGCTGTAGCTGATAAGTACGTGGGCCGATGACCCTTGATACTATGAACGGGCCTTCCCAAGGCGAAGATAGCTTGTGTTGATCCTTTGTACTCTGAATTCTCCGGAGGACTAGATTGCCGATGTTAAATGACCTTGCTTGGATGTTTTGTTCATGATACCTCCTGAGTTCTTGCTGGTACTTGGTTGTCCTGATCAAGGCGGCTAGCCTCGCTTCTTCTAGCATGTCCACGTCTTCTGCTCTACTCTACTCTGCTGCTTCCTCAGAGTAGTTTTGGATTCTTGGAGTATTATACTCGATGTCCCCCTGGAGTACTATTTCGGAGCCATAGACCAGGAAGAAAGGTGATTGCCCCGTCGCACGGCTAGGCTGGGTTCTGAGCCTCCATACCACGGCTGGCAACTCTTGCACCCACTTGCCGCCGTACTTTTTAAGCGGTTCATAGAGCCTAGGCTTGAGTCCTTGGAGTATGAGGCCGTTAGCTCTCTCGACTTGTCCATTGGCATGTGGGTGCGCCACTAATGCATAGCGGACTTCAATTCCCAGCTTGTCGCAAAAGTCAAAGAACTCACTCCCTGTGAATTCAGAGCCAAGTTCAATGATAATGCGATTCGGGATGCCGAAGCGGTGAGCAATGTCCTGGATGAACTCGGATGCCTTTGACGCTATAGCATTGACTAGTGGCTTGACTTTAATCCATTTTATGAACTTGTCAATCGCCACGTAGAGATACCGGAATCCTCCTGGCGCAGTCTTGAGTGGTCCAACCATATGAAGCTCCCAGCATGCGAAAGGCCAAGAGGGTGGTATGGTGTTGAGGATAGTTGTGGGGACGTGGTCTTGCCAGGCAAAGAATTGGCAGCCTTGGCAAATCTTCATGATTTCTTCTGCGTCTGCCACTGCGGATGGCCAATAGTACCCAGACCGAAAGGCCTTGCCGACGATTGTACGGTGGGTGGCATGATTGCCACAGATTCCACCGTGGATCTCTTCAAGCATCTCCCGTCCGACTTTTGGAGGGACACACTTCATCAAGACTCCGAATGATGCGCCGTGTCGAAAGATGATGGAGCCGACTACTACATAGTGCTTGCTTCGCCTGATGACTTGCTCAGCTTCCACCTTATCTTTAGGCTCTTTCTGATGTAGGATGTACTCGATGAAGGGCTTTGTCCACTCGGGTATAATCACCATGACTTGCTGATGAGGGGGTGTTGTAGTCGGCTGTACTTCCTGCTCTCTGATGGATGGTTGTAAAAGCTCATGGATGAAAACGCCACCCGGTACTTGCGCTCGGTGAGAACCAAGCTTGGAAAGTGCATCAGCAGCCATGTTTTTGTCCCTAAGGACGTGATGAAATTCGAGTCCATGTAAGTTCTTCTCAAGTTTGTGGACCTTCATGCAGTATGCGTCCATGTTCTCCTTCGTGCAATCCCAATCTCTGTTGACCTGGTTGATGAACACCAAGGAGTCACCGTACACCACCGTATGCTTGATGCCAAGGGAAGCAGCCAGGTGTAGCCCGTGCAGTAGAGCTTCGTACTCGGCTTCATTGTTGGTGGCTTTCCAGAGGATCTGGAGCACGTATTTGAGTTGATCACCTTTCGAGGATATGAATAGTATGCCTGCGCCAGCTCCTTCAAGCTTCATTGATCCGTTGAAGTACATGATCCAATGCTCGAGGGGTTCTTCTAGCACCGTTTGTTGTATCTCTGTCCATTCAGCAACAAAATCCACCAGGGCTTGTGACTTAATTGCAGCGCGTGGGATGGAGTCGATGGCGTGAGAGCCCAACTTGACCGTCCACTTGGAGATTCGCCATGTCGCGTCCCAGTTGTGGAGGATGTCGCCGATTGGGAAGGAGGTGACAACAACAACCCGGTGAGCGTTGAAGTAGTGGTGCAGCTTGCGAGACGTGATCAAGACAGCATATAATAGCTTCTCAACCTGCGGGTAGCATACTTTTGATTCTATGAGTATCTCGCTGATGAAGTAGACTGGCCGCTATACTTTAAATACATGGCCAGGTTTCTAACGCTCAACTACAATGGCAACGCTCACCATGTGGGTTGTCGCTGCAACATAGAGGAGCAGTGGTTCCTGATCAGCTGGTGCAGTAAGTACTGGTGGTGTCTGGAGAAATTTCTTGAGGTCTTCAAATGCTGTGTTGGCTTCTGTAGTCCATACGAATTTGTCTTGCTTCTTGAGGAGTTTGAAGAAAGGCAATCCTCCGTCACCCAGTCTTGAGATGAATCGGTTGAGGGCCGCCATGCATCCAGTCAGCTTTTGGACATCCTTGAGGGATTTAGGAGGCGCCATGGATGTGATGGCAGCGATCTTCTCAGAATTGGCCTCAATTCCCCTGTGGCTGACAATGAGGCCCAGCAATTTTCCTACAGGCACGCCGAACACACACTTGATAGGGTTGAGCTTCCATTGGAATTCCCTGAGATGTGCAAAGGTCTCGGACAAGTCGTCAATAAGGCTGTCTGGGTTCTTTGTCTTCACGATGATGTCATCAATGTAGGCTTCGACATTGTGGAAAATCTGAGCTTTCAAACAACTCTGAATCGCGCACTGGTATATTGCCCCTGCGTTCTTGAGTCCAAAGGATATTGTGGTGTAGCAGTAGGCGCCAAATGGGGTAATGAATACAGTCTTGATCTAGTCATCTTCATGCAGGCTTATCTGATGATAGCCCGAGTAGCAGTCGAGGAAACAGAGCAGGGAGCAGCCGGCTGTAGAGTCCACCACATGATCAATGCGTGGTAGCCTGAAAGGATCCTTTGGGCAGTGCTTGTTCAGGTCGGTGTAGTAGTGTCACACCCGGATTTACGAAGTAATAAATCCGAATGCTACTATATGTGTACCCAGGAAGTCTTTACACACATATAACTCCAGAAATGATTACCAAAGAAAGGAACAGTGCTCGATACATAAAACATCGCAAGTCTTACATCACAGGGGATTACATTTATTATTTTGTTCATCAAAGTAGCGGAAGAGTAAGCGTCTAAATCCAATAAGCCTCCGCAGGGACTCTGACTGGGGGAATGCACTGCCTAAAAGTCCGGGAACTCCTCGGGGAAGACAAAAGCATCCACAGGTGCTTCATCTGAGTACCCATCTGAGATTTTGTTGATATGAAGCAAGTGTAAGTAAACCATCTTACTTAGCAAGTATAACATAATTGAATGAGGCTCAAAAGGCTTGACACGGTTTAACTGTGGTTAGCACTTTTAGTTTATTGATTTTAGAATTAACCTAAATTACTAGAATTATATGACAACCCGGTTGTAACCCACATTATGAAAGCATGTGAAGTATCAAAAATATACAACATCATATTTAACCACTTATTCAGAAAACAAGGAGCCGCTCAAAAAGGATCCAGGCCGCTCTTGACCGTGAGCATGGCTGTTATAACAGTTTTACACTCTGCAGAGGTTGTACACTTTCACCACCGGTCGCGACACCCCTTTGCCATAGGCAATGCACTCCCAAAACGAGCACAGGGCATCACTATGAGACCTTTCAACCGACACCCTAACAAGTTAGTGGCCGCTATGGTTTCCTGACAGGCGCATGGACCCCTCCAGGCTCTAGCCTAAACATCACACAAATCCAACACACAAACCCCAATGAGACTGACCGAGGTCGATACTTAAACCGGGCAGCCCCACTTGTGCCTTTCGGTCACCACTAAACAAGCTAGAGCCGTACAACATACTTAGTCAAGACCAGAGCCATGTAGTTCCTGTGGTTGTACGGTTTTCCTGGTTGGCCGCTTTAAGAACGGAACCTTAAGAAGAGACGCTTAGAGCAATCCAAACACATGCTCAAGCTCCCTAAACAAAGTTTCTAAAAAGCATATTTTAATAAGGTTCCAAGTATATCATTAGTCAGGATTAATATTTCATAATGAACATTAGCGGTTGGCAAGCATAGCGACAACTAACATATCTACCCATATGCAAAACCCAGGGTAACCAAGGAATATAGGATAAATAAGTCTAGTCATCCTTAGGGTTTAACAAAATTGGACACATGTGTGAATGAATAAAATGTTTATATGGTGAATAGGTGTCAAGGACGAATCATGTTACACTTGCCTTCTTCAAAGTACTGCTGCTGATCTTGGTCTTCAAAGTCTTGATCACAACTACCCTCGTGCTGCTCGCACTCTAAACACGCATTCCAATCACCACACAAACATCCATCACAAGCCAGTACATGCAAACAAATATAATTCTATTAGAACAGTATACCATATAGCATAAACAGAAGCAAAAAGCTATTCTACGCATTTCTACGAAAACGTGAATGCGAGAATCACTCTAGTCGGATTTACGGTGATCAAACTACGCTAAAAACAAGATGTAGGGGGCTAAACTATGAGAACCGAGGACCTAAACGTATTTAACCCTAGACTTCGGGGGTAGCAAGAAATTTTTCTGAACTGTGGAATGGATGGCGGGTTTATTCGGGAATTCATCGGGGACTCTTTAGAATAAAACGAAGGGGTATCTGATGATCTATTTTGAGCCGTTGGATGGAAGTTGGGCGGTGGATGGGAATCTGTTCAGTCTGCAGGAAGGGGCCAACACCATCATCGTCTTCTCCTCATCGTTTTTGCGAGAGCAGAAGGGCGACGCTGCCCAGAACGCGTTTCTGGTCGCTGGCGACATGGGCCCCATGGCTATGGTGCACAGAATCCAGTGATATTTGGCCCTAGAGAGAGGAGGAGGTCACTGCGAATCCGTTCTGGGGAACCTAGTTGTCACACTGGTGACCAACGAGGGGGGAATACGAGGTGCAGGGCAGTGACTTGCCTGTGTCACAGTCCAGGCAGAATTCCGACGTCGATTCCCTGCATTGGGGCGTCGAGGTCGTGGCTCTGGGGTCCTGCGTACCAGACCAAGATCGGAGAGTGGAAATCAGAGAGGGGAAGCAAAGGGGGTATGAGAGGGGAATGGACGATAGCCAACAGAGGGGGAGACCGATGCTTACCAGGGCAGATTCGCGCGTAGGAGACCGGCACTAGAGGAATTGGAGCACGAGAGAGGTAAAGAAGAAGGCAACGGATCAGGTGCAAACCAATCTCTTCATGCAAACCGTGCAAACTTCTAATCTAGGCCACATGATGTTGATCCAAGGGGCGCAAAGGGGAGGTGGGAGGGGTGATTTGCAAAAGTGCGATCAGAGACGCTTTTGCAAATCACCCCTCCCACCTCCTCTGCGCCCCCCTTAGATCAACATCGTGTGGCCCAGATTAGAAGTTTGCACGGTTTGCATGAAGAGGTTGGTTTGCACCTGATCCGTTGCCAAAGAAGAAAGGGAGGGGCGACACAGGGAAGGGGCGGTGGTTTCTATTTTGGTGAGGAAGACAGAGAGAGGGCTGAAGGAAGAAAGGAGCGACGGTTCTGGGGCGCAGGCGTGGACAGGGAGGGGCGCGGTTTCTGGGGAGGGGCGACGGTTTTCCTGCCGCATTCATGAGGGGGAAGGGGAGCGTGTCAGCCTGGCTGGGCCAGTCTGGTTGTTTTGGGCCACGGGGAAAGAGAGGGGGGAAGAGGTTGGGCTACGGCTTGGGCCGGTGGGAGAAGAAAGAGGAAGAAAGAGAACAAGTCGGGCTGGGTTAGGGTTTCGGGTATCCGGGTTTAGGACTCTAAGGCTTAGCACACAAAAGCACACATACAAGAAATCAATGCACCGGCATGAAATGCACACAAACAAGTTTCTACACTTACAGTTGATTTTAAGTACAAAAAGGTATTATATTTCCCTTAATTTTGTGAATGCACACATAGGAACTAGCAAATTAATTACTATATTAGAAAATGAATTTTTAGGGTGTTACAAACCTACCCCCCTTAAAATGAATCTCGTCCTCGAGATTCGGTTGTGCCTTCAAACAGCTGCGGATATTCTGCCTTTAAATCTTCTTCTCTTTCCCAAGTTGCCTCATCCACTGAGTGTCGGCTGCCCTGCACCTTTCACATCCGTATCACCTTACTCCTTGTGATTCTTTCTGTCACTTCCAGTATCTTGACGGGGTACTCTTTATATGTAAGATCTTCTTGTACATCGAGTTCATCTAGAGGTAACTGTTCTTCTGGTACTCGTAAACATTTCTTCAGTTGTGATACGTGGAACACATCGTGTACACCTGACAGTCTAGTTGGTAGTTCCAATTGATAAGCCACTTCACCTTGTCTGTCCAACACCTTGAATGGTCCAATGTACCTCGGTGCTAGTTTGCCTTTGACATTGAATCTACGAACTCCTCTCATAGGTGACACCTTGAGATATACGTAGTCGCCAATGTCAAAACTAAGGTCTCGGCGCCTGACATCTGCATAGCTCTTTTGTCTGGATTGTGCCACTTTCAAATTCTGCCTGATTGTTTGTACCTGTCTTTCAGCCACTTTAAGAATTTTAGGTCCAAAGACTTGGCTTTCTCCTATTTGATTCTAGAACAAGGGTGTCCTGCATTTTCTTCCATATAGTGCTTCAAAAGGTGCCATTTGTAGACTCTTCTGGAAACTGTTGTTATAAGAGAATTCTGTGTATGGCAAACTCTTATCCCAACTTGTCCCATATTGTAAAGCACAAGCCCTCAACATATCTTCCAAGATTTGGTTCGTCCTTTCAGTTTGTCCATCTGTCTGTGGATGATAAGCTGAACTGAAGTTTAGTTTTGTATCCATTGACTCGTGGGTTTATGCCAGAACTATGATGTGAACTGTGATCCTCGATCTGACACAATCTTCTTTGGAACCCCATGCAAACATACTATTCTCTCCATGTATAGCTCTGCTAACTTTGCACCAGAATAGGTGGTCTTCACCGGAATGAAATGAGCCACCTTGGTTAGTCGATCCACAATTACCCATATAGAGTCAAAACCTCTCTGAGTCCGGGGTAAACCAACTATAAAGTCCATTCTGACTTCTTCCCATTTCCATTCAGGTATCTTCAAGGGTTGGAGTAAACCGGCTGGTCTCTGATGTTCTGCTTTAACTCTTTGACATATGTCACATAGAGTGACATATGTTGCTATGTCTCGCTTGAGTCCATACCACCAGTATCTCTCTTTGATATCCAAATACATCTTTGTACTTCCCGGGTGTATGGAGTAAGCTGAATCATGTGCTTCCCTTAGTATAGCATCTCTTATATGCTTCAGATTAGGCACACATATTCTTTTACCGAACCACATAGTTCCTTGCTCATCCATGCTAAATCCTGGTGCTTTTCCCTGAATGATCAAAGCTATGATTTCCTGAATCTTCCTATCTTCAAGTTGACCTTCTTTAATCTCTTTTTCTAGCGTTGGTTCAACTTCCATTTCCACAGTGCTTGCTGAAAATCCTAGATTCAACCATTCAAATTCTTTACTGAGTTCTTCTGGCAGCTGGGTAACTCTATTTGCATGACTTCTTCTACTTAAAGCATCTGCCACCACATTTTCCTTTCCTGGATGATAGTGAATTTCTAGGTCATAGTCCTTGATTAACTCTAACCATCGGCGTTGCCTCAAATTCAAGTCTGACTGTGTCAAAACATACTTCAGACTCTTGTGGTCAGTGTAGATATCACACTTATGACCAATCAAATAGTGTCTCCATATCTTTAGTGCGTGCACCACTGCTGCAAGTTCAAGATCATGGGTCGGATAATTCAACTCATGCTTCCTTAACTGTCTGGAGGCATATGCTACCACTTTTCCCTCTTGCATGAGTACACATCCCAATCCTTGGCGAGATGCATCACAATATATAGAGAAGCTCTTAGTTATATTCGGCAATACCAATATCGGGGTAGTGGTTAATCTTTTCTTCAGCTCCTCAAAACTGGCTTGACACTTTTCTGACCACATGAACTTCACATTCTTCTCTAGCAAGGATGTCATAGGTTTAGCAATTTTGGAGAACCCTTCAATGAACCGTCGATAATATCCGGCCATTCCAAGGAAACTCTGAATCTCACTCACATCTTTTGGTGGATTCCAACTCAGTACATCATTGACCTCCTTTGGGTCGACTGCCACTCCTCCATTAGATATAACATGACCCAAAAATGCTACTTCCTTCAACCAGAATTCACATTTACTGAACTTGGCATATAACCGTTGGTCCCTAAGCCTCTATAATACCAACCGTAGATGCTCCTCATGCTCTTCTTCATTCTTGGAGAAAATCAGAATGTAATCAATGAATACTACCACAAACTTGTCCAAGTAATCCATGAAGACTTTATTCATCAAATACATGAAGTATGCAGGAGCGTTGGTCAACCCAAATGACATAACTGTGAACTCATACAAACCATATCGGTAGTAAATGCTGTCTTGGGAATATCTGAAGCACGAATTCTCATCTGGTGATATCCCGAACGAAGATCAATCTTGGAGAATACACATGCTCCCTTCAGTTGATCAAAGAGATCATCAATCCTCGACAGTGGATACTTGTTCTTTATAGTCACATCATTGAGTGCTCGATACTCGATGCACATCCTCTGTAATCCATCTTTCTTCTCCACAAACAGTACTGGTGATCCCCAAGGTGAAGAGCTAGGTCGAATATAACCCTTCTCAAGTAGCTCATCTAATTCCTTCTTAAGCTCTTCTAATTCTTTCACACCCATTCTATATGGTCGCTTAGCTATAGGTGCAGTGCCAGGTTTAAGATCAATAAGAAATTCAACTTCTCGTGCTGGTGGCATACCTGGCAAGTCTGAAGGGAATACATCAGGAAATTCCTTCACCACATTGATGTCTTCCATGGCCATCTCCTTCACTTGATTGGCATGACACACATCTAAAGCAGTCATTGTTGCTTGATATTCTACTTTATCTCTAGAACTTGCTGTCAGTTGCACTACTCTTTTAGCACACTGAATTACTCCATCATGCTTTGCTAGCCATGACATCCCCAGGATGATATCAATGCCAATAGAATTCAGGATTATGGGGTTGGCTACAAAATCTACCCCTCTTATGTTTATGCTAACCTTTGGACACATTAAGGTAGCTTTTAGTTCTCCTCCCGGTGAACTAACTATCATTGCTTTTTGCATAGGTTGCATAATCATCATGTGCTTTTTCACAAACTGGGCAGATATAAAAGCATGCAATGCTCCAGAATCAAATAATACTGATGCAGGGTTTGAGTTCACTGAAAATGTACCGATCACCACATCTGTTGCTTCTTGCGCGGCCTCCGTATTCACATGATTAACTTTGCCTCGGGCATAGTTCTGCTGTCCTCCATTGCGTGGGCCTTGCTGCTGTCCACTGGCGTTCTGTCCCATCTTCTTAGGGCAATCGTTTGCAAAATGCCCCGGTTCACCACAACTGTAACACACCCTCGCGGTCACGGGTGTTGTATTAGCCTGAGTGAGTGGTAGAGCTTGAGCTTTCAGCTGTGGGTTTTGAGGCTTGTACTGTTGCTGCTGGTATGGAGGTCGTTGCTAGTTCTGTGGGCGCTGCTGGTACTGGGGACGGCCCATCTGAGAAGAAGATCCCTGGAAGCGAAGCTGATTCCCCATCTGTGGATTATATCGGGGATGTGTGCCACTGCCGGGTTGCTGGCCCATGAACTTCCTTTTCTTGTCCTCCATTTCCTTGCGCTTGAACTCAAGCATCAAGGCCTTGTCCACCAACTTTTGAAAGTTCTCAAAAGTGTGGGTCATGAGTTGGTACTGTAGCCCGTCATTCAGTCCCAGTAGAAAGAGCCTCTGTTTCTTGTCATCTGTGGAGACCTCCTCTGGAGCATACCTTGATAGTTCAATAAATTTATCACGGTAAGCCGTGACAGTCATAGATCTCTGCTTCAATGCCAAGAACTCCTGATACTTCAGTATCATCAAGCCGTCTGGCACATGGTGAGAACGGAAGCTCTCGTTGAACTCTAGCCAAGTGATCTGATCACGGTGGGGGTGAGCGTACTGATATGCATCCCACCAGTCTAGAGCTGCTCCCTGTAATTGGCCTAACTCATAGAGAATCTTCTCATGATCATCGCATTGAGCAATGTCCAGTTGTCGGTCTACTGCCTTGAGCCAGTCCACTGCTTGCAAAGGATTACTTGCACTGGAGAAGGTTGGTGGACGACCCTTCATGAAATCTCCATGCTTGTCTCTAGGTGGAGCGGCATGTGGTTGCTGTGGAGGTTGGCGCTACTGGTTTTGTTGCATCATTGCCATAGTTTGAGCCAATTGTTGCATGATCTAGTTCTGTTGAGACATGAGTTGCTCAACGGTGGGTTGGTTGTTCTCCTGGTTACTTCTTCTGCCACTGGCCATCTGTTGAAGACATTAGTATTACTGTTGTTCAACCATCCAAGATAACATAATCTGATTCTTGACACTGGTATGGAATTGGTAGATGTGCAGAACAAAAACCCACCCAACGATTTAAGCATTAATCCTTAATCCTTAAGCCTATATCTAGATGTTTGTGAGTATAATACCCACATTCATCACAATCATTACAAAAATCCAACTCATGCATTTAACATAATCACAATTTATTCAAATCACCAAAGAGCACAAGTTCACACATGAGAAACTTAAAACAAACTCAAAACGTATCTAAATCGTTTATTACAACTCATGGGACAAATCTATAGATCCTTACTTTTGGTGGTACGGGTCTATCTCATAAAAGAAAACAATGGAGAGAGTCAAATTTTGCAATAGATAAGGATAAAAGTATAAGCAAGATTTTTAATAAATTAATGACAAGGCAAAACAAGGATCAAATGAAATAAACAAAATGAGGTATGTATAATCAATAAATAAAATAAGCAAGGTTAAATCAAAATGAAAGAAGCAAGGAGTTTAAAGCATGAACTTTAAATGACCATTCTGCTCTAGGCTGCGCATCCTACAGTCAGCACTGCTTTGATACCACTCTGTCACACCCGAATTTACGAAGTAAATCCGAATGCAACTATATGTGTACCCAGGAAGTCTTTACACATATAGCTCTAGAAATGATTACCAAAGAAAGGAAACAGTGCTCGATACATAAAACATCACAAGTCTTACATCACAGGGGATTACATTTATTACATTGTTCATCAAAGTAGCGGAAGAGTAAGCGTCTAAATCCAATAAGCCTCCACAGGGACTCTAACTGGGGGAATGCACTGCCTAAAAGTCCGAGAACTCCTCAGGGAAGACAAAAGCATCCACAGGTGCTCCATCTGAGTACCCATCCGGGATTTTGTTGATATGAAGCAAGTGTAAGTAAACCATCTTACTTAGCAAGTGTAACATAATTGAATGAAGCTCAAAAGGCTTGACACGGTTTAACCGTGGTTAGCACTTTTAGTTTATTGATTTTAGAGTTAACCTAAATTACTAGAATTATATGACAACCTGGTTGTAACCCACATTATGAAAGCATGTGAAGTATCATAAATGTACAAATTCATATTTAACCACTTATTCAGAAAACAAGGAACCGCTCAAAAAGGATCCAGGCCGCTCTTGACCGTGAGCATGGCTGTTATAACAGTTTTACACTCTGCAGAGGTTGTACACTTTCACCACCGGTCGCGACACCCCTTTGCCATAGGCAATGCACTCCCAAAACGAGCACAGGGTATCACTACGAGACCTTTCAACCGACACCCTAACAAGTTAGTGGCCGCTATGGTTTCCTGACAGGCGCATGGACCCCTCCAGGCTCCAGCCTAAACATCACACAAATCCAACACACAAACCCCAATGAGACTTACCGAGGTCCACACTTAAACCGGGCAGCCCCACTTGCGCCTTTCAGTAACTACTAAACAAGCTAGAGCCGTACAGTTTACTTAGTCAAGACCAGAGCCATGTGATTCCTATGGTTGTACGGTTTTCCTGGGTGGCCGCTTTAAGAATGGAACCTTAAGAAGAGACGCTTAGAGCAATCCAAACACATGCTCAAGCTCCCTAAACCAAGTTGCTAAAAAGCATATTTTAATAAGGTTCCAAGTATATCATTTGTTAGGATTAATATTTCATAATGAATATTAGCTGTTGGCAAGCATAGCGACAACTAACATATCTACCCATATGCAAAACCCAGGGTAACCAAGGAATATAGGATAAATAAGTCTAGTCATCCTTAGGGTTTAACAAAATTGGACACATGTGTGAATGAATAAAATGTTTATATGGTGAATAGGTGTCAAGGACGAATCATGTTACACTTGCCTTCTTCAAAGTACTGCTGCTGATCTTGGTCTTCAAAGTCTTGATCACAACCGCCCTCGTACTGCTCGCACTCTAAACACACATTCCAATCACCACACATACATCCATCACAAGCCAGCACATGCAAACAAATATAATTCTATTAGAACAGTACACCATATAGCATAAACAGAAGCAAAAAGCCATTCTACGCATTTCTACGAACACGTGAATGTGAGAATCACTCTAATCGAATTTACGGTGATCAAACTACGCTAAAAACAAGATGTAGGGGCTAAACTACGAGGACCAAGGACCTAAACGTATTTAACCCTAGACTTTCGGGGGTAGCAAGAAAGTTTTCTGAACTGTGGAATGGATGGCGGGTTTATTCGGGAATTCATCAGGGACTCTTTAGAATAAAACGAAGGGGTATCTGATGATCTATTTTGAGCCGTTGGATGGGAGTTGGGCGGTGGATGGGAATCTGTTCGGTCCGCAGGAAGGGGCCGACGCCATCATCGTCTTCTCCTCGTCGTTTTCATGAGAGCAGAAGGGCGGCGCTACTCAGAACGTGTTTCTGGTCACCGGTGACATGGGGCCCCATGGCTATGGTGCACAGAATCCAGTGATGTTTGGCCCTAGAGAGAGAGGAGGTCGCTGCGAATTCGTTCTGGGGAACCTAGTTGTCACACTGGTGGCCGACGAGGGGGAACACGAGGTGCAGGGATGCGACTTGCCTGTGTCACTGTCCAGGTAGAATTTCGGCATCGATTCCCTGCGTTTGGGTGTCGAGGTCGTGGCTCTGGGGTCCTATGTACCAGACCAAGATGGGAGAGGGGAAATCAGAGAGGGGAAGCAAAGGGGGTATGAGAGGGGAATGGACAACAGCCAACAGAGGGGGAGACCGATGCTTACCAGGGCAGATTCGCGCATAGGAGGCCGGCACTGGAGGAATTGGAGCACGGGGAAGGTAAAGAAGAAAGGGAGAGGCGACACAGGGCAGGGGCGGTGGTTTCTGTTTTGGCAAGGAAGACAGAGAGATGGGCGAAGAGAGAGAGGGGCGAAGGGAGAAAGGGGCGAGGGAAGAAAGGGGCGATGGTTCTGGGGCACGGGCATGGACAGGGAGGGGCATGGTTTCTGGAGAGGGGCGACAGTTTTCCTGCCGCGTTCATGAGGGGGAAGGGGAGCGTGTCAGCCTGGCTGGGCCAGTCTGGTTGTTTTGGGCCACGGGGAAAGAGAGGGGGGAAGATGTTGGGCTACGACTTGGGCTGGTGGGAGAAGAAAGAGGAAGAAAGAGAACGAATCGGGCCGGGTTAGGGTTTCCAGTTTTCGGGTTTAGAACTCCAGGGCTTAGCACACAAAAGCACACATACAAGAAATCAATGCACCGGCATGAAATGCACACAGACAAGTTTCTACACTTATAGTCGATTTTAATTACAAAAAGGTTTTATATTTCCCTTAATTTTTGTGAATGCACACACAACAACTAGCAAATTAATTACTATATTAGAAAACGAATTTTTAGGGTGTTACAAGTTGACACTCATCCTCCACTCGTTGTTGTTCTTCTTTCACACTAGGACAGGATTAGCGAGCCAGTCGAGGTGAAACACCTCCTTGATGAACCCGGCTGCTAATAGTTTTGCAGCTCCGATAGGATGGCTTCTTTCTCGTCCTGGGCGAAGCGTCGTAGGCATTGCTTCTTTGGTTTGGCAGCTAGATCAATGTTGAGTTTGTGCTCAGCCAACTCCCTTGGGATTCCCGGCATGTCAGATGGCTTCCATGCGAAGATGTCACGGTTGTTCCATAAGAAGCTGGTGAGTGCGCTTTCCTATTTGGTAGGAAGGTCACCGCCAATCAGTGCCGTCTTTGAGGGTTCACCTGTCCCTAGGTCGATTGCCTTGATTGGAACTTCCTGGGAGGGCTTCATTATTGACACGACTGGCTTTTTTTTTGGGATGTCCAACTCAGCCTTGCCGAGTTGTTTTGCCATAGTTGCTACAATTGCTGCCTGGCTCGGTTGCTGCATGCATGCAGCAATCGTCACTGCCTCGGTGTCGCAATCATAAGAGGTCTTCAGGTTGCCCTTTAGGGATATTATCCCCTTAGGGCCTGGCATTTTCAGGACGAGGTAGATATAGTGCGGAATCGCCATGAATTTTGCTAGAGCAGGTCTTCTCAGGATTGCGTGGTACGAAGATTCGAAGTTGGCAACCTCGAACGTGATGTACTCGGTCCTGTAGTTGGCCTCGGTACCAAATATAACTGGAAGTGATACCTGGCCGAGTGGTACAGCAGCGTTGCCTGGGTCGATGCCGTAGAAGGGTGAATCAGTAGGCTTGAGCAAATTGGTGATGTCCAAGCCCATCTTCTTCAGTGTCTTGGCGAACAAGATGTTGAGTCCACTTTCGCCATCAATTAACATCCTCGTGAGTCGTGCGCCTACCACCACCGGGTGTAGTACCAGAGGGTACTTTCCCGGTTCTTGATGTTGGTCCATTGGTCATCACGAGAGAAGCTGATCGGCATCTCGGACCACTTCAGGAACGTGGGGATAGCAGGCTCGATGCATCCGATTTCGCGATGGCTCAGCTTTTGATTGCGCTTGGAGTCTATCTGAGTAATCCCGCCAAAGATGACATTGACAACCTTGTCAGCTTGTTGGTAGCCGGTATCTTTGTCACCCTTGCCTCCGTTGTTGTCGGGGTCGTCGGGCTTGGGGCTGCCTTCGCTGCCGAAAGCTTTCCTGAGCCCGATGCAATCCCTGCTAAAGTGCTTGTCCTTTGGGTGGAAAGGGCATTGCTTGTCGAGTAGTTTCTCGAATCTTTTGCGAGAAGGACCTTTCTCAGCAACGTTGACCAAATCCTCGGGCTTGCATTTCTTGTCGTTGAAGTCGCACTTGCCATTGTTCTCAACTTGTTTGCCCTTGTTGCGATCGTTGTTGTTGCGGTCGCCCTCGGTCTTGTTTCGTTTGAATATATCATGCTGCAGGTCCTCGGCATCGGACCAACGATCGATGAGTTCGTGCATGGCCTCAAGCATTTTTGGCATGTTTCACCTGAAGTCGAGATGCAACATGGGTTCAGTGAGACCGTTGTGGAAGCAGTCGATGATGTCTTGGTCGGAGAGGCTGGCACATGTTGAGCGTTTCTCCCAGAATCAGCGGTTGTAGCTTCGGAGGTACTCGTTTTGGCCTTGTTTGCACTGGGCTATGTCAAAGCGAGTACCTGGCTTCTGCCATGAACCCTGGAAGTTGTTGATGAAAGCCTTGCAGAGTGCATCCCACGAGTCCATGGAGCCTGGTTTTAGTCCTTCCAACCAAGTAAGTGGAGCTTGGTCGAGGACTACTAGGAAGTATGTGCACATGGTGTCGGTGTCGCCCCTCGCCACCTTGATCACCAAGTAGTAGATGCGGAGCCACTGCTCGAGATCGCGCTTTCCATCATACCTTTCGATATGAGCCGATTTGAACTTGTCCAGCCAGGAAGTGGCACGGATGCGATCTAAGAAGACCGAGAACCCTTCATACTTGTCAAGGTTGTGATAGCCTCGGCCGGGGGGCCCGTAGATTTGGTCGTACTCTTGGCGTCGCCTGCGCTCTTCTTCTTTCCGGTCGCGAACTCGCGCGGAGATGACGGTGCGTGCATTCTTACTTTGCAGCTGGTGTCACAGATCCCTGTCATCATCGAGGTAGTTGCGGTGTGCATCCCTGTCCCTGTTGCCATCGCGCCCGCCATTGTGACTCTATTGAGCAACATGGTGGCCAGGCCCGGCGCCGTGGTTTCTACCTCCGGCACCGACTACCATGCCTCCCTCGTTGCCGGGTTATTGGCAGGCTCTGCTTGGGTGATGGGACTTGTTGAGGCCATAATACCTGGGTACCTAATCACGAGGATGACCGACTACTGACTCCGAGCGAAGAAGACTCCGAACAAGACACGATGGCCGGATCGCAGAAGGAAAGGACCGAAGATAGTTAGAGTCCTACTAGGTTTAGGTCTGTTTTGTCTTGTAAGGCATGTCTCCCTGGATATAAATAGTGGGGGGTATTCCCAATCTTAGCCAATCCACTCGAGAGTATTTGTTACACCATTGTAACCTGTACTCGCCGAGATAATACAAGCAAACAACTAGACGTATGGTTATTACTCGATCTCGATCTTGTCGACAATGCTTAACTTCTTATGACGTGGTTGGCCAAGCTTTGTCGCTCTGAGCATTTACTTTTGAATCACCTGATTGTGGAACAACATTGAAAGACCTTTCGAACTTTGCTAACTCTTGTTTTTGCTAACTCTTTGCATTTGCATTTTGCATCCATTCCATCGTTCCATCATGCATTTGTTAGCTCGGTTCTCTCACAAAACTTCATGATGAATGCTTTGACATCCATGTTAATGCTCGTACGGCATTTTCCCTTTGCAATCTTGTGTAAACATGGTGTTTAGACATGATCGTGGACCATCATCATTTAGTTTTGAGAACCTTGTTAGCATTTACATTGCATTGGTTGGTTTATAAGCTTTGCAATGCGCCTTATTTTTCTTGAGCTATAAGGAATTATTGACCTTGGGATAGACATGGTGTTTTAACCTTGGTTAATAGATTTTTGTGACTATGGAAAGATAAGGCAACCTAGTTGTAAACATGGTGTTTAGAACTAGGTGTAAACATTGTCTTGGTTTATATGTCTTCCTCTCATTTGCATTCACTTCGCACACACGCACACCCATTAGGTTTTTGTTTTTCTCTTTTACTAGATTAATTATGCCAAAAGTTAAGGTCTTAGGGATATCATTGGTTGCTGGCATTTGCTTATACTCCCGACTGTCACCCCGGGGGTAGTTTTTGCGCCTCAATTGTTTTGCAGGCATGACGAAGGAATCCCATGAATTCATAATCAAAGTTGCAACCAAGATCGTCAACATCTCCGAAGATTGAAAGAGACGCTGCTGTTTTCATCAAAAATCTGCACATGGTCAGAGATTTACAAGGAACAAAAAGTTGATATTCAGAAGCTCCATCAAATTCTCGTTCCAACGCATCCAAGATCAATGAATTTGAAGACCCATACAAGGAGATACGACAAAAAAATTGGGCACTGCGCGTTCTGAAATCAGCTCGGGACAGATTGCAGTGCTGGAATAAAATGGGCATGACTCTTTTGTTCGGAATCCAATTTGGGCAAATGATGGCTCGTTGGAAAGAGAAATTTGTGCACTTTGGAATGGAGCAATGGCTCAGTACATATTCTGTTCTGGAAATAAAGGAGAAATTCATGGAAGATGAAGCAGCAATGAAGACAACAAGCAAGGAGGTGATAACGATACGAAGAATGATTGGGACCATGGCTTGATGACAAGAAGAGGTTGAAGAAAGTTAAGGCAACAAAGGTGAAGAAGCATAAAGATAATCTCCAAAAACATGGCGGAAGGACTTCAAGAATCACATGACGGTTCACCATCTTTTTCCACGCTTAGCAACGTGCTAAGCATGGGGGAGGACATGTTGGATGAAAAGGAAAAGGCCATATGGAGTACAATGATCACGGTTGTCATAAGATGCTCAAGATTCTTCTTCCATTCTAAGCACAATGCATAAGCATGGGGGAAGCCACGCTACACTCCACTACAAGCATCGAAAGATGGTAACTCTTTCTCAACCTTCTCTTTGTTCATCTACTTCTTAATGCTTATATATATGTATGCCATCGACCATAGGTTAGAAACCTTTGTATATCTCTCTCATTAATAACATGGCTACTAGGAGGACAACCTAGTTTTGTTTTTGTTTTCTATAAATAATGATCATCATCACTTTGTGCTCACCACGATGATATAATTTGAATGCCTTTGCTTATGGAAAAGTGATGAAAGTTGCCGCCTTGTTCTACCTACATGATGTTGTATATGACTTGATCATTTGCTCTCTATTAAATGATCTTAAATTGATTAAATACCGCTCTTTTATTTGTGGAGGTTAAATGACTAAATTCTAGACCCACATATTCCATGTTGCTCTNGCTCTTTTATTTGTGGAGGTTAAATGACTAAATTCTAGACCCACATATTCCTTATGTTGCTCTTTGATTTAAGTTTACCGATGACCTTATGCCTTGTATTGTTTTATTTAAAACTTGATTCTTATGCTATCTACATTCGTGAATCTCTTGCAAAGTTCTACCTACCAAAGCCTTTACATATACATGATCTTTCATGATGAAACCTTTAGAATTGCAAACTTATATTTTGATGAGTTGTATTAAGATTGATTTCTATGGTTGGAGACTAAGAAGCTGGCCATTCCATTTTGCATACCTTCCTTTTGCTAGCCTTTCTATCCACGCATTGTGAGTTTTTATACCGGAAACTTCACAAACTTCGCTGGATATCCACCATAAACCCAAATATCTTTTTGTGATTACCTCCTTGACCACAACCTACAATTGAGTATGGATCATTTTCTCGACGAATATCCATAAGAATCGAGAGCTTAATTTAGAGAACATCAATTTGGGAGGCATCAAAGAAACTCCCTGAAGATTCAAGTATTTTTCTAGAAGATCAAGATGGACTTTGTGTACTTACTTCAGCAATTGTCAACCCTCACTTCTATGCTCGAGGATGAGCAATTGTTTAAGCATGGGGGGGAGGATGCTGAGTAAGTACTATGTTGCCAAAGGATTCTAAGGAGCAAAAAGAAAAAAATGTAGAAAAAAGAAAAAAAAGAGAAAGAAAAGAAACAAAGATGAAAGAAAAAATGGAAGAAAGAATGAAAAAAAGAGAAATAATGCTCCTTAGTTCTTTTATCTTCATCAAATTCCAAGTGCTTTGAAGACAATTCCATACTCAATTTTTCAACCATGTGCAATCCGATAACGAGGACTTCATTTGTGCCTCGGGATCATCCACTTGCCATTTGCACATGTCCACCTATCTAAATGTGTGTGTTCCATCCCTCTCTCTTTCCAACATTTATTCTCCATGGCCTTTTTGACTAGTCTCGGTAATTCCAATAGATCTCTCTCTTAGTTTGACAATATTTGAGATATAATGTTTTGCTAGGATTGTTTTTACCTACCAAGCTCCACATAAGCCTTCCACTTTCATATATGAGTAGAATAGGTTGAAAATAATCTAGTATAGGCTTGAGCGACTTGATGAGATGAGTGTTTCCATGAGCTTTTGCAAGAGAATCTCACTTATGTTGGATATGCATCTTTTTGAAAACTCTTCACGATGGAACAAGGTAAAGGTCTAAAGTTCGCTTAAGTTCAAGAGCATTGCATTTATTATTATTGTGGCTTGTTCTTTATTGCTAGTCTATCTTCCATAATGAAAAGTAGCCGGTCACAACTTGAACTTTAAATGCCAAACACTTGAGAGCAATGTGTCTTGTTGTGTATGACTAAGTGCAGGGAAAACATTGAAGGGCAATGCTGATTTCCTTGTTAAGCAAAGATCTTGGACTTACTCGAGGACGAGCAAGGTTTAAGCATGGGGGAATGTTGACGCTCGTTATACGTACACTTTTAGTGCCATTTAAGTGGTGGTTTTGGACTAATTCATATACTAACCCACCACTTGGCACGTAAAATAACCCCATTTTCATATGTGCGTTATATTTTGGAGCATATCGTGTTTTTTCAGGAAAATGGCCCAATTTGGGGCATTTATATTCAAGTCCAAAAGCAACACTAAACCCGACGGGATCAAGCCAAGCAAAGGAGGCCCAAACCAACATTTTCGGAGCAACTTCCATATAAGACATCATACATACATGGACAAGGATCATCGAGAGAAGCTTGCACGCGAAAGATGGGACCGAGCCGAGCCAAAAAAGGCCTAGGCAGGCCGGCCCAAGGTCCCTAGACCGGCCGGCCTAGGGTGTTTTTATGTCGGTTCGACCTCCCCTTTGAACCACGGACTCCTCGGACTATTTATAGTCCCTGTACACGAAGGGAGGCGCATCCATCCACCAGAACTCGGCGAAACCTAGGGCATACACCAAAAGGAGATGACGGCCGCTGCAAGTCCTCGAAGTTGTCTATGGATGGCTTAGGCCAACCCTAGCCACCATGGCCTCCCTACGTGGTTGTGCCATGGTGGAGTTCAAGAGCTAGTAGTGGATCATCTATGGTATGTACTCGGAGGTGATGATCTAACACATCTATTATGTGACTAATGTTCTTCATGTCATCCGATCTTTTAGCGACTCAATTCCTCCCTTTACGATCTTGTGCTTTTCTTGGGTTTGTTTTGCTTTCAATCTATTAAGCTTATAGATTGCTTGGGGTGATCTTGTAGCCATGGTGGCTAGAGGTTCATACCGGATCTATCAAGAGGTTCAACACGTTCTTCGCGAACATGCTCTTAAGTTACCCATGCCGATAGGGAGCATCGTGACAGGGTGTGATCTCATGTACAGTGAGGCTTTTGGGGGTTTGACCAGAGGATAGTAGTTTAAAGACAGCTTTAGATGAGATGCATGATGCGCTTACTCTTATTGGCTAGAACTACAACTAGAAGGCGATAGGCGTGTTTATCCCTTTTGTTGTGCTTAATCTTTGCTTATGTTCATGGGTGCGATCAACCTACACACCACTCATATCTTATAATAGGTTTTATCCTTTATATGCAATCAATGCTTCATGTTAGGATAGATCCGTTAGATTAGATGGGAAACCCTAGGTAGTTCGTTGTCGATCCATGGATTGATAAACCTTGGATGAATACTCTAAGGGAAAAGCTATGATGATCCGTGAGCTTACGGTTCACAATTGGCGCGTCTATGGACCGTCAACACCGAGTATGAAGGGCTTTTAACAGGACTCCGCATAGCTGCATCTCTGGGCGTTAAGAGGCTGCTCGTGAAAGGAGATTCCAAGTTAGCTGCAAAGCAGGTTATGAAAGAGTACAGTACGCGGAGCGATGTCATGGCCAAATACTTGGAAGCATACAGGAGGATACAGAGCAAATTTGATGGGCTTGAAGTACGACACGTCAAAAGGGAATTCAACAGCGACACAGATAAGCTAGCAAAGGCAGCTGCCGAGCGCACACGGCCCTCAGGTAATGTGTTACTTGAAGTTCTTACTAAACCATCTGTGTCGGTTTCACTACCGAACCAAAAAACTGTGCCCGCCAAGGGAACAGTTTCTATAACCAACGAATCCGTCAAGGAGTCTAAGTTGGTCGATACGGCTCGAGCTGCCGCTCTAGTTGGAAGCGAGGAGAACTGGATGGATCCAATCTGGGCGTACCTCACAAAGCAAGCTATACCCGACAATGATGTGACACTGGAGAAAATCCATCGTAAAGCCAAGAATTATCAATTGGTTGACGGGTGATTATACAAGCTAACCCGCAATGGAATGCTCCTCAAATGCATCACACGGGCCGAGGGCATTAGTTTGCTCCACGATATTCACAGAGGAATCTGTAAATCTCACGCTTCTCCCAGATATCTAGTAGGGAAAGCATTCCGACAGAGCTTCTACTGGCCTACAGCTCTTCAAGACGCAAGTGAGTTAGTTAAGAAGTACGAGGCATAACAATTCTTCGCACGGAAACAAACTAAACCTGTGCAAGCTTTTTTTAAACACTATTCCCTTGTCATGGCCCTTTGCAACATGGGGAATAGACATCCTCGAGCCTTTTCCAAGGGCTGTCGGGGGTTATAGATTTCTGTTCATCGGCATCGACACATTTACAAAAATGGGTTGAGGCCGAGCCGGTTCAGAAAATCACAAAAGAGGTAGCTGTCAAATTCCTACAGAGTATTATCGTATGATTCGGTGTCCAAACAGGATAATCTCTGATAATGGAACACAGTTTAAAAGCAAAAAGTTCTCTGATTTCTGCTACGACCATGGGATCAGGCATGACCAGTCATTGGTAAATCACCCGAAAATGAACGGGCAAGTAGAGCGTGCCAATGGCATCATGCTCCAGGGCATCAAGAAGAGGATCTTTAATAGATTACAGGCTTACGACAAGTGATGGATTCATGAAGTTCCTACAGTACTATGGTCAATGAGGACCACCATGAACCGAGCAATAGGCGAGACACCTTTCTTCTTGGTGTATGGAGCCGAAGCAATTCTACCATCCGATATCCGACTACAAGTCCCACGCGTGGCAATGTTTTCAGAGACTGAAGAGCTTGACAGATGCACCGATGAGCTAATCCTCCTTGAGGAGGCTCGCGACGCAGCCGCTTTCAGGGTGGCCTAGTATCAGCAAAAGCTGCGGCAATATTACGATGCTAATGTTCACAACAGAAGCCTATGCATTGGTGACATGCTGCTCAAATTAGATCAACGCACCAAGGACAAAAATAAATGGTCCTCTCCATGGCAAGGGCCTTACATCGTAATAGACATCGCACGACCAGGAGCCTATAGGATCACGGAGATAGATGGGGATATATAGCCAAACACGTGGAACATGGATCAATTATGCAGATTTTACGCCTAAACAATGGTAATCAAGCAAGTTGAAGCCTGTCCAGCAAGTTTGGCAGATGCAGCCATCATCCGCGACACCTCCAGCACCAACAAAAAAAAGATAAGTTCTATACACTTTACTCACCCTCGCTTTTACGCTCGGGGGTTGGGTGTTCTTTTTCTATTGTGTTTCTACTCTTTGTTACCATACTGCATATACTAACAAAGAGCCGGGGACTACCATGCTGAAAGTTTTTTCAGATCTATTCTACGCATCCCAAGCGCAACGCTCGGGGGATCCCCACATGATTGGGAAGTTCTTGCGGATGGTACTTCTAGACTCTTTTCTAGCATGCTTACATGCTACAAAAGAGCCCGGGGGCCACTATGGACTACTATCTTGCACGAATCGGGCTTTCTAAATCAAGAAAGCTAGGCTGCACTAAGATACCGAACGTCATGACTACAAGGAATTACACAGTTCAGAAGACCGCTCGTGTCTCAGCAACTAAATAATTCCAAAATAGCTCATGGTAACGGGACCTTTGGCCATGACAAAGCTATCAGTTTAAAAGTCCCATAAAAGGACCGATCAGCTCTAAGACTTAAGCAAAAACATGCAAGCATATGTTTTGCAAAATAAAAGTCGCATGCTAAACAATCGAGTTTTGCCCTATTACAGGATTCCATCACAAGACTCAAGACGAGTCCTCCGAATCACTCAAATGGAGGCCAAGTTTCTTAACAAAGGGTTCCACCAGCGGGCCGAGATTGTCAAATAGTACCTGAGCATCCGCGCCAAACACGTGAAGCCTTTGGAGAGCAGTGAGGCATCAAGATCAGGAACGTGGCTTTTCAAGGCCCCAACGGTGTGTGTTGCAGCAACGCATGCACCCTCCATGAGCCTGGTCTCCAAGGACGAGCTGCGCTTCTCTGAAGCTTCAAGATGGGGGATGAGATCAGCTACGTCTTTGTCCCGGACAGCAAGCTTGCCTTCCAGATCCGAGTTTTTCTTCTCAAGCACCTCAATGCTCTTGGAGTCAACTACAAAATCAGAGGCGATGTGTAAACAACAGTTTGTGGGATAAGGACTAAAAACAGACATGGTAACACAAGACAAGTACCTTCTTTCTCGGACTGGAGAATGGCAACTTGGGCCTCTAGTCTGACGCCATTGCTCTTCAGCTGTAGAGAGCGAAGTAATGATCGGGCCCAAGGGTGTCGGAGCAGATCTCATGGTCTCTGCGCTCTTATCTGTGCCATCGGGCTGGGCTACCGAGTCAGGCTTGGGAGTTTTCTCTTTTTCTGATGGCCTGGTGGGAGGAGAAGCTGCAGGCTTGTATGGCCTGAATTCCCGAACAAACAAAACAGTTAAAAATATTCTCCCTGTGAGAAGCAATCAAGCAAAACCAAACAAGTCAGAGCCCTTACTCGGACGTCGGGAGTGTGACTTTGAACTTCTTGGCGCTAGAGGGGGGTTTTGATGGTGGTGGGGTTGGACGAGTTTCTTGACGAGAAATCTCCCAAACACATTTAGCTTTACTTATGTGTTCAAAGGCTGCAAATAAACACCCAAATACGACCATGCTTGGTACCTGGTCATCAGGACGAGGCGGATCACGACCGGGTGGCAGCTCATTAGTTTCGGGTACACCAAGAGATCCTGAACCCGGAGTCGTCCTCTCCACGCTCGTGCTGCGGGAGCGCTTGCGGGTTCAGGGAACGATCGCCTTGGTGCTGCTCGGGTTCTTTTTCTCCGTAGCAGGCGATGGTTCGGGCAGTTCGACGGTCGGTGTTTTGGCGCCTTCATCGATGGGTGGCTCTGCCTCCTCCTCAATATTGATGGCTCTGCTCTGAATGGGGGCATCAACGACAGGTGGGGCCTGTTCGGGAAAAAAAATCATATCATATGAACATTAAGCAAGAAGGAAAATTTTCTGAGAGCTAGTTTACCTCTGGAGGAGGGTTGTCAGCGCTATAAGGTGCTGGGACGCCTGTCCAGTCCAGGATATCGGCGCCCAACATTTTCTTCAAACGAGCGGCCACCTCCAAGTCTGGGACAACTGTTGGTTAAGAATCATACAACCGAACGATCTCAGAAATATTATTGAACAACAAGGAAAAGGCTTACCATCTGGCTTCATCCTGTTCGGATCGTTGTCACCCGTGAAAGACCAGGTGTAGCGGTCATGAGTCATGAGCGGGATAAATCTCCATCTAATGAAAATTTCTGTTACATGAACCACTGTCAGGCCGGCGTCACGAAGTGCCAAGATCTGATCGATGTGCTTTTGCATCTCAGGAGTAACTCTCGGCAGGGCTTTGGTTTCTTCCTTGAGATAGGGCATCAAATGCTTCCCTTTTGCTACTGAGGCTTGGGGAAGGGTGACGTAAAACCAATGACGTTGATAACCTTTCTAGGAATCTTTCACTATGAAGGGGATATAGATCTCCCGATCTCTCAAGGAAAACCCAATTGACCCGATCATGAGCTGTTCTTTGTAAAACACAAGAGCATAAAAATATTTCCACAAAAGCAATGACAGCTTAATCCCTAACCAGGCTTCGCACAGGAAGGCAAAGACGCTAAGCATGGCTATGGTGCCAGGCTTGATGTGCACGAGCTCTATCTGGTAAAAGTCGCAGATGCTGTGGAAGAAATCCGACGGATGGACCCCAAACCCGCAGTTGAAGAACTCCAAGAATGCCACCAACTCGAGAGTGTCGGGTGTCGGATAAAGCTGACCTTTGGCATGGTGACGAGGAAAGGTGGTAGTGCCTGGGAGTAATCTGAGGTTCTCCAGCTGCTGCAGCTGTTTCGCCATGGTGGTGGATTTGTCCCAGTATTTATCGGTGGTGCAGATCGTGGATCCACTGTGCAGCTCCTGTCCGGCAGCAGCGCTGCTTTGATCCCCCGATGATTCACCGTTGGACAAGGATTGGTGCGAGGAGGCCATGGCGGCGAAAAGCTGGTTCGATTGATTGGAGGAGCAAGAGGATGAAGGGTAGAGAACGGATGCGGAATGGCGAGTGTTTGCAGATGCAAGTCAGGAAGCCGAAGGCCCAAATGGAGTCTAGGCGGCTGCGCCTGGGGGCTTTATGGTTTCGCGAGGGAGCACGAACCCTGAAAAACTGGCCTCGATCTGCACAATCCGTAGTCACTGTTGGGTCAAAAAGTTTCTTTCCTTTCTCTGTGATAGGTGTAGTTTCGAAAACTGTGCAAGTCAAATACAACATTTGGGATTGACAGCTTACTTAGGAAGATACCAATTTTAAGTGACCGAACACTTGGTATGTCTAGAGGAAATAGCCCGATCATCTTTGATTGGGATCAAATTTCTCGAACATGCTAAAATAGTTGATCTATTCAAAAAGAGGTCTTGTTCGGGGGATTTTTATTCTCTGGACAGGCAGTTTCATAAACAGATCAACGCGAAAGTTTTTGAGCACAGAAAAAGGGACTATTGTTACGTCTTTCAAGTGAAATTTCTTCATTAGTCCAAGAGGGAGTACATTTTACAGGGGATCGATAACTATTCTAAAACTGAAAATTCAAAATAATGATCCTGGCTTCGACTGACGTTGTCCGCCAGGATCAGGGCGGTGTGGCGCCACGCGGTGAAGCCTCCTCCACGTCCTCCTCTTTGGTCACTGACGAGGTCCATGAACACTCCGTCTCCCAGAATCCCGATCAGCTCGCGGTTCAGGGAGATGAAGAGGCGCCGGGCGAGCTCTTCGTCGCCGCTGGTGTCGACCGGAGCAGAAGGCGAAGATGCGCCTGCGCCCGAGGATTCCGACCTCAGTCGGGCTCCACTGACTTCACCTTTCGGCTTGTCGTCGGAGGAGATGGAGATGGGAGAAGCCGGGGCTGGAGAAGGTGACGTGGGTCTTTTCCCGGCGGCAATGCTTGACGCAGCAGCCTCGGGAGCCGGGGATGCCATTGCCGGAGCCTCCTCTTGTGGCTCGATTTTGACTCCTTCATCCTCGTACCAGGGGAGAGCTAGGAGGGGAGCCTAAGGGGGAGCAGGAGGTAGTGTCGTCGCTGGCGGGTGCTCCAGCTTGTCGGACGGCGGTTCGGCGGAGCTGCGGGGAGAGTCTCCAAAAAGGAGGCGATGCAACTTGAAGTTACGGCTGATCTTTTTCTTTCCCATGGTGTGGGGAGGGAGAAGGCTTAGAGAGGAAGTTTCAAGTGCAAATCTATCCAAGGGATTCGATATTTAAAGACCCAAAGGCGACGCTTCGCACAAAAATCGAGGAACCAGAACAGTGCCGTGGGTTACGCCGCATGCGCTGCCAGAGTTTCGGTAGACGTGCTGTGTGGGTTTTAAATGCACGGGGTAGGCTACATCAACCCTTGGCATTTCAGTTTCCAAGATGGAATATTCTTTATTTACTATTATTGTGGCTGATATTTTCTTTGACCTTATCATTCAGATGTAGGTTTCTCCATTCAGAGTTTGAGATCTTTTCTGGCTCTCGTTTTCAAGTGATTGTCAAGATATTTGCATATCCTAAAATCACCCGAAGAACAAAAAGACCCGAAGGCTACTTAAGGATCAACCTTTTCTGAACAACATAAGCTCGGGGGCTAATGTTGAGGCCATAATACCTGGGTACCCGATCACGAGGATTACTGACTACCGACTCCGAGCGAAGAAGACTTCAAACAAGACACAACAGCCGGATCGTAGAAGGAAAGCCCGAAGATAGTTAGAGTCCTACTAGGTTTAGGTCTGTTTTGTCTTGTAAGGCACGTCTCCGTGTATATAAATAGTGGGGGTCCTGCACGTAGAGGGTATTCCCAATCTTAGCCAATCCACCCGAGAGTATTTGTTACACCATTGTCGATCTCGAGGGCCCGAACCAATATAAAATCCTGAGTCTCTACGTTCATCCACCGTGATCAATCTTCGCACGAAGTGGGGTGCTTGCCGGACAAATATCTGTCGAGTACAACCTCGATAGATGCGCGCCAGGTAGGGGGCCTTGCATGAAGAAAGATCATGCCGATCATCAACGGAGTCTGGTTCGCCGACGCGTCGAGTTCATCGATGCCTTACATGCCCAGTCCCGTGAAATCGGAAGCCATCAGGAGTTCTATCTCCGCTTCCGATCTCTACGCTCCAAGCCATCTATTGCCTACTCGGGAGATCCATTTCGGGGATCTCATGTTCGAGCACCAAGGCGATTACGACTCAAGCTAACAGGGATCCATGATCTCGAACTCACATGCGCCGGTCGGGAAGTTTTTGCCACCTTCACAGAGCCGACTCCTGAAGACATTGCCGATCGCACTGCACAGTTGGATCTCGATTACAGTGGATCTAGCAATGGCTCGGAACAACCCGAAGACCGCCGCATCCATGTGCTTACTGCAAATGGGACAGAGGCCGCCGCTGAGTTATCCAGCTCGTGTAGACCCGTGCCTCCTCCACATTTCAGTAACGCACCGACTCTTCAGACGGCTAAAACCCATACGCAGCAGGCTCCGTCCTCGCTGGCTCCCCGAAATCTCAACAACGATTTTTGGACAGTCGAACAGGACAACCTGCAGATCCGAACCCTCTTGGAGACAATGGAGGCAATGGCCGAGGGAACCCCAATGGCCACCATCGCCAAGAAGGCTCGGGAAGCAGCGGACAAGGCCAAGGAGCGGCTTGAGGCCGCCGCTGCCGCACCACAAGCTCCATCAAACAGGCCTGGTGAACCCCAACCGGTTCGCTCCTGATCTGTTAACGGACAACTCCACTATCGCCCACATGAGGGGTGTGACATGAGGCCACAGCTCGAACGCAACCGTCGCAATCGCGACGCTCGGGAAACTCTTAACTACAATCGAGATTATCGAGCATGTGAGGGCTACTATCAGTCCCATCCGGATTCACCACCATGAGACTACCGAACAGGCACTAGGGTGCCTCGCGTACTCTCCAGGCCTGTGCAAGGTCAGGTGGCCGGAAAAGTTCTGTCCTACTAACATCGAGAAGTATGATGGAACAACCAACCCTCGCGAGTGGATTCAGATCTATTCCACGATCATCGATGTCACCGGGGGAGACGACTACGTCAAGGCCAACTACTTGCCGGTAGCCCTGCAGGGATCAACCCGAACGTTGCTCATGAACTTGTCCAAGGCTAGTATCAAGTCATGGGGCCATCTACAGGAGATGTTTGAAGCCATTTTTCCAATGCACCTACAAACGCCCCGGACACGAAGCAGATCTGCTCAACTGCGTGCAGAAGCCCGGAGAATCCCTCCAGGACTACATCCGCCGATTCAGCGACACCCGTAACACCATCCCCGACATGGTGGATGATCGGGTGATTGTGGCCTTTAACCAGGGCTGCAAGGACGAGCGGACAGTGGAGGAGCTTGCCAAGAAGAACCGAAGACGGTGGCCGAGCTCTACGAGATCTTGGAAGAAACCGCCAAGATGGCAGATGCTCGAGCCCGGGTCCAAGGAAAGCCCGAACAAAGCCAGCCGTCCGGGGAAGGCAAGAAGAAGAATAAGCACAAGAACAAGAAGCACAAGTCCGAGGGCGAAGCAATTATGGTTGTGGACAATAAAGCCCCGTATAGGCGCCAGGGCAAACCTGCCGATCTTCCAATGTACTGCCCTATTCACCGGTCCGCAAAGCATCACTTTGTGGACTGCATGGTGTACAAAAAGCAGAAGCAAGAGGAGGAGAGCCAGCAGCAGGGGGATCCACGCGACCAGGCCACCCATAACCCTCGGCAAGCGAACTACATGGATTGTGACGATGAGCCACAACTCCCCGAAGATTTGGAGATTGCCACGATCTTCGGTGGTTGCTCGACCCGAACCTCCAAATCCCAGCTTAAGCTGGTCGAGAGGCAGATAGCAAGCACCAAACCCTGCACACAGCCATTGAGGTGGTCTAAAGTCCCGATCACTTTGGATCAAAGGGATCACCCTGAAACGCTGTACGATGGGCCACTGCTTCCCCTTGGAGGGGAAAAACATCCGAACAGAGTTTCTCAACTTTGAGGTGGCTGATATAACATCAGCCTGCAACTGCATCTTGGGCAGGCCGTTCCAGAAGAAATTCATGGCGGCCGCCCACTTTGCTTACTCCATGATCAAGATCCCGGGGCCACTGGGCCCGATCACCGTATGCGGGGATCGAAAGGGCGCAGTCCAGTGCGACATGAAGACCCTGGACATGATCAAAGGAGGAGAGCAGGAGCCAGCCAAGGCTGCCGTACCTGCCAAGAAAAAGACCAAGAACCTATCAACCACCGCCGGGCAGGCCACACACGCGGAAACTTCCCAGGCAGCAGAGGCCCGAGCAAAGACCAAGGCGAAGCAAGTGGCCGTGGCAGACAAAAAGACCGATGACGACATCGCTAAAAAGCAGACTGAGGTGGACCACACCCGGCTCAAGGGAACGCCACCACAGGAAGCAGGCGAGTCGCCAGCTGCGCCCTCGCCAAGCTTGCCAGCGGCAAAGCGCACCGAGATGGGCACGAATCAGTGTCCCTTGATGAGGCAGACCTCACCAAGACCTCCCAGGTGGGTTCTGGTCTGGGTGACAAATAGGAACTCGAGCTCATTGCTTTCCTCCGGGCAAACGCAGATGTGTTCGCTTGGGAACTGATAGAGCCGGAGTGTCCGATCTTTCAGTGAGTGGAGATAAATTTGACTTGGTGGAAGATGACCCTCCCGATCCGACTACGACGAGCGAGCCCGAAGCGCCAATGCAATCGCTGAACCAACTCCCTGTGGTTACCGACCTTATTGATGCAAGATCAGCCTGATCACGAAGATCGTTTCCTGTCCGCAATCGAAGAACGAACAAGAAAGAGATGCGAGCAATCTAAATATCACTCGAAGGTGGAATTCTGAATACACGAGGACAGCGCTGATTTGCGCGTGTTCAAGAGTAGCTAAAGCTAATGGTAAAACAAAACTCAAGTCTGAAATGAAAAGGAGCCTCTATCTAAATAGAGGGAGAGGGGGCGCAGCCCCTAGGGGAGGCGCGGCCAGGGAGAGGGGCGCCGCCCCTGGCATCCAGGGAAGGGGGCGCAGCCCCTAGTGGGCCAACCCTAGGCGCCACACAGGGGGGGCCTTAGTTGGGCTAGCGTCTATTCTTCTGGGCCTTCATTCTTCAATAGCATGACGAAGTTCAGATCTCTTGCACGGGCCCGCGTGATTGGTCCAGTTGGTGAGGAAGGTGGCGCCTGCTGTGGAGGTGCATCTGGTGGCGCCGGAGAAGGTGCTGCTGGTGTAGACGTACTCGTGGTGTCCTCATCATCCTCCCCTTCTTGAACTGAAGTCGTCCTCGACGGCAACTCCTCATCCTTGCCCGCATATGGTTTCAAATCTGCAACATTAAAACTAGTGGAAACACCAAACTCCACAGGCAAGTCGAGGACATAAGCATTATCATTAATCTTGGTTAGCACCTTAAAAGGACCAGCAGCATGAGGCATCAATTTAGAACGGCGCAAGGTAGGAAAAACGATCCTTTCTCAAATGCAACCAAACCATATCACCCAGTTCAAAAGTAACATGTTTTCTTCCTTTACTACCAGCAACCTGATACTTAGCATTAGCAGCAGCAATGTTTTGTTGTGTTTGTTCATGGAGGTTAAGCATTTGTTCAACATGTGCAACAGCATCTATTTGTGGGGCCTCAGTATCAAGCGAAAACAAATCAATAGGCGCCCGAGGAATGTAACCATAAACAATCTGAAAAGGGCACANTTGGTTAGCACCTTAAAAGGACCAGCAGCACGAGGCATCAATTTAGAACGGCGCAAGGTAGGAAAACGATCCTTTCTCAAATGCAACCAAACCATATCACCCGGTTCAAAAGTAACATGTTTTCTTCCTTTACTACCAGCAACCTGATACTTAGCATTAGCAGCAACAATGTTTTGTTGTGTTTGTTCATGGAGGTTAAGCATTTGTTCAACATGTGCAACAGCATCTATTTGTGGGGCGTCCTCAGCATCAAGCGAAAACAAATCAATAGGCGCCCGAGGAATGTAACCATAAACAATCTGAAAAGGGCACATCTTTTGTAGAAGAATGTGTTGCACGATTATAAGCAAATTCAATATGAGGCAAGCAATCCTCCCAACGTCTCAAATTTTTGTCTAAAACAGCCCTAAGCATGGTTGATAAAGTTCTATTCACCACCTCAGTTTGTCCATCAGTTTGAGGGTGGCAGGTTGTGCTAAACAGCAATTTAGTTCCCAATTTATACCAAAGAGATCTACAAAAATGACTTAGCATCACGATCAGAGACTATTGTATTCGGAATACCATGTAAACGAATGATCTCTCTAAAGAACAATTCAGCAACAGTGCTAGCATCATCAGTTTTATGACAAGGAATGAAGTGAGCCATTTTGGAGAATCTATCAACAACCACAAAAATGCTGTCCCTCCCCTTCTTAGTTCTAGGCAATTCCAAAACAAAGTCCATAGAAATATCAAGCCAAGGGGAAGTAGGAACAGGCAAAGGCATATACAAACCATGGTTGCTCAATCGTGACTTAGCTTTCTGACAAGTAGTGCAGCGGGCAACAAGGCGCTCGACATCACGGCGCATCCGGGGCCAAAAGAAGTGGGCGGCCAGCACTTCATGCGTCTTGTAGACGCCAAAGTGTCCCATGAGACCACCTCCATGCGCTTCCTGTAACAACAAAAGACGAACCGAGCTTGCTGGAACACACAGCTTGTTAGCGCGAAACAGGAACCCATCCTGCATGTGAAATTTGCCCCATGGTTTACCATTCATACATTGTACTAAGACATCTTTAAAATCAGCATCGTTGACATATTGATCCTTCACAGTTTGCAAGCCAAAGATTTTAAAATCTAACTATGAAAGCATGGTATATCGACGAGACAACGCATCAGCAATGACATTTTCCTTCCCGTTCTTGTGTTTAATTATGTAAGGGAAAGACTCGATGAATTCTACCCAATTAGCATGACGACGGTTCAGATTTGTTTGGGTACGAATATGTTTCAAAGCCTCATGATCAGAATGAATTATAAACTCGCGATGCCAAAGATAGTGCTGCCATGTTTGCAAAGTGCGCACTAAAGCATAAAGCTCCTTATCATAAGTAGAATATCTCAGGCTAGCACCGCTTAATTTTTCGCTAAAATAAGCAACCAGTTTTCCTTCTTGTAACAAAACAGCACCTAGCCCAATACCGCTAGCATCACATTCAAGCTCAAACACTTTATTAAAATCAGGCAATTGCAAGAGGGGAGCATGTGTTAACTTATCTTTCAAAGTGTTGAACGCTACCTCCTGCGAGTCACTCCAAGCAAATGGCACACCTTTCTTTGTAAGCTCGTGTAGGGGTGCTGCAATGGAGCTAAAATCACGGACAAACCTGCGGTAGAAGCCTGCAAGGCCAAGAAAGCTCCGAATCTGTGTGACCGTCGTCGGTGTGGGCCATTCCCGAATGGCATCAATCTTGCTGCTATCCACCTCAATGCCCTGTGGAGTAACAACATAACCAAGAAACGAGACACGTTGTGTGCAAAAGATGCACTTTTCGACGTTACCAAATAAGTGGGCAGCACGCAACGCATCAAAAACAGCACGCAAATGTTCTAAGTGCTCTTCCATAGACTTGCTGTAAATGAGGATATCATCAAAATAGACAACAACAAACAATCCTATGAAGGGCCTCAGAACTTCATTCATTAAACGCATAAAGGTGCTTGGAGCATTAGTCAACCCAAACGGCATAACCAACCATTCATATAACCCAAATTTCGTTTTAAAAGCCGTTTTCCATTCATCACCCAATTTCATTCTAATCTGATGGTAACCGCTACGCAAATCAACCTTAGTGAAAATAATGGCACCACTAAGCTCATCTAGCATATCATCAAGGCGTGGTATAGGATGTCGATAACGAATGGTGATGTTATTAATAGCATGACAGTCGACACACATACGCCAAGACCTATCTTTCTTTGGAACAAGTAAAACAGGAACCGAGCAAGGGCTAAGAGACTCACGAATGTAACCCTTATCAGGCAATGCCTGCACCTGGCGCTGAATCTCCTTCGTCTCATTCGGATTTGTACGGTACGGGGCGCGGTTTGGAAGCTGGGCGCCGGGGATGAGGTCGATCTGGTGTTCAATGCCACGGAGCGGGGGAAGACCCGGTGGCAAATCCTTTGGAAAAACATCAGCGTACTCCTGCAAAAGATTAGAAACAGCAGGGGGAATATCCAAAGGCGGAGCATCATCAAGTGAAGCGAGCATCCTAGAGCATACAAGTGCATAGCAGGGCAACTGAGCATCGCGTAGATCATCAAAATCAGCACATGTAGCAAGTAAAACAGGAGCATTCAACTTGATTTCAGAATTAACAGAGGTGGATGGTGGAGGTTCAAGTTGTTTTGCAGTCTTAGCAGCTCGAGCAAGATCATCTTTGACAATTTGGTCAGGTGTCATTGGATGTATAATTATTTTCTGACCCTTAAACATGAAAGAATAATGATTTGAACGACCATGATGTAAGCTATCAGTATCATATTGCCACGGTCTACCAAGTAACAAGGAGCATGCTTCCATAGGAATAACATCGCAATCAGCATAATCAGAATAAGAGCCCAAGGAAAAAGGAACACGTACCGAGCGTGTAACTCTTATTTTGCCACCATCATTAAGCCATTGAATGTGATATGGGTTCGGGTGCTTACGAGTGGGCAAGGATAACTTCTCTACCAAAGTGTACTCGCCAAATTATTGCAGCTACCACTGTCGATGATGATGTGAATCGACCGTTCTTGTACAACGCCTTTAGTATGGAATAGAGTGTGTCGCTGATTTTTTCTCAGGTTGGGCAACCTGTGTACTAAGAACACGCTGTGCAACAAGACTCTCATACCTATCGGCATCGCCAGGAGCGACATGTACCTCCTCATTATCTGCATGGTCAGTGGCAAGCATAGCATGTCGAGTTTCCTCGGAATCACTAGCGGAAGAGTACTCACCATTGTCACGTATGAGTAAGGTACGCTTGCTGGGGCAGTCCCGAATCACGTGCCCAAATCCTTTGCAACGATGGCACTGAATATCCCGTGTACGTACTGTGGAAGGAACAGCGCCTGTGGCTGGGGGCGCTGCAGGTTTGGCCGTCCTCTCGCGCGGTGTAGTGCTAGTGGTGGGTGGCGCTGGAAGAGCAGGAGCTGAGCTGGATGTCGGGTTCCTCCCTGCAAAAGAGTTAGTATATGGCTTCGATCGGCGCCCCTGCACTTCACGTTCAGCTTTGCAGGCATATTCAAACAATGTGGTCATATCAGAATATTCCTTATAATCAATTATATCCTGAATTTCTCGGTTCAAACCACCGCGAAAACGTGCCATAGCAGCGTCATCCGTTTCAAACAAATCACAACGAATCATACCCTTTTGTAACTCCTGATAGTAGTCCTCAACAGATTGTTGACCTTGTTGAAAGCACTGCATTTTATTAAGCAAATCTCGTGCATAATAGGAAGGGACAAATCTGTGTCGCATAGCAGCTTTTAATTGAGTCCAAGTGGTGGGAGTGGCAGTGGGATGTTTTTGTTTATATTCACGCCACCAAATTAAAGCAAATTCAGTAAATTCACTAATAGCAGCTTTAACTTGAGAACTAGCAGGAATATCATGGCATGAAAATTTCTGTTCGACCTCTAGTTCCCAATCTAGATATGCAGCAGGATCATATTTGCCATTAAAAGATGGAATTTTAAATTTAATCTTAGCAAATGAGTCATTATGTGGATGACGTACCACACGGCGGGCACGACCGCGGCGATTTCCATCTTCCTGCTCTGTGTCACCGCCATAATCCTTCTGCAACTCCGTGAGCGTCGTGGACAACGCATTGAGTCGTGACACGATGTCGTCGAGCGTGGTCTTAGCGGCCGTCTGAGCGAGGTCTAGCTGGTCGAAACGCTCGTTCGACGAAGTGATCGTTGAATCAAGCCATTCATGCATCGTCTTCATGTCCGCGGCAAGTCCATCAACTTGTGTCCGCACGTCCCGCAGCTGTTCATCCGTCGTTTCGTCGTCTCCTGCCATAGTTAGCGCGAACACAAAACAAAGCCTACGACAACAAGGGTGTGGACCAGGCGCTCACAGTAGTGCTGTTATCAAATTCTTATCCGTTCTTACCAAGCACACAGGGGTGAGCTGCAACCAACAGGTAGAATCGGCGAAAGATTGGAGGAGCGATTGCCTGGAGAAACAAAGTCTGCTCGTCGTAGAACTATGTGGAGTTCTGGGTAGGCTGCACTCAATTCAAGGGTTAGCACAATCAAACAATAATGCAAGGTTGAATTATAGTGCCAAACACGTTCCACATAAGCCTTCCACTTTCATATATGAGTAGAATAGGTTGAAAATAATCTAGTATAGGCTTGAGCGACTTGACGAGATGAGTGTTCCCATGAGCTTTTGCAAGAGAATCTCACTTATGTTGAATATGCATCTTTTTGAAAATTCATCACAATGGAACAAGGTAAAGGTCTAAAGTTCGCTTAAGTTCAAGAGCATTACATTTATTATTATTGTGTCTTGTTCTTTATTGCTAGTCTATCTTCCATAATGAAATGTAGCCGGTCACAACTTGAACTTTAAATGCTAAACACTTGAGAGCAATGTGTCTTGTTGTGTATAACTAAGTGTAGGGAAGACATTGAAGGGCAACGCTGATTTCCTTATTAAGCAAAGATCTTGGACTTACTCGAGGACGAGCAAGGTTTAAGCATGGGGGGATTGTTGACGCTCGTTAGCGACACACTTTTAGTGCTATTTAAGTGGTGTTTTGGGACTAATTCATATACTAACCCACCACTTGGCACTTGAAATAACCCCGTTTTTGCATATGCATGTATTTTTGGAGGATTTTGGTTTACGCAGGTTTTGAGCTATAAATGAGCACTTTTGGACAAAGACCGAGATCATGCGTAGCGCGGAGGAATGAAGGCCATGTGACCCGGATTTCGTTCGCTCTCATCTATGGTGAACCAACCTCCAAGAATGAGGAAGGGCAAAGACTTGAAGAGAAGGTCGGATGACTTCGGGATCAAGACGAATCAGGCAGACATATGGAAAGATATCAAGACCCAATCTTATCTCGAAGCAACTGACATCAAATACCCACATGCATTGGCAAATCAACTCCTGGAGGGACAAGAAGCTTGCACGCGAAAGATGCGGCCGAGGGGCAACAAAAATGCCCTGGGCCAGATGGCGAAGGCGGAGCCTGTCCTCCACCCTGCGCAGCTTTTCTTCGGTGGTGAGAGTGTCTTCATCGATTTTTGTGTCTTCATTGACGGCTTCGGTTATGGGTAATAGGGTGCTTGGTGGAATTATGGCTTGGGGATCGGCTTCACCGGCTGGGGATGTGTCTTCGATGGTGTTGATTGGTGGTTTTATTGTTCTTCTTGGTGGCATGGTGGTATTCGTGGGTTGTCTTCGTGCACAGCACAGACGGTGGGCGCCAGTTGATGGGTTACAGCCGAAGCCAATGAGCCCAAACAACAGCCAAAACTGAGAACAGAGACAAGCAACAGTAAATTACTTATCAACAGTGTTCCCGGGAATCAGCCCTTTACACGTTGGTGAGGGGTCCCCTTTTATAGGAGGTCAAGAGGCACATTTTACATTCCCCTTATACCCCTGAAAATCAAGCATCATCCTCTAGACTATACAACCTACGGTTCCAAGGGCATAAGGGTACATTTACATGTCTCAATATGAATGCGTGGACCAGCAACTCCGTCTTTGACTCGGTTTGAACTTGGTCCACGTTGCCTTCACCGTGCCTCCAGTGACCTTTGTCGACTTCCCCACCCGACGTGCCTTCAGTCGGGCAGTGCCTTCTCCCACTCAGGGAGGGAAAAGCTGCTGCGCCACCACCCGAGCACATCCCTATCATGTGTAACAAGATGAACCAAACAAATGCAAGTGATATCCGTCAGTTACCTTCGCACCTGCCTAAAATCCGACTAGGAGAGCGAAGGCAACGTTTTGGCTTATAATGCCTTCGCATCCAATCCCGGTGCCAACCAGCACCGAGGGCACCGGATCGCCCCTCGGTGCCCAGTCTCCCCGCGAAGGAGAGAGAAACCGGACTCAGGCGTGTGAAGCTCACAGACTGCCTTCGCATGCGAGTACGGTGAACTTCTATCTGCCATCAGCGAAGGTAATTCCCTTTCAGGGATAAGTAGCGAAGGTAATTTCCTTTTAGCGATAAGTAGCGAAGGTAATTTCCTTGAACCTGAAACAAGGTAACCGGGTGAAGGCGTTTCCTTGACAGGCCAATCCCCCAACAGTAGCCCCTCGCGGACGAGGGCTTTCTCCAACAGGCCGATGTCCTCGAAAATTCAGGATTGCCTTCGCCTGTTCTAGAGAAACGCCTCCTCCCGTTGGAGTAAGTCCCGAGTCGTTTTCACTCCGGATTTGGCTTCGCATCCCTTATTTTTTCTGATTTTTCACTTTATTATTTATTTTTATTTGTACTGTTTTTTGGATTTTTCCAGGCCTTTTTGATTTTCGCGCCGTGGTAACGGTCACTTTTTTACTGACCTATAAATAGGACCGAAGGGGTCCCCCCTTTTACCTTTCTTCGCTTTCGCTATCAATCGCTTTCTGCTGCTGAATCTTCTTCGCCTGTTCCGATCATAGCCTGATAAGCGCTTTCGCGTTCGTGTTGGCTTCTCCTCGCAATACCCACTTGTACAAGTAAGGTTTTCTCTCTATTTTTTGATAGTATTGTTGTTGCTGGTTTCCTTCGTTTATGTATTGAGAATTGTTGTTATTTCTGCAGCGGCGCGCACTAAGCAAACTGCTATACTTATTGACATGGCTGGCGAAGGCAGCCCCGATGCCCAACGGACGGGAGTTTCTCCTTGTCGTGGAATGGATGATGCCGAAGCTGATCAATTTGCACAGCAAATAGAGGATGAGACTCCGACTGTGGAGGAGACATCTGGTGATGATCGTGCCGAGGATGATGATGGTGGTGAAGAAGAGAATCTGGATGATGTGGAGGCCGATGTGGATGAACTTGTGGATCCCAGCAAGAGGGCAAAGACGCTTGATGTTTGGCAAGTCCAAGGTCGGCAAAAATGATATCAAATTTTATGAAGAAAAAGGGTATTTTCCTGAGGGTTGGGGTCGTGCTCCTGGCACTGAAACTACCCCTAACCCTCGCGAAGACGAAGCTGTAGTCTTCACGGATTTCTTCATTGCTGGCCTTAAGATGCCGATTGATAACATTATTGCGAAGATGATTGCACCTTATGGCCTGCAACTACATCATCTAACGCCCAATGCCATCAGCCATCTCCTTCGCTTCTTCTGGTCGGTAAAGACACATGACTCGGCGGTTATTGTTGATGGCTTCCTTCGGCTATATGAAGGGCATAATCAGAGTAAATCATCTGAAGTTGAAGGTGAGCTATTCACTCCAGATTTTGGATGTGTGACATTTACTGGGCGCCGCCGGGGTTCTCATTTTGCGAAGGTGGAAACTACCTTCGCTCAGAGGAACAAATGGACAAAAGACTGGCAGAAGTACTGGTTTTACGTGAGGGTACCTTCGGAGGAAACTGTTCTGGAGGATGGTACGAGATCAGTCTCTTATCCTCTCCACAGCCAGATTGATTGGCTCAAGTTTGTTTCCTGTCCAGTTTTTAACGCGGAGAGCACTGGTTTCACGGAGTGCTGGAAGGCGTTTCGAGCGGCTTCGCAGACGTTCTGCAGCCGTGACCTTATTGAAGAAGGAGTTGCGGCCGATCTAGCTGCTGGGGTTTATTTCTTGTCTGCCGACTGGGAGCCTTACAAAGTTGATTGGAAGGCCTATGGTGAATGTACTAGGGTTGCTTTTCCTTACTTTGGAGCGAAGTTACCCGAAGGCATGTCAGCGGCGGAGTTCGTTGCCACAGTGGAGCGGCGGGCCACAGATATTCTTGGTCCATACACCTCGAAGGAGCATCGTATAAACGAAGACAACTATGTTCATGTTAGACTCAATAGAGTTTTTGAGGAACTAAAGATTTCTTACGGTGCTCGTGAGGTCCCCGTCCCCGCTAGGGAGAAGAAGAAGGAGAAGAAAAAAGAGAAGGAAAAAAGAGGGAAGGCTAAGGCGAAGGAGTAGGATGAAGATGAATCTGCTTCTTCGCGCGCTCCTCGTGGTGGTGGTCGGTCTGGTCGCGGTGGAGGCCGTGTGTAACAGCCCAAAAAATTCAAAATTTAAAATCTTGGTTAACGTTGGTTTTCAAAACTTTTTCGATGAGTTTCCGATTTCCAAATCTATCTAAATCCCTTCCGTCAGCTCTAATTTCCAATTACCTAAATCTTTTTCGTTCTTCCCTCGATCCGCGCATCGCGCGTGCCCGACCAACTCACCCGACCGTCGCCGCGAATCTCGGCCAATCCCGCTCTCTCTCTTTTTCTCCCTTCCTTTTTCCTTTTTTCCTTTTCTTTTTCCTTTTTCCTAATTTTCCTTTCTTTTCTTTTCTTTTCCTTCCTTTTCTTTTTCTTCTTTTCTTTTGTTCCTTCTTCCTCCTTCTTCTTTCTCCTCTGCTCGCTCACGCCCGAGACACCCCCACCGCCACCGCCGGCCGCCCTTCCTCCACCAGCACCACCACGCGCCGCTCCTGCCCCTCCCTGCGCTCGCGCACGCCACCAAACGCGCACGCGCAAGCCGCCGTGCCACCAGGGCCCTCGCCGTGCGCCGCCCGC